>CM060939.1:505534347-506784347 GCA_030765085.1 Allium cepa
ACTCTCGAACTACTCAAATATAAATGAGTATCCGAAAGTTTAGGGAAAACAAACAACCGGGGTCAAATAATCAGTCTGGTATGAGTAAACTCTAAACTAAGGATGGAAATAAACAATAATATGTGAGACCACGCTGCCAAATGTAGAACGAGTTTCCCCTCACAAAAACAACATCCGACCTTAGGTAAAGGGTAAAAATTAAACATCGCAAAGTGTGCAAGACACTTCCCGATGCAATTAAGAAAGAAATAAACTCAAGGATTTGAATCTGTAAACAAGGAAAGTGAAATTTTTCAACAATGATTAGGAGGATATGCCCCCTTACCGAAAGTACACCTTTGGACATACACTTGAGAGGGTCATTTTCTCTGTGACTCTCTCGAACATGTACAAGTTGAACTCAGCCAATCTTACCGAGTATCCGAGCATTTCACATCTCCACGCATACATTCGAATCCAATTTAGAGTAGATATGAAGATACCCTAATGGAAGCAGCCCCACATAGCTTGACGTCCACTCGCTTTCTGGTTTTAACCATTTATGACAAAGGATATTAACGTTTAATGAGCAAAAAATCCTCTTAGATTGATGGTAAATAAAGAAGATAGCAAAATCAGTAGCCAATAAATCAATTATCAGGAATAAATAAAATGATCGTATATGGAAAGTAAATCTCATACACTTACCACTACTCATCGAGTTCAAACTTATACATTCATTCGGTTAAAAATAAAGCCGGCCATGTAAAGGTAGTGTTACCCCTAAGGCATGCTTGTATGACATTTTTAACCTTTGAGATAAAGACAAGCTTCCATACCTCGACGTTTAGTGCCGAGAATATGACGAAATCCTTCACATATAAGCGTTATCATTTATGGAAATTAAATTTCTTATCTTTTCTATAACCGAATTAAACTTTTAAACTTCGAAAAACCAAACTTGTGATGAGATTTCACATCACAAATATTAACTTCAAACAACGTTATTAAAATTGATTAATTAACTTCAAATATGATTAATTACTTCAAACATCTATACTTAAAATAATTGATTAGCGTTAAACCTCATTAATTACTTCAAAAATCATTATTTGAGATGATTAGTCATCTATAATCATCATTATTGAAATGATTAATTAACTTTAAAACATCATTATTAAATGATTAATTGACCTTAAACATCATCATTAAAAATGATCAATTAATCTTTAAAACATCATTATTAAAATGATTAATTAATCTTTAAAACATCACTGTTAAAATGATTAATTAACCTTAAACACCATTATTTTTTTAAACTCCACCCTGGAGGGAAGAGCTCCCACCTACAGAGTCTGCCATGCCCTAGGTAGGGTTAAGCTAGCCCCAACATGAAAGTACAATGTTCCTAACCAGTTTGATTTAGGGTTTACGGGAATCCACCTTCGCCCCTTGAGGTCATTATTGAAATGATTAATTAATTTTAAAACATCTTTGTTAAAAATGATCAATTAATCTTTAAAACATCATCATTAAAAATGATTAATCAATCTTTAAAACATCATTCTTAAAATGATTAATTAGCCTTAAACATCATTATCAAAATGATTAACTAATTTTAAACATCATTATTAAAATGATTAATTAATCTTAAACATCACTGCTAAAATGTTTAAATGATTTTAAACATCATCACTAAATGATTAACCCATTTTTTGTTTTGTAAACACTCAATCACGAGATCAATTTTTTTTCAAAAGAGATAATAATTTAAAAGTGATGATATAGCAATATTCGCTATATGGACACTTCCATAAAACATTTTATATGTCATATATTCAATCAAACATCTCATGACATGCTCATGCACACAAACAAATTCACACATATTCGAATGTGAATAACATTTAGAAGGCAAGGTAAATTTTGTCACTTTATAACTTATACACTTCGAGGTGTGTCCTAACAACCTATGCGCAATGAATACTTCGACTTCTTTTCAAGTCCCTAGTGAAAATATCCTATATGTCATCCGCTTTCAATCAGGAACCAAGAAAAACAATAATAATTCCATATACTTGTCAGATATAGGCAAACAAAAAAGATTATTATATAAATCATAATGTTTGAAACTTGATTTTTAAAGTGAGCATTGCTCGCCCAAATCAACCCGAACTTAAACTAAACTACCGCAACTTTGCAAATCAACAGACGAGCCTAGCTTTAGCTTAGAAAGACTCGAATTTTAAGGGTTGGGGGTGAGTAAGGTTCGGTTGAGGGGATGGGGTGCTAAGATAAGGGTGAAAATAAGGCCTTGGTGTTAGGAACTGAGTTGATGATGTTTTGATGACAACAACCTTATATAGTTATTATACTTTACTTTATAAAATATATACTAACATTTCCATATATATATATATATGTATGTATGTATGTATGTATATAGGAAGTATATGCAGGTATCATCGAAGACTGATCAGTATAAAGACTCAAGCATCAAAGATGAAGATTAGAGATTCAAGATTCTAGACTCTAGAGAATCAAGATTTCACGATCTCAAGATAAGTGTCTAGTATTTTGTTAAAACTTCATAATAGCACTCTCATCTTTCTTCTAATTTTCTTTTGGGATGGAACCCAATTTCTATCGAAACCAGTGGCTTACAAACCCACGACAAGTAGCTTACAAACCTACGACAAGTGGCTTACAAACCCACGAAAATCAAAATCATTTAAACTACTTTGTACAAGTTCTCGAGTCCTATGGAGGAGCTCTGTAGGAAGGTTCTTGCAATTTCAGTTTGAATAGATTTTTCAAAATGTTTTTAAATCTGTTTTCAAAATGTTTTAGCTTTCAAAATCATGTTTTCAAAAATGTTTTCAAACTTTGTTTTAGGCTTGAAATATTCCTTTATTCTGATTTTAAAAAACTTCTAATTTTAAAACATCAAAACTTATTCTGATTTTAAATATTACTTATATAATTGACGGTCTATATCAATTATATATATATATTTAAAATAATGTTTTATATTCATTCTCTATCTCAAAATATTGTTTGAACACTTTACTTTGCTTCAGAGAAGTTTCAACTTGTTTTAAATTCAATTGTCTTTACAAAACAACATCTCTATAATTTTGAACTAAGGGATGTCGACATATGGGGATACCCCATGTCGACATGGTGACAGTTGGATTCAAAATTCAATTTTCAAAAGAAGTGTCCATTCGTTCGAAAACCTTTCGCCAATGGTTATGACTGTTGTGCATCTATATAAAGGCTTCCAAAACGAATTTTTTTAACAACTACTTTCTTATTTTCTTCACTCTTTCTTCTCCATCATTTCATATCCATAAAACTTCATATTTTCAAGATCGTGCCATCATTCTGCCAAATTCTCAATAGGAAATCATTTAGATACTCTCTCTATTTGATTCTCCATCATTCTACTAAAGACAAAGTGCTATTCAGAGTTATAGGATTAATTTGTATTCAAAAAGTCCATAGAGTCTATCCATTCAAAAGGATTGTTATTAAGAAGTATTAGGGTGATCTTGTGTCCCGTAAATCAAGAGAGTTTACCCCAGACTCGGAGATAGGAGGGTTCCTCAAGGCCTTAGAAATTGAGGGTTGTAATTTGGATATTGGCTTATAAAAATCTGTACAAGGATATTGCCTTGGTGCAGGACTGGATGTAGGAGGATTCCGAACCAGTATAAAATCCGGTGTGTTCTTTCCTTTTACTTGCTTTACTTTACTATTTGCATTTGTTATATGTTCTGTGATCATTCTGTGTTAGAATTCTGTTTAGATTTGTGTTGAAAGTTTTAATTTAGTCATATAGTTCATATATTCTTTAAAACACTATTCACCCCCCCTCTAGTGTTATTTCTGCCTTAAGATCCTTAATCCGCAACCCCAACAATTGGTATCAGAGCATTGGTTTTCATTATTTTCATAATCTGAAATTTTGAAAAGTTTTAATGGCATAACACACTAATAATGTCACTCCTGTCACCACTACTTCTGTCAACACAAGCACTAACACTAGTTCATTTGTAGAAGGTCAGTCTACTGTCAGACCACCACTTTTTAATGGCAGTAATTATGCATATTGGGCATGTAGGATGAAAATTTATTTACAATCCATAAATTTAGATACTTGGAATATGGCACAAATTGAATATGTTGAACCAACCACTAATTTTGCCCAGTGGACTACTGAGCAAAAGACGGTTGCACAAAACAATTCTAAGGCTATGAATATACTATTTTGTTCACTAGATAGGAATGAGTTTAATAGAGTTTCTGTTTGTAAGTCTGCATTTGAAATCTGGAAAACTTTGCAAGTAACTCATGAAGGAACAAGCAAAGTTAAACAGACTAAAATTTCCATATTAACTAACCAGTTTCAATTGTTTAAAATGCATGAAAATGAGTCCATTTCCGACATGTATTGTCGATTTCAAGATATTGTACATGCATTGATTGCTTTAGGAAAGGGTTTCTCAGAAGAAGATCAAGTCAGAAAGATACTCAATTCACTCACTCCAGAATGGGATCAAAAGACACTTACTATTGAAGAGGCAAATGATGTTAGTCAAATGAAGATCGAAGAGTTAATCGGTAATCTAATGTCTTATGAAGTTCAACTACAAGGGAGAAAAGAATCTAAGGCAACGGAAAAGAAATCGATCGCATTCAAAGCAACAACTGGAGATTCAGAACAAGATAGTGATGAAGAAATTGCTTTCATGACCAGAAATTTCAGAAAGTTTCTGAAGTATAGAAAGATGAATAACTTTAAAAGAAATGATCAAAGGAATTCCAGAAATACTTTGAAGAACAACAACAATTACAACAACAACAATGGTGATAAATGCTACAACTGCAACAAAACAGGGCACTACAAGATAGATTGTCCATATCCAGACAAACAGACATTTCAACCAAACAACGAGCAACTAAGGAAAAGAAAGAAGGCATATGCAACAACTCTTGACGATTCAGATTCATCCAGTGATGATGAGAAGAAAACTGATAATTCAAATCTGTGATTCACTGCTATTCTCGAATCAGAAGACGATCGGAGTTTGGATCTAAAAATAGGTACACATTTATTTTAATTTTATTGTATGCTTGTTTGTTTTGATTTTGTTTGTAATTCCTTGAATTTTTAAATTCAAAATCACCCGTTGAAATTTGAATTTTTAAATTCAAAATAATATTATTTTAATAATATTTTAAATATTAAAATATTTTAATATTTTAATATTATTACTGGAATTATATATAGATACAGAATATAGATTAGTTTTCTTAAGATTTTAGGAATTTCTTAGATGTTAGAAAAAGACATCCCTTTTCAAATTCAACAGGCACATGTCGACATGCCAGGATACCCCATGTCGACATGTCTCTCAGAAATTTGATTTCAAAATTTGAATTCAAACTTTTGAATTTCCCTCCACCTTTTCAGTTACTTCAAAATTTTGAAAAGATACCTCTTGACCAGAGAACATGACTTTAGAGAATCTATTTAATATACTTCTCTTATCATCTCTTTTCACTTTATTCTCATAATTCAAACTTTCTTCATTATCTTCTACTCCTCTCAAACACTCATCAATGGCTTCCTCAAGTACCCCATCAACTATGAGGCTGACCAAATCCATCAAAAATGATCTTTTTAATGACCCGGAGGCTATCAAAGCTTACATAAGTTATGTAAACTATGGTAAAGTCAATACGGGAAAATTTGCTATTTTTGATGATTTTCCTTCTTATGAAATCGATCAACTTTTTGAAGAAAACTCCATTCTTAGCTTGTTTGATAACAAGCAAAATGATTTTGTTTGTTATCCAAATCTTGCCAAAATGTTTTATGCAAACCTAAACCGTGAATTTTTTAATGGAAATGAAGATCAAATTTGGAGTAGTGTTAAAGGAACACTTATTATTTTGGATTCCGATATTTTGGGTACTATTTTTGGTTGCAAATCTACCGGTATGAATCTCTCGCAATTTCAAATCAATGAAACCGATCGAGAGACTTTTCATCACATTTTTGAAAGCGATGACCACATGGATTTTAAGAATCGCTTTTTCTGCCCAAAAGCAAGAATTGTCAACCTTCTTATTCAACACACCGTTATTCCTAGGTCGGGAAACTACAATAATCCCACCTCAAAAGCGTGTAAAGCTCCTTTTTGGTATATTTGGAAAATATGATATTAATTGGGCACAAACTATTTTGGACGAGTTAAGACCCAAAAATTTTACTATGGGAGAAAACACTCTTTATCATGGAATTTATCTTACTCGGATTTTCAATTATTTTGGTGTGGATGTTAAAAAGGAAGAGTTTGTAAGTAGGAAAGTGTTCAATCATAGGAACATTTCCCTTATGAAAATCCCACTTATGTTTCAACCGTATGAAACACTTACCGAAAAGGAAGAGAGACTTGCTCATGAAGAGATGGAAGAAGAGGGAGAAGAAGAGGAAGAAGAAGGGGAAGGAATGGAAATTGAAGAAGACGAGGAAGATGTAGAAACCTCTTTGGAAAGTACAGAGTATCCACATACACCCGCCAATCTGTCCAACAAAACCATACTCAAGAACCAAAAGATACTTGCTCAAAACCAAAAGGTTCTTAAGAGATCTATTAACAAGAAAATGGATAAAATCTCTACCAAGATTGACAAGTTCTTTGGGAAGATTGGCAGGAAACTTGGCTTGTCCTCATCATCATCTTCATCAAACTAATCCTAGCCATTATCTCTCTAGCTATCTTTTATCTATCTTTGTATTTTCTATTTTTTTGGTTAATATTATGTAATGTTAACTAATATAAGTAATGCTATCTTATTCTCTGTTTTCCATCTTTATATATCTCTGATAGTTATTTATTTTAAGTTTATATAGGTCCACTAGTATAAAAATAAACTTAGAAATCAAAAATAACTTAACTTGGTCATTCTGTCTAGACCATGTCGACATGCCCCATCCCCCCATGTCGACATATAACAGTCAGAAAGTAGTTACAATTTCTAACTTCAAATTCTTGTAACTACCAAGTGACAATTCATTTTGAACGACCAATAACTCCTATAAATACCTATTTCTTCCAGAAAAACTTCTCTACCTCCATTTCTATTCATCTCCTTTCATACTTCGACTTATTTCTTAAATTATGGCTTCTCCAATTAAGAATTTAAGTGAAAATCTTGAAGAAACTCTTACTTCTTTCAAGAATATTCTCACTTTTATACTTAGAAATCAAAGGAACTTAGAATTAAGCCAAATACAGATGATCAAAGAGCAAGAGAAACACTTCGACGCACTTCGTTGGATGATCTCAAGCCTTAGCAAAGACGAACCCGAAGCAAATCCACCGGTCACTCTCGACAAAGATAATTGGGATGTTATCAAAACTGATCCTATCTTTGGAGAAGATGGATGGGTGGAAGTCCCAAGGAATGTCTGATCATTATGTATGTTTGTTTGTTTGATTTGATTTGATTTGATTAGGATTTGATTGAATTGTTTACTTAAGTGTGATTTGGATTTGGTTTGTATATAACTTCATATACTATACATGATTGGTTTGCTATGTATGATATTGATTTGATTATCAAGTTACACTTATATATATGCTCACACACTTGATCACTTACACGTTCACTTTACACTTTTATTCTATATATACTTGATTATCCTAAAACAGGTAAATCTTTTATTCCTTTTTGTTGATGTCAAAGGGGGAGAAAGTTATAAAAATATATGTGCTTGGTGTAAGGGGGAGTCATGGAGTAAGGGGGAGTTGTAGTTTTAAGAAGAAATCACGGAGTAAGGGGGAGTTATGGTATGGCAAGAATATTTTATAAATAAAGGTTGTCATCATCAAAAAGGGGGAGATTGTTAGGAACTGAGTTGATGATGTTTTGATGACAACAACCTTATATAGTTATTATACTTTACTTTATAAAATATATACTAACATTTCCATATATATATATATATATGTATATGTATATAGGAAATATATGCAGGTATCATCAAAGACTGATCAGTATAAAGACTCAAGCATCAAAGATGAAGATTAAAGATTCAATATTCAAGACTCTAGAGAATCAAGATTTCAAGATCTCAAGATAAGTGTCTAGTATTTTGTTAAAACTTCATAATAGCGCTCTCATCTTTCTTCTAATTTTCTTTTGGGATGGAACCCAATTTCTATCGAAACCAGTGGCTTACAAACCCACGACAAGTAGCTTACAAAGCTACGACAAGTGGCTTACAAACCCACGAAAATCAAAATCATTTAAACTACTTTGTACAAGTTCTCGAGTCCTATGGAGGAGCTCTGTAGGAAGGTTCTTGCAATTTCAGTTTGAATAGATTTTTCAAAATGTTTTTAAATCTGTTTTCAAAATGTTTTTGCTTTCAAAATCATGTTTTCAAAAATGTTTTCAAACTTTTTTTTAACCCTGAAATATTCCTCTATTCTGATTTTAAAAAACTTCTAATTTTAAAACATCAAAACTTATTCTGATTTTAAATATTACTTATATAATTGACGGTCTATATCAATTATATATATATTTAAAATAATGTTTTATATTCATTCTCTATCTCAAAATATTGTTTAAACACTTTACTTTGCTTCAGAGAAGTTTCAACTTGTTTTAAATTCAATTGTCTTTACAAAACAACATCTCTATAATTTTGAACTAAGGGATGTCGACATATGGGGATACCCCATGTCGACATGGTGACAGTTGGATTCAAAATTCAATTTTCAAAAGAAGTGTCCATTCGTTCGAAAACCTTTCGCCAATGGTTATGACTGTTGTGCATCTATATAAAGGCTTCCAAAACGAATTTTTTTAACAACTACTTTCTTATTTTCTTCACTCTTTATTCTCCATCATTCCATATCCATAAAACTTCATATTTTCAAGACCGTGCCATCATTCTGCCAAATTCTTAATAGGAAATCATTTAGATACTCTCTCTATTTGATTCTCCATCATTCTACTAAAGATCAAAGTGCTATTCAGAGTTATAGGATTAATTTGTATTCAAAAAGTCCATAGAGTCAATCTATTCAAAAGGATTGTTATTAAGAAGTATTAGGGTGATCTTGTGTCCCATAAATCAAGAGAGTTTACCCCAGACTCGGAGATAGGAGGGTTCCTCAAGGCCTTAGAAATTGAGGGTTGTAATTTGGATATTGGCTTATAAAAATCTATACAAGGATATTGCCTTGGTGCAGGACTGGATGTAGGAGGATTCCGAACCAGTATAAAATCCGGTGTGTTCTTTCCTTTTACTTGCTTTACTTTACTATTTGCATTTGTTATATGTTCTGTGATCATTCTGTGTTAGAATTCTGTTTAGATTTGTGTTGAAAGTTTTAATTTAGTCATATAGTTCATATATTCTTTAAAACACTATTCACCCCCCCTCTAGTGTTATTTCTGCCTTAAGATCCTTAATCCGCATCCCCAACACTTAAGTCCTATTTTGGTTTGATAAGTGTTGATAGAGATGAGTAGAAATGGTTTAAGGGCTAGTTTAAGTATTTTAAAGGAAAAATAATGAATTTTCTAATTTGAGAAATTTTAAGAAGCCATGGAAGAAGAAAGAAGAAGCTTGAAAAGGAAAGAGATAAGAAAATGAAAGTGAAAACGAATGAAGTACAGAAGGGATTAAGGAAATGGAGCCTATTTTATAAAAAATGGAAAAGGCTAAATTACCAAAATTACCTTCACCTAAAAGATCAGTTACCCTCTATTCAAACCTTGCTAAATCACCACCTCCACCATGCCATTCCACATGAGATTCCCACTCCATCATCACTTCTCCTTTTCTATGGTTTGATGTTTCCTCATTTTTACCATTTACTTTTTAAATTTCAAAAGGAAAGTCAAAACTTACCGTATTTACTTAACTATATTTTTAAACAAAATTATAATCAATTATTAACAAAAGCATATGTTATTTAAATAAATGTTTACGCATGTACATAACGTACACAACACATTTCGATAACTTTTGGTTGAAGAAAAGTCTAAAAACTGAAAAACGATTTTCGGTCACATTTTCGATTTTTTCCCCAAACAACCTATTTTTGTACACCAAATTTTGAATTTTTTTTACCATCATTGGTTATTACTAAAAATAAGTTTATTTTAGTTATAAAATCTATTATTCAAACATATAAAATAATATTCAATATTCAAATTCAAAGTGATTAAATTACGTGTCGTTATAGTTCAGACTTGCATTCATGTTGTAAAAATGGTTAAATTAACTCATTATTAGTTTGAGACATTAATTCCTATTTTTAAAAATAGTTAGCAAGCCATTACTTTGATTATGGTGTAAATAATTGATTTTGAGGGATGTTGTGATTGACTAGGGGCTAATTACATGATATAATTAAGTGCATAACATTGATTAGTAATAATAAAACTAATTTAAATAGTTTCATAGAAAGTATGTAAGCTACTTAAGTAATGAAACTAATTACTACTTATAAATATTGTTAAAGTAAAGAAATGATTTTTATAAGTGAATGGATTGTTTATAAATACTATTTATATAGAATAATTTTATAAATAATAGTGATATTTTATAAGTGAATTTGTAAATTAGTATGAAAGTGATATTTTATAAAATAGATGATTTTATATAATAGTAAGAAAGCGATATTTTATGAAATAATAGTTTTTCTGAAGTAGTATGAGTAAGACATTTTGTAAAATGGTTATAAGATTTTATAAAATGTTTATGAAAGGAATACTTAATTATAAATAAAGAGATTTAGTATTTCAAAGGCTTAAATGAATTTATAAGCTAGTACTTTATTTTATAAAGTGATACGGATCTTATAAAAAGGATGTTTTACTTTTTTTGAAAAGATTGAGTAAATAAAAGTAAAATATGATTAAGTACTAAAAGAATTTCTTATCTAAAATAAACGTGTATGTATATGAGTATGGGAAAATATACATGTATTTGAAGATACATAATAGTTAAAACGATGTGTGCATTGTAGTTAGAATTTTTTTGTGATTGTTTGTTAATATAGATAAGCAATTGTTTGATTATATAGAAATATTATTGAATACAAGTACAATGCGGACATTTCACCTAGCCATAGCAACTATCATGTGCGCTAAGTTATGTGAGAGCATACTAGGCCGAGTAATATTTCCGGTGAAGTCTGAAGTGCAACTTATGTGGTGGTTGTGCATCTATGTGAGTGTATGTGCATAAGCATGCACGAATAAGTGTATCGACGTATGTGTAAGCTACAGATAAAGTAAAGAGGCTGGGTATATCATTTTGGCATGTGAAAAGAAGCCCGGTCGCTATAATCGCCCGTTGAACTCTACTCGTGCAAATAGTTGATTTTCGTGCCAAATCGGTTTTCAAATGCTTATGGAATCCACTTCCAAAACGTCAATAGATAAAACCCACTAGGTGTCCAATGGGATAGAATCTGGCTCTAAAAGATAAGTAACACATCGGACAAAGCGTCAAAGTAAACGGCATGCGAATCAACGACCGTTTGGCGGGGTAAGCCCCTTTCCAGGTTCATTGTCAGAAAACTGGAAATTCATTCCACTGAATGGAATATTCAGTCGACTGAATGATTGAGAAATTGAAACCCTAAGTGGGAGCTTCAAACAATGGGTTGGAGGTTATTGGGTTCAGTCAACTAGGCTCAGTCGACTGAATAAATACCCAAATCGACTGAACCCCTAGGTTGAGAGTGACTTTAAGGATTTATTTCCCCGCTGCACTGTAGTTCTTCTTGGGTTTTTGGCATGAATTCAAAGAGGCTTTGGAAAACCTAGGAAAGTGGGATGCATAGCAAAGCATGAGATCTCGATGTGGATGCAAGACGATGTCGAGATATCGATCTTTGTTGATGATAGGCATATTGGATTATGAGATGTTATATTTGATGTGTATATATGTATACAACATCAGTGCTCCTTCGTGGCCTTGATAGGGTATTAATCGAGACACAACCTTAATTCATTTTTGATGAGAGGCATACATTTGTTATTTCAAATCCTTGATGTCCTAGAGGGGGATAATGAAAATCATCTACTAGGGGATCCTAGAACACATATGCTCACTATAGGAGTACGGTGAGATCTGCAAAGGTCCCAAGTATTTATAATATATCATATGACACTTAAGCTCATTATATGGGTACAGTGATTCTATTTACTATTGGGGCTAGGTTTGGAGTATATAGAGTAGATGATAACTTAGGCTTAGGGGCATGCTGAAATCTATATGAGATTATGTCTTGGGTTCTATGATATATTCAATTATTGGCTTTATATAGCTTAAACTCTTGAAAGGAATCATTTAATCGCATTAAAAGTCTGGGTACGTTAGTGTATAGACTCTATTTGTTATTAAATCACGTTAGAAGTTTGAGTACGTTAGTGTGCCGACTCTATTTGTTATTAAATCATGACAGATGTCTGGGTACCTTAGTGTACCGACTATTTTGTTATTAAATCATGATTGATGTATGGATATGTTAGTGTACCGACCCTATTAATCATTGGATTACGATTAATGTTCGTAGTTAGCTTCACCCTTTAGTAATGTGGGGTATTGATTTGTCTTGCTTACTTATCTTCCATTGTTGTGTTGCACCTATGTTATATTAGTTGATTGATATTAGCATTGTGTGTATCGCAGTGTAGATGTATATTATCATACTTTCGTCACCCTTGCATTTGTATACTACAATTTCCTTTATCCCAATATATTGTTACGTGGTAGTCACATTATATAAACCATGCTAACTCATTGATTACGAAAGAAGAGCAGATTATGGTATGATTTCCTATTTTGAGATGGATATACTACACTTATTTAAAGGCAATCCGGATTACCCCTAAGCCACGTTATGGAAAGGGTCTGCTGTGATTTAGTTGTTCATGTCTATATATATATAGTATTGACGTACAATATTTTGAGATAGTTCCCTCACACTAGGATATATGTCTGACCTAAGTTTTGTCTTTCTCTGCTTATGTCCTAACAACTCTCGGGTACTCAATCGAGTATTTTAAGAGTCAGGAGCTATTGGGGGTGCACTATCAGGATGGCAGCTGGAGCTCTTTGGAGGCATGATATCGATATTTTGAGATATATATACTTGATATTTTAGTAGTATATGACAGATCTAATATTTGTACATGAGACTATTATATCAAATACTTATTCAGAATTTTGTGCGTTTTGGAGTTGTTGTATTCTATCTTTCTGTATTAATCTTATTTATCAGTTGCTTCCACTAGTTCAGTCTCTTGTATATTGTCATTTTATTCTGTTCATGTGTATTATATGTTATCATTCCATTATGAGATCTTATCGATGTCTTGGTTTAATGTTTTGTTCTAATTTTACCACGACAATTTATCGTTTGAGCAATCTCGAAGGATGACTTGTTACAGCACATGTTTCATTGGGCCGGAGTCAAGGTATCCTAAGCTAGAGAAGCGGGCATATTACCTACTAATTACATATTAGAAGTTGAGACATTATTTCCAATCGCATCCCATTTGAGTTGTGATGATACCTACGCCTCCGGTACCCACTATACCTATATAATGCGTTGTGGAGGTACCCGACCGATCCAGGACGCTAGCCAAGAATGTAAAGTAGAGAAAAATCCAAACACAGAACCTATAGAATATCTCACAGTGCATAAACAAAATATAGTATAATAACATAGATGTAAAATAGACGAGATAGTGATATAATTAGATGAACCATAAGTAAGAACATCAGAGTGCACCAGGTTCACAGACTATACAAAAACTAAAATAAAGAGGTTGTACATCCAAATATCCAAAAATAAACTTTATAACTGTCTCTCAAATTACAAGTATTGTTATAGTTCACAATATTGCATAACAGAATGTAAGTGATAGTATGCTTTGAGTACGGATATATGAAAGCATATCCTCGTGCTCGTACTCCATATAGCTCCATGTGCTATCCAGACTTATTATCCCTAATATACTCATTTAAGAGTACCTAATATAGTAAGAAGCAAAGCATAAAATCTCGGATTAGACAACAGCCTAATGTGGCGATATACCATCTCAAAATACCATAAAAACTATATATGGTAAATAGGGGAATAGGGTATGAAGAACCATGCCTGACCTATCCCAGCATTCAAGAGTTAGCACATAAAAGTCGATATATATTAATCTACTAACATAGCCATATAGGTGTGCCATAATCGAAGTATAATGTCCAATGTTTGGATATATAGCCAAAAATACCTACATCGTATGACAACCTAGTGTGATAAGCAACCATGGAAAATGGAGCATTCATCAAACTATCCTCACCATCACTCATGTGCATTGGATATATGATAACTCGTATGGAACAATCATGGACTAGGGACTCAATCGAAATCCCGACTTCATTAGTGCTCAAATCCATGCCACTTTGTAAGGTTAGGAACTAGGCCCACAATCGCATGCTCAGGGTAATTTACTATAGCAAGATACAGACACGATCGAAAATTCAGGCAGGAGCTACCAACATACCCTTTCTTTACGAGCACATTAGAAACCATCAAGTTATCAACGATCCCTTTGAACATGTCTCCATAATAGAACTCAATCGTTACTCCACTATGGCTATTTCCACAGTAGGACATAGTGACAAATCCCACTCCCGAGCCCCCATCGTAAACTTGCCCCTATGGATCATCGTCACAACTCCCATTGTAAGTCGCCATCTTCGGAATGCCTCTAGACTCCCATCATAATTCATAGAGCCATCGTACCAATATTTCAAAGTCATCATCATCATCATTGGCTGCGTCATCATGTCAAAGCGCCACGCCATCGCTTTGCTAATCGCCATATAAGATCCAAGATCATCTTGAGTCATTTGAAGTTGCTTACTCCACTCACATCATCCCCAATAATTTTGAAATACATCACAAAGAAATTCCTGAAGTATTGCTGCGCCACGACGAAAATCCCCAACTTCCATCATTGGTTCGAATACCCGAGCCAAGCCCCAAGCAACCCCTTCCGTGACTCCAAGTAGCACAAGAAAACCGAACAGAAGATCTTGCTCTGATGTGGCCCCAAGAAAACACCCCTCGAACACTAAGCAACCATCAATTAGCAAACCATGTTTGGCCATCGAATATAGTAGCATTGGACACTAAGTTGACTCCAAGTAGACTAATACTGGACACCAAGCACCGAACAGAAAATCTTGTTTGGGTGCTGAACCAAGCCGACTCACAAAACCACTAAGTATGACTCCAAACAACCATCGAACAACAAAATTTGTTCGACCATCGAACATACCCTCACTAGACACCAAGTTGAGCCCAAGCAGACCAACACCGGATACTAAGCACTGAACTGATTTTCTTGCTTAAGTCTGAACCAAAAAATATCAGGTATGACTCCAAGCAGACCCTCACCGGACACCAAGTATCGAATAGAAATGCTATGATTTCTCCAAACTCTAATTTTGCTCTGATTTCATCATTACGCTCAGTTCTTCGACCGTGTGCCCTCTGTATGCATTAATATAACTCTTAACATCCTCGAGCATATCCGATGAAGTCCGATTTCATGATTTTTAACTCTAGTTCGCTACGTTGAGCGTTTCCAACCATATAAGCATACAAACAAACACCATACATGCACCAAACAACATTCAGACATGCAAATCATTCAATTAATCACAAAAATCATCGTACAAGGTGTCTATAACATTGCCTAACATATGCCAAGGAAAACATATCCAAATAAGATTTCCAGAACACCAAGAATCCATTTATTCACGTTTTTACTATAGGTGGAGTTTTAAAAAAGCAATAAAACATAATTTTAACTTTGTAAATGGATCCAAAACATTTTAGAACCTATATTTACATATATAACAAGGTAAGAGATGATAAATGACTCATCAAACCTTCTAAAAATTAAGGTAGTGTTTGGTTTATTATTTTTAGTTTTGGCTTTTCGTCCATACAAAAAGGTCCATGACGTATTTTTTTTGTCGAAAACGACCAATTTAAAAAATAAAGTTAATATATAAAATAGAAAACAACTTATTTTTTATTTCTTGCATTTTGAACAATAACACAAGCACATGAAACAATCTATTTTCCGTCATTCTTCTATCCTCTTCGTCCTCTCATCCGTTTTTCTTTCATCCCTTCCAACGTCTCTCCATTCTTCTAATTTTTTAGATATGTATTGAAAACTGAAAATAGAAAACTCGTTTTTAAACCAAACACTACCTAATTTTTGCACACAAATTGAGGTAAACATGAGAATAAATAGCAAAAATGCAATTTTTCTTCCCCAAAAACATTGATTTGAAGATCGTTAATGAATCTCTTGCGAATCTACCCTCAACCTAGGAATTAGACTAGATTTGGTGGAGAAAAGAGAAAGTTTAGGGTGGAGAATGAGTTAAGAGAGGCTTAGATCTATTTGAGAAGGTGTAAAAGTGATTTGTGATGATGGTTCGACCTAACAAGATGTCCAAACCTAGAATGGATTAGTGGGCTTGCCCTCCAAACTCACTAATTGCCCACTAAGTTGCTCCAAAACTTACTATCAAACAGTCATATCTCTTAGCCAGAAAGTCCAAATTTCTATTATAACCACTATATAGAAAGGGAAACCATTATATCTAACAAATGGAAGTGTTATTGGATGCTAATTCGGCTTCTATCAAAAGTTATAGCCATAGCAAGTTTCCATGTGCAATCATTTCGAAAAATTATAAAGATAAGAAATATTATTAATATGTATTTTCCCAAGTTATAGAGACATACAATCTCATATGAATTTAAAAATAATATTTTATGATCCTTTGATATGTAAAATACGGGTCATTACACGAGTATTGACCGACCAGCCTCTAAGATAAGTCCTACAACGACCGAATACCTCAGGAAGCCTCATCCTTAAGTGACAATCAAAGTGCAAACCGTGGTAGACTTTATTGCAGAAATCACTATTAGAGACGACGAAGTGGAATCATGGAAATAAGAGGCTCTTAAAAGGAGAATCTATGTGGATGGAGCTTCGAAAGAGAACGAATCCAGTGTTTGAGTAATATTTTTAACACCATAAGGAATGAAATTGAGATACACAATACGGCTGGAATTCAAAGCAACAAACAATGTAGTGTAATATGAGGCTTTAATAGGGGGTTGTAGATAGTAGAGGAGCTAGGACTTTGGTCGATGTGTATGCACAGTGGCTCGCAATTGGTAGTAAGCCTAGTGCTTGGCGAACTCCAAGAAAAAGAAAAACACCTGAGGTCATATTTAAGAGAGGTCAAGACTTTCCATAATGAAGGAAAGACCATGTAATCAAGCATGTTTCAAGAGAAGAGAACAGGGATGCGGATGAGCCGACAAAACTAGCAAGCTCAGGAGGTTGGACTCTAGTGGGATCGATACATGTTGCCAACCTACTTAGGCCTAGCATCGAGGAAGTGAGTGTGATTGCAACTATCAATGATGAGGAGACCTGGATAACGCCATTAATAAAGTATTTAAATAAAGGATTGTTACTAGGAAACAGGAACAAAGATAGAAATATGTTAAGAAAGGCACCTAATTTTATCATTCAGGAATGGTGTGCGGTATCAAAGAGGATTCTAAAACCCACTTTTGAGGTACTCGCTAGAAGAGAAGCCGAGGAAGTGTTGGAAAACATACATCGGAAGCTGCGAAGATCATATTGGAGGGAAAATCGTGGCAAAGAAGGTGTTGTGATATGGGTATTTATAGCCAACATTGAATCACAATGCACGGACTATGCAAAAATGTGTTACAAGTACTAGCGATTTGCAAGGATTCCAAGGTTATCCTCAAATGAATTAACTCACATGGTTAGCCCCTGGCCTTTTACAGTTTTGGGAATAGACCTAATCACTAAACATGCTATGGCTAGGGGTGGAGCGAAGTATGCTATAATGGCAGTTGACTACTTTACTGAGTGGGTTGAAGTTTAACCGCAGACTAAAGTGTCAACAACCAAGGTTACGAACTTTCCAGTCAAAAATGTCATTTGTAGGCACGAAGTTCCCCTCCAGATCATCTCAGATAAGGGACTACAATTTGAGGGCGAGGAGTTTGCTAAATTCTACCGATGGCATGGAATAAAGAAGAGTTTCTCTACAGTGGCATATTCGCAGTCTATTAGGCAAGTGGAGGTGGCCAATAAGTTTATGAAGGCCCTTATTAGGAAGCATTTCGAAAAGGAAAAAGGAGAACTGGTGGGTGAACTTCCTTTGGCAACATGGGCTTGTTGCACTTCTTTCCAGAAGACCGTAGGTCATACTCCTTTCTTATTGGCCTATAGATCAGAGGAGATTTTACTAGTGGGGATAATAGTACCAACACAGCGGAGGATTCTCTACGTCCCAAATGAAAATAGGGAGTTGCTGATTAAGTCACTGGATCTGAGCGATGAAAAACGCGCAGAAGCCGCTTTGATGGTTGAAGCACATAAATGAAATATAACCAATTAATATAATTCTAAAGTCAAAACCCATCCATTCTAATAGGCATACATGTGCTAAAGCGAATATTCCATAGACCTAGGGCACTCGATCCAATCTGGGAAGGGCCTTTTGTCTAGACTACTGCAACTTCGCAAACCAACACACAAGCCTAGCCTTAATTTGAAAAGACTTAACTTTTAAGAGGCTAAAGGGTTAATAAGGTTCAGCCAAGGGAATGGGGTGCTCAACCAAAGGTGAAAATGAGGCATTAGTTCTTGTTTTGATTGGAAAAGTGATGATAGATAAGGGTAGAAGTGGTTTAAGAGCTAGTTTAACTGTTTCAAAGGAAAAAAAATAAATATTTAATTTGGGAAATTTTGAGAAGCCAGGGAAGAAGAAAGAAGAAGCTTGGAAAGGAAGGAGATAAGAAAATGAGAGTGAAAATGAATGAAGTAAAGAAGGTAGTAAGGAAATTGGGCCTCTTTTATAAAAAATGAAAAAGGCTAAATTACCAAAATGACATTCACCCAAAAGATTAACTACCCTCCATTCAAAGCTTGCCACGTCATCACCCCCACTACATCATTCCACATGCAAGTCAAGATTCCTACTCCACCATCACTTCTTTTCTATGATTTGATGTTTCCTCAATTTGTACCATTTTCCTTTTTAAATTCCAAAAGAAAAGTCAAAACTTACCCTATTTACTTAAGTATATTTTTTATATCAAATTACTTTATTAACAAAAGTCATATGTTATTGTTATAAATGTTTACATTTGTACATAAATGTACACAGCATATTCAGATAACTTTGGGTCAATGAAATATTGAAAATCCGAAAAATGATTTTCTGTCACATTTTTTATTTTTCTTCGAACTATTTATTTTTTTAAACTATATTTTCATTTTTTACCATCATTAACTATTACTAAGAAAAAGTTTATTTGAGTTATAAAATCGGTTATTTAAACATTTAAATATATATTGAGTATTCAAATTCAAAGTGATTAAATTACGGGTTGTTACAGTTTAGGCTTGTATGCATGTTGTGAACATGATTGAATTAACTCATTATTAGTTTGAGACCTCAATTTCTACATCTGAAAATAGTTAGTAAGCCCTAACTTTGATTATGTGGTAACTAATTGATTTTGAGGAAGGTTATGATTGACTAGAGGCTAATTACATGATATAATTAAGCGCGTATCATTGTTTAGCAACAACAAAACTAATTTAAATAGTTTTAGAGAAACTAAATAAGCTAATTAAGTATTATGAAAGTTAATTAGTCCTTATAAATGTTGTTTAAAGTAAAGAAATGATTGTTATAAGTGAATGGATTATTTATAAATACTATTTATATAAACGAATAATTTAATAAATAAAAGTAAAATTATATAAGTGAATTTATAAAATCGTATAAAAGTAATATTTTATAAAATTGATGATTTTATAAAATAGTAAAAAAGCAATATTTTATGAAATAATGGTTTTTATGAAATAGTATGAAAAGGACATTCTGTAAAATGGTTATATGGTTTTCTAAAATGATTATGAAAGGAATACTTAATTATAAATGAAGAGATTTAGAATTTCAAAGGCTTAAATGAATTTATAAGCTAGTATTGTATTTTATTAAATGATATAAGATTTTATAAAAAGGGCGTTTTAATTTTTTTGTGAAAAGAGTCAGTAAATAGAAGTAAGATGTGATTAAGTACTAAAAGAATTACTTATTTAAAATATACGTGTATGTATATGAGTATGGGAAAATATATATATACGTGTATTTGAAGATATATAACAATTAAAACTATGTGCCTCTCGTAGTTGGAATCATTGCGTGATTACTTGTTCATATAGATATGCAATTGTTTTATTATAAAGGAATATTATTGAATACAAGTTCATTGTGGGCGTTTCAATTATCCATAGCGACTATCACGTGTGCTAAGTTGCATGAGAGTATACTAGGTCAAGTTATCGGCCTAGTGAAGTCCAAAATGTGAGTTGTGTAGTGGTTGTGTATTTTCATGAATGTTTGTGCATATGCATGCATGAATGAGTGTATCAACATATGTGTAAGCTGTGCATAAGGCAAGGAGACCAGACATATTGTTTTGGGATGTTAGAGTAAGCCAGATCGCTATAATCGCCCTTTGATTTCTACCAGTTCAAATATTAGATTTTCATGTTGGAACCATTTTTCAAATACTTATGGAATCCACTTCCAAAATGTCAATAAATAAACCCCGGTGGATGTACAATAGGCTAGAAGCAAGCTCTAGAAGCAAAGTTACTTATCGGGCAAAGCGTCGAAGTAAACGACATGCAAATCAACGACTGTTTGGGCAGTATGTCTCTGCCCAGGTTCATCGTCAAGAAACTGATAATTTCAGTCGACTGAATGGAATATTTAGTACATTGAGCGATGGTGAAATTGAAACCCCATGGGGGAGCTTCAAACAGTGAACTAGGCATTATTAGGTTCTGTCGGCTGGGCTTAGTCGCCTGAATGAATACCCCAGTCGACCGAACCCCTTGGTTGAGAGTGACTCTGGAGATTTATTTCCCCATCCGATTATGGTTCTTTATAGGCTCTTAGCATGACTTTGGAGGGTCATTAGGCTACTTAGGAAAGTGCGATGCAATGCGAAGCATGAGATTAGATGAGGATGCAAGATGATGATGGGATATAAGTCTTCATTAATGATAGGCGTACTGGATTACACGATGTTATATTTGTTGTGCATATATTTATAAGACATTGGTACTCCTTCGTGGCCTCGGCAGCGTATTACGCAAGATACTACCTTCGTTCTTTTTTTGATGAGAGGCATATATTTGTATTTAAAATCCTTGATGTCATAAAAGGGGATGATGAAAATCATCTATTATGGGATCCTATAAGACTTTTAATCATTATAGGTGTATGGTGGGATCCACAAATGTCCTATGTATTTTGAATTGATCATATAACACTTATGCTCATTATAGGGTATAATGGTTCTATTTACTATTGGGACTAGGTTTCGAGTATATAGAATTGAACGTAACTTATGCTTATTATAGGGGTATGGTGAGATCAACACGAGACTTGTGGCTCAAGATCTATAATTTATTTAGATACCGGCTCTATATACATAAACTCTCAAAGGGAATCATTTAATTGCGTTAGAAGTCCGGGTATGTTAGTGTACCAATTCTTTTTGCTATTAAATCACGTTAAAATTCTAGGTACGTTGGTTTACTGACTCTATTTGTCATTAAATCATGATAGATGTCAGGATACATTAGTGTACTAACTCTATTAATTATTGGATTACGATTGATATTTGTAGTTACCTTGCTTCAATAATGAGGGGTATTGATTCGTCTTTCGCAGTTATCTTCCATTGTTGTGTTGTGCTTGTGTTATATTAATCGACTAATATTATCATTATATGTAGTATAGTATAGACGTATATTATTATACTTTCATCACCTCTACACTTGTACACTGCAATTTCCTTTATCCTAGCATATTGTTACATGGCAGTCACAATATATTAGCTGTGCCGACTCGTTGATTATAGGAGAAGAGTAGGTCATGGTTTGATTCCCTATTTTGAGATGGATTTACTATACTTGTTTATGAGCAGTCGCGATTACCCCTAAGCCATGTTTATGGAAAGGGTCGACTATGATTTTATTGTTCCTGTCTATTTGTATATAGATTTGATATACAATATTTTAAGATAGTTTCCTTTACACTGGGCTTGATGTCAGATCTGCATTTTGTCTTCGTCTGCTTATGTCATGAAAACTCTCGAGCACTCGATTGTGTAATTTGAGAGTTAGGACTTTTGGAGATACGCTATTTGGATGGTAGCTAGAGCTCTTTGGAGGCATGGTATTTGAAAGTCTATATGATCTTTATAAATAATGCAGCTTATATGTATAAACGTGTGTATATTACTAACTATGATAAGCAGTGAATAATAATTGAATATAAGATAAATAATAGAAACGCTCACACAAGATATTTTATACTGGTTGGGACCTCCCGTCCTACATCCAGTCTCGAAGCTCCCCTTCGATATTTCCTTTAACCAACTAAACATCGATTCGTCCGGAGGAATAGGCTAATACAAAAGTATATCTCTAACAATTTTGTGTTCCAAATAACACCGTGTTTGACTGATAGTACAAATCTTTCTATGATCTCCTTTGAGCATGTGAATGTGAATGCCTTGAGTTGTAGGAAGTGGTTTAACCGGAACTAGATTTTGGTTATAATAGATTGAGAGCATGTAAGCAATGTATGCACAAGAGAGTGATAAGAGATCAAGAGAGAAAAGTTTCAATTAATTCAAGTTGGTTGATCCCTACATCTCAATCAAGGTAGTATTTATAGGTTCAAAAGGATGCAGCTGAAGAGTTGTTACTATTAGACAAGATCTACTCATTTTAATGGTTGCAACCTCTCGATGAAGGGTAATTTATTTTTGTTCAACCGAAGTGTCTTTTCAAAAATTTGCAGTTTGTTAAATGACAGACATCTATGGCAAAACCTCAAACGTCTGTGCCTTTTGAAATTTATTTTCCAGTATTTCCTCAGACATCTGTGGTTTTACCTCAGAAGTCTGTGAGCAGTAAGAGCAGTTTTTCAAATTAATTTCATTGTATATGAAATCGTGTGTGATTGTGTATGCATATATACTCACGGAAATCTTAACAATATTTTATCTAAGACTCTTTTATAGTAGAATACCCTTACTAACTATAGTACGGTTTTTTTTCTTCGAGTCTCCATATCTTTGAGCATAATGTCTTTTTGTAGTATATACCTGTAATCTTAAAATGTGTACACACACACACACACACATATATATGATTGTATGGCTGTTGTCATTGAAACATAAACTGGAGGTTCTAACAATCTCCCCGTTTTTGATGATGACAACTATACTATCAAAAATGGAAGAATTATTATATTCTCCCCTAATGTATATGCAGAAATTCCTCCCTCTTTGTCATTATCAAAATGAAAGGAATGATATAAGATATATAAATGTTGAACAGAAATTTAATAGCATATTATATATAAGATCATGAATATATGAAACTAAATAAGGAATTTCACACAGAAATAAAGATCAATGTAGCAGGATTTTTAAATAGTTAAACAGACAAGCATAAGCATAAATAATAAAAATGCAAATTATACTGGTTTTAAGAGTAGGATATGCTTCCATAATTCTCTTAGTATTCCTAATAAGATGAAGGATCCTCTTCGTATGTGCCTGGCCTTTGTGTTTGATCATTATACTCCTCATCTTCCTGAATGGAGAGCCCTTGGAATGCCATGTACGATTGATGTTGGAAATGCGGAGTATCGGATACGTAGATATCATCACTGTCTTCTTCTTCTTCAGGTTGTTGTTACATAGGAGTCTTTCCACTACCACCTCTGTCGTGAGAAGTTCCTTTGGGAGAAGTTTGAGAGTGACGAACTGGCGTACATACATGCTCGAGGTAGCTTTGTTAGGTGAAGGCGAGAATGATGAGTAAGAAGATGATCGGCCACGTACTTTTCAATAACCTTCCCTAAAGTGGATAAAACTTTGTCCAAAGTCTTTTCCATTTTTGTCATCCTTGTCGAGAAAAACGTTCCAAATCAGTCATCTTTTTATTCAAAGCTCGTTGGTTGGTCGTGATTAGCTTTTGGTTTTTAAGTGCTAAATCATAAAGAGATTCGTTTAGCATGGGTTCAACGCGAGCTTCTTGTATTTCAGAATCCGAATAATATTCAGTAGCGTGACTGAAGGATGTAGGTTGTTGTAAAGGATGAGGCGAGTAAGTATTATGAGGAGCAGTAGTGAGAGGGGTACCATGATGCTCTTATTGTTATTATTGTTGTAATCTCCATTGTTCAAGGGAGATTATTAGTGGTGGCTGTGGAGGAAGATACATCAACAATAAAAACCATATACTTCTTTCTTTAACGGGGATTTCTTCAAAATGAGAAATATAGAAGGGTACCCCAAAAACATTTAAGAGAAACATAATGTATGGAGCATAGGTAATAGTGCGTCGATGATGAGTCAAAAGCTTTTAATTTCACTACGGATGAATTTAGCCCAATTTATTTATATTCCATCGAAGATAGCATAAAGGGCTTTATGATCATTATCATAGATTTGTTCATGACTGCCAAGACGTGGGATTGCATATTTATTATCATATGATTTAAAAATCTAGCTTTTGGAAGTAAGTAGATGGATTTCCACTGGGGCATCCTATCTTCCCAAATAATAGGAGTTATTTCATCCCGTGGCAAGTTTCTATGGTTGGAAATTTCTTTCAAATAGATTCCGGTTGAAGAATAATCATGTATATGTCCAGTGGTGTTGATACTAATTTTTAAAACACGTCCATACACACTTGTCCATTACCATACTTCATCATTCTTAGAATTCCAAATATCGCTACTACATAAATTTGCGTAGAATAGAAAGATAGCTAATTGGTCGATTTGTAACTCCTTTTCATCGAAATTAATTAATCCCAACATTCGGCGGCGACAGTGAGTTCTTGAATGCTATATTCTCCAAACTTTCATAATCTATAGAAAGACCCGAAATGAAGCTTCTTTTTTATAGATCCTCGAATCGCTTGTTGGCAATTGTGCTTTTGCGAAGCCATTCTTGAATGAGAGCATCATTAACAATGAGATTGTGAGAAGTGGATGATTGACCTTTCTTGGCTCGTTTGTTAAATGGATTTTTTGGTTTGGAAGCCATTAGTGAGAAAATGGAGATTTAATGGAGGCTAGGGTTTTAGATTTTGGAAGTAATTTTGAGGTAGGAGGTAAGATTGGGGAAAACTTTTTATATAGCTGTTGGAGGTAGGATTTCGGTACAGCGGTAGACATCTCTGGGTGGAGCACAGACGTCTGTGCTTTCAATCAAAATTAAACAGAAAGTCGTGATGGACATTTATGATCTTTCCATAGACGTCTATGGTTGTAGAAAAAGTAAACAGAGAGAAATGACAAACGTTTGTGAGTTTCCATCGACGTATGAATTAAAGGAAATTGTTTTCCGTAATTTCTCACAGTCGTTTGTGGTATTTTCACAGATG
This sequence comes from Allium cepa, assembly GCA_030765085.1. Taxonomy (NCBI): domain Eukaryota; kingdom Viridiplantae; phylum Streptophyta; class Magnoliopsida; order Asparagales; family Amaryllidaceae; genus Allium; species Allium cepa. Next base: position 505,560,019 of record CM060939.1, read on the forward strand.
TATGTGGTATGTATCTTTCTGAAATTAAATATAGAAGTTAACTAGCAATCAATTTTTATGAAATATCAATATGATATAACAATATACATACAAAAAATTAACAAATAAACTTATTTTACATGATGCGTAGCATAGGTTTAGTTTTTCTTCGAGGATTTAGAATTTTTGATTTGTTGTATATCACGTGAATTTGGTTCAACTTTTCTGTCGTCGATTAACGGATTCAGTGGAGACTGACTTGGACGAGCTGGAGTGTCAATCCAAGCTTGGTTTGATGGTCCCGGCTTGCATAAATTCCTTGGAGTGATGTTATATGCTTTTACAGGAGTTTCTTGTAATCGAGAAGATTTTTTATGTACGTAAGTTTTTGTTAGTGAATGACCACAAATTGCTAAAATACATTTTTTGAGAAAATTTAGATGAGATCCTTGATGTCGTTGTTCGTAATACATTTCACATTGAACTTCCATCATTTCTTGTTGATAGTGATATATTTCATCGATTTTATCAACGAGAGATGTCGATTGCAGATCAATTGATCGTTTTTCTTTCTTTTCTTTAAGGGAGAAACCAGTGTGGTATGTAGGTGATGCAACAATGTCCAGAGAGGCTAAGTGAATTGATGTAGGAGTGGATTTAATTAGTGAAATGTAAGTGCTATCTGATGAGGTGATTTATAGTTGATAGTTGAATAGGTGGAGTCATGATCGAAGACATTTTTTTGAGTAATATTTGTCTTCATAAATTATTTGGTTTTAGGAAGAAAATAAGCTTGATTATAAGATGAAGTTTTTACTATATTTAGAGAATCAATTGAGGAAAAGAAGTTCAACTATATAAAATTTAACAGAGAGTAGTTAGGTTTTATATGGTTCGTATTACTTTAAATTTTATGTGGTTTTTATTAATCTAAGTGTACAAATTTTATACTGTGTAGTTTTATATGAGCTTTTCTTAAAAAAATTAGGTGTACAAAAACTAATCCTACAAATTTAGTTGACCACTTCATTGTACGAACATATTCCTAGATCTTGTCTTAATTTAATAAAAGTTAGTTCACTTAATGGTTTAGTAAAAATATCAGCTATTTGATTTTCGATATTTACAAACTCCAGTAATATAATTCCTTATTCCACATTATCTCTTAGAAGATGGCGATGAATATCAATATGCTTCATTCGAGAATGGTTTATAGGATTTTTTGATAAATTTATGGCAAGTATCATCACAATATATAGGAGATTTTGTTATGATTTTTTTTAAATCTAGAAGAGTTTGTTGTGTATAGATTACTTGTGCACATGCTAAGGCTGTTGAGATGTATTCAGCTTCACATGTCAAGAGCGAAACACAGTTTTGCTTTTTACTAAACCATGAAACTAAAGACTAATCAATAAAATGATATGTGCCACTTGTGTTTTTTCTACTCGTTTTACAACTGCCGAAATCAGCATTGCTATATAATACGAGTTCGAACGAGCTTTTTTTGGGTAAAAACGTCATAATCTCTAGTGTTTATTAAATATCTTAAGATTCGTTTTAGCATCGATGATGTGATTCTTTTGGCTATGCTTGAAATCGAGCACATAAACATACACTCGTCATAATATCTGGTATACTAGTTATTAAGTATAACAGAGATCCTATCATACTTCGGTATAATTTTGGTTGAAATCTTTATCATTTTCATTTTAATCTTTACCTAAATGTAGAGCGATATTCATTGGAGTTGGATTACTTGATATATTTTCCATTGAAAACTTTTTATTAAATCTTGACACTATTTTTCTTGATTTACAAAAGTTCCATTTTCTAATTTTCTTATTTATAAACCTAAAAAATAGTTTAATTCTTCCATATGTGACATTTCCAATTCATCTTTCATTATGTTAAAAAATTCAGTGCATAATTTTTCGTTAGTGGATCCAAATATAATGTCATCAACATATAGTTTTACAGCTAAAATATTATTCTTTTCTTGTTTTATGAATAAAGTGTAATTAATTTTACCAATTTGAATATCGAAACTTTGTAAATGAGTTTTTAATCTTTCATATCAAGCACGAGGAGCTTGTTTTAATCCATAAGGCCTTTTAAGTTCAAATACATGATCGGGATATTTCTAGTGAATAAATAATGGAGGTTGTTCAACATACACTTTTTCATTTATAAATCCGTTCAAAAATGCATTTTTTACGTCCATTTGAAAAACTTTAAAATTATAATGACATGCAAAAGCCAGTAATGTTCGTATTGCTTCGAGACGTGCTGCAGGAGAAAATGTTTCGTCATAATCAATTCCTTCTTCTTGATTATATCCTTGAGCCACTAATCTTGCTTTATTTCGTACAATATTTCCATTTTCATCTGCTTATTTCTAAAAATCCTTTTCGTTCCAATTATTGATTGATTATCTGGTTTTGATACAAGTTCCCGAACATCATTTCTTTTAAATTGATTAAGTTCTTCTTGCATTGCAATGATCCAAAAATCATCTTTTGATGCTTCTTTATAATTTTTTGGTTTAAAATTTGATATAAATGCAACATGACCCATTTGATTTAATTGTTTTCTAGTTGATACTCTTGTATTTAAATCTCCAACAATATTATTAATAGGACCGTCTCTTAATATTTTGGGTGGTGATGTTATCATATTATCATTATTGTCATTGACATTATTATTATTATTATTATTTTCATGTATAGGTATATTAGTTTTATTTACTTAGTATTCATCATTGTCAGTTTTAATTTGGTTAAAATTTTCATCAACTGAGACATGAAGACTTTTTTAAATACTTTTTTGTTTATTAAAAATTCTATATGTTTTGCTTCAATATGAATATCCAACAAAAATTCCTTCATCAGCTATAGAATCAAATTTTCCTATATTATCTTTAGTGTTTAATATGAATCATTTTGGCCCAAATACACGAAAATATGATACTTTTGGTTTCTAATAAAAAATATTTCATAGCATGTGTTTTTAGTCATTGGTCCAAGTGTTACACGACTTAATACATAACAAGCAGTAGCAATGACTCAGCCCAAAAATTCTTTGGTAAGTTACTACTATTAGTAGAGTTCGTGCATATTCTTGTAAAGTTTGATTTTTCCTTTCTACAACATCGTGTTGTAGTGGTGTACGAGGAAACAAAAGATTATGACTAATTCCCTTTTTGTTACAAAAGTCCGTAAATAGTTCATTTTCAAATTCACCTCCTTGATCACTTCGTATAATTTTAATTTTTAAACTAATTAAATTTTTTATTCCTTTCACAAAAATTATGAAAATTTCCAAAGTATCAGTTTTACGTTTTGAAAATACCGTTTAAGTATATCTTGAAAAATCATCAATAAATACAAAAACCTATTTATTATGATTTATTGAACGTACTTGAGTCGGTCCGAATAAATTTAGATGGAGTAATTTGAGAGGTTATTTTGTGAAAATTTCATTTTTAGATTTAAAAGAGCTTTTCTTTAATTTACCAAATTAACACACGTCACATAGTTTTTTAACATTGTAGCTGATTTTAGGTAATCCTCTAATTAATTCATTTTTAGCTAGTTTGTTGATATTCTTAAAATTTATATGACAAAAATATTTATGCCATAACCAAAGATCATCATGATTCCCGGCTAAGCATGAATTCTATTGTTTTTGATATTCTTGTTTAAGACAAATATGTTTCGATTTCTAAATCCTTCAAAAAAATTTAATTTTTATTTCGATAAAAAATATTGCACTTATTTTTCTAGAAATTAATTTTAAACCCTTTATAACATAATTGACTAATACCTACTAAGTTATAGGAGATTAGAAATACCGATATTGATGACTTATCCAATGTCGATGACAAATCCTTTTGAGTTATCTTCGAATGTTACGGTGCCACCATCGATATATTTTATATTTGGTAACATATTAGTATTTCCAGTCATGTGCTTAGAACAATTGCTATCAAGTATCCATTTCTCTTTATCTTTTCTTTTAATTTTGGGTACTTGAAAATAAGAAAATTTTAATTGGTACCCACCTTCTTCAATTAGGGTCCTACGTGTTAGTGAATGTGGGTAGCCATACCCATGAGGATTTGTTTCCCATAGAAATGTAGTTTTGTTATATACTTTTTTGTAAATATTCATCAATATATTTTTATCTAATTAGTTTATTATTTTTTTTGGAAACCATATTTTGACCATACTTATATATGAATTTTTAAACTTAGGTTTTAACTATGGCTTTTTGAATATTGTATATAATGTGCTATATTGCTTTGGCCTTTGTTTGTTTTTGAAACCTAATCCATTTCGGTTTCCAAATGGTTTAGACATCGCAATCAAATTTTCTAAATTTTGTTTTCCTTTGTTGAATTTTGTCACATTATTTGTTATTTTTTCTAATTTACTTTTAAGATCATAAATTTCAAGGTTTCTAGAATCTAAATTTACTTGTAATTCTTGTTTTTCTTTTTCCACATTAACTTTTTATAACTTATAATGTTCGAAATTATTTAATAATTTTTCATTTTGAGATAATAGCGATGTCTTTTTTGAGCAATTTTTATTCTTCTTCTAAGATAATTTTTTTCATCTTTTTGTAATCCGATTTATGCAACTTATATGTATATATGTGTGTATATTACTAACTATGACAACCAGTGAATAATAATTACATATAAGATAAATAATAGAAATGATCAGACCAAACCTTATACAGGTTCGGACCTTTCGTCCTAGGTCTAGTCCCAAAGCTCCCTTTTGGTATTTCCTTTAACCAGCTGACCCTCACTTCACTCGAAGGAATAGGCTAATACAAAAGTATATCTCTGATAATTTTGTATTCCAAATAACAACGTTTTTGACTTACTGTAAAATCTTCCTATGATCTCCTTTGAGTATGTGAATGTGAATGCCTTGAGTTGCAGCAAACGGTTTAACAAAAAATTATTTTGGTTATAATAGATTGAGAGTATGTAAGCAATGTGTGCACAAGAGAGTGATAAGACATCAAGAGAGAAAAGATTCAATTAATTCAAGTTAATCGATCTCTACATCTCAATCAAGGTAGTATTCATAGATTCAAAATGATGTAGATGAAGAGTTGTTACTATTAGATAAGTTCTATATATTTTAGTGACTGTAACCTTTCGATGAAGGGTAATTTCTTTTTTTTTCAATAGAAGTGTCATTTCAAAAATTTACAGTTTTTCAAATAACAGACGTCTGTGGTAAAACCTTAGATGTCTGTGACTTAAGAATATAATTATCCGAGGAATGTCACAGACATCTATGGTTTTACCTCAAACGTATGTGGCTTCAGAATTTTATTTTCTCGAGTATTTCCTCAGACGTCCGTGGTTTTACCTCAAACATCTATGAGTAATAAAATAAGTTTTTCAGATTAATTTCATTGTATATGAAATCGAGCGTGATTGTGTATGCATATATACTCAAGGAGATCTTAACAATATTTTATCTAAGATGCTTTTATAGTATACCCTTACTAACTATAGTATGGTTTCTGTCTTCTGTCTCAGTATCTTCGAGCATAATGTCTTCTTATGGTATATAACTATAATCTTAAAATGTACACATATATGATTGTATAATTGTTGTCATTGAAGCATAAACTGGCAATTCTATCAGTATTTTAAGATATTTATACTTGATATTTAATAGTACATTATAGACCTGCTATTTTTATATGAGACTATCGTTTCAGACATTTATTCAAAACTCCCTGCTATTGGAGTTGATGTATTCTGACTTTTTGCACTGATATTATTTTCAGTTGCTTTCGCTAGTGCGGTGTCTTATATATTGTCATTCTATTCTATTTATGTATATTCAATATATTATATCATCCTATTGTGAGATCTTATTGATGTCTTGGTTTAGTGTTTTGTTTTATTTTTTTCCTCGACAATCTATCTTTTAGGTATTCTCAAAGGATGGGTTGTTACAATTGGTACTAGAACTTCGGCTCAACACTCAGACCATGTAGACCTATTTGAGTTAATCAATCTAGTAAAAGAAGATATAGAGAGAGCGTATATGTATTTTTCTATTTTATTATACTGTAAAAATCGATTGTCTTCTGGTCCTTGATTTATTTCTATCGCAGTTACCAAGGTATCTTCATCAGGCTATCGGTATAAGTTGACGAAATACATGGGTTAATAGGGACATAGTCTAAAATGCCTAATTAGTTCAGAGACTATTTAGCTACCGCAAAAAATGTTCCACCGTCGATGAACATTTTCCGGTAGATGTGGTTGGCATCAGAAGTGGTGTTGCCCTTAGGAATTAATATTTCTAGCTCCACCGGCTTTAGCTTCTGCGAAGCAATGCCGAAATTTCCTAGACGTTAGAGGAAAGCCATGTTTGAGTCCTAAGACTATTGCTGAGACACAGTCTCAGATATAAGAATGAGAGGGCTTCCATTGATATAGATCTAGAGAATGTTCTCAGAAGGAAGATTATTTCTCGGCATTGGTGAAGGCAACTTTGGCTGGGTAGGACGCAGTGTTTATTTCACTGATGAGTAGGCAAATGGTTTGGAATTAATTCAGGCATCACTTTGCTTCTCAGTTCATTTATAAGATCGAGAAGGATGTGTAGCTTAAGTATTCCATCCATCTTGAGCAGGGCAGTTTGTCGGTGAAGGAGTGTTGACCAACTCAACTATTTGTTTTAGTGGTTGAGGTGGTCGGTACTCCTTTGTTGTGGACAAAGAGATCTGCCTTGGATCTTAAAGCATAAGTTGGGGGTTTATTTCTTAACCTTATCCCTGTTATGGTCCACTTTTGGATACCTCATTGGGATGGTTCTCCTTAGTTAGAATGGCCACAAGATACCATTGAGGTAATGAAAGTGGAAAGCAATCGAAACTCCAACCGAAGCGTAAAGGCCATGATACAAGGAAGATAGAGCTTATGTGAAGAATAAGCTAGCCTAATATGTCACCCTTGTAGCATATGGGGACATTTCGCTGTGAAATGTCGTCCAGCTAAAGCAAAGCATAAGTGCTTAAATTGCGATTAACTTGATCACTTGAAGAAGGACTATCCCATAATTTTCGAAGGATGTGTAAGTGATGATGACTTATGTCTTTCAAGCATTACGGGGGCCTAGTAGGTTTATGGCTTTGGAGAATTGTAAGGGGCTTATGTGGTGAGGTATGCTCTATTTTTAGGAACTCACTTTTGTTCCTTCTAACACTTAAGCAGTATATTTTATCTGTTTCTAGTTACATAGTAGGTTGGCTAAACTTGACACCTTTTGTAGTGGGTAAATTCTTTGGCAGAGATAAACCATGAATGAGTCACCTTAGTTGCACAGTTGAGGTGAAGCGACCAAATGTACTACCATTCGAACTTGATGCACAAGCTTTCAAGTTGAGTTGGTTTGGTCGATGAAATATGGCATTGATCTATATTCGAGTAGGGTTCGACGAATGCCCAATAATAAGCAAAGACCAAGGGGATGACTCATAGGCATTTACCTAGAGTCGTTCGTGTTATAATTGTTTTTGTGTGTGTCAGTAAACCTCTGGTGATGGGAGTAATCCCATGTGCCGAAAGGAACATTTTCTGAAGATTGGTCCATTCACGTGCCAGTTTTAAACCAATAGTTTGAGCATAGTGTGTTAGGTGATTTGCACCATGTAGGGAAATACTTTTCACTTGAATCTGATTGATGAGAAATTGATTAGGACTCTTGAGATTACTAAGCAATTTTCGAAGCACGGCCTTGGTCTTGCTAGGGGATTTCACTAGTCGGAGCAAGGAACTGGATCGAAGTTTGCACGGATAGAATTAGGTAGCCGACCCTAATTTAATAAAGAAATCATGCGAGAAAATGAAGGGTTGAAATGGGTCTCGCGAAATTTAGGACGATCTTTAGTTATTATAAAATTTTAGTGTAGCATAATTAATTTTGCGTGGGACAGTTTGGGGAAGGATTTCTCGACTTGTTTTATGGCAATTCAGATAATATTCTAAGTGATGAGATGATACTTTCCTAAGCGAGCGTCTAGCGCTCTTAGTATATTATCCTTATTAACATTGTGCGGTCGTGGTGAGTTTGAACTTGAGCAAACCCAGGCAATTGTAAATCTTCATTTAATGATGATTTAATTAGTATAATTTTCTCCTTTGGAGAATGAGTTCTGTTCGGAAGAAAAGGAGAGTTAAGATATTGATTGCTGGATTTATTCAAGAATTTTGAGACTCAATGATCCTGCATATCTTATAGGTTTTCGTTTACGTACTGGGAGGTGTAATAGTCACCACTTGGGCGTTTATTCCTTTTTAATGTGGAATAGACTCATTGGAGTTTATGGTTTGACATGTGCGTTTGACTCTTGATGGTTACGGTGCATGATGGCATACACTCTTTTTAGATATTTAGTTATTTTGTAGGCTTGTTATTGTTTGTTGCTTGCTATCGTTTGTTGCTTTCTATTGCTTGTTGCTTGCTATTGCTTGTTATTGCTTATTGCTTGCTGTTGTTGGTACCGTTTGACGTTGTGTTTTGTTGTTTGTTTATTCTGTTTGCTATTTTTTTATGGTTGATTTTTGTTGATTGCTTGCTTGAATTTTTAATAATTTTTATGCTGGTTATTGTTGTTTATTATTGCATTTTATGATTTGCCGGTTGCCATTTTGTTAGTCGCTTATTATTGCTTGTTATCTGATTATTGTTTGTTGTCGTCCGTTATTGTTTGGTTGTTGCATGCCATATGTATTTGATTGCTCATACGGTAGTTATAATTTCATAATTAAAAATAAGATTAGGAGAGTGAAAATGATTACTACCTGGAATAGATCACATATAATCCATGCCAACTATGGGGCCGAGATAGAATCTATAGAAGTCCACCGCCTTTTGACGTTACTCAGATTCAGTGTTACATTTTGACACTAACTCACTTGAGCTTACACTCTAGCTGATTTTCATGTATGAGTATAGTAGTATTGGACACTACACTAAGGTTACATGTGTTTGAATTCTGTGTTAGTGCACAATCCTCTTTGTATAGTACAATTAGGTACTTGAGAGCAGATATATAGCTATTTAAATGCTTATTTGCTTATATTAGGATTTACATAGTGAGAAGCTTTTTTGAAAGAGGTATGAATTTTTTAGAAACGTGGGATGACATAGTTTATCACTTATTTCCTAGTGTGTGATGCGTTCTAACTTGGGAGGTTTCGTGATGCTAATAGCATAAGGGAAGGTACTATTGGAATTTCCCAAATCTGAGATTTAAGAAGTTTGGTCGGTCTTTTTACTTTCTCGTACTCATGGGAATTTTGGTGAAGAACTTCTTTTAAGAATGGGAGAATATAGCAACCCCACAATTTTAACGATCGAATATTTAAATGATTAATATAAATATTTAATAGGTAAGTAATGAAACACCTCTTATACTCGATTTTTACAAAAGAGCGAATTAGGAATTGATATATCTATAGTGAGTAGTTTTTCAATGCGAGTAAAATTAGCATAAACTTGATTATGTTTGGATTCGATGAATATCGGGGATGAATAGTAATTCCTAAGAAAGAATGAAAGTTGGATTTGGGCTGAGCCCATTACTTGCCCGTAAGTTAGCTTATATGGAGCTAACTCGTCTTCCACTTTGTTTCCAATGTTTCATATCATTTCCATTTTTCCAAATCACTCTCATAATCATCTCCTTAAGCCTAAACCAAGATCTACTAATCCAAGCTCAAATAAATTCCTATAAATTTCAAAAAATCATTACAATTCCTCTCATCCAATTCCTCATACAACCCATCAAGGAATAATCTTGATTCGAAGTTTGAAGCTTCATCCAAGATTTCAAGAAAGCTAAGATTTGGGGTTTGTGTAATTGGAGCTTGTTTGGGTGAAAGTGAAGGTGAGTGTGATGATTCTCCTTTTAATTCTCCTATTTAATTTGAGTATTTTACTTTATTAATTCATAAATTTATGATTACGAAGTAATATGGAATGATTTGTTGATTAGTATGCTATTGTTTAGGCTTGTATTCATGTTGTAAACATGATTGAATTAACTCATTATTAGTTTGAGACCTTTATTCCTATTTTTGGAAATGTTTAATAAGCCCTAACTTTTATTATGGGGTACATAATTGATTTTGAGGGATGTTGTGATTGACTAGAGGCTAATTACATAATATAATTAAGTGCATATCCTTGATTAGCAATAATAAAATTAATTTAAATAGTTTTAGAGAAAGTAAGCAAGCTAATTAAGCAATATGACATTTAATTAGTACTTATAAATATTGTTTAAATTAAAGAAATGGTTTTAATAAATGAATGGTTTATTTTTAAATATTATACATATAAATGAAAAATATTTATGGATAATAGTGATGTTTTACAAGTGAACTTATAAAATGGTATAAAAGTGATATTTTATAAAATAAATGATTTTATAAAATAGTAAGAAAGCGATATTTTATGAAATATTGATTTTCATGAAGTAGTATGAACACGACATTTGTAAAATGATTATGAGAATTTATAAAATGTTTGTGAAAGGAATACATAATTATAAATGAAGGGATTTAGTATTTCAAAGGCCTAAATAAATTTATAAGCTATTATTGTTTTATAAGACGATATGAGATTTTATAAAATGGATGTTTTACTTTTATTGAAAAGATTGAGTAGAATATATGATTAGGTAACAAAAGAATTCATTATTTAAAATATATGTGTCTACTTATGAGTACGGACAAATATACATATATGTGTACTTGAACATATATATAATAATTAAAACAATGTGTGTATCGTAGTTAGAATTGTTGTGTGATTGTTTATTTACATAGATATGCAGTTGTTTGATTATATAATTTTTTTAGTAAATACAAGTTCGTTGTGATCATTTCACGTAGCCATAGCAACTATCATGTGTGTTAAGTTGCATGAGAGTAAATTATATTAAGCAATCATTCTCGTGAAGTCCGAAATATGAATTGTGTGGTGGTTGTCTGTCTGCGTGGACTTATGTGCATAAGCGTGCACGAATGAGTGTATCAACACGTTTGTAAGCTACACACAAGGTAAGGAGGTCGGGAATGTCCTTTTGGCATGTTAGAGGATGCTGAGTCACTATAGTCCTCTGTTGTACTATACTCGTGCAAAGAGTGGATTTTCGTGTCGAAATCAATTTTCGAATACTTATGGAATCCACTTCCAAAATGTCAAAAAATGTAACCCGTAGGTGTCTGATGAGACAGAAGCACGCTATAGAAGTAAAGTAACTCACTGGGCAAAGCGTCAAAGTAAACAACACGTGAATCGATGGCCGTTGGGTGGGGTATCTCCATACCTAGGATCATTGTTAGGAAATTGGAAATTTCAATCGACTGAATGGAATATTCAGTCGATTGAATGATAGAGAAATTGAAACCCCAAGGGGGAGCTTCAAATAATGAGCTGGGGGTTATTCAGTTCGGTCGAGTGGGCTTAACCGATTGGGCTACGTCGACTGAATGAATACCCCAGTCTACAAAACCCCTAGGTCTATAGTGACTTCGTGGATTTATTTCCTCATTCGATTGCAATTCTTCATTAGCTCTTGGAATTCAGGGGTTCTTAGGGCTATTCAAGAAAGTGGGATGCAAGGCGTAGCATGAGATCCAGATAAGGTTGCAAGACGATTTATGAGATATTGATCTTCGTTGATGGTAGACATATTGGATTACGTGATGTTAAATTTGATGTGAACATACATATACTGCATCGACGCTCCTTCGTGGTCCCGTTAATGTATTACACGAGACACTTCCTTCGTTCTTTTTTTGACGAGAGGCATACATTTGTTATTTGAAATCCTTGATGTCCTAGAGAGGGATAATGAAAATCAACTACTGTGTGATCCTCGAATACTAATGCTCATTATAGGGGTATCGTAGGATCTGCAAAGGTCCTCAGTATTAAGAACACATCATATAATATTTATGCTCACTATGGGGGTACATTGATTTATTACCATTGAGACTAGGTTTTGAGTATATAGAGTAGATCATAATTTATGCTCATTAGGGGGGTTCTGTGAAATCTACATGAGACTTGTAGCTCGAGGTCTATGGTATATTTAGATACTAACTCCATATATTTTGAACTCTCGAAGGAAATCATTTAATCGCATTAGAAGCCTAGGTACATTAGTGTACCGACTCTATTTGTTGTTAAATCGCGTTAGAAGTTTGGGTACATTAGTTTACTGACTCTGTTTGTTATTAAATCATGATAGATGTCTATTTACGTTAGAATACTGACTTTATTTGTTATTAATCATGATAGATGTCTGGGTACGTTATGTGCAGACCCTATTAATAGTTGGATTACGATTGAAGGTCGCAGTTAGCTTCACCCTTTAGTAATAAGGGGTATTGATTTGTCTTCCTTAGTTATCTTCCGTTGTTGTGTTGTACTTTTGTTATATTAGTTGATTGATATTATCATTGTGTGTAGCATAGTGTAGACATACATTAGCATACTTTCATTATTCCTACCTTTGTATACAACAATTTCATTTATCCTAGTATATTGTTATATGGAAGTCACATTATATTAGCTATATTGACTCGTTGATTACATGAGAAGAGAAAGTTATGTTATGATCCCCTATTTTGAGATGGGTTTGCTATACTTGTTTATGGGCAGTCCAGATTACCCCTAGGCCACGTTTGGAGAGAGGGTCCACTGTGATTTTGTTGTTCCTGTCTATTGGTATATAGTTTTGATATACAGTATTTTGAGATAGTCCCCCTTACACCAGGCTTATGTCTGACCCATATTTTTTCTTTATCTGCTTATGTCATAATAACTCTCGGGTACTCGATTGAGTATTTTAGGAGTTACAGGCTTTTGGAGATACATTATCAGAAAGGCAGCTAGAGCTTTTTGGAGGCCTAGTATCGAACCATATCGGTTCAATAAAGTGTTAACAACCAAGGTTATAAACTTTCTTACGGCTATAAGTGATCGGTGAACTTCCTATGGCTAGAGGTGGAGCGAAGTACGCTATAGTGGAGGTTGACTATTTAATATGTAAATTGAAACTAAATCGCTCATTAAAGTGTCAACAACAAACGTTATAAACTTCCAGTAAAAAAATATAATTTTTAAGTATGAAGTTTCCCTCCAGATCATCTCAGACAACGGACTACAGTTTGATAGTGAGGAATTCGCTGATTTCTACCAATGGGATGGAACAAAGAAAAGTTTTCTCTGTAGTGGCGTATCCATAGGCTAATTGGCAAGTGGAGGCAGTCAATAAGGTTTTGAAGACCGTCATTAAGAAGCTCTGGAATAGGAAAAAGGAGTATGGGTGGATGAACTTCCTTTGGCACTATGGGCGTATCGCACTTCTTTCAAGACGGCCATAGGTCATACTCCTTTTTCATCGGCTTATGGATCAGAGGTAATTTTACTAGTGGAGATAACAGTACCATCACATCAGAGGATTCACTATGAACCTAATGAAATTGGGGAATTGCTAAATATGTCACTGGATCTGATCGATGAAAGACATGAAGAAGCCGCTTTCAAGGTTGAAGCGCACAAATGAAGGATAGTCGATTTATATAATCCTAAAGTTAAACCCCGTCCATTCAAGGAAGGAGAGATGGTGATAAAGCGAATATTCCCTAGACCCAGGGCACTCGATCTAATCTGGAAAGGGCCTTTTGTTATACATAAGGACCTAGGAAATGAAGCATTCATTCCTAGTACAGTGAACGAAGCTATATATAAAAAAGCATGGAATGTAAAAAATCTTCGTTGCTATTTTACTTAACATTCTATTGTTTACTAGTTATATCACAACAATTTAATCAAATTGATTATGAAATCTAATAAAAATATTTCTTAAAATGTATAACTTTATGTTATAACCTACATGTGTCAGGATATCATTAGCACTTAGAAAGCATCGTGTATGCCTGAAGGGCTCTAACTTTCCATTCTAAGGCATACAATGTTGCTATGGCAGATGGTTGCTCCCCTCAAACTTCTTATCGGCAATGGTGGACTAAAGATACCTTTTTAGGTGCCTATTATTAATGATCAGCCCAAGCTTCTCGTGGGAAATGGTGGTCCAGATTGACCCTAATCGGATGTCCACCGTTGACATTCTGTTCAAACCTCCTACTGCCAATAGTTTACTAGAGTGACCTTAATCGAGAGTCCATCACTGATGATCGGCTCAAACTTTTTACTGGTAGTGGTGGAATAAAGTGGCCTTAGTTGGATGTCCATCACTAAGGATCGACTCAAACTTCTCACCGGTAGTGGTGGGCCAGATTGACCCTAATCGGATGTACATCATTGACAATCAGCTCAAACTTCTTATCGATAGTGGTGGACCAGAGTGATCCTAACCAGCTGTCCACCATAGACGATCAAGTCAAACTTCTAATTGGCAATGGTGGACTATAGTGACCCTAATCAGGTGTTTTTCATTGATGATTGACTCAAATGCTATCGTTAAGATAAGAAGACTTGGCTAATTGGCAGCAAAGTCATGGCCACCGTCAAGTTGGTAATCTCCCGATATTCAAATATGAACTTCCGATTGTTGATATAGGAAGTCCTTGCAACGACCAGTGGTGGCTATCTGCTAAATCAAATTTATTTAGAGAAAAAACAAAACGTGAATGCAATAATAAACAAGTTGGAAAGATAAAAGCACATTGCATGAGACAGAGCATGTGAAGGTAATAAAAAATCAAGCTCATTCTGTCAAGCATCCGAATGTCTATAATTCAAATGTACAATGATCAAAAAGTAATACGTATTCTCCCTCACTAAAACATCAAAATTTGGTAAGTGTAGAACTAACAATGTTTATTACAAATCGAAAACAAGCACAAGAAGTGTTATCCTAAACATGAAATATGTGTTCGCTATGGTCATTTGGATTTGGACGAGGAAGAGTGATCCTGCCATGCGGTTTGGGCGTTCCTGACTTCTCCCTTTTCATCTCCTCTTTTAGCTTGGCGGCGACTGCCTCGTCAAGCTCTGCCTGTTATTTCTTTATCAACTTTAAATCCTCCATTGCCTCTAATTTGACTCTCAAGAACTCCTTTAGGAACTTTGTCAAGACAATCTGTTTAAATTCTTCCAGTCCATCAAAATCCTTAGTGGACTCTGTGACATCCAACATCTCAATGTAGGTATCATCCTTGAGGGGATCGACCATCTCATCCGGACCTGCATCAACTGGAGGATTAGAACGTCCTGGGGGCACAATCCCTAAGGATGGGCTTTGTAAGTATTAACTGTTCCAGATAGGCTCGTCACCAGTACTGCTGGGAAATGAGGAAGTTTGTCAAATATGGTTTTGCTTAAAAAGTCTTGAATATATTGAGCAATGGCTCGCAAACTAAAAAGGAGAATCCTACCATCCTTTTGAGAAGATGTAATATCATTATGGGTCCAAGCATCTCGGGAGGTGTAGGAATGCCCGAGGCTGGCTAATCATCAAAGCATATGAAGAAGCATGGAAAATAGTCAGGGGAACATTATGTATGGGGGAATAAATGACTTGATTCAAAATCTGACCTTGCATTGTCGTCCCTAGGTGAAGCAACCAATCTTTCTTTTCTTTTCCACTTTTTTTGGCTCTTCTCAGCTTCAACCAGCTTGATGTAACCAAGGCAAATGGCCTCTATCTCCGTTTTTGAGAAGCAAGCATTGATGGCTTTAAGACTTAAGGGTTGACCTCCTTGCTTACTAGAAGTTTTTGCATCTTCAATTAGTTGCTTATGGATTGAAGCCAAGACCTCTTCACAATTATCCATCCATGCTAAGCTTTTCTCTGTAAACATTTTGAAATAAATTTCATCTAAAAGTGCCTTCATGTGGTCCAACCGGCTTCTCATTTCATCACTCTGCTTGTAGCCTTTTGATTTTGGAGGTTTCAGCATCTTTCTCAATGGGTAAGGTTTCAAGCTTGGCCATAAGGGAGACCCTCTCCGCTTTCCACTCCATGACTCTCTTCTTCAGATTGGCAAGGCTGGGCTCCATTTTCATAGACACTACTTGGAGCTCATCTAACCTCTTCGTGAACTTAGTCTTGACGTTCCTATAATCATTAAAGAGACCCGTAGCTTTATCATTATGCTCCTCTTTTGAAGTTCTGATATTATTGGAATGATATATTTTTATAGCCTCACTAGTTCCTTAGCATGAGAAGACTTCTCAATCTCTATAGTTAGAGACCTCTCCAGTGCCTCTATCATTTTTTTGTGATCTAAGTCCTCTTGTTGCATCTACTTCCTTAATTTGAAGATCTTTAAATTTTGCACAATGTTCTTCTTGTCGATTTCTTCCCCAGCCTTAACCACTCTAACAGGGCCTTTACACCACTCATTCTGTTCGTAAGAAGATCGATTGAACCTGAAATAAAGAGAAGAAGCACCTTAGCCAGCTAACAGAAGGGGGTATCTCTAGGCTGATAAAGTTGTTGAAACTCATCAAAGTTCGGGTCGTAGGATCACTAATGACAATGGCTCCTTCTTTGTCTTTCCCTTTATCCTTGCCTTTAGGAGTAGGAATGAGTGCCCCTCTCTTGCCTATCCTCTCTTATTGCTTGGAAGTCTTCGAATCCTATAGAGGAAAAGGAGAAGCCTTGGGAGATTTAGAGGAACAACTAGGAGTCTTGGATCTTGATTTATTGCCAGGAGAGAGATGTCTCTTTCTTGAGCCATCTTTGGGAACTTGATGCACTCTATCCCCAACTGGGCGATAGAATACTATTTTCCTATCTTCTCCACATTCTCGCTTGTAGTGAACAACAAGGCAGCCTTTTTAACCTCTATCGAAGGAGTGTATGGTTAGAGCTATCTGAATTTGGACCTTAGCTTTCCTCTTTTAGAACTCATGCTTCCTGTGATAATGTAAAATAAGAAATTAGAACCATACGAACATCCAGAAAGTGCATAACTATCAAATTTTTCTATGCGAATGTGTGTGAAAGAGTGCATGGCGTCTAGATGAACCATTAGGGTCCTCGTGAGTTTCTAACTGATATTGGATTTTCGCTATCAAAGCTGAATCCCCATAATCGATCCCTAGCTCGAGATCGTGAAGTTAGTAAGATAATGTTACATCCCTAGAGATAAACTTTTCGCTTTCCTCAACACCAAAAGCACGGTGCATGGCCTCTTCCACGACTAGATTAAGTGAGCTATCAAGGCCAGTGTGCTCCCAAAGAATGGGGTTCACTATGGTTTGAAATAGTGCATTAGCCATCATGAGAATTGGAATTTGTTCAGTCTGTGATCTTTTTCTATGATGCTATCATCATCTCATTCCTTTAAGGCTGTAAGTTAAAGACCTTCATGAGGCTAAATCTTAAATGTGTCCAGTGTTGACTCTTCTATAATTATGATTGCAGTAGGGTCAATTTGGGTGGATTTATAGTCGACGGAATCGGAGATGGAAGGTTAGAGGACAATGCTTCGCTTGTCTCTCCAATTGTGGAAGTGTTTCCCTTCCTTTTCTTTGCAGTCATATGAGTAGAGGGTGCCCTACCTTTTTCGATTGGGCGACCGACTGCCAATAGCCCAAGCTTCCTTAATTTATCATCAGTAACCGAATAGAGTACCTCCCTAAGCTCCACCAGGATTTGCGAAAGTTTTAATAACATGTCCTCTAGATTTTCTCCTATTGTTGCTCTTACCACACCTGAAAGAAAAGTCCAAAGAAGGGAAGGATTAGTACCTAGTGCATAAATTTCTTAAAGCGGAAACGTAAAAGGAAGAAGATAAAAAAGGCTTACATTCGTAATGCCACTTATGGAAGCACGCAGAATAATTTTAGATAAATAAATAAATACTTGCATTTTAACATGCTATACTTAGAGTACAAGTTCTCGATTAGTTTGAATTTTCTCCCTAATTCAAGATAAATATAAGGAGAACCTTCCATTTTGCACTTTATGGCATAGATGAACCTAATCTGATAGTGAGTGGGGGAAACCTGAAACTCCCTCATAAAAATAGCACATAGACTAGTTAGGATGGCATAACCATTGGGATATAGCTCAAATGAAGCAACCTTTGGGTATTTAAGAAAGCCTATGATCCATGGATGAAGAGGAGGTAGGGTCTCAATCGTGTAATGATATCTGGAGTAAACCATGTATCCATCCGCGAGGGCATATGCATATTGTGCAAGAGTAGGGAAGTGGATGTCTTCTCTAGGAAGGCCATGGTAGCTATAATGATATCTAACTGCTTAGGAGTTTAGGATAGAGGCCTTGGAATTGATAGGGTCTACTAGTAGTTGTGATGGCCCATATCCTTAAAATAGAGTACGGGTGGAGTAGTTAGTCTAATACCCGTACGTTGTGGGATCCGGGGGAGTGGAAGAAGATGTAGCCTGATCTCCAGAAGCAATCTATGAATGATTCTAACGACGATTCGACATACCTGACTAATATAATAACATATTGCGCATACCATCACAGGATGTAGGGGTGCTTATGAATGTATGGGGGTAAACATGTGTGATAAGAAGTGCCGCGAATTGACGAACAATATTAAGATGCCAATTAAGGAAGTATCTAGTCATAATGTTCAGTATAATACTAGAATAATACCGACAACCCTTTGCTCGGTAGCCGAATGCATGAGCAGCCAAGCCCTAATTTTAGTCCAAGAACCCATCGATCCAAAACCCTTTTTTAATCATATTTGTAGTTCAGGTTATCCACTACATAGGCACACCCTAACTACTGTATTATATAAAGTTTGGGTAAGTAAAAAACTATAACGCCTTGACCTGCTACCGAGCAATGCATTAATCATGGCATATAATTCAGTATCATGAATGCATAAATGGAAAAAAGGACTTACTAGGTTAGATCCTAGATGATGATTATGATGACTTAAATGCGTTTGGAGTAGAGAATGATACCTGCAGTTGGATGGGAGATGAACTGACTTGGAGTTTGGGGAAACTATAAAAATGAATAAGGATGGTCGGTAGAAGGAGGCTCAGTAGCTTATATAGGAGCGTGACTTTGTTCGGCATCGAACCAAAAGCATGTCGAGCCCTAACCCAGACTATCAAACCGATAACATGCCAAACCGAACTGAAAATAAGGATGGTGGCTTATATTTGCTGATGGATTTGTGAAGCATTCGACAAAGCTTGCCTCATAATCTACGAATCGAGTTTTGAGGGGTAAGTGTTATTGGTAATTTTCACCCAGTAGGTTTCGACTCTAGTAGGATGGTCAGGTGAAGGTCAAGGAAAGATAGAAAAGGAAGGAAATAAGACACAAAGAGTTAAGAAGGGAGGACATAGAAACCCTCTATTTGATGGTTCAAATGAGCCGAACAGGATCTCTTGTTCGGTAACTTTGACACCGAATAGGAACTTATGTTCGGTAGTCTCAACATTGAACAACAATATCTGTTATGTAGTTTTGACATCAAACATTAATTCTTGTTCGGTAGTCACAACATCGAAAATCAGTTCATATTTGGTAGTCTCAACACCGGATAGGAATTCCTATTCAGTGAGCAACCTACCAGACAAGAAATAATGTCCAGTGTGTGCCTATGTGAAGTCGAATAGGATATCCTATTTGGTGTGGTAACTAGACCAAACCAAGAGAAGTCCAAGTTAAGCCAAACCAATAAGGTGTAGGAAGGAGTCTGGCTAGCATGGTGTCCACATGCATCCACCGAACTAACATACCCCTAAAAAAGTTTCTCTAGCCAAACCAAACAAGTTGTATATGGAATGAAATCTGAATATATTAGGAAATTTATGGTTATATCTTTATGTATGGAAATATTCGAACCAAGCAGAATATGTATGGAAAATACCCGATTCACTGGATTAGTCATATCATCTCCATACTCCTATAAATATCTAAGCTTCAAGCATCCATGAGGAGAATTTTTGGAATCTCTGAGCTATATCAAATAGAAATGGTCGAACAGAGCTCGTAGGTAACAATTTAGGCAATAAATCATTGTATTTTACATACAAACACTTGTAAGGGCCAAAATATAAAAAAATCAATATAAAGGATGGTGGACTTGATTAGGGGTGTTTGCCCACTTTTCGTGCAAAACAATAACTAATCATTTACGTATTAATACATTGCTTGCATACTCTTTAGCTATTATGCTTCATCAACTATTAATATATTGACTAGATAACATAAGATACATTTACTTATTTATTGAGCTTACTCAGAGAACATGTATTATGCTTAGGCCATTGTGAAATAATGGGTATGAATAATCTCTTTCAATTTGTTGAGCTTCCTCAAGGTCGAAATGAGACGAGGATAATAAGCATGGGTTGTGGAGTTGTCTATAATACAATAAATAAAGTATTATATATCGCTTGTAGTTCTATGATTAGTTGGGCTTCCTCAAGATTGGAATTACAAGGAAATTGAGTCCTAACACTTGTTGGAGAAATTGAGAGATTTCCATGTTGTTTTTAGGGTTTTGAGAAACATATTAATCTAGGAGGAGCCTTATTAGAAAAATGAAATGAATACGTTTATCCTTTATAATATTTTAAGAATATATGCTATAAATTTAAAATAATCTGCTTCGACAAATTTGTAAAATTGGTATAATTAATAGGTTTATAAGTTAAAATATAAAAATGAACTGAATTAAGATTTACATAGAAATATAAAATATACTTATAGATAAAAAAATTTGGTATATCGTCGCTTCAAGAAGATGCAAGTGCCAAATAATACAACTACTAAGACATTTACGCCTCAGTTACTTAGGTATTTATTTGCATGTTCGGAGCTTGGAGAGGAGGTCCCTTAGTTCAACATGCTCTGTTCGGCATACCTCTAGGGAGAGGGTAGGGTGCTTGAGGTTTTTCCTATAAATAGGAGTGCCACCCTCCCACAAATCACTATTTCTACCACTTCTCGACCTAGATCCAACCTCCATTATTTCTCTCTTTACCCAACTTCTTCCATTTCTCATCCAAATCAAGATACGTAAGGGGATTCATTAGGGGGCTTCAAATTTATATCTTTGGAAAGGAAATCAGATCTTAGCTGGAATTTAGATTTTTCTCGGTTTGCTTGCAAATATCGGAGTGATTATCATCTCTCACTTCCTTATATATGCACCTATAGGTTTTGATATGTTTTAAACTCATTTTAAAGTCAAATCAGCGTTCAAAGCTGTTTTCTAAGTCGAACCTAAAATAGAGCGAATTTTAAAATATCTAAAGTAATTTAATCATATTGCTTTGAGTGCGGTTGCCTTTGTATATGATAGGATATCTCATGGTTGTATTATATGATGATTTTATATGGTTTAATGTGTATTAGGATGTTTGGACATAGATTTGCAACTGTGTGCATGTTGTGTTTGTATGAATGCCTGTGTGGTTGAAACGCTTATTAGAGCGATTTAGAGTTAGGGACTATGAACCTTGAGCTTCGATTAATTTGCTCATTGTTGAGATTTAAATCGTTGCATATGAAATGCACAAGGGTCAAAGAACGAAGTGTGACGATGATATAGAAGCGAAAGTCGGACTTGGTAGAGCTACATGTAATCAGTTCGACGTAAGTTGGTTCGGCCTTGGCTTAGTTCGGTGGGGTGGATTGAGCGGTGGATGATTGTGGAGTTTGGTTTAGTGATTGGGCTAGCTTGGTAACCAGACAAGTTTGGCAGTTCGATGGTGGTGATTTCTTGATGATCGAGCAGGGGAATTTGTTCGGTGGTATGGCAGCTCGATGGTCGAACGTAGGTGGTTAATCGATGGGTGGCGGTTGGTGGACGTCAAGGTGGTCGTTTCGGTGGCAAGGTGGAGTGGGTACCGAACACAAAATTCGGTCCAACGATGGAAGCCGGACCATGGAAGTTGGTTTGCCTAGGGTTATCTAGAAATGTATCTAGCTTGGTTCAGTCATAGGATGGATTCGTAAAGGTGGAGCATGGAGTTTGACTATGCACTTTGGGTATAGCATGGGCATACTTCAAGGTAGATTTAGCGATCTCTGACGAGTTGATGGGGAGTAAGGGTGGATGACTCTGGGACGACTTAAGCTGACATTAAACTTCATGCAGAGTGATGCAATGGCATGATGCTTCGACGTCAATGATAGGATGACTTTGGGAATTGGTACGATGACTCTACGACTTGCGATGGACGTCTAGAAACATTCCGAAGATGATGGCCTAACGATGGGAGTCATGGTGATGATCCATAAGGGAAAGTCCAATGATAAGGACTTGCGTGTGGGATTTACGATGGTGTCCCAGTATAAAGATAACCGGGATGGAATAGCGATCGAGTTTTTGAAGACGCATGCAAATGGGTCATTAATAACCTGAAGAGTTCTACTGTGCTAAAAAAGAAGGGGTATGTGGATATGCCCACCTAGAGTATGATTGCCTCCGGATCTTATGATAGTAGATTACCCCAGGCTTTGCGATTGTGGGCATGGTTCCTATCCTTTCAGGGTGGCATGGTTTCGAGCACCAATGAAGTAGGGATTATGATTGGGGTCCCTTGTTTGCGATTTTGCCGTATGAGTTATCATATATTCAATGCACACGAGTGATGGTGAGGATTGTTAGATGGATGCCATGGTTGCCATGGTTGTTGTTACACTAGTGTGTCACAAGATGTGGGAATTCTCGATTGCACACCTAGACACTGGACATTGTACTTTGATTTTAGTAAGTTTATATGACTATGATAGCAGATTAGCATATGTTGATTATTATGTGCTTACTCTTTGGATACAGGGACATGCTCGGTATTGTTCTACATACCTTATGTCCGTATTTACTATATATGACTTATATAGCATTTTTTAGATGATTTGTCGCTCACACCAAGCTGCTGTCTAATTCGATAATTTATGCTTTGCTTCTTATTAATTTGGGGTACTCTTAAATGAGTAAATTAGGGATAACAGGTCTGGATAGCACATGGAGCTGTGCGGAGTACGAGCAAGAGGCTACGCTTTCATATACATGTACTTGGAGCTTACCATCGATTATATTCCACTATGCAGTACTGTAAAGCTATGTTATTACTTTATTAGAGACAATTTTAGAGTTTATTCTAGTGATGGGATGTATAAGCTCTTTATTTCAGTTTTTGTATGGTCTGTGAATCTAATGCACTCTGTTTTTATTATCTATGGTTCATTTGACTGTGCTATTGTGTCACCTATTTTACATCTATGTTGTTATATTATATCGTATCTGCGCACTGTAAGATGTTCTACATTATGTGTTTGATTTTATTTCTCCTAGCCCTTGGCTCCTGTTCTACATCAGCCGGGTACCTCCACAATGCTTTTTCAGCAATACAGGGTAGCGGAGGTGTAGGGCAGTCGTCACATTTGGTATCAGAGCCTAGGTTACATGAATGACCTAAGTTGATACTGGGATTCATTAGAGATAAGGTAGGAGCTATCGTCTTAGAATAGATGTAGTGATATATAAGAGAGTGTATTTGTTATGCTTTGGTTTGCAAAAATATATAGTATATAAGTCGCTTTGCATTCTTAGACACCACTTATTCGTTTTAGAGAGATAGACCATTCTCATTTCAACTATAAGAATGAGCCAGCTAACGAGGAATGCTCATATGAATTCCATCTTTGAAATCGAGGAAGGGGCGTGATTGGGGCTGTTAACCCCATTGTGGAACATGTTTATTGAGATAGTGCACAACATGGTTCAGAGTGCCTAAGTTGCTCTTACTGCAGCTTTAGGTGGTGGTGTTCCAATGCAAGCACCAAGGGCTGATTTTGTCAAAATAAGCAAAGATTTCTCTACTCTGGGTGGCAGACTGTTGCCTTGGACACCTGCAACTACATCTTTGAGGATATGGAGTTAGAGGATGCGATGAAGAGGAAGCTAGCCTCTAGATAGCTACAGGGAAGAGCTATAGGATAGTGGAACACCATCAATGTTACTACTCCCAAGGATCAGATTACTTGGGAGAAGTTCAAAGCAAGGTTTGAAAAGAAGTATATACCAGCCCCTCAGATGTAGATGCTTTTCTAAAAGTTTGCTGAATTGAGACAGGGAAATTAATCCATATCGGAGTATGTAGCTGAGTTCGACATGCCATCGAAGTATGGTTTATCTTTTATTGGTACTCTGCTTAAGAAGAATGAGAAGTTTATCATGGTCTTGGACGATTATCTTGGAGAGAAGCATGTGAGTCACATGGATGAGACCTTCAAGAGGTTGGTGGAGAAGGCTCTTCAATGTGAGAGTCTGTATCCTAAGCCTAAGTCAGTCATTTCTCCCAAGGATGAGCTAAAGCCACAAGCTAGCGGAGGAGACCAGAGAAAGTGGGACAACAATAAGAAGAAGCATTTTCAAAAGGGCCATCAGAAGAAGGGCAAGTAGGAGCCTAGTTGCTATAATTAGGAAGAGACAGACCATCTTGTCAAAGACTATAAGGTAGAGGACAAGAAGTGCTACAACTGTAGCAAGTCGGCCATATCAAGAAGGATTGTTTAGAACCACCGAGAAATAAACAAGTTGTGTTTGCTTATGCTTTGAATGCTATTCTAGCTTCTTCGAGGACTCCATCGGTGAAGGAGAAGGGGAATGCGTTGTTACGCAGGGTATACTTTCTATCTTTGATACTTCTGTGCACGTTTTACTGGATACCAGGGCTTCACATTCCTTTATACCAAGTGAGTTGGTAGATATTTTAGGATTGAAACCTGATAGTTGATCAACCTTTGATTGTCACGGACCCTATTGGAGGATTGACTAGATTTTGCATGGTTTGTCGAGTCTTTGCCTTATCGAGTCATGAATGTTTGTTTGCTTGTGGTTGCTTTGTTTTGAGTTTTGTGGGATTCAGGATTATACTGGGGATGGATTGGCTGCAAAGGTATGGTGTAGTGGTAGGTAGCGAGAGGTCCTTGGTGACTATGAGGATGGATGATATATGTAGGTTGGAGATAGGCTACCTGCCTAATGATGAGGTGATGGTTAGCTTTTTATATTTGCTCAAGATCCCGCATGAGTTATAATCTATGTCTATAGTGAGAGAACATCCTGACATATTCAGGAAGGCGACCAGATTACCACCACGTAGGGAGATAAATTTCGTATATTTTTGGTGATGGATGCCAGGCCAATAGTTATGCCTTTGAGGCATATGGCACCCAGAGAGTAGAAGAAGTTGGAGGTGCAAGTGAATGACCTATTAGGGTGAGGTTTCATTCGTAGGAGCATATCTAAGTGGGGTGTGTTGGAATGTCAATTTTCATCGTTTTGATTGTGACAACTTGTAACTCAATATTTATATGTACTAATCACTTATGTAGGAGATTCATTGCAGATTCATATTCAGAATATTTTGAAGATGATAGTCTTTTGTTTAGAGTTTGTATACTGCTTAGAAATATGTTAAAATCTCTCCTCAATGGTATATATATATAAACACACACACACACATATACATATATATTTATAAACATACACACACATGCTTAAACATGCACAAAAAGCTGAAAACATCCAACTGAATGAACTCACTCAGCCGTCTATTTGCTGAAACAATTTTATTGTTTCACAATATTCAGCCGGCAAATAAGTTAATTTAGTTGACTGTTTCTGGCCAAAAAAGACCTATTTCTTTGCTATTTTCGCTTTTAACAAATTCAGAATGCTGAATAATTATTTTCCGCCAGATGAATATTTTCAGCAACTATTTTTATGAAAAGATACTTCTCTTCATTAAAGAAAAACATCTTCAAATCAATAGTTGCACCCTTTTCTCTTCAACGTTACCTTTCATCAATGATTATAACTTTTTAATCTCTATAAATAGATTTCAGAATTCAACAAACAATTTAATGTAACTGATTTTAATATTCTTAAATTGTTATCTCTTATTCTTTATTTTCAATTTGCACTCAAACTGCATACAATCTCTGATTGTCGATCACTCTATCTTCCACATTCTTCAAACATATTACACTATATATATATATATATATATATATCATAAAGGAGAAGATTATAGAAAGAATGTACTTAATTGACTTATCAGTGCTATCTAAAAGAGCACACTACAGTCAAATACTTTTGTTTAGTTGGAAAGAAGTCTAGTTCGGTTGCTCAGGCAGTAGAAGTCCTATTCAGTTTTCTTAGGCGGTAGAAGTCCAGTTTCGTTGCTCAGGCTGTGTAAACCTATTCCTCCAGGTTAAGTGAGGGTTGCTAGTTTAATTCCAGAAGGAGTCTGGGACTGGACGTAGAATGGGAGTTCGAACCAGTATAAAATCTCTGGTGTCATTTATTTTACTATTTACTTACTTAGTTTATACTCTGCACAAATATTTTATCCATATCACACATTCCTATAGCACAGTCACTTTCTTTTGGTATCAGAGCATAGTGAATTTCATTTGGTATCGGAGCATAGTCACTTTCATTTTGCAAAGATTAGGAAATATTTTAAACTGTCCCTATCAAGGTGTTGATATAGATGATATTAAAGTTATGGGTCATAGAGATGAAGTTTCACATCGTTTCTTGTCCGATCACCTTACCAATTTAAATGCATTAAAATCTAGCGCTTTAAGGCCATAAACACTCCTTATTCTCCATGCTTTCATTCACTCTCTACAACCTCAAACGGGAAGTTATGAAAAAGTTTATAAAAGAGATTTTCAAGCTCTCTATTCAGTCTACTCTACCAACAAGTAAATTGGGGCAAAATCATTTTAAATGAATTTCAAGAAATCACAATCCGAAGAAAATATAAGACCATCCATTATGGCGCTTATATTATGCGTATCCTTCTCAAATTTGACATTCCAATGCCTGACTCTGAGTTTTCAAGCATTAGCGAGTTAGGTGCATAAACCTTAGGATTGATGGGTCTTCCTCCTCGGCCTCCTCCACAACAAATCATTTCTTTTGAAGAATAGTCTCACAGTTCTCAACAAGGTTTTATCTAAGACTTCTCTAAGGTAGTAGCACCGTAAATCAACATGATGAAGAAGAATCAGACTTTTAATTGGGACATGAGGTGCGAGCATGCTTTTGTGAGTATGAAGAAGAGGTTGACGAGCGCGCCAGTTTTAATCATTTTGTGCGGAAATGAGGAGCTAAAAGTATTTACAGACACCTTTTGTACTGGACTTGGTGCAGTGTTGATGCAGAGGGGAAAGGTTATCATCAATGCCAGTCGACAGCTGAAACCACATGAGAGGAAGTATCCGACTCATAATTTGGAGTTGGCGGCAATAGTATAAGCTTTGAAGATATGGAGGCACTATTTTCTTAGGGAGAGGTTCAAGTTGCATACATACCATAAGTCAATGAAGTATCTATTCTTCCAAAAGGATCTCAAATTTGTCAGCACCGATGGTTAGAGTTCCTGGCCTCCTACGACTTTGGCATTTCCTATACACCTGATACAGGGAATGCAGTCACTAATGCTTTAAGTAGGAGACATGCTAGCTTGGGAGCAATGTTTCTAGAGTGGAAGTAGTTGGAGTTTATCGCAGGCTACGATTTTAGGCCTCGATGTGAGTTTGAGATGGAAGTACTGGCTTGTTTGATGATCAGACCTTCCTTGATTGAGCGGATTGGCACTGGTCAGTAGTGAGATGCTAGACTAGCAGAGATCATGACGAAGACAGAGGAAGTGGTAGAGTCTGAGGAGATGAAGAAGTACTGGCTCGACCGTGATGGCTGCCTCCTCAAGGATGGGAGATTGTTTATTCTTGATGTCAATGGGTTAAAGGATGAGGTATTCTGAGATTGCCATCATTCAAGACTGAATATACATCCTGGTGGTAATTAAATGTACCATAATATGAAGAATACATTTCATTAGGAAGGGACGAAGAAGGACGTTGGGGCATTCATCTCAAAATGCATGAAACGTCAGTTGGTATAAGGTAGAGTAGTAAAAGCCGAGTCAGTTGTTGCAATCGCTCGTGATTCTTGACTGGAAGTGGAAGCAGATTTCGATGGATTACCAAGGACTGGAGGAGGGTACGATAACTTTTGGGCCATAGTTTATAGATTGACGAAGAGTGCCTGATTCATACTCATCAAGCAAATAGAACAACATTCAAATTGGCCAATTTATCTGTGAAGTGGGTAGTGCAATTCCATGATGTGCCGAAGATCATTATGAGTGACTGAGACCCTTTGTTCACTATCGGGTTTTGAAAGAGATTACAAGAGCCTTTAGGGGTAGAGCTGTATCTCGGTACAACTTATCACCCACAAACAAATGGGCCGACCAAGAGGGTGAATCGTATTCTTGAGAATCTCTTGTGGGCTTTCATTTTCGACTTTGGTGGCTTGTTGGACGATCATTTGCACTTAGTTGAGTTCACATACCATAAGAGTTACGAATCCAACATCGGTATGGCACCATTTAAGGCATTATATGGCTGACCATGCAATGCCTCTTCTTGTAGGTGGGAAGCGGATACGAAACTGATACTTAGGCCATAGATGGTTAGGGGGACTTCAGAGAAGATCAAGATCATTAGACAACGGATAAAGGCTGCTTAGGATAGGCAAAAGAGCTACGTTGATAGGAGGAGACACGATTTGGAATCCTCTGTCGGTGACACGGTGTTCTTCAAGATCTCTCCGTTGGGGAGTGTTGTTTTATTTGGTACAAATGGAAGTTGGCGCCGAGATTCGTTGTTCCTTTTTAAATACTTGAAAGGATAAGGAATCTAGCATGTAGATTCGACTTTCCCAAGAAGATGTCGGGCGTGCATAATGTGTTCCACATATCTCACTTGTGGAAATTTATGCACAACTCAGGTGTGATAGTTCAACCATATTAGTTTGATGATATCGAGACTGAATCAGAGGCATCGAGACCTCGTAGGCATATTCATATCATCGGATGGGATACAAAACAACTTAGGAGGATGATGGTAAAGATCATGAAGGTTCAGTGGGATGAGAGCAAAGGCGATGGTTCTTGGGGGACCGAGGAGAGCATGAGGACCACTTATCCGGTGCTCTTTACTTTGTGAGACTTCTGTTTATCGAATTTACTTTCACTATCGATATCATATAAGGTAGTTTAGTATCATGCATGCTAGGGTTGGCGTAGATATCATTTGTTGCTTCTGTGTGCATGTTTAATGTTTGACATGTTTTCTCATAGATGATAGGCATGCGGGGTAGCTATTTTTGATCTTTCCTTATTTGTATTGGGATTTCGAGGGCGAAATTCCTAAATGGGGGAGTGTATAATGACCCTATATTATGTATTGGAGGATTGTAAAATATTTTTTAATTCATATATGGTGGTATGTCTCTATGACTTTAGGAAATGCCTATTAAAGGCATTTCCTGTCTATATAATTATTGCAGATGATTTTACCCCCGAAAATCTTGTATAAGTTATAACTTTTTATAGGAGTCGAATTAGCATCCAAGACCACTTCCATTGGAAAGATATGATGATTTCTCCTTTCGTAGAGTGGTCATAATAGCAGTTTGGACTTTCTAGCTAGGAGATATAGCTGTTTGAATATTTAGCTTTGGTCGGTGCAAGGTGTGTTCAGAGCTTGGAGGGGAGCTGCCTTGGTTCGGTATACTCAGTTCGGCATGCTCTGTTTGGTGTACCTCTGGGGAGGTCATGGGGTGCTTGGGGTTTTGCATATAAATAAGAGTGTCGCCTTCCCACAAATCACTTTTTTTACCACTTCTCAACCCAGATGCAACCTCTTGTTCCCCTCTTCACCTAACTTCTTCCGTTTCTCATCCTAAATGTAGATAAGTAAGGGGATTCATCAGGGAGCTTCAAATCTATATTTTTGTGATGGAAATAAGTCTTAGTTGGAATTTCCAGATTTTCCTCATTTTGCTTGCAAATCTCCAATTTTAGGTGTTTGGTGAATGATTTATCATCTCTCACTTCCCTATATATGAACCTATAGGTTTTGATATGTTTTAAACTCATTTTTAAGTCAAACTAAGGTTTAAAAGCTGTTTTTTAAGTCGAAACTAAATAAAGCAAAATTTAGGATATCTAAAGAAATTTAATCATATTGCTTAGAGTATGGTTTCCTTTGTGTATGATAGGCTATCTCACGGGGTATAATATGATGAATTGCTATGGTTTGATGTGTATTTGGATGTTTGGATGTTGATCTGCGGTTGTGTGCATCTTATGTTTGAATGAATGCCTGTGTGGTAAAAAGTTCATCGAAGCGACTTAGAGTTAGGGGTGGCAAGCTCTGGGCTTCGATGGATTTTCTCATTGTCGAGAGTTAAATCGTTTCATATGAAATGCACAATAGTCAAAGAATGGAGCATAATAGTGATACAGAAGCGAAAGTTAGACTTAGTAGAGCTATAGGGAATTAGTTCGATGTAAGTTGATTCGACCTAGGCTTGGTCCGATGGGATGGAGGGAGCGGTGGCCGATCATAGAGTTTGTTTCATTGAAAGGGGCTGGCTCGGTGACTGGACAAGTATGGTAGCTCAATGTTGGTGAGTGCTCTAGGTTGGATAGGGGAATCGTTTTGATAGTATGGTAGCTCGGTGGCTAAACATTGGTGGTTTTGGGATGGGTGGTGATTCGGTTGCTGGTTGAGATTGTTATCCCAACTTTTGGCAAAGTTGAGATACCCAAAATTTACTAAAAATTAATGATTACTATTCATGAATATTGACCATGCATTGCAGGATAACCATGGATATCGATGAATTTTGTCCGAGTCCAGAACGAGCCACAATTGACAAGACATGATGAGCAAAGCTGTAGAAGCCAGCGTTTCAAATGTCAAGTCAATCCGAGTTCGTATGCTCAAGTTATGATGGATTCGAGTTAAGAGGGATGGACATTGCTCAGTTCGAACCCATCACAGAGGTCCTGTTCGAACCCATCACAGAGGTCCTGTTCGAACCCATCACAGAGGTCCTGTTCGAACCCATCACGAAGCCTTGTTCGAACCCATCACGAAGCCTTGTTCGAACCCATCACAGAAGCCTTGTTCGAACCCATCACAGAAGCCTTGTTCGAACCCACCTGTGTAGCTCCATTCGAACCCACTGGGTCAACCAACCATGATGACATGTCTTCCATCGGTTCGAATGCGCCGAGATATATGGAGTCGAAGCATTCAACTCGGAGCGAAACCCGGATCGAAGCGAAGTGTGCGCTCCACGTCGACACGAAGACACGTGCCACCATGGATTCGAAACCGTTGGTTCGAAAGCATGGTTTCGAACCAAACAGCCATGCAATAAACCCCATTTTGAATCCATCATATCTTCCAATCTACTGATCCAAATGCAACGAAATTTTCACAGTAGCTTACATACAAGATAAAGATTGCTCCTGCCAAGTTTCAGCTCGATTGGACCATTTCTTGATGGGTTCGAAATCACTTCGAATCGATGTCAGATCGAGACTAAACTTGGTGGGGTCGGTCGCGTGGGCCCACTCACGTGCCAGAAGAAGTCTCCCGAAGTTTGAGCGAGATCTGGGCCTCCAACGCCTATAAATAGAGCCCCAGAGCCAACAGAAAAAGGGTCTTTCGGAGCTTCCGCCATTGAACGTCCAGACTCTGCCGGATTTGATTCTACTTGCAACCATCACTGTTGTAAACGATTTACTTCACTATAATCGCTGTAATTGACTGTAATCAGCAAGGATAATCAATAAAAAGGAAAACCTTTGAAGTGGACGTAGGCCGGAGATAGCCGAACCACTATAAATCGTGTGTTCTTGTTTATAATTCCTGTTTTGCTGCTTAGATCTTTGATTTGTGTTTGAATATTGCTGATTTATATTCATACACTGGTGCTTTCACAATCATTGGGGTTTGTGACCAATTTAGGCGCAAACACTTTGGTGCTTTCACCGAGAAGAACTAGCACCCGCTACATTAGATTCGGAATTCAGATTCAAAAGTTTGAAGAACTCCAATCCGAAAACAATGACTCGACAAACAAGACAAAGAGTTGATAGGAGCCAACAAGGAGGAAGCCAAGAAGCATCCTCAGGATCAGGAGAAGGACAAGCTTCCATCTACATCACTAGAGACGAGATGGAGGCTATGGCTAATTCATTACGCGAAAGCATGATGAAGAGTCAACAGGAGATGCTGTAGAATTTCCTCGAACAGATGAGGGCGGCGAACATGCAAAACCTTGGACCAACTACAACGGCTACGAGTGCGGGACAAGGAATCAGGATTGCAGAAGCAAATGAAGGTCAGGTTCAAAACCAAAATACAGGAGTTGAAGGTGGTCAGCAAGGCCTTGGGGGCAGACCCTCAGGGTCCGATACTGAAAGACCAACAGACGGAGCTCAACAAGCTGGAGCCAATGCATATGCTAACGAGCCACCAGAAGAATACGTACCAGAATTCCCTTCAAGGCTCGGGGGGCAGGATAGGAACTTAACAAGGGGCCAACCCCTAGACGGAGACGAGAGAATGGTTGGCCTGATGCAAAGAATCATGAGAGGAGGATTGCCTAGCGGAGGGCTGGAAGAAGTTAGTCGGAGTCCGTTCACTCCGAACATCCGAAACGCAAGGAACCCTCCAAAATTCAAATTACCAACGCTAGAACCTTACAACGGGAGGTCAGACCCGACCATGCATATTACCAGATATATCAGGCACATGGAAGTGCTGGGGGCATCCGAGGAAGTGATGGCACGATGCTTCCCTCTATATTTATCAGATTTAGCTGCACTATGGTTCAGACAACTGGAAACTGGATCAATCGAAACATGGAGCGAGCTTGTAGACTGCTTCATGAGACAGTTTAGGGTCCATGTGACGCGACCCAAGAGTGTGATGACTTTAGCTTCAATCAAGCAAAGGACCGGAGAGTCCATAAAAGATTTTCTGTTAAGATTCAATGTGACAGTGACTTCTGTAGATCGCCCGGATCCATCAATGATTTTAATGGCGGCGGTGGCAGGAGTCGCGGAAGGCACCAAATTTAAGGATTCTCTAACTAAAGATCCACCACAAGATCTTGGAGAGTTCTTTCATAAAGCTGAAAAGTTCATTCGGTTAGAAGAATCACGAGCCGAGAGTCGTGAAATAAATACCACACAAAGCGTAGGAACCTCCAGAGAACAGTCCGGAGCGGACAAGGGAAAGAGGAAACAGGATGACAGACATGATGGTCCTGATAAACGGAAGAAATTCATAGAACCAAGATTCAGGCAGTACACCGATCTGACTGCAGGCCTAGAAAGAATTTACACTGAAACTCGGGGGCAACTCCCCTATCGAAAGCCACCTATAAGGGATCCCACTGAGCGGGAGCGCAGGACTGGAAAATACTGCCTATTCCATGAGCTGGATGGGCACACTACAGATGAATGCCGCCACCTAAAGGATGAGGTGGAAGAACATGCTAGGGGTGGTAGATTGCCACAATTTGTCAGAGAACGGACAACGGCAGCAAGACCTGAACGACTACCGCCTCCACCTAACAGGAACGATCCTGGATCAGGATCACGACTCGTCATCAACTGATTAAAGATGGCAAGGGCCAAGTCCAGGGTTTGGACTTTGGTCGAATAATTTCATTTAGATTTATTTTCAGAATAAAACGGTTACTCCACTTACACATGTACGGGAACCGGAGAGATCCCTAGGCATGCTCTGAGATGGAGATAAACCGATATGCCCGGAGAGGCAATGTTTAGCTTTTTTCTGATGTTTGAGATTGAACATCTAGAACTCGAATTTTAATAAATAAATTAGAACTTCTTACAATAAACCTTTTGACCAGAGAGTCAAAGGATGAACATTAAATACCAATATAAACATGATCGCTTTATGACCCTACCCAGAAAGAGACGGGGTCCGGAGTGCAAGAAGCGAGTTGCTTCGCCGGAGAGCGACAAGATCAACTCACTTAAGCGTTGTTTCCCCTTCACCGGAGAGTTACAGGATGGGATCCAGCATGAGCCCGGAGAGGCTATGATCGGTCCCGAACGACCAAGACATCGCTTAATGTTCAGGTACACTGAACCGGAGTGCAAGAAGTGAGTTGCTTCGCCGGAGAGCGACAGGATCAACTCACTTAAGCGCCATTTCCCCTTCACCAGAGAGTGACAGGATGGGATCCAGCAAGAGCCCGGAGAGGCTATGATCGGTCTAGAACGACCATGACATCGCTATACGTCCTAACTGGGACCAGAGTGCAGGGGATAGAAGGCAACGCCAGAGTGCAATAGGATCTTTCTATTCAATCACTAAGTCTAGAATGGGCTTAGTAAGTGTTCAGAGTAGCCATTAATAGTCCGGAGAGACTACGGAACTTCATTCTCAATTTCTACGTAAAGAACGAATGCTGATTTGGCTTCGAACAGCCACAAACTTGATTGATAATACTGCAGCTATCGATGAAACATGAATTTATTACACTCGATTTAAGACCGTTCAAAACATACCTTTTGCAAAAGGCATGTTTTGGGGGGCAAAGTGTTATCCCAACTTTTGGCAAAGTTGAGATACCCAAAATTTACTAAAAATCAATGATTACTATTCATGAATATTGACCATGCATTGCAGGATAACCATGGATATCGATGAATTTTGTCCGAGTCTGGAACGGGCCACAATTGACAAGACATAATGAGCAAAGCTGTAGAAGCCAGCGTTTCAAATTTCAAGTCAATCCGAGTTCGTATGCTCAAGTTATGATGGATTCGAGTTAAGAGGGATGGACATTGCTCAGTTCGAACCCATCACAGAGGTCATGTTCGAACCCATCACAGAGGTCCTGTTCGAACCCATCACAGAGGTCCTGTTCGAACCCATCACGAAGCCTTGTTCGAACCCATCACGAAGCCTTGTTCGAACCCATCACAGAAGCCTTGTTCGAACCCATCACAGAAGCCTTGTTCGAACCCACCTGTGTAGCTCCATTCGAACCCACTGGGTCAACCAACCATGATGACGTGTCTTCCATCGGTTCGAATGCGCCGAGATATATGGAGTCGAAGCATTCAACTCGGAGCGAAACTCAGAGCGAAACCCGGATCGATGCGAAGTGTGCGCTCCACGTCGACACGAAGACACGTGCCACCATGGATTCGAAACCGTCGGTTCGAAAGCATGGTTTCGAACCAAACAGCCATGCAATAAACCCCATTTTGAATCCATCATATCTTCCAATCTACTGATCCAAATGGAACGAAATTTTCACAGTAGCTTACATACAATATAAAGATTGCTCCTGCCAAGTTTCAGCTCGATTGGACCATTTCTTGATGGGTTCGAAATCACTTCGAATCGATGTCAGATCGAGACGAAACTTGGTGGGGTCGGTCGCGTGGGCCCACTCACGTGCCAGAAGAAGTCTCCCGAAGTTTGAGCGAGATCTGGGCCTCCAACGCCTATAAATAAAGCCCCAGAGCCAACAGAAAAAGGGTCTTTCGGAGCTTCCGCCATTGAACGTCCAGACTCTGCCGGATTTGATTCTACTTGCAACCATCACTGTTGTAAACGATTTACTTCACTATAATCGCTGTAATTGACTGTAATCAGCAAGGATAATCAATAAAAAGGAAAACCTTTGAAGTGGACGTAGGCCGGAGATAGCCGAACCACTATAAATCGTGTGTTCTTGTTTATAATTCCTGTTTTGCTGCTTAGATCTTTGATTTGTGTTTGAATATTGCTGATTTATATTCATACACCGGTGCTTTCACAATCATTGGGGTTTGTGACCAATTTTGGCGCAAACAGAGATGTTCTTTTCGATGGCAAGGCAGTACGACGACCGAACACAAAACTCGGTTCCTTAACAACCTGGATTTTCAGACCAGTCAAAATCGTTGAAAACCCATTCACTCTAAAACTATGAATAATAACTACCAACTTAATACACAACATTATTTCATAGATATTCAATATTACTAAATATATATGATACACTTTCAATTAATACAACTTATCAAAGTGTGTGTGTGTATATATATGTATATATATATAGGACGTGCTTTAATACATACCAAAATCCAAACTATAAATTTTATCACAGTCCAACTCTGCTGATAGAGACAACAATATCCATTTCTTAAAACTCAATAAACATATCAATGCAAAATAAATTGAAAAGCAGGAAAGATATATCAACACAAAATATATAGCAAACAATATACAGAAAAATGTTATACTAGTATTGGGGCTGCATCACTACTACTTATGGTTGCCTACATGCCTCTATCTAATTGGGTTTTCAACAAGATACAAGATCAAGCCAACATAGTTCTCCTACCATGAATAAGACTCAAAGAGCCTATGATGCACAAACATAAATGCAATTCCCTAACTACATAGCATATAGCATGAAAACGTATCTTCCAAATCTATCCACTTAGAATTAATCCTTGCATTTAGATTTCTTAAATCTAACTAACTTTATTAATTTCAAAGTATCATTCTTTTTCGAAAATAATCTCTTTGAACTAAATTCCCATTTTCATTCCAAATCCTTTTGAGATAACAATATATACATCTTTGTATCAAACCATACTTTTTCTTCTGGATTTAAGTTTTTGAAATAATAGCTTTACAAATCTTATTTGATCCAAAACATTTAAAACTAATGTTTATTCCCAAAATATGTTTCATATTCAAAATATGGGAAAGCACTTTTATTAATATTTATTTCCAAAAGATCTAGATATATCTTTGAAAAATATTTCATTTGAAGATATACATCTATTTTTTTAAATTATAATAAATTCTTTTTATTATAATTAATTCCTTAACCAATATTATATTCGAACATCTTATAGTCAAATTGTGAGATTCTAATCATAAGATGGTCATTCTCGATTCATATGTAATTATCATTTACCATAATCAAATACTATATCTAAACACTATATAGTCAAATTAAGAAATTCTAATTAAGAAGTACTAGCTTTTAAATGCTCGCTATTATTTCTATCAACCCAAGTCATGTAGAAGAGAAATTTCCATAAGAATGGTCGAGCACGTTTCTTACAATCAATCAATAAAATAAACACACTAGCAATTGTTAATTAACACTTCATTCTATTGAACATTTATAAACACTTTTCTAACTTCACATATGCTTTCAACCAAGCGTTCATATACTAAATATAAACCATGTCAATTGTTATAAAAAGCATACAAGTGATAGTAATTATTTTAGAGTTGGCTATTTATTTTTTAAAGCCAAGGGTTCAAACTTAACCTTCCGATGTGTTACGATCACTATAAATCACTATACTTGCATTAAACTTGTGTATATGACATTATATAATTCAATGAAATTTTAAAGATCTTACCGACATCTAGCCAAGTCCATAATCCCATGTCCAAGCCCTCTTAGGCCGAAGTAAGAATACTAGATCCTTCCTATCATTACCATAAGCAAAGCAACCAAGACTAGCTCCACCTTTCCTCTCATGTTCATGGCCATACTCCTTCTTGCCTCTTTTCCTCCAAATTATTCCAAGATAGTGCAACTCCACTTGTTTGAATGTGTATAGAGGGTTGAACAAGGGTGGTTTTGGTAAAGACTTCAGGTCGTTTGGATCATTTTTGAATTTAATATTATTTTTGGAAGCTATATTATATATTCTGCCTTTAAAACATCGATCAGAATATGGTATATCTCGCAACTCGATTTTGACAAGGATAATTTTGAAATAGAGATTTTGACAAAAATGAAAACTGTTGCTTTTCGAATCACCTTTCCAACGAAAAAGAATCATTTTATTTGGATAAGTAATTCGAAAGTTATGGCTTAAAAACTAAGTGTATGTATTTCTTGAAATAAAATCTGCGCTAGAGAATAACTTCACTTCCAAGCAATTTTCAAAAATCGTATATACTAAATCTTGTAATATTGTCAAATTATTATTGGGATATATTTACAACAATAAATGAATCACTTTAATTGGATAATTATTTTGAAATGTATGGTCGAAAGAAGAAGGGTTTCCAAGTGATTATTTTAAATTCATGAAAATTTGTTATTCCCCATTGCAAATGAACTATAAATATGTATAGGTAAAACAAAGCTTCCAAGAGAAGCAATAAAAGTTTTCCAAGCAACTTTATCAAATAAAGCTTTTAAGAGAATAAATCAAAGCTTCCAAGCAATGTTATCAAAATAAAGCCTCCAAGAGAAGCTATCAATGTTTATAAGCAATGATATCAAAATAAAGCTTTTAAGAGAAGCTAGCAAAATAGAGTTTCTAACCAAAGCTTCCAAATGAAGCTATCAAAACAAAGCTTCCAATATAAGCCATCAAAGCTTCCCAGCAACGTAATCAAAACAAAGCTTCCAAGAGAAGCTAACAGAGTTTTCAAGCAACGCTATCAAAACAAATCTTCTTAGAGAAGCTGCCAATCAATATGGGGTGTATTTAAGAAGCCATTGGAAAATTCTAGAGTTAGCAAGTCTAGATAAGGCACTAATGAATTTAGGCATATGAAGAAAGTTGAGCATATGAAATTCTTTTCAAACAATATATATTCTCATTTTTAGCACATAAATAATTAAATAGATAGATTATATTTCCTAACTATCACAAACTTTGATTAATTACTTCTCAAAATTCAAGGTTGTTACAATTAAATATTCAAATTTGAAAATTCAAAAATTATGGGTTGTTACAGGTTCATGGTGGAAGCCAGATCGAAGTCGGTTTCGCTAGGCGTGTCATGGCTTACATTTAGCTTGATTCGGTCATAGGAGTGATCGGTAGAGTTGGAGCATGGAGTTTGACTATATACTTTGGGTATGACGCAGACATACTTCAGGGCAGAGTTTGGGGGTCTTTGTCGAGTTGATGAGGAATAAGGGTGGATGACTCTAGGATGACCTGGACTGACCTTAGAATTCATGGAGCGATGGGTGAATAAACAGCACGTTGCTTTGACGTCAATGACGGGGTGCCTTTAGGACTTAGTACGATGAGTCCACGACTTACATTGGTTGTCTAGAGGAGTTTCGAAGATGGCGACTTAATAATGGGAGTTGTGGGGACGATCCACAAGGGCAAGTTTAATGATAGGGACTTGTGAGTGGGATTTGCGATGGTGTCCTACTTGTGAGTGGGATTTGCAACGATGTCAGCACTTGTATTATTAGAGACAGTTTTAGAGTTTATTTTGGTGATATGGAATGTGTAAACTCTTTATTTCTGTTTTTATAGTCATTGAACCTGATGCACTCTGTTATTCTTATCTATGGTTCATTTGACTGCATCATTGTCTCATCTCTTTTACATCTATGTTGTTATGTAATATTTTATCTGTGCTCTATGAGATGTTCTATAGGTTTTGTGTTGGACTTTATTTCTCTTAACCCATGGCTACCATTCTGCATCAATCGAGTACCCATGTAGTGCTTTTTCAAGTATATAAGGTACCAGTGGTGTAGGGCGGTCGTCACATTTGGTATCAAAGCCTAGGTTGCTTGAATGGCCTAATCTGAAACTGAGATTCATTAGAGATCATTATGTAGGAGCTATCGTCTTAGAATGGATCTAGTGATATATGGGAGAGCGTACTTGTTAAGTTTTGTTTGCAAAACTATATAGCACATAAGTCGCTTTGCATTCTTAGACACCACTTATTCTTTTTAGATAGACTGATCATTCTTATTTCAGGTTATAAGTACGAGCCGGCTAACGAGGAATGCTCACAGGAATTCTATTTCTGAAATTGAGGAGGGTGTGGGATCGGGGGTGTTAACCCCAACTTGCAGAACTTGTTCATTATGATGATGCACAACATGGCTCAAAGTGCCTAAGTTTCTCCTACCACGGCTTTAGGTGTTGGCGTTTCAGTGCAGGTACGTAGGCTGACTTTGCCTAACTGAGCAAAGATTTCTTTACTCTAGGTGGCAGACCATTTCTTAGAACGGAATAAACCTTCGAAGTGCATGATTAGTTGGACACCTGTGAATTCATCTTTGAGGATATGAAGTTAGAGGATGTGATGAAGGGGAAGCTAGCCTCTAGACAGCTAAAGGGAAGAGCTATGGGATAATGGAACACCATTATGGTTACTACTCCCGCGGATCAGATTACTTGGGAGCAGTTTAAGGCGAGGTTTAAAGAGAAGTTTATACCAACCCTTCTAAAGTAGTGCTCTTCCAAAAGTTTGCTGACTTGAGACATGGAGATATGCCTATGTCGGAGTATGTGGCCAAGTTCAATATGCCGCCGAAGCATGGTATATCTTTTATTGATACTCCTCTTAAGAAGAATGAGAAGTTTGTCATTGGATTGGATGATTATCATAGAGAGAAGCATGTAAGTCATGTCAATGAGACCTTGAAGAGGCTGGTGGAGAAGGCTCTTCGACATGAGATTTTGTATCCTAAGCCTAAGTCGGCCGTTCCTTCCAAGGATGAGCCAAAGCCACAAGTTTCGGGGCGGCAAGAGAAAGTGGGACGACAATAAGAAGAAGCAGTTTAAGAAGGGCGATCAAAAGAAGGGCAAGTAGGAGCCTACTTGCTATAATTGTGGAGAGAAGGGCCATCTTGTCAGAGACTACACGACAGAGGACAAGTAGTGCTACAACTGTAACAAGCTTGGGCATATCAAGAAGGATTGTCTAGAGCCACCGAGAAATAAATAGGTTGTGTCTGCTTTTGTTTTGAATAATGGCATTTATAAAAAAGTGATGTAAACAAAATACAGAAGTATCGGAAATTTTTACTATTATTCTGAAATTATGGCTTGAGCCATAATTTCGTGAAATAATTCAATAATCTTATGACTGTAAATCATATTGTACTGATGAATTGTAACGTAGAAGAATTAGGATGAAGCACTTATTTAGTGGTAGCGATTAAAGAGTTAACGAACTCTTTGGATTGACATATAGATATATGTAGTTCAAAGTCCAATGAAACCAAAATGGATTTGCTTACTTCATTAAATTCACAAATGAATTATCATAGAAATGAACATGTATATTTGCTACGTAGAGAGTGTATTTATGATATGTTTACTGAATTTAAAACGAAGTAAAAAAAACATAATATGCAATGAAAATAAATCTTTGATTTGATCGAGTAGGCGAGTGTATAGGAAAGGGTTCCAAAAGTACCTAAAAATGAATAAGATTCAATCTCAAATGTCAATCCTCCTTATTATATGCAATGAGGTATCAATAAGGAGTAACCAGACTTTGTTGGGCAAAGAACAATTGATAATGAGTGAAGTTGAGTAAACTTCTTTCTGTTAGAATGTGTATTAAAGAGTATCTATGTTAAAATTAATTTCTTCCAAAGCATAGTTAAAGAGATCATGCAAGAAAATTTATAAAAAACTCATATATATCCAAGGTCATGGAGTTGACAAGTCGTTTAACACGAGAGGGTACATGTAATATTTGTTCGGGAATCTTGTGGGAATCGCCCCAAAGCCATTTAGGGCAGGCCAATATTGATTAAGAAACTTATGTTATGGACATAAATTTTCGTAAACTCGGAACTAAATCATTTACACACATATACATACAAAGGCAATTCGTAAAATATTTCCGAATGTATGTTCTATTATAATGAGAAACAACTATTGTTTTAAGAATTGCATGATGAAGGAATTTCTTTTAGAGGTTTTTACTAGTAAAATGGATTTGGACATGATCCATAGATAAAACTAATTAGGAAGGATGAAATGAAATTAACCAAGCCAAAATAGATACGAGTTATTAGAATACCTAATAAGAACCCTCACACATTAAAGATAAAATATGAGTTTCATATTAATGTCAAAAAAAGAATTTCCTCAATTTTCAAATAAGCCATTAAGAGTAATGAACTTGCTATATGTCACAATGTGCAAATCTAGAATAAATTTCAAGTAAAAATAAAAATACGTAGTGGTAGCCAAAAGGATATGATCCGTCGGCTACAAAAGTGTTTTTATGAAGAAGAACAATGCAATTGGAATATAAAAAGCTTCATTGATACGAATAATAACATAAATTTTAATTGCAGAAACAAGGAGTTCCGTGTGAAGGAATATTAAGATTTAAACTTTGTTATCCCATTTTTGGTCAAAACTGGAATATCAACAAATTGGCAAGGAATTATGGATATCAGGATTGGAGATCGGTTGGAATCAAGGCTACGATCGATATCACCAAAATTTGGTTGAACTCTGATCGGGACAAAATTGATTGGAGATGATGATAAGGATTAGGAAAGGCTATGTTTCAAATTTTAGGTTAATCGGGGTTCGTATGGAGAAGTTATGATCGATTCAAGGTAGGAAAGGCATGTTGTTCGAATCGATCAGGGGTGACACTCACTTCGAATCGATACACTTCGTATCGATCGACCTGGGTTCGACACTGCTACTTCGTATCGATCGAAGGCAAGGCACAGGGTTGGTTCGAATCGATACGCTTCGTATCGATCAATATGGTTTCGGCCTGGTGAACTTCGTATCGATCAGGTAAGAAGGATAAATGGATTTCGGCCCAATGGCAATGGACCCAAAATGGATAGGTTCGAACCAATCAAGACAAAGCATAATGCTTTGAATCCATGAGGTCAAGGAGAGTTCGGATCGATCAGGTTAGGATATACTCGATTCGATCGGTGTAAACGAGATTGATTCGAAGCATGCTCCTGGGATCGATTCGAAGAAGATCGATGGAACACGAGATGTATACATTGGGGGACAACTTCATGGATTCGAAGGAGAGGAAGTCGACTTCTTGGATTCGAAGGAAGTGGACTCGAAGGAGGATTCGAAGCAATGGACTCGAAGGAGGATTCAAAGCAGTGGATTCGAACGAGATGGATTCGAAAGACGTGGGTTCGAAGGAGATGGATTCGAAGGAGGTGGGTTCGAAGCATGGGTTCGAACCAGGCAGAGCACACGGAAGTTTGAACTTGAATCGATCATATCTTCCAAACCGTTGATCCAAATGCTATGAAATTTTCACAGAAGCTTACATACATGTTTAAGAATGTGCTCACCAAATTTCACCTTGATTGGACATTTCCTTGATCGATTCGAAGTGAGGGTCGAATCGATCCTTATGTAGGCCCGGACCTCCAGATTTCGGGCGAGTGGGCTCCCTCACGTGCCTGAAGCGGTCTTCCCGGATTTTAGGAGAAATATCAGCCTCCTACGCTTATAAATAGATCCCCTGGTCATTCAGAAAAGGGTTCGGAGATTTTAGAGAAAGAAAGCACGCTTGGACGCTGCCAGAATCATTCCATATCATCATTGCTGCTATTTATTTCAAGTTTTGGACTTTGTAACTGCTCTAATCATCTGTAATCATCAAAGATAATCAATAAAAGGATAAAAACTTTGGAGTGGACGTAGGCCGGAGATAGCCGAACCACTATAAAATTTGTGTCTCTGTTCTTTACTTTGGGATTGTTGTTTAATATTTGCCAAGATCTGAGATTTGTGTTTGAATATCATTGCCTTGTATTCATACACTGGTGCTTTCA
This sequence comes from Allium cepa, assembly GCA_030765085.1. Taxonomy (NCBI): domain Eukaryota; kingdom Viridiplantae; phylum Streptophyta; class Magnoliopsida; order Asparagales; family Amaryllidaceae; genus Allium; species Allium cepa. The sequence goes on from CM060939.1 coordinate 505,603,508, forward strand.
TGGTATTCGGGGTTTGTGACCAATTTTGGCACAAACACTTTGGTGCGTTCACTGAGAAAGACTAGCACCCGCTACATCGGATTTGAAAGTTGGATTTGAAGATTTTAAAGAATTTGGATTCAAGGACAATGACTAGGCAAAATAGTAGAAGGCAAAGGGCTGAGAGAAGCCAGCAGGAAGAAAGTCAACAAGCATCCTCCGGAGCCGGGGAAGGACAAGCTTCAATCTACATAACTCGGGATGAAATGGAGGCTATGGAAAATTCTTTGCAAGAGAGATTATTGAAGAGCCAACAGGAAATGATGCAGACTTTCTTTGAGCAAATGAGAGCTGTAGGGATGCATAACTTAGGAACAGCTACAGCCACGGTGGAAGCAGGACAAGGAACTAGGGTTGTGGAAACCAACGGAGGACGGGATGCGGAGCCAAAGGGCAATCAACAAGGGCTTGGGGGCAGGCCCACAGGATCCAACACAGGAGGACCTTTGGAAGGAGTTCAACAGGCTAGAGGTAACGTTGCTGCTAGTGAACCACACAAGGAATATGTGCCAGAGTTCCCTCGAGAGCATGGAGGGCAACCCCCGACAGACAATACCGGATTAGTGGAAATCATCAGAAGAACTGTGCGAGGTGGTTTGACCAACGGAGACTTGGAAGGAGTGAATAGGAGTCCATTTTCTCGGGAAATAAGGATGGCTCGGAATCCACCTAAGTTTAAGCTACATAGCGTGGAGGTTTATGATGGCAAGGCGGACCCAACTGATCACTTGATGAGGTACACCAGACACATGGAGGTGCTGGGGGCATCGGAGGAAGTGATGGCTCGATGCTTCCCTTTATATCTGACAGACTTAGCTGCAATGTGGTTTAGGCAGCTGGGAGAAGGATCTATCAGGACTTGGAGGGAATTGGTGGAAAAGTTTTTGGGACAGTTTCGGGTTCACGTCAAGAGGCCGAAGAATGTGATGACATTAACATCGGTGAAGCAAAGGATGGATGAATCGCTTAGAGCTTTTCTAACTCGATTCAGTGCGGCAGTCGCTTCGGTGGATCGGCCTGATCCATCGATGGTGTTAATGGCAGCAGTATCAGGAGTCAGGGAGGACTCGGATTTCAAGGTATCTCTGATACGAGATCCCCCACAGGATCTCGACGAATTCTTTCACGAGGCAGAAAGGTTCCTTCGACAGGAAGATGCGAGTACGGATTTAAAGGTGCAAAGGGTTAATGCCACTCAGGATGTAGGACCATCCAGGAAAGGTTTGGACAAAGATAAAGGGAAAAGGAGGTTGGACGATGATTCTGGAAACGCTAAGAAGCGATGGAAGGACCCAAAGTTTTCCACATACACAGGATTGAACAAGACGCTGGAGCGGATATACATGGATACTCGGAATTGCCTTCCCTACCGGAGGCCAGCCAGGAGAGAGCCTTCTGAACGAGAGAGAGCATCAGGGAGGCATTGTCTCTTCCATGACTTAGACGGACATGACACCAACAGCTGCAGGCACTTGAAAGATATAATCGAGGAGCATGTAAGGAATGGACAGTTACGGCAATACGTCGGAACACGGAACGCAACGGTGGAGCAGGAGCAACCACCGACCACCTCACACCGTGATGATGTGAGGCCCAGGGACGTTGGTCGATTGATCATCCATTGACCGGGATAATATGGAATAAGTAGCGAACTATTAGCAAGCAACCAAGTCATTTACACATGTACGGGGACGGAGATAGCCCCTAGGCATGCTCTGAATGATGATAAACTGCAATGCTATGGTTTGCGAAATCTATCTTTTGCTTTTTTGATTGGACACTGCTTTTCTTTTCGGATTTTGGTTTTGGATTTTGGATCGAGCTCCTGGTTTTGCTTTCTTTTTAGATTTTTCTTTGGATGATTGTTTTCGGTTTTGGATGCTGGTTTGGTTTTCGGGTTTTCTGGTTTTGGATTTGGATTTTTGGGTTTGGATGTTGGATTAGATTTTGATTTGATTTTCATCTGGTTTTTGATAAATGGTCGTCGGGTATGAATTATGCCTGGCAAGGGGTGAGTCACTTTGCACGAACGTGGTAGATTGACTCATTCAGGTCGCCAAGTATAGACTATGCTTGGCAAGGGTCCGGAGTGACCAGGATTCGGCCTAGGACTTAGGCCCTGTACTATCAATTGTTGTTTTCAGGTCGTTGAGTATGGACTATGCTCAACAAGGGTCCGGAGAGACCAGGATTCGGCTTAGGACTTAAGCCATGGCATTGTACAGCGTCCAGGGACATTGGACCAAGGCCGTCAGGTGTGGATTACGCTTGGCAAGAACCCGGAGAGGTTAGCTCAACGTCCAGGGACACTGGACCACGGCCGTCAGGTGTAGATTGCGCTTGGCAATAGCCCGGAGAGGTTATGGATTTGGATATTAACCCGGAGAGGTCCTGGATTTGGTTATTGGCTATTGGATGAGGATGGGTTGGGACTCGGTTGACGAGTTCGGACGGATATGGAATTGGCTATGGCTTTGGTTATTGGATTTGGAATTGGACATCGACTCGGAGCAGTCAAGGATGATATACTCTGGCAATATGGCTACGGACTTCGGATATTGGATTCATAACTATTCAAAACACGCCTTGTTATCACAAGGCATGTTTTGGGGGGCAAAGTGTTATCCCATGTTTGGTAAAAACTGGAATATCAACAAATTGGCAAGGAATTATGGATATCAGGATTGGAGATCGGTTGGAATCAAGGCTACGATCGATATCACCAAAATTTGGTTGAACTTTGATCGTGACGAAATTGATTGGAGATGATGATAAGGATTAGGAAAGGCTATGTTTCAAATTTCAGGTTAATCGGGGTTCGTATGGAGAAGTTATGATCGATTCAAGGTAGGAAAGGCATGTTGTTCGAATCGATCAGGGGTGACACTCACTTCGAATCGATACACTTCGTATCGATCGACCTGGGTTCGACACTGCTACTTTGTATCGATCGAAGGCAAGGCATAGGGTTGGTTCGAATCGATACGCTTCATATCGATCAGTATGGTTTCGGCCTGGTGAACTTCGTATCGATCAGGTAAGAAGGATAAATGGATTTCGGCCCAATGGCAATGGACCCAAAATGGATAGGTTCGAACCAATCAAGACAAAGCATAATGCTTTGAATCCATGAAGTCAAGGAGAGTTCGGATCGATCAGGTTAGGATATGCTCGATTCGATCGGTGTAAACGAGATCGATTCGAAGCATGCTCCTGGGATCGATTCGAAGAAGATCGATGGAACACGAGATGTATACATTGGGGGACGACTTCATGGATTCGAAGGAGAGGAAGTCGACTTCTTGGATTCGAAGGAAGTGGACTCGAAGGAGGATTCGAAGCAATGGACTCGAAGGAGGATTCAAAGCAGTGGATTCGAACGAGATGGATTCGAAAGACGTGGGTTCGAAGGAGATGGATTCGAAGGAGGTGGGTTCGAAGCATGGGTTCGAACCAGGCAGAGCACACGGAAGTTTGAACTTGAATCGATCATATCTTCCAAACCGTTGATCCAAATGCTATGAAATTTTCACAGAAGCTTACATACATGTTGAAGAATGTTCTCACCAAATTTCACCTTGATTGGACATTTCCTTGATCGATTCGAAGTGAGGGTCGAATCGATCCTGATGTGGGCCCGGACCTCCAGATTTCGGGCGAGTGGGCCCCCTCACGTGCCTGAAGCGGTCTTCCCGGATTTTAGGAGAAATATCAGCCTCCTACGCTTATAAATAGATCCCCTGGTCATTCAGAAAAGGGTTCGGAGATTTTAGAGAAAGAAAGCACGCTCGGACGCTGCCAGAATCATTCCATATCATCATTGCTGCTATTTATTTCAAGTTTTGGACTTTGTAACTGCTGTAATCATCTGTAATCATCAGAGATAATCAATAAAAGGATAAAAACTTTGGAGTGGACGTAGGCCGGAGATAGCCGAACCACTATAAAATTTGTGTCTCTGTTCTTTACTTTGGGATTGTTGTTTAATATTTGCCAAGATCTGAGATTTGTTTTTGAATATCATTGCCTTGTATTCATACACTGGTGCTTTCATGGTATTCGGGGTTTGTGACCAATTTTGGCACAAACAAACTTCATGAGGGATATGGAGTATAGTATATCAATCCTAAATTCATGATCAATCAAAATTAATGTGCTTTAAGTTGAATTCCAAACAAAATGTTGTTGTCGACAAAAAGGCTAAGTGTATTGATCTGAACAACAATACATAAAAGTTGTATAATGCACAAATTTATAACGATGCAGGGGTGGTTCCTAATGTTGAGAATCACTTAAAAATTTTATGTGATAACAATGTCACAATACAGATTTTAAAAGAACCTAGAGCTCACTAAAAGTAAAGAAACATACTTTGAAGAGTTTCATATGATGTAACAACCCAACCCGGAACAAGCCTAATTCCCAACCTTAAAAGGCCCATCAAATCTTAGACCCATTCCAAAGTTGGTTGTTGGTTGGTAAAAGAACAATAAAGAGCTATTTATCTATTCATTCAGAATTCACAGCGGAAGGATAAAATATAGTAGCGTAAACAATACCCATTTTATCAAAAATTACAAATGTCATAAAAACATAACATAATGTCAACAATAACGGTTGCATAATCTTGTTAAAAAATACGTTGTCTTCTTTATATGGATACATCAGAAAATAATACAAACATATAAATAGACTACTACCACAAGCTTCTCTAATCGTCATCACCATCTTGATCATTGTCTCCTTCCCTAACCTGTGTTATAATAGGGAGGCAGTTAGAGCAATAATGTCTGGTGAATAGAAATCTCGAACCTTACTATATCAGTATTTGGGCAGTATAATTTAAATAAGGACTTGTCTTTCGCATTTAAACTATATTCAAAACCATTTAATACTTCATATAAGGGAAAGATGGTGGCCCTCAACCATATACTGCCTTCAATCCCTATAGCAGGTTCTCCCATAATCAATAACCCATACCATCATTATTAACGTCTACCCATGTGAGAAATAGAACCTAAGCCACTTGATATCTTTTAATAAAAAATAGGTAGACTCTGACCATTTAGGACCTTAATTTTGGTAGACCCCATCATTTAATACCTATTCCTAAGGCAGACTCCATGCAGATCTCTATCAAGCTGACATTGCAAAGAAATGTCTATGGACACTTAATACTTCAATTGAAGTGGACCTTTCTGAGATATCTGTAATCTTGCCTAAACCCAATCCTGACCATTTAATATTTCATATAAGGGAAAGAGGCTGGCCCTTAAAAAAACCACTTAACTCCATTAATTTCCCAAAGCATGTCCTTTGTATTATGACCCATACCCCACAGAGACATCTCACATTAGTCCGACCATTCGTAGGAAATGGTACCAGATTAGCTGAACAAATTTACCCTATAGAATATGGACTAACCTTGCATCTTTCGTAGTTACTTATTATAGACAATATTTCACTAGCCCCAAAGTCATACTTTTGGTTGTCAGATTAGCTAGGCAGAATTCTGTGTGTTTTTGATTGACCTTGCACCTTATAACCCAGTCATATTTCATAACACTCTCTAACTGTATTATCACACATCTCACTGTATTCATTGTTTAGGCCTTATAAGAAATCCTTCTTATTTTGCCTAATTAATTACTTTCTTAAGGCGAATTTAAATAATAATTGTTAACTTAAATAACTACGCAATTAATACGCTACAATTGTACGGTGTTTATGCTAGTGTGTGTGTGTGCGCGTGTGTTAATTTCTATGCATGCAGAGATTACGCCCTAAACGAACTTTCAAATATCAAATCTCCCAATGTCATACAAGTCTCATTTCCATTATAGCATTTTTACCATATATTTAATATTCCAAAATCAAATCAATAGACTTGTTAATAGAATCCAATTCCAACTTCTTTTATATTAAAATAATGGAATAAAACAATAATAATGGAAACTTACAATTAACTAATTTTATGCTCTATTCAACTCATTTTTACATGAAATTAGATAAGGGAATTTCTATTCAATTTGTAGAAATAGGCAGTGAAAACTATGAATAAGAATTCGTACCTTACACACTCTTTGTTAGTCAAATCCTTTAATCAAATTCAAAGAAAAATAATAAGAAGTGGAATAGAAGGTAAAATACATATATTGCAAAATCCACAAAAACTCCATTCTTTTAATACAAAACAATTAAGATTCCAACCTAATAATTGACATTTCTCTTTCGGAGAATTTTAAGATTACTATTGTGATGTTTTCCTAATCCAAAACTCCCCAAGGCATATACTAAAGCCAAACTATACTATTCAGTTACTAAAATAGGAAAACTGAGATTTCCACTCATAGAGGTCCTTATCTTTGCCTTCTCTTGGATTTGACATGCCTCAATGAACACTTTTAGATCTCTTCTTTTAGATATATACAGCAAGGGATTTATACATACATTAGATTCAGAAAGTCAGAGGTTTGGAGGAGAATAGATTGAGAAAATAATCAATATACAAAGATAAATATATAGGATTTTTTACCTAATGCCCTAATGGAGTTTTCTGAATCTATAAAGAGATGAAGCAACAGAGCTTCGCTAATGTTCCCAAAATACCATGTGAACAAAAGTGAGGGGGTTAGGCTCTTATTTATAGTAGTTACTAAAAAATCTAGCCACCAACCTGTATCCATCGGTCGATCTCCCCTACTACCAGTCGATCGATCATGGGTCAGGGGTCGACTGGTGCTATTTTAAGAATGTTTATTTTGATTTTACCATTGTTTAATTTAATATCTTCCTTAATTGCAATTTAACATTAACATTAATTTTATCGTTTACTTAAGCCCATGTACAGTTAATGTTAACATTTAAATTTCTGTTTCGGAAATCAATTGTTTATCTGAATTTGAATTCTATTTAAATTATTTTAAACCCAAAAACATTAAATGCCCACAACTTCTTTGTTTAATCCCCGTTTTCAGCATATTATATATGAAAATTGATGAAAATTTCGCTATGAATGCAACGACATAAATTTCTTGGTCCAATTCCAACTTTTGAAAAAATTTCATTTTACCCCTATCTTATTTAAGTTAATTTATCCAATCTATTTATCGATGATTAATTTTAGGGGGTGTTACAGTCTCCCCCTTAAAAGGATCTCATCCCCGAAATCTTCCGAAGGGGCGAATAACCTAACGTGCAATAAACATCCACGTTATACAACCAAGTTATCTATGCAATCAACTACTCAACCAAAAGTGCAATTTGAATATGTACTGCAGACATATTATAAGTGAGCTCAATCCTAGCATGATTGTGTGATCGTGACATGTGAGTATGCATGCAAACATCCTAAACTTGCATAAAGATTTTTACACAAGTACAATGATGGTGAATAGTGTAGCAATCATCTCCTACCATCCAATCTAACAACCACGATGCAACCAAAATCCTAATTTTGAAGGGAAAAGTTTACCATAGAAAAGCTTAGGACAAGAATCATTATGCTTTTTACCGTATTTTCTTTCGATTATACTCAAACCAAACTAAGTTCTTTGTTGTGGAGCTTCCTAATTCTGTGCCTCATAATGCATGAGATGGCACATGATGCTATTGGACGTCTCAATATCCCCCAATTGATCAGGCTCTACCACAATGGTTGTGTTGTGAAGGTATTTTCTCAAATGCAAAACGTTAAAAACGTCATAGAATCCTGCTAATTTATCCGGGCACTCCACACAATACACAAGTTTTTCAATTCTTCTAAAATGGGAAAGACCCAATAGATGTTGGTGCCGACATTCCCTACTTTCCAAATCTTACAACCTTCACATGATATCTAATCAACTCTGTAACGACTCGCTATTTTGGACCATTCAAATCGACAATAATACTATACATGTCCGACTTGAATAATTCAAAATACCGAATTGTTAATTTAAATTTGGCAAAAACATATACAGTAAATAAATCCATCACAGAATCACAGATACAGAATAGTACAATAATACACAGCGGAATAAATGAATAGTAGTACATGAAGCTACTATATAACAAAGTTAGAAATAAAATACATCAGACTATCCCAGATACAGTGAAGTCTCTAATGCAACATATGACTTCTCTTAACGAATCAACTGGAAGTGCTGAAAGCTAAGCGATAGTTGGATCTCCAAGCGAAGCTCCAAACTCCAAAGGTGAGTCTCAATGCTGTATCACTCAGTCTGACCCGAGCGTAAAGCAAAACACAAAACACTCGAGGCAGGATTAACATTCTTATATCAATAAATCCAACTCAAGTGAAATATCAACTGAAATAAAATTAACTTAGAGGATGTTTGGGATAATCATCCTCTAAGGATCCCTGGAACTATCTATAGGGTAGAAATACACACTACGTCACCGTGGTCATCTCAATTTTAGTTATTATTCAGAAACAAAATATCATTTCACTTCAAATATATTTGTCTTCAAATTTGATCACTTTCACAGTTACGATTCAAATCTACTCCAATCAAAAATTCAAATCTAGTCAAATCTCAATTTATCAATTTAAAATTCAACTCAATTCCTAAATAACCACTTCAATTTTATCGATCTCAAAATTCGGATTTGTAATCACAAAATACCCCTTTATATTTCAATATATTTCAAACTTTAAGTATTCAACGTTTCAAATTAAATTTTATTCAATTTAGTTTTCTAAATAATAATTTCAAATTTTAGTTCAACCTAAATTTACATTTTTTATTCAATTTAGTTTCTAAATAACAATTCAACTATATTGATTTCAATTACAGAACCCATTTAAATTCCACTATAGTTCAAAACTTTAATATTTAAATGTTCAATTTAACAGTTTCATAAAGATCTCGATTAACCTCATTATTATTTAGTCTTGAAATGCTCCCTCATTTGATTCAATATCATTTAAGTAATCTTAAATTACATTTTACTCAATATTTTATTTTAATTTATTTAAACGTGAAATATTCATTAAATCACTTAAATCAAAAATCCAGTTATAAAAATCATACCTTTAGATTTCCCATTTAATAATTTCAAATCGATTTAATTAAATAAATCCTTATTTAAATACCATTTTTAATAACTCCAAATTTATCTCCCAATCTTAATTATTCAACTTATTTCAAGAAAATCTTTTTGAAATATAGATTTACATAAATACTTAACCATATTATGTGTATTACATCAACTCTAATTTAAATCAAATATTACTACTAAATCTATATATAAAATTTCCATCTTAAGAATCAATATTTATTTAACTATACATTTCTTTCCAAAATCATAGAAATTATTTCAAAATATTTATATATGGACCAACGGTATCTGTATATATTTTCTATCATATGGTCAAGTGCTATGGATATTTATCATTTCAATCCGTCCACTAAATATATACGGGTGGATATCATTTCAACCCGTAATCCCAAATTCAATTAAATGAAAATCGCTTGGGTTTATCATTTCAACCCATAACGAATTTCTGCTATCCTATAGTCCGTTCGGGTATGTATCATTTCAACCCGTAGTGAATACTATACTAACAGGGCACTTGCAGAGTGATAACAGATATGATAATAATATAACAACATGCATATATCATCAATAACAATATAATATAAAAAATAGGATATGGGGTCATATCCCACAAGTGAACAGTTATAGATAATAGCATAAATATAACAATTTAAATAACTACAGCAGCATACTTCAATTGTTGTTTCAATTGAAATCAAATTTAATAAATATAAGAACGTTAATCGTGAGTGACTGCTCACCTTTCGAGGCTAAAGAGAATAGACAATGAAGTTTAGTTACGAATTCCAAAGCAACGCTAGATAGACACGATTCGACGAAGAAAACATGCACGAGGAACAAAGCTGATAAGTGGAAGAGAAAAAAATCGAATTCAAATTAGAACTAGATCGATGAAGATGAATGATATAAGTGCACTTACAATTATATATATATAATTATATATAACCATTTACATATATAAAACATATTCTAAATTTAATATACATAAATTTCAAATCATTGTTTTTAAACCAAACACATATACAATAAAAAAAATCAAACATATATGCAATATATATGTTGAAATAATACTTATTAAAATAAAGACTTATATATAATGTATGCTCATTGCAACATATCAACTGCCGCGTATATAACTTTTAAACTTTATCTTATAAAATATAAACTTTATATTATAAATATACTATATACACTTAAAACCTACGCATGTGATACTTATATTTAAATAATAATATAACCATTACGACGTAAACCGCTTAGACATGCTTAAAATTTACTTTCAAAACCGTTATAAATACCATATACTTACCGACCAAATGTATAAACTCGAATGCTTAAATATATATATATATATATATATATATATATATATATATATATATATATATATATGGTTTTCGTTCTTTTTCTCACTCACCTATTTTGTTGTTTCCAGTACATTGCATTAAGAAAGAGTAATATATAACAAAACCAACAAAACCCCAAAAAGATTCAAAAAAAAGTATATATATTTTTAAATCACCTTATATTATTTCATTTAATAACATGATACGAACAGCTTCACTTAAATCAAATTCACGTTTAAAATATTATATAAAAAAAACAAAATACTAAGCTTAAACAAATTAGATCAAAAAGCATCTTTACATACAGCAGCCGAGAAAGGAAAATTTTATTTTATAAACTAATATAACAACATATATACATATATACACAAATACATTTATATATATAAAAGAATAACTTTGACATATATATATATATATATATATATATACATATATAAACCATATAATAGACGCTGCAAAATTTGTATAATATACTATTAAACTGGAAACAGGGAAACCCAAGATAATATAACCTATGTAACAAATTCACTGATATATATATATATATATATATATATATGCTAACAGACAGAAGTACTATACCTAATATATGCGAATGTATGCAAGCTAGTGGTGATGAGTGTCTGATGGATGATGGCGATAGGTGTATTGGCTGTGCCTAGGGAAGGCAAAATGGAACAGGAGAGAAGGAAGCACTGTGCTCGGCCATCATGGCGGCTGTCGCCTGGACTGGAAGCACGTGGTGAGATGTGGCGTGGGTATGCGGTTATGGCCTTGAAGAGGCGCTGTAACAACTTGGAAAAGAAAGAAAATAGGCTTCAGGGAGGAAGAGGAAGCAACAGTAGGTATAAACCCAAAGTTATAAAGGCAGAGGAAAAACGCTTTGAACAATTTAAGGTGAGCTTTAAATTTTTAATAAATACAAAATGTATCTAAGTTTATATGTTTTTAACTTTCCAGCTGAAGTGTATATATATAATGAACGGTCGTAATGAAAGAAGTGGAGACAGGGAGCGTAGGAAAGGAAAGGTTAGAAAAATAGAATTTTCACCCTTAAATTTCAGAGATTAATATGGTAACGTACCTCTTTCATTAAATGTACAGCAACGGTCACAAGCTAAAATTTAGCTGAAAGTTTAAAGAAATGAGGGGAAGATGGGTTTTTAAATTAATCACTTTTCAGAATTAATATGTCAATGAAAAAGGAAAGGAGATGAATCTGGGAAACGTATTATAACTTATATATAACTATTAAACGGATAGATGGAAGAAAATGTGAGAAAAAGTGGAAACTGATTTATAAGCGAAATGGAATGTGAGCTGTTGCCTGGGAAGAAAATGGAACAGTTTAAAAATTAAAGGCAATGGACTGCTGAAATTAAATGAGTATAAAACGTGTAAAAGTTATATACTGAAACAGCTATAAATTTCAATTATTATTATAAAATGGGGAATAACGAAAGGCAAGAACGATGATTTCAAAGTTTATTAATGGCTAGGAATGGGGAAGTCTATATGTGAATTGGAAAAATTATTAAGCAATTGAAATTTTAACGGTAGAAAAAGTAACAGCTACACACTGTTTTAGAAACAATCAAAGCAATTAATAGCTTGATTGGACAGCAAGAATAAATATGGAAGGACACGTTATAAAGGCAAAATGAACCGTTTAAAAATATATAAAAGAAATGATGGCAAATAAAACAGCTGTGCCTTGAATTTCCCAAAATAAATTATTTTATGAACATCAATTATTACTGACTTAAATTGAACAGAATCACACCCTAAATATACTTTCTTAATTTTTGATGAAAATTTATCATTTGCCACATTTAACTATACGTAATCCAAATGTAAAATTTTATTTCAAAATGTTATTATTTAAAATTCCTCAAAAATCAAATTAAATACGCTAAATAAAACCATTAAAAATTATCAAAATTTTACGGGTCGTTACACTCTCCCCCACTTAAAACTTTTCATCCCCGAAAAGGAAGAAGGTAGGAGAATAGAAACAACCAGAAAGATAAATAGATTGAAAGACAAGGATAAACAATTAATTTAAGACCATATAAATTTTACTTGAAATATTCATTTGAAAACTTCATTTGCAGTTCAATTATCTTTAATTCTTTAAAACTTTTCAAAACCCATTTGTAAAATTTCCTGCTTCCTTTACAAATAACATTTATATGTTTAAATAACACCTTTATAAATATATGAAACTATTTGGAAATAGTTATTCACATCATTAGGTATATTTTCAAGGAAGTTATTTGAAAACATTAAATCCGTAATTTATAAATTTACTAATTTATCTTAAGACACTTTTACATTTAGATAAATTAATGACCATTTTCTTAAATATGCTATATTTAATTAATAACTTCTGAAGCACTAAAATTTTCTATTAGACCATGTAGTATATAAATAACAATATTTAAAAAGGATATATTCAACAAGGAAAAGACGGAGGATCTGGAACAACATAATATAGGTGAATTGATAAAGCTGATCAGATAAGATAGATTCAAAAGAATAGCACCGGGCATGAATAATTAATTTCAAACCAAAAGAATTTTAATTTCAAAAACTAATACAAAATTTTCTTGTTGGAAATACTTTTATAATAAAATACCTTTATAATAAAATACTTTTATGTCGAAACCAAATTTCCTTTCGAAAATACTTCTATAACTCGATGTTTCAACAAGTTTATCCTCGTTCTTGCAGACTCTAGCCCTGCGTTGATCAGGCGCAAAGCTAGAATTCTTCAAGTACTTAGTAGACCTGTTTCAACAACTAGTGAAAATACTTGAAAAACCTTTAAAAACAGATATGGAAAGTATAATCCAAACAAAACAACCAAACCAAAACCTTTGTCCAATCATGGCTCGCAGAAACACAATGGTTACGCCTGGATCCCCAGGAAACAATCCGTATCCGTAAGCTTTCTCAGCCCTATGAGTTACGCCATGATAACTAGTAGGGTGCAGGATACACAATGGTTACGCCTGGTTCCCCCAGGAAACAATCCGTACCCCTAGGCCGTCTCAGCCAGACAGTTTCGCTACTAATGCGATCTACACAGATTGCATGATACACAATGGTTACGCCTGGATCCCCCAGGAAACAATCCGTACCCCTAGGCCAGACTCAGCCAGGCAGTTGCGCTATGTAGTCGCGAGAGAAAAAAAACCATGGGTTACGCCACGGAGAGAACGCTCGAGTATCACATCCGAAAAACCAAAAATCAGAGAGAATAATATCGATAGAATGAATCCACAATGTGGCCACAAAGCGGATATCACGCAGAAGGCACTTTCGATATCTTTACTTCGAAAATATGTATCATATAGTACCTTTCAAATCACTTTCAAATGTCATACTTATATAAAGTCCATTATATAGGATTTCATTATCAAATCGAATACTTTCCAAAATCAATAGTATATCAAATCATACTTATATAGACTTCGATTATAAGAGATTTCACTTTTCAAATTGAGTACCTTTCCAAATCAATAGTTCTGAATCAACTTCATACTTATACAAATCAATCTTTATATTAGTTCGATAACTCCCAAATCAAGTATTTAGTAAAATAAGGTTCTCAATTTCAATTCGTTTCAATATCAGTTCAGTCTCAAAATCATATATGATTTCACCAAATTTTCTTCCAAATTAAATATCTAAATTTCAAAGTTCCCAAAATAATAGGTTTAGAAAATAATCCCAATTTCCACATTAACATAATTCAAGTCAAACAAATTCATTTCCAAAATCACCATATAAGTACTGGTTTTAATTCCAATCTAATTTCAAAACCAAATATTTTTCTCAAAATCAATTATACTCAAAATGGTTTCCAAATTTATAACCACCCCTTTAAAACCTTTAAACTATTTATTTCTATATGAAAAATCCAATTTTCCTTTGCAAATTATTTATTTAACAAAAGTTTCAAATTTACTTAAGTCATACTCTTCATACTTTAAACATACAAAACTAAACTTATATTCTTTATCAAATATTTTATACTCTTCGAAATTTCTTAGTTTTAAAATTTTAAACCTTGATTTGGAAGTGCTCGAACCTTCAAAATAGTCGGTGAAATCAAATTTCAAATCCAAGAGTTGAAATCAGCAACAAATCAGTAAATCAATTTTGTTTACAAATAGAGTTATACTAAATCAAATCGAAAACTCGAGGATTGAACACCGGCTTACTTTAAATTATTTCAAATATATATACCTATATCTTTCAAATATCAAATCATACTTCGGAATTTGAAATCAAAATTGGTTTCACAAAGTCACTCGCATAGCAAAGCTATTAAAGTGGCCTCTCCCTACTCTGAAACTCAAAAATCAATGCGATGATGCGTGCACTCATCACCGAAATTATTTTCCAGTGACATAAGTGAGTTCTGGACTTCTATTTTCTTGAAAACTTCTCGAAATTTCTTCGAAATCATTGGAATTCATTTGAACTCATTTGAAACATTTCTTATTTGGAAAATACTTTTAAATCCTATTATTATATTTTCTTCAAAATCTTAAAACCAATTTCAAAACACCGGAGTTCAGTCTCTCAAATTTCCAATTAAATTTCCAATGAAAATTTCGGTATATAAACAAATTTAAAATACAAACAAAACCCGATTTTCATAGGATGATTCAAGAATGGACTTCAAACAAAGATAGAGGTTTAAATTAGAGGAACTCTAATAAATAGAATCCTGATTCGAAGATAGACTCGATCGAAGATGAGATAATTAAATTACAAAATAGAAGATGGATATACTTCTATAAATCTTGGGTGACCTTTACCGGTCAACCGTGATTCCAAAATTAGATTGGTGCCGAATTCTGAGGCAATTCGACATTCGATCTCCAGAGATATAATTCGGAATAACAAGAGATAGTAGCATCTAAATCGAATGACACATAAATCTCCAGTGAATCAATGCCAATTGTAAAGGAGTTTCACCCCCTTTACCAATCATTCAGTGGAGTCAGTGGATACCCCGGAATCAAAAGAATATAAATAGAGAGAGACATGAATGAATTTTTGAACCACAGGGAACGTTCCAAAGTTCAAAGGAAATCGAGTCAAAAGGAAGAGATTCAACTCGAACGAAAGTGATTCTGTAAATAAATTTACCATATATGCTAAGTTTTGCCTAGAGCCAAAGCTCTGATACCAACTGTAACGACTCGCTATTTTGGACCATTCAAATCGACAATAATACTATACATGTCCGACTTGAATAATTCAAAATATCGAATTGTTAATTTAAATTTGGCAAAAACATATACAGTAAATAAATCCATCACAGAATCACAAATACAGAATAGTACAATAATACGCAGCGGAATAAATGAATAGTAGTACATGAAGCTACTATATAACAAAGTTAGAAATAAAATACATCAGAATATTCCAGATACAGTGAAGTCTCCAATGCAACATATGACTTCTCTTAACGAATCAACTGGAAGTGCTGAATGCTAAGCGATAGTTGGATCTCCAAGCGAAGCTCCAAACTCCAAAGGTGAGTCTCAATGCTGTATCACTCAGTCTGACCCGAGCGTAAAGCAAAACACAAAACACTAGAGTCAGGATTAACATTCTTATATCAATAAATCCAACTCAAGTGAAATATCAACTGAAATAAAATTAACTTAGAGGATGTTTGGTATAACCATCCTCTAAGGATCCCTGGAACTATCTATAGGGTAGAAATATACACTATGTCACCGTAGTCATCTCAATTTTATTTATTATTCAAAAATAAAATATCATTTCACTTCAAATATATTTGTTTTCGAATTTGATCACTTTCATGGTTACGATTCAAATCTACTCCAATCAAAAATTCAAATCTAGTCAAATCTCAATTTATCAATTTAAAATTCAACTCAATTCCTAAATAACTACTTCAATTTTATCGATCTCAAAATTCAGATTTGTAGTCACAAAATACCCCTTTATATTTCAATATATTTCAAACTTTAAGTATTCAACGTTTCAAACTAAATTTTATTCAATTTAGTTTTCTAAATAATAATTTCAAATTTTAGTTCAACGTAAATTTTCATTTTTATTCAATTTAGTTTCTAAATAACAATTCAACTATACTGATTCCAAGTACAGATCTGAATCTCAAAATAACCCATTTAAATTCCAATATAGTTCAAAGCTTTAATATTTAAATGTTCAATTTAACAGTTTCATAAAGATCTCGATTAACCTCATTATTATTTAGTCTTGAAATGCTCCCTCATTTGATTCAATATCATTTAAGCAATCTTAAATTACATTTTACTCAATATTTTATTTTAATTTATTTAAACGTGAAATATTCATTAAATCACTTAAATCAAAAATCCAGTTATAAAAATCATACCTTTAGATTTCCCATTTAATAATTTCAAATCGATTTTATTAAATAAATCCTTATTTAAATACCATTTTTAATAAATCCAAATTTATCTCCTAATCTTAATTATTCAATTTATTACAAGAAAATCTTTTTGAAATATAGATTTACATAAATACTTAACCATATTATGTGTATTATATCAATTCTAATTTAAATCAAATATTACTACTAAATCTATATATAAAATTTCCATCTTAAGAATCAATATTTATTTAACCATATATTTCTTTCCAAAATCATAGAAATTATTTCAAAATATTTATATATGGACCAACGGTGTTTGTATATATTTTCTATCATATGGTCATGTGCTATGGATATTTATCATTTCAATCCGTGCACTAAATATATACGGGTGGATATCATTTCAACCCGTAATCCCAAATTCAACTAAATGAAAACAGCTTGATTTTATCATTTCAACTCATAACGATTTTCTCCTATCCTAAAGTCCGTTCGGGTATGTATCATTTCAACCCATAGTGAATACTATACTAACAGGGCACTTGCAGAGTGATAACAGATATGATAACAATATAACAACATGCATATATCATCAATAACAGTATAATATAAACAATAGGATATGGTGTCATATCCCACAAGTGAACAGTTATAGATAATAGCATAAATATAACAATTTAAATAACTACAGTAGCATATTTCAATTGTTGTTTCAACTGAAATCAAATTTTATAAATATAAGAGCGTTAATCGTGAGTGATTGCTCACCTTTCGAGGCTAAAGAGAATAGACAATGAAGTTTAGTTACGAATTCCAAAGCAACGCTTGATAGACACGATTCGACGAAGAAAACAGGCATGACGAACAAAGCTGATAAATGGAAGAGAAAAAATCAAATTCAAATTTGAACTAGATCGATGAAGATGAATGATATAAGTGAACTTACAATTATATATATAATTGTATATAACTATTTACGTATATAAAACATATTCTAAATTTAATATACATACATTTCAAATCATTGTTTTTAAACTAAACACATATACAATAAAAAAAATCAAACATATATGCAATATATATGTTGAAATAATACTTATTAAAATAAAGACTTATATATAATGTATGTTCATTGCAACATATCAACTGCCGTGTATATAACTTTTAAACTTTATCTTATAAAATATAAACTGTATAAACTTTTATAACTTAATAAACTTTATATTATAAATATACTATATACACTTAAAACCTGCGCATGTGATACTTATATTTAAATAATAATATAACCATTACGACATAAACCGCTTAGACATGCTTAAAATTTACTTTCAAAACCGCTATAAATACCATATACTTACCGACCAAATATATAAACTCAAATGCTTAGATATATATATGGTTTTTGTTCTTTTTCTCACTCACCTATTTTGTTGTTTCCAGTACATTGCATTAAGAAAGAGTAATATATAACAAAACCAACAAAACCCCAAAAAGATTCAAAAAAGAGTATATATATTTTTAAATCACCTTATATTATTTCATTTAATAACATGATACGAACAACATCACTTAAATCAAATTCACGTTTAAAATATTATATATATATATATAAAATAAAATACTAAGCTTAAACAAATTAGATGAAAAAGCATCTTTACATACAACAGCCAAAAAAGGAAAATTTTATTTTATAAACTAATATAACAGCATATATACATATATACACAAATACATTTATATATATAAAAGAATAACTTTGACACACACACACATATATATATATATAAACCATATAATAGACGCTGCAAAATTTGTACAATATATTATTAAACTGGAAATAGGGAAACCCAAGATAATATAACCCATGTAACAAATTCACTGATAATATATGCTAACAGACAGAAGTACTATACCTAATATATGCGAACGTATGAAACCTAGTGGTGACGAGTGTCTGATGGGTGATGGCGATAGGGGTATCGGCTTTGCCTAGGGAAGGCAAAATGGAACAGGGGAGAAGGAAGCACTGTGCTCGGCCATCATGGTGGCTGTCGCCTGGACTGGAAGCACGTGGTGAGATGTGGCATGGATATTCGGTTGTGGCCTTGAAGAGGCGCTGTAACAACTTGGGAAAGAAAGAAAATAGGCTTCAGGGAGGAAGAGGAAGCAACAGTAGGTATAAACCCAAAGTTATAAACGCAGAGGAAAAACGCTTTGCATAATTTAAGGTGAGCTTTAAACTTTTAATAAATACAAAACGTATCTAAGTTTATACGTTTATAACTTTCTAGCTGAAGTGTGTATATATAATGAACGGTCATAATGAAAGAAGTGGAAACAGGGAGCGTAGGAAAGGAAAGGTTAGAAAAATAATTTTTTCACCATTAAATTCCGAAGATTAATAAGGTAACGTACCTCTTTAATGAAATATACAGCAACGGTCACAAGCTAAAATTTAGCTGAAAGTTTAAAGAAATGAGGGGAAGATGGGTTTTTAAATTAATCACTTCCCAGAATTAATATGTCAATGAAAAAGGAAAGGAGATGAATCAGGGAAACGTATTATAACTTATATATAACTATTAAACGGATAGATGGAAGAAAAGGCGAGCAGGTGAGTAAAAGTGAAAACTGATTTATAAGCGAAATGGATTGTGAGCTATTGCCTGGGTAGAAAATGGAACAGCTTAAAAATTAAAGGCAATGGACTGCTGAAATTAAATGAGTATAAAACGTGTGAAAGTTATATACTGAAACGGCTATAAATTTCAATTATTATCATAAAACGGGGAATAACGAAAGGGAAGGACGATGATTTCAAAGTTTATTAATGGCTAGGAATGGGGAAGTCTATCTGTGAATTGAAAAAATTATTAAGCAATTGAAATTTTAACGGTAGAAAAAGTAACAGCTACACACTGTTTTAGAAATAATCAAAGCAATTAATAGCTTGATTGGACATCAAGAATAAATATGGGTCAGGTGGACAGCTATCAATACCTAATTCTTAAGAAAGACAGTATGTGGGTCAGGTGGATGTGGCAGTACAAAATTAAGAGAAGGCATTTCTGGTGCATGGATATTCCATAAAACTGCAGCTCGAATTGGAGGAATTTGCTGAAGTTGAGGGATGTTTACTTACCTATGGTAAAACATCATTTGCAACCCAACTTATCAGTTAGTTTTTGGCACGATCCATGGGTTAAGAAGGGTCTGATCCTATCTAAAGTTTGTGAGTTTCCCCTAATTCAGCAAACTGGTATACATTGTAATGCTAAGGCAACTGATTTTTTATTTCAAGGCAATATGCTGCTGCCTAACAATAGCAATCAGATGATTAGGCAATTGTGGAGGGAAGTTATGACTTTATTCAAGTGTGCTGATCATTCTTTTTCTGTATCTTGGGAACAGAAGTTACACACTGTTGCCATTATGTACAAGTTCTTATCTGGTTCATCCCCTCTGCCAGCTGCTAGGTGGTACAATGTTTTATGGACTAAAGATTCTGTGCCTAGAGAGAATTTGATGATGTGGAAGGTTGTTAGTCATGCATTGATGACTAGGGATGTTTTGGACAGGTTTGGCATGACTGTGTGCACCTCTTGTGTTTTCTGTGATATGTGTGATGAAACTGTTAATCATCTCTTCTTTGAATGCTCTGCCCTACTTGTATTGATGTGTAGTATCAGTAGCATCTCTGGGTTTGTTCTAAATACTGCCAATTCAGTCTCTGCTTGGGAAATAATTCATACAGTTGCTGCTAGGAGGAATGATGAGGTTCATGCAATGGTTGTTTGCTTGAAAATCTATTTTGATGTGATATGGAGAGAAAGGAATGCAAGAATTTTTGAGAATTTGTCGAAACTTATGATACTCTCTGGTTTGAAGTGGGGAATAGGGTTTACATGCAACTACAGAGGAGCAATAGGCAGTACCCTGTTGGCATACTCTAAGCATGGGTTGTCTAGTTGTTTCTCTCAAGTTGTTTTATACTTTCTTTTTTCCTTTTTTTTAGCATGTTTCTATGCTTGTACTTATCTTTTATTTTCAATTTGCAATAAATCTGGTAGGGGTCTAGTCAACCTCGCTGGCTTTGCCAAAAAAAAAGAATAAATATGGAAGGACACATTATAAAGGCAAAATGAACCGTTTGAAAATAAATAAAAGAAATGATGGCAAATAAAACAGCTGTGCCTTGAATTTTTCAAAATAAATTATTTTATGAACATCAATTATTACTGACTTAAATTGAACAGAATCACACTCTAAAATATACTTTCTTAATTTTTGATGAAAATTTATCATTTTCCACATTTAACTATACGTAATCCAAATGTAAAATTTTATTTCAAAATATTATTATTTAAAATTTCTCAAAAATCAAATTAAATACGCTAAATAAAACCATTAAAATTATCAAAATTTTACGGGTCGTTACAAACTCTATCTTTCTGATGTCTCGCGAATTAAATCTAGTCCGAGTAGGATTTTGTCGGTAGTTTCCCACCAACACTTTGGCAATTTACATGCCCCCCATAAAGCACTTTGAAGGGTTCCATAACGATCATCTATTGGTGAATATTATTATACGGAAATTGTATTAAAGGTACATGTTGCTCCTAGTGTCCTCCAAAGTCATTGATGCCAGCTGTTCAACAAATCCTCCAAGATCCTATTCACCCTTCCAGTTTGTCTGTCGGTCAGCAGGTGGTATCCAGTGCCAAGGTTCATTAATTTCCTAAAGCTATCTGCAATCTCCTCAAAAATTCACTAGTAATTAACGGGTTCCGATCACTAACGATGTCAACTGAAATTTAATGAAGTCAAATAACCTCCTTTATATAAATTTGTGCTACAGATGTTGTGGTCTTATTGCTCCTAATGGAAAATTCAACTACCTTCTTCATCCTTGTCCAATAGAAATTTTCTGCACATCCCTATACATTTTATCTTTTTCTTGAACGGTGACATTCTGCAAGCTAGAATTTTTTTTCCCAAAATTCCTAAAATTTCTAAGATTGGAGCAGTCTTTTATTTTTGGTTACTAACTTGATTCCCTCATTAAATTCTAGTCTTATCTGCAATTCATTACTTGCTAAGTGTCCCTATAAAATTCCTTTATTTAAGTGGCTTCTCAATGCACATATATTTATCAAGCATTTTAATTCCATTCATAAAATCAACACAGTGACAAAACAGGGGCATATCTTTACATTTTTTTAGTAACTAAGGGAACAACTAACGATTACAACCCGGAAATTCTAAAAGAATTTTTCTGCTGAAAGTTGCCATTTATCATCAGCTGGTGTAAATGGTGTTGAGGTCTCAACATCCCTTACTGAATTAAGGTGGACATTCTTAATATGTATTCTACTATTGCCTATTTTCCTTAAATTTTCTTCTTGGTTTCTAATAAATGCGGTCCATTCATTACGTCGATTAATATACCCATAATAATTGACCATTATTGCCAAAATTGGACCATTTTTCTTCTACCCTCATTTAACTCTTTTACCTTCTACAAATTTCAAAATCCATTTATTACTCCGATTCAATCCTTCCATAAATTCCAATTTAAATTTCCTTAATCAGTTCCCATTTAATTCCTTTTAACTCTCATTGATTAAAAATTCATTGCTCGTTAAATTTGTCATCAATGTTCATAAATCTTAAATTTCTAATTACAAACTAGTATGTATATAATTGTAAATTATGCCATTTATATATTAATTTTTATTTTTACTCATTAAGCGCGGTAATGCATGCATATATATATTTCTAAGTATTAATTTCTAAATTAGAATATTTTTTTCCACATTTTTAATTTATCGCAACTATTATTCTAAAATAGATTACCGCCATAATTTTTCATAAATCAACCACAAATGAGACTTTTGTTTTGTTTGATATTCTAAGGGATTATTTCTTTCTACAACCCTTATTAATTCAAACAATACACTTTTATACATATTTTGGAATTAAATAATTTATGGAAATTACATGGAAACTACTCCAAAATCAAATTTTTAGATTAGTTGTACATACTATTCCCATTTTATTCATATACTAAAACCTTTAACAAGTTTCTAGGTAGCCGTCCTTATCTACGTCATAAAATTTTGGTTTAGTTCTCTTATAAATCTTAAAATTTCCACAACCATGAAGTGTCAAATCAAAATATTTATCTTTGAAAATATGAACTTAGAAAAATTTATCAAGAATTCAAAATTGCTTCGTTCCAAAAAGGAGTAAACTAATTTTCCTTCTCAAATACTTTCTATATCAAGGATTTATTCTTTCAAAAGTTGGACTTTTCATTTATAACATTCAAATATTTCTTAGCTTTCAAAAAGGAATCATGAAAATGTTACCTTTTTAACGACTTCATATAATAAAGACCCACTCCTTTTGAAAGTAGGATTTCTTTTTAATCCAAAATATTTAGAAACTCAATTAATACACCAAATAGTCATTCGTTTCAATTTTTCAAAACATATTATATAACTTTAAACAATGAAAAGTAGAGTAAACAATAATAACTTCCATTTTATATTATTTATTACTGGATTAAAATTCCAAATGCTATTACTGTCTATCTCGATCATTATTTCCCAAAATTCCTCGTACGGGAATATCCCTCTTACCTACCTTATCGAGCATTCTTAACCTTCTATTAATTCTATCATATTCTAATCAAGTGCCATTTCCATTTATACACCCATTTAAAAGAAGTTTAAGGAAAAGAACTTCAATTTTATAAGATAGGAAATTAACCTACATTCTACTTTACTTTTATTTCAAAAAAGAAAAGTCCCTTTTATCAAAAATCTTTAAACCAAAAACATTTTGGCTCAATGAATTTTTGAACTACAAATCCGTTTTAAGTTAGAACTTCTCAAATCAACTAATTTGTAAATTATGAATTTTCAAATTTTCTTGCTATTTCAAAATAACAACTTCCAAATTATAAAATGAGAAAAATCATTGGGTCCGACATACATCCTATTTTTCTTTTATTTCAAAAACGAAGAATCTAGAAATTGAATATTATCTAACTCAACTAGTTTTATACTAAAAATTGAAAATTTGTAAAAGCCCCTTTTTCAAATCTTCGAATCATCAGGTCTACAATTTTCTTTTTATAAAGTATATCCACCATTTTGTTTTTAAAACGTTCCACCACTTTCAAAATTACATCCTCCTTCTAAAATTTTCACAAAATAATTGGTAATATATTTCCAAACTCGACTAAAATTACTTTCTTCTAAAAATTTAACTTATGATACATAAGATCTTCATTTAGTAATCCTTTGAAAAGCCATTTCAAATCATTTAATTCAAAAAATAAATTAAATTTCTTTATCATGGGGTTAAGTTTTAGAAATTATTGTTCCTTCTTTTGAACTTTAACCATTAAAGACCTGGTTTTTTTCTTATGGTGATTAATGTATACTTTCTCATGGAAGCTTGTTTCACTCCTTCATATCTTTCATCTGAATGTTAATAAATATATTGCTTTATAATATTAAGCTATTACATAACATGTTATTTGCTATTTCTATAAATGTCAAATGTTCGCAATAAATGGTTATAATTCTAATGGACAATTCTTAAAGACATTATTTATTCATTCTAATCACTTATCTATTATGTCTTCCTTATCTTTCCATAATTAATCCATTTGTATCTCTTTTAAAATCTTATAACATCTTATTTATTCCATATTTATTGCTTCATTAATCTTGGAGTTACAACCTTTTCAATTTACATTTTATATCCATATTATTCATTAGGTGATTTACGTCAATTTCCTAATCACACCTAATATGAACGTTGAAGGGTATTATGCGTATAAAGTTCACAATTATAAGGATGTATAGGCCAACAAAAGAGTCAAGTACCATTTAGCTTCTAGAGTGCTTCCTGTGACGACCGCCCATGACTACTGCACTTAAACAAGGAGATAGTGCGCTGAAAGGCGTGCCCGGCAGCCATGGACGATCATCAAGGTAAAGTAAACACAGAATAGTCTATCGTATTACTCACAGCGCAGGGATAAAATACAATAGAGAAATATATATATAGTGAAGCTTCGCTAAATAGAATCTCATCAATACACTACAAAACAATTTGATACAAACATCTGAATAGTCAATACATCAAGCCTCACTACATTACACTCAGAGAATCATACAAGCAGCGGAACATCCAGTACATATAGTAAGAAAAACAATATGCAAAAGCCTCCAGCTCGTCTTCGTCATCAACAGTGTTGGTCACTAAGAACAGCACCTGTCACCTGCTACCTAGTCTGCCCATCCCAAAATGGATGAACAGCCCAAGGTAATAAGAGCTGAACATAAAACCTTGAGTCAGACAACAGTCTTAGTGAGCGGCAAATTAACTAACAACATACCAAAAGAGCATAAAGGAAAAAGGAATGGGAATCCAACCCTCCCACTCCACCTCTTTCTATAGTGATAGCCTCCAGACCCACTAAGCAGAAATAAACAAAACAAAGCAGACATTTAAAGTAAAACAATTATCACTCGAGTCAAGGTCGATGTTTTCCAAGCACAAACCACCAAGGCCTAAACCAAGATCAGATAAGCACCCACAAAACATCGCTCTTGAGACCGAGTGATGATACAACCAAAGCATCCAAACATCCATGACTCTGGCTATCACTGTTATCGTTGCCTCGATATCACCGTTAATTGAATGACCGGCTCATTCTTTCATCCGTCCGTCAAGGGCTAATGGTAACCACGGTTCTAGACAGAACTCCACACGTCATCGTGACCCGTGCCTAGGACTATCGAATCTGCCCAGAGTACTCAACCATCAACTATTAGTCGATTGGGACTATCGAATCTGCCCAGCGTACTCTTGCTTTGAGCCTGCTAGAACCTTCAACAACGATGAGATCTCAGCCTTCTAGTCATCCTCCTTGACGACTATTTCCATACTAGCTCAAGCGCCTCTCAAGCCAACCATTATCAACTAACTCGAACCATATCACCGAGTTATCAACATGCTTGGGATGATCCCGTCTGGATTAAACCAAGGCTATCTCACATCATGCTTTGCCTCATCGCATCATAGCAAAGTCCCATCTCAACATCATCATCAAATCTATCCATATGAACTTTATCATTCGCTTCATATGCCACGAGCAGCTTTCCTTATTCAAGAGTCTTTCCACTTAGCTTTTGAATCATCTTCGACCAACTTGTCCAAATCAAATCATCAATCAACTAATTTATAACAATCAATCAGATCAATCATTAATCCAAGTATCATTCAAATAAGATCTAAATAAACAGTTATAACAATAATGGCAATTTCGTAAATAAAGAGTCCAAATCTAACAAGCATGAATTCTAAGTAATATCTTGATGAATGAACTAGCATAGGTTAACATGTAGTAAAGTGGATATCAAAACTTTATGAACGATGGATCTACATGCAGACTTAAGGAAAATGCATGAAATCACTATATTTAACACACAAACAAGCCACCGATCCAATATACTCCTTTAGGTCCGTGTGAGAGATAACCACCACTCACCGAATCACCTAAACACCTCAAAAGCAACAAACTGCAGATCTGGACAGCGAAGGATCTAGCTTGATCCGTCAAAATTCTGCTTCAAACGATGAAGTCTCTCTTTGAAGAATATAGATCTTCAATCTTGGCTCTTGGATCTTCGATTTGATCTTCAATCTTGGATGGAAGGAAGCACTAGATTAAAGTGGAGAAAAGAAGTGAAGAAGTGCTGTAGTTGAGCCCTCAAAATAGCAGCACTTCGTCGCTTCAAAATCCAGATCCCAAAAATGAAGATATGCACTTCTATTTATAGGCCAAACCTATGAGTCATTCGCCCCCTTAAGTCGGTCGCGACTTAACAAGGCCCCACGACTTACGACTCATCAATCCCACGGCCTACTGACTCAAGCCTCTACGCGACCTAACTTAGACACGACCTAACACACACGCGACCTAACATGCAAGCCGCGTTCCTTCCTAAGTCGTCTGGACGACTTAACAACCTACCGACTCACGACTCAACGACTCAATGACCTAGCGACTTAGCAACACACACGGTCTAACACTTACGCACGACCTAAGACTCAACAGGATACGACTTAGCGACCTAACACACTGCCGCATTTCTACCTAAGTCCAAAGTCGTTTGGACGACTCAACGATCAACGACTTAACGACTCAGCAACTGAACACAGGAGACGACCTACCAACCTAACTACATTGCCGACCTAACACAAGAGACGACCTAGCGACCTAACTACACACACGGCTTAGAGACCCAACGGCTTAACACCCTTGCCTTATCTCGTCCACAACCTAAGCCGCTAACTACCTTAAGTCGCTTCACCGACCTATCTTCCTTAGGTCGGTAACTCGTTCAACCGACCTATCTCCTATACCACTATCCCTTAGGTCGTTTACTAACTTAAGCCGTTAACTCCTAAGTCGTTAGTTCCCTTAGGTCGGCCAACACCTTAAGTCGTTAACCCTTAAGTCGGCAACCACTACCACTAACTTCTCTAAGTCGTCTCATCTCTTAAGTCGCTCACCTCCTTAAGCCGTTCACTTTCCTTAGGTCGCTCCATCCCCTAAGTCGCTCCACCGACTTATGCTACGACACGACCTAACCCTAGACGACTCATCTCTGGACGACTTAAGCTCCAAACGACTTAACAACACTAACAACCTAATGGCAAAAGTTTTACGATCCTTCGATCCGTAAAAATACGGGTCGTTACATTCTCTCCCCCTTAGACATTTCGCCCCCAAAATTCCAAACAAACAAGAGCAACCAAAACTATTCTGCATGCCTACCATCCATAGCAATCAACAAACCATGCATCCAATTACTAGCCTAGCATGCAGAATTCTAAGACTAGAACAAGTTACAAATTCATGAGATGTCATGACACCTTAGGGCCATGCCTCGAAGAGTTCAGGATGAGCTGCCTTCATCCTCTCTTCCTCCTCCCATGTACAGTCGTTAACATCATCACTCCATTGTACCTTGAGCAACCTGACTACCTTCCTCCTAAGCTATTTCGTGTCAGTTTCCACAACACGAAGAGGCTTACGAGGTCTTCTAACAACTGGATCAACTTCTAAATCTTCACAACTATCAGCAGAAACCACTGTATTCGAGTCGTGCACATACTTCCGTAGATACGGTACATGAAAAACATTGTGCACACTCGCCATCTTTTCCGGTAACTCCAATTTATACACGAGCTTTCCAATTCGCTCGATGATCGGGAATGGTCCTACAAATCTCGGAGTCAATTTTCCTTTCTTCCCGAATCGAATAACATTCTTCAGTGGAGAAATCTTCACAAAAACCATATCACCTACGTCGAATTCCAAATCCTTACGACGCTTGTCGGCATAACTTTTCTGACGGTCTTGGGCTGCCTTCATTCGTTGCCGAATGATCACTATACAATCCGTAGTCTGTTGAATCATTTCTGTCCCAAGTATCAACTTTTCTTCTGTTTCCAACCAACATGTCGGAGAGTTACATGGTCTTCAATACAATGCCTCATATTGTGCCATACTAATACTTGACTGGTAACTGTTATTATACGCAAATTCCACTAAATGAAGATGATCTTCCCATGATCCTCCGAAGTCTAAAACACATGCTCTGAGGAGATCTTCCAAAACTCTGTTGACTCTCTCTGTCTGACCATCTGTTTAGGGATGATAAGCTGTACTCAAACACAACTCGGTTCCCAAAACTTCCTAGAAGCTCTTCCAAAATCCACTAGTGAACAATGGGTCTCGATCGCTCACTATGCTTTTCGGAATACCATGGAATCGAACTATCCACTTAACATATAGCTCAGCCAATTTCGATGCAGTCCTGGTTGATCGAACAGGAATAAATCTTGCACTCTTAGTCAAACGATCTACGATGACCCAAATCCCTTCATTTCCTGCTCTGGTTCTAGTAGCCCATCGATAAAATCCATCGATATTTGCTCCCACTTCCATGTAGGAACTTCTAACGGCTGAAGCAATCCACTGGGCTTCTTCTGCTCGGCTTTTACCAACTGGCAGTTCATGCATTTGGAAATAAAATTTCCAACATCCTTCTTCATACCTTCCCAGTAATAGGTTCTTTTCATATCCCGATACGTCTTATTTCCACCTGGATGAATTGTTAACTTCGAGTGATGACTCTCCTTCAGAACTTCATTTCTCAATTCATCTCTATCGGGAACAACTAGTCGTCCTTGCTTCCGAAGCCAACCCTCTCGATCGACCTCAAATCCTTTATCCTTATCTGGATCCAATCCAGATTCCAAATCACGGATAATCTTGACAAGCTTATCGTCTCGCTTTTGGCTCTTGCCAATTCTTTCCACCAGAGTAGGTCTTATTGATAAGTTTGCCAACATCTCAGGTTCCAATTCACATCTGGGCCTGAAGTCAAATCCAGCTAAATACTCAAGACTCTTCCATTCCGAAAACATGGCTCCCAATCCTGCATGTCTTCGACTTAACGAATCTGCCACTGCGTTACCTTTTCCCGAAGTATAGGCTATACCAAAATCATATGATGCCAAAAACTCTAGCCATCGTTGCTGTCGAAGATTCAAATCCTTTTGGGAGAAAAGATACTTCAATGACTTATGATCTGTGAACAACTCGAATCGAACTCCCAATAGGTAATGTCTCCACATCTTCAGAGCAAATACAATCGCCGCTAACTCCAAATCATGAGTCGGATAATTCCTTTCATGCGGCTTCAGTTGTCGACTTGCGTACGCAACAACTTTATCCTTCTGCATTAGCACTACTCCAAGTCCAGTACCACATGCATCGGTGTAAACTACCATCTCATCATTTCCACTTGGAATAGTCAAAACAGGAGCACTTGTCAGTCGCTCTTTCAGGATTCCGAAATCTTGTTCACACTTAGCATCCCATCTGAACACTTGGTTCTTTTTCGTCAATCCTGTTAATGGTGCAGCTATCTTGGAAAAATCTTTGATAAACCGACGATAATATCCTGCTAGTCCAAGAAAACTTCTCACATCAGATGCATTCTTAGGTCTAGCCCAATCCTGGACTGTTGCCACCTTGGCGGGATCAACCGCTATTCAATTTCCAAAGATAATATGACCTAAGAACCTCACTTCACTCTTCCAGAAGTGACACTTCGAAAACTTAGCCTTCAGCTGATGTTTTCGCAGGGTTTCCAAAACAATACACAAGTGCGTCTTGTGCTCTTCTTCAGTTCTGGAATAAATCAAAATATCATCTATGAACACAAGTACAAACTTGTTCAACTGATCCCTGAACACTCTATTCATAAGATCCACAAAATATGCTGGTGCATTGGTCAATCCAAACGGCATTACCAGCCACTCATAGAAACCGGATGGTGTCCTGAAAGTAGTCTTCGGCACACTATCCTTTGCCACTCTCAACTGGTGAAATCCCGTTGCCAAATCCATCTGAGAAAACACCTTAGCTTCGTGAAGCTGATCAAACAAGTCATCTATTCTCGGCAATGGATACTTGTTCTTCTTAGTCACTTTATTCAGCTCACGATAATCCACACACAACCTCAACGATCCATCCGCTTTGGTTGCAAACACAACTAGTGCACCCCATTCGGACACACTACGCCGAATGAATCCTTTCTGTAAAAGGTCATCAACTTGCACCTTCAACTCTTGCTGTTCCCTAGGCGCCATTCGCCTAAGAGGCATCACAACAGGTCTGGCTCCTTCAACTAGATCGATACGAAACTTGATCTCTCTATGCGGCGGTAACCCTTTGACCTCGTCAAAAACATCCTCAAATCCATTTACAATAGGCATCGATGACAGTCCATCCCGTGGAACAACTAGCGAATACATGAAGCTCATGAAGACGCCTTCTTCATGCTTACATCGTATCACAACCCTTCGCCCCTCCACATTCTCGACTGTCACCTCCAGCCTCTTACAATCAACCCTTGCCGCATACTTCCTAAGCCAGTCCATACCCAAAATAATTCCGAACCCCGCAAAGTTCAGAACAAAACAATCACAAACAAAAGAGCAATCATGACTCGATACAACCAGACCACGGCATATCATACACAAACAAGACGAACCCCCAACTGGATTAGTCACAACCAATGGTCTATCAACAATATCCGGTTCCAAACCCAACCGGCCTACAAGTTCATTACTAACAAAAGAATGCGACGCCCCAGTATCGAACAACACTCTAACTGGAACACCACAAATGGAAAGGATACCTTGAACCACCACACTCTTTCCTTTCTCTTCTGCTATAGGAGCTTTTGAAGATGATGGCACAGCCCCCAAAACATAAGCTTGCACAATCTGTTTGTCCTTCCGCGGTTCTGGACAATTCTTCCTGATATGCCCCAGCCTGTCACAGTTGTGGCACTTCACCGGCACCTTTGGATTCTTACAATCTTTGGATAAATGGCCCTTCTGCTGACAATTTTAGTAGGTCACTTCACCCTTTGGCTTCTTATGGCCATCCTTACCCTTCTGTTGTTGCTGCTTCCTCTTCTTGTTTCCTCCTTGCTGAGGTTTAGATTCCTCCTTAGTCACAGCAACAACAGATCCTTCCTTTGGAAACAGATTCTCGTGCCTGAGAGCTTTCTCCACAAGCTTCTCAAACGGATCGTCCAAATGATCCACCAACTGTCTCCCAAGATAAGTGTCCAAACCTGTCACAAACTTCTCAATCTTCTGATAAGGAGATTCAATATACGACCGAGCATACTTGGACAAGGCTTCAAACGCAGAAACATACTCAAGAACTGGTCTTCCTTCTTACTTGAGCTCCACAAACTTCTTGAACAGAACGGATTTCTGAGCTGTAGAAATGAACTTAGCTTCAAATCTAGCTTGGAATTGCATCCAAGTAATTTCTTCCTCTGGAGTATCAATGGTGATAGAGTTCCACCAATCAGAAGCTCTTCCTTGAAGCTGTCTTGATGCAAGCTTCCTTTTGGTTACATCCTCGATTTCCAAATCACCATAGATCCTTCTACAAGCATCTATCCATCTCTGGACTTCTGTGGTTGATTCTGTTTCCAAGAAAACCTTCCCTCCAAGAGCAGTATAGTCTTTACACAACTTAGCAAAATCCACCGGTTTTGGAGCTTGAACTTGAACTCCAACATCTACCGTTGGCCCCGGAGCTGGTATCCTTCTCATGATCGAAGTCATCATAGCCTCGAACATAGAAGCATAATCAGTAGCCACCTCAGCAGCACGACCTTCCCTAACAGCTGGTCTCCCCCTTCGACTCATTCTTAATATCTATAAGAAAATGATTAATACACCTTGAGAGACAACTGCATAAGAAGTTCAAATCCTTCTAAGCTACTATATTATACATAGTAATCATCCATCAAAATTACAATTACGTCTCTCATACGTAGTTACGTCAGCAAGCGTTGGCTAAAATCGATCAACCAAAACTCTGATACCAAATGTGACGACCGACCACGACTCCTGCACTTAAACAAGGAGATAGTGCGCTGAAAGGCGTGCCCGACAGCCATGGACGATCATCAAGGTAAAGTAAACACAGAATAGTCTATCGTATTACTCACAGCGCAGGGATAAAATACAATAGAGAAATATATATATATATATATATATATATATATATATATATATATATATATATAGTGAAGCTTCGCTAAATAGAATCTCATCAATACACTACAAAACAATTTGATACAAACATCTGAATAGTCAATACATCAAGCCTCACTACATAACACTCAGAGAATCATACAAGCAGCGGAACATCCAGTACATATAATAGGAAAAACAATATGCAAAAGCCTCCAGCTCGTCTTCGTCATCAACAACGTTGGTCACTAAGAACAGCACCTGTCACCTGCTACCTAGTCTGCCCATCCCAAAATGGATGAACAGCCCAAGGTAATAAGAGTTGAACATAAAACCTTGAGTCAGACAACAGTCTTAGTGAGCGGTAAATTAACTAACAACATACCAAAAGAGCATAAAGGAAAAAGGAATAGGAATCCAACCCTCCCACTCCACCTCTTTCTACAGTGATAGCCCCCAGACCCACTAAGCAGAAATAAACATAGCAAAGCAGACATTTAAAGTAAAAAATTTATCACTCGAGTCAAGGTCGATGTTTTCCAAGCACAAACCCCCAAGGCCTAAACCAAGATCAGATAAGCACCCACAAAATATCGCTCTTGAGACCGAGTGACGATACAACCAAAGCATCCAAACATCCATGACTCTGGCTATCACTGTTATCATTGCCTCGATATCACCGTTAATTGAATGACCGGCTCATTCTTTCATCCGTCCGTCAAGGGCTAATGGTAACCCCGGTTCTAGACAGAACTCCACACGTCATCGTGACTCGTGCCTAGGACTATCGAATCTGCCCAGAGTACTCGACCATCAACTATTAGTCGATTGGGACTATCGAATCTGCCTAGCGTACTCTTGCTTTGAGCCTGCTAGAACCTTCAACAACGATGAGATCTCAGCCTTCTAGTCATCCTCCTTGACGACTATTTCCATACTAGCTCAAGCGCCTCTCAAGCCAACCATTATCAACTAACTCGAACCATATCACCGAGTTATCAACATGCTTGGGATGATCCCATCTGGATTAAACCAAGGCTATCTCACATCATGCTTTGCCTCATCGCATCATAGCAAAGTCCCATCTCAACATCATCATCAAATCTATCCATATGAGCTTTATCATCCGCTTCATATGCCACGAGCAGCTTTCCTTATTCAAGAGCCTTTCCACTTAGCTTTTGAATCATCTTCGACCAACTTGTCCAAATCAAATCATCAATCAACTAATTTATAACAATCAATCAGATCAATCATTAATCCAAGTAATCAATCATTCAAATAAGATCTAAATAAACAGTTATAACAATAATGGCAATTTCATAAATAAAGAGTCCAAATCTAACAAGCATGAATTCTAAGTAATATCTTGATGAATGAACTAGCATAGGTTAACATGTAGTAAAGTGGATATCAAAACTTTATGAAGGATGGATCTACATGCAGACTTAAGGAAAATGCATGAAATCACTATCTTTAACACACAAACAAGCCACCGATCCAATATACTCCTTTGGGTCCGTGTGAGAGATAACCACCACTCACCGAATCACCTAAACACCTCAAAAGCAACAAACTGCAGATCTGGACAGCGAAGGATCTAGCTTGATCCGTCAAAATTCTGCTTCAAACGATGAAGTCTCTCTTTGAAGAATATAGATCTTCAATCTTGGCTCTTGGATCTTCGATTTGATCTTCAATCTTGGATGGAAGGAAGCACTAGATTAAAGTGGAGAAAAGAAGTGAAGAAGTGTTGTAGTTGAGCCCTCAAAATAGCAGCACTTCGTCGCTTCAAAATCCGGATCCCAAAAATGAAGATAGGCACTTCTATTTATAGGCCAAACCTATGAGTCGTTCGCCCCCTTAAGTCGGTCACGACTTAACAAGGCCCCACGACTTACGACTCATCAACCCCACGGTCTACCGACTCAAGCCTCTACGCGACCTAACTTAGACATGACCTAACACACACGCGACCTAACATGCAAGCCGTGTTCCTTCTTAAGTCGTCTGGACGACTTAACAACCTACCGACTCACGACTCAACGACTCAATGACCTAGCGACTTAACAACACACACGGTCTAACACTTAGGCACGACCTAAGACTCAACAGGATACGACTTAGCGACCTAACACACTGTCGCATTTCTACCTAAGTCCTAAGTCGTTTGGACGACTCAACGACTCAACGACTTAACGACTCAGCAACTGAACACTGGAGACGACCTACCGACCTAACTACACTGCCGACCTAACACAAGAGACGACCTAGCGACCTAACTACACACACGGCTTAGCGACCCAGCGGCCTAACACCCTTGCCTTATCTCGCCCACAACCTAAGCCGCTAACTACCTTAAGTCGCTTCACCGACCTATCTTCCTTAGGTCGGTAACTCGTGCAACCGACCTATCTCCTATACCACTATCCCTTAGGTCGTTTACTAACTTAAGCCGTTAACTCCTAAGTCATTAGTTCCCTTAGGTCGGCCAACACCTTAAGCCGTTAACCCTTAAGTCGGCAACCACTACCACTAACTTCTCTAAGTCGTCTAATCTCTTAAGTCGCTCACCTCCTTAAGTCGTTCACTTTTCTTAGGTTGCTCCATCCCCTAAGTCGCTCCACCGACTTATGCTACGACACGACCTAACCATGGACGACTCATCTCTGGACGACTTAAGCTCCAAACGACTTAACAACACTAACAACCTAATGACAACAGTTCTACGATCCTTCGATCCGTAAAAATACGGGTCGTTACACTTCCATATGCTATTCGCATTCTCTTTTCAGTCCACTCCTTACGATATGACCTCCACTCCATGGGTAATCGATGTAGTAGTATAAATTTAACTCTACTTATTTTTTTCCAACTCACAGTTACTTCGTCTGTCCTTTCGGAATATGATTCCAACTACTTATACTGTTGGAATTTATAAAGTTAGATGTGTCTTCAAAATAAGTTTATATATTTATACATAATAGGGTTTTTTAAAAAATAATTTTCAAAAATAATAGATACGTCACTCACTACGTATACTTTTCCCCATTAATTGGGTAACCTTAGCTCTGATACCAAATGTAACATCCCATTTCGAAACAGTCCTAAATCCCAATCTGGAAAAGGCCCATCGATACTTAAACCCATTACAAAGACGGCTATTGGTTGATAAAATGAATAAAACAGAGCTATTTATTTGTTCAATCAAAACTCACAATAGAAGGATAAAATATAATGGCATAAACAGTAACCATTTTATTAAAATTTCCAAACATCGAAAAACTATAAAATAATGTAAATAATAATTGTTAAATAATCATGTTCAAAAATGTATCGCCATCTTCAAATGGATACATCATAAAATAGCATAAATAGATAAATAAACTACTGCCACAAGCTTCTCTCATCGCTATCTCCATCTTAATCATCATATCCTTCGCAATTATGTATTGTAGTAAGGAGAGAATTAGAACAATAATGTCTGGTGAATAGAAATGTCGAGCTTTTCTATATCAGTACTTGGGTGTATAATTTGAATAAGGATATGTCTTTCACATTTAAATATATTCAAAATCATTTAATACTTGATATAAAGGAAAGAGGTAGGCCTTCAAAAAACCACATAATACCTTCAATCTCCAAAATATGTTCTTCCGTAATTAGTAATGCATAACCATCATTACTAATGTCTACCAATGCGAGCGATAGAACCCAAGCGAGTTAATACCTTTTAATGGAAAATAGGCTGACTCTGACCATTTAAGACCCCAATGGAGGTAGGTCCCCATTATTTTATACCTATTCTCAAGACGGACTCCGCACAGGTCTCTATCTAGCTTACATTTCACTGAAATCTCTTTGAACGCTTAATATGTCAATTGAAGCAGAACTCTCTGAGATATCCTCAATTGTGCCTAAACCCAATCTTGACTATTTAATACTTCATATAAAGGAAATAGGCGGGACCTCAAATAACCGTTGAATATCTTTAATTCCCAAAAAGCTGGTCCTTTTTACGACCCGTATCCCATGGAGATGTCTTACATTAGTCCTACTATTCATAGGAACAAGCAGCCAGATTATCTGGATAGATTTACCCTATAAAGTTGGGACTAACCTCAGGTCGTCCGTAGATACTTATTATAAGCAATTTCTCACATCAGCCCTAAGGTCACACTGTTGGAAGAAAGATTAGCTGGGCAAACTTCTATGTGCTTTTAACGAACCTTGCATCCTTATAACTTAGTCACACTTCATAACACTCTCTAATTATATTAACATGAATCTTACTGCATTCCTTATTTAGGTCTTATAAGAGATTCTTCTTGTTTGGCCTAATTAATTGTTTTCCTAGAGGGGAAATAAATGACAATTATTAACTTAATTAAATACGCAATTAATACATTACAATTGTCTACTATTTACACTTGTTTATATATATATATATACATACACATATATAAGTATACATTTTTAATTTCTATGCGTGCAGAGATTATGCCTTAAACGAGCGTTCAAATGTCAAATCTTTTAATGTTATACAAGACCCGTTTCCACAACAGCATTTTTACCATAAATCCAATATTCCAAAATCAAAACAATAGACTTGTACTTGGAATTGTACTTCAACATATTTTATAGTAAAACAATGAAATACAACAATAATAATGGAAGCTTACAATTTAACTAGTTCTACGCACAATTAACTGTATTTTTACATGAAATTAGCAAGTAATTTCTATTCAATTTGTAGAAATAGGCAGGACAAACTATGAATAAAAATTCGTAACTTACACCCTATCTTAATCAAAACCCTTTATCAAATCCAAAGAAAAAGAATAAGAAGTGGAATAGAAAGAAAAAAATATATTGTAAAATTCACAAAAACTCCATTATTTTAATACAAAATAATTAAGATTTCAACCAAAGAATTGACATTTTTCTTTGGTGGAAATTTGGGGATTTTTATTGTGATGTTTTCGTAATCCAAAACTCCCCAGGCTTGTATCAAGTCCAAACTACATTAATCTATTACTAAAATAGAAAAACTTAAATTTTCACTCATAGAGGCCCTTAACTTTGCTTTCTCTTGGATTTGACATGCCTCGATGAACTCTTTCAGAGTTCATTGAGGTGCAGATCTCTTCTTTTTAATATATAAAGCAAGGAATTTTTATATATGTTAGATTTAGAAAATTGAAGGTTTAGAGAAGAATATGTTGGGAAAATAAATAATAAACAAAGATAGATATATAATATTCTTACCTAAAATCCTACTGGAGTTTACAGAATCTATAAAGAGACGAACTAATAGAGCTTTGCGAATGTTTCCAAAATATTACGTGAATAATAGTGAAGGGGCTAGACTCTTATTTATAATGGTTGGAATGCACGAGAACAATCGAATTTAAGCCGGTTTAAAATTGTATAGAACATTTATTACTAAAAACCTTAACTGCCACCTTGTATCCATTGGTCGACCGCCCTCTACCACCGATCGTCCACTATGGGTCGACTGGTTATGGATCATGGGTTATGGGCCAGGGGTCGACCGGTGTTATTTTGAGTACGTTGATTTCGATTTTGCCTTTGTTTAATTTATTATCTTCCTTAATTTTAATTTAAAATTAAAGTTAATTTTTAATGTTTACTTAACCCCCAAGTGTAATTACTGCTAACTTTTGAATTCAGTTTTGGGAATTAGTTACTTATTTGAATTTGAATTATATTTAAATTATTGTAGACCCAAAAACTTCAAACGCACATAACTTCTTCGTTTGAGCAATGTTTTTAGTATATTATATATGGTAATTGATCAAAATTTCTCCATGAACGCAATGGTAGAACTTTCGTGGTAAAATTCCAAATTTTGAATTTTTTTAGTTTTAATCTAATCTTATATATTCAATCTATTTATTTATAGTCGATTTTACAGGGTGTTACATATGATAAAGGTGGTTCACCAGCGCTGGAGAGAATTAATTGACAAAGTAGATAACTAGGACAATATAATACATCTGTTCGCTCTAAAACTAGGTTAATCAGTTTAGAGAAAACTGATGGGAGAAATAAGAATATGATTCCATAATTGGCCCCTAGTACAAATGAGAGAATGATAAAGTTAGAGATATGCTCTTGGGACTATTATGTAATTTGTTACATATATCTTCCTTTATGATCTATCTTGTTCATAATAAAGTTATTTGATATTTATTATATACTTTGTTATATTGTGATAATTTATAAAGTAATTAATTTAAAGTGTATAAAAAAATATTCTTAAATGAAATGTCATATGATTTAGCTGCAAATACTTGCAATCGTGAGTAATTAATCACAATATAAATAACATATTTTTTTAAATATTCTTGATCGAGATATTTTGATAAAGGATATCGATACATTCGTTGAGACCAAAGTACGTAACGCTCTTCAAATGTTAAGCAGTGTGTTACTTATGGATACTAGGGGTACTAAGGGTTTATGTACTAATAGTTATTGGATAACCATCGAAGGACGCATTCAAGAGTTTCATGTTGGTTAATTATTACTAAGATCAGAAAATCTCAAAGTGACGATATTACACAGTTCTCTCGACTTGAGAACACCATTGAACTTTAATATCGACACTTTATTTTGAATATAGTTAAATCATGGCATTACGTCCACCAAAAAACTATAGTTGGGTCTGAGCTAAAGCATTGGAAGTGAAACACTGTTCAATAGAGAACTTATCTCCTTAATTATATGAGATTAGTATCACAGTCAATCGTAGTAAAATTAAAGTTAAAATCTTTGGCCAAAACCTTGAGTCACAAGAGATAAATTCCATAAATCAAGAAATGATATGTGCTCATGCAGAGAACGTATGCAATTAATCATTGTTAAAAGGTAAAGCTTTACAAAATGTGGAATTTGATTTACTAAAAATTTCTACAAGCGATAAATTCAACCAGACTATCACATCACTAGTTAAGGTAACATATGAATGTTAATATTTGAATTGTTCAATAGTAATTGCCGACTGAATTCAACCCTTGAGTCACACAATTGTATTTGTGAATTCTTCGAAAAACTATACAATAAATTATAAAATGTTATATATTGATTAAAGTTTTAGAAATATTAATATTACTTAATTTATTTGATGTTTTGGAGTTGTTTTGAATAACATGAATGCATATATAAAAGTTGTGTTTGCACGCATCGATAAACGATATTGATGTAATTTTAAACGGGTTTAAATATAAAAAATTGCATGAAAGGATTTATCGAAATTTTATGCCATGCGATGGCATATATGATCCAAGTCATGAGATCGGAGAGG
This sequence comes from Allium cepa, assembly GCA_030765085.1. Classification (NCBI taxonomy): domain Eukaryota; kingdom Viridiplantae; phylum Streptophyta; class Magnoliopsida; order Asparagales; family Amaryllidaceae; genus Allium; species Allium cepa. Next base: position 505,643,370 of record CM060939.1, read on the forward strand.
GCTTGAGAGAGAGATAATTAAGAGAATTGATTAGGAATAGTTTTAATTGAAAGAATGAGAAATGTTTTATTCTTTCAATTAAATCAAATCCACTAATTTAATTCCTTAATTCGTTCACTTTCATTTACTTTTCTTTTCTTCCCGTCATCATCCATAGCCAAAATTACCATAAAGCAATGCCAAAAAAATTCAACTCCAAATCAAATAAAAACATCAAACGATCATAAAATAAGTAGTTCATCATTCTCTTACAAAATTGGGTGTGGAATTACTTGGGATCCAAGGATAAATCTCAAACCAGGGTATTACAGAGGGCAAAACATTTTAGGTTTAGTTATTCTGTTTTATTTTACTTATTCATGAAGTTTAGACCTGAAAAAAGTCACATATACGTGTATATTGAATTTCCACTTGGTGAATTTATTTTAAAAACCTCTTATATATTGTCGTTCAATTGTTAAATTATTTTTGTTTGATTTATTTTGTATTTTAATGTTGTTTATTGGATCTACAATTATCAGTTTACCTAGATCCATTTTATTGCACAATTTATGTTTGCTTTCACAATTAATTTCATTTAAAGTTATGGATTTAATGTTTTAAATCAATTAAAATATGTATGAATATATTCATATGTTTTATTCTTGTTATCCAAAATTGTAAATCAGTATCACATTAGATATTTTATATAAACTAATTTTGTTTTCTAATAAATATATTCAATGTCTTGTTGCTTAGTCCATGACATGGATTTAAGATTCAAATCTTAAATCATAATTTTACATATGTGTATTTAATGATTAAGAAAAACATAAAAAAAAATATTTTCAATCATGTTATTAAAATCAAACATCAGTTGTGGCAATAATTCTTTAAACACTTTTGTTAACATGTTGAATGTTTATTTTCAATCTATAATTTTAAAAGTTTGGATATCTACTATGGTTAACCATGGTATTTTATAGTGTTGGAATTATTATTAATAATTTTTATAAATAAGGTAATTAAAAATAATAACTTATTTTATTTCCTTTTTATTCTGATTTGATTAGACATAATTTTAACACAAACCCTTGTTCCGTTCTTCACTTCCAATCAAGCATTCTCTCATTTTCAAATTATTTGTTATATTATATAGATTTGTTTCCATATTTTTATATATGTATATATATTAAATATATGCAAGCGGTTGCAAAATATCACGCATACACACACACGTACATACATACACACACACTTATATATATATATATATATATATATATATATATATATATATATATATATATCTGTGTGCGTCTAAACTACATACACACATGGTACTATAGATGTTTATATACAAACAATATACACATACTATGGTATATAAAAACATATGTATATACTTAGATATTAGTATTCTCGATATTCAAAAGAAATTGTCGTATGCTTGTGTAACTATACTATATACATATATACAATGGATATAAATTCAAATATCTATATGTATATATAGTTATGCACATGCTTATATATATCACATTATGTTATCTTCATATATCATTGTATGTATACATGATACATCCATATAACTTAACTAATGTTAATTAAAATATGATTTTAATCTAATAATCAGATTGGATCTAGTAAAAGTCATTAGGCTTCATAAGCCCACTATTATCAAAATAGGGTGTTTGTAACTACCCGCAATTTTAATGGTTGGATATTTAAATAATTAATTTAAATAATTAATTGTTAATTAATGGAATTCCCTTTATACTCGATTTTTCAAAGATGGACAAACTAGGACTCAAGGCACATATTGTTGAGACCGCAATTCCATCATGAGAAACATAGTTAAGCCTGCTTCATTTGGAGTTGATAAGTTTTTAGAGTAATAGTGATTTCTTGAGGTAGAAATGAATTGGGCTAAAACCCATTACCTACCTATGATTGTTTTACCCTCTTCATTATTTCATTTCATGTAATATTCCCTCTTCCTCTCCTAATCCTTCTCTAATTATTCCTTAATCACCTATGATATAATCCGCTATATCAAGCTTAAATAATTTCCTATAAATCTTGATATAATCACTACAATTACACTATACCTATTCCTTACATGACTCATCAAGGAAAAAGCTTGAATCAGAGTTTGGAACTTCATCCAAGATTTTAATAGAGCAAAAGGATGGGTTTTTGGTGATTTTGAGCTTGGTTTGGAGAAGTTGAGGTTAGCAGGATGATTCTCCTACTTAATTTACTTGTTATATTTCATTAATTTATTTATATATGATTATAAGGTTACATCAAATGATTTTGAGAGTATTATGTTATGGTTTAGGCATGTATTCATGTTACAAACATGATTATATTAACTCATTATTTATTAAAAACCTTAATTACTAATTCGGAAAAGCAATAAGCTATGGATTAGGTTTGGGGTTATTTGAATGATTTTGTGTGATGTTATGGTTTGATTTGTGATCAGTTAAGTAATATAATGATGTACACGTCATTAGAAAGTATTAACTAAAGAATGTGAATTTATTTTAGAATAGTTAGTTAGCTAATTAAGCGAATTAGGAGCTTCACGCGTATTATTAAAGTGATTAGGAGCCTAACAATGCTTCATTAATACCTATTCATATTATTTAATAGAAGAAATGATTTTAAAAAATAATGGAATATCCTATAAAATGAAGCTAGTAAGCTAATTATGTGAGTTATAGGCTTTGTACTTAATACTAAAGTGATTAGAGGCTTAACGAAGCTTAATTTGTACTTATAAATGTTATTTGAGTAAAGAAATAAGTTTATAAGTGAAAGATATGCTATATAAATATAACGAGATTTTATAAAATTGTAACAAAATATATTTTACAAAATAGAAGGAGATTTTATAAAATAGTAACAAATATATTTTACAAATAGAAGGAGATTTTATAAAATAGTATAAATGATATTTTATAAAATGGAATGAGATCTTATAAAATAATGTAAAAGAGGTATTTTATAAAAGTATGGAATTTTATAAATACTAAGAAGGAAATATTTTATAAAATTGTTCTAAGGTTTTGTAAAATAATTTTAAGATGCATACTTAATTTTAATGAAGAAATTAAGTATTATAATGGTAAGAAATAATTTATAAGTTAGTTATATATTTTATAAACTAATAGAATGATTTATAAAATTGTAAAAAACGATATTTAAATTTTATAGAAAGGATTTGATAAATAAAAGTAAGATTTGATTATCAAATAATCAAATTACTATTTAAATATATGTATGTATATTTTATATGGGTAAGTATAGGTATATGTGTAATTGAAGTCATATAATAACAAACACAATTCTTGTATTGTAATTAGAATGGTTGAGAATGGTTGTGATTGTAGGATATTTGTATAATTTATTATATGTGTGTTTAGGAATATCTATACGTGTATATAAGCACATCACAAGCAATCTCATGTGCCATAGCGATCATCGATGCACTAAACCGCATGAGAGAATACCGGGTCGACTAATCGCTACGGTGAAGCTCGAAATATGTTTTGTGAAGTTTATACATGTTTGTGTATATGTATGTGCATATGTGTGCACAAGTAGGTGCATTGACACACATGTGAGCATCATGTGAAGCAAGAAGGTGATCATTTTAGCATGTTAACGGAAGTTAGATTATTGGAATCATCTTGGGGAAACTTTATGTGAAAAAGATTAGGATCCATATCGAAATTGATTTTCAAATATATAAGGAACCACTTTCAAATTTCAACTAATGGACTTCAAAAGAGGTCCAATGTGGTGGAACCAGGCTAGAGGAGCTATGTTACTCATCAAGAAAAGCTATGCATGGAAGAAACAGAGCTCAAACCGACAATTGTGTGTAATGATTTGTTCCCCTGGCTCGCTGCCTAGGATAGGGTACTATCGGTCCACTGGTAAGTATACCACTAATGAAACGGTGGAGCACATGCCTGGATAGTAAGCCTAGGTAATATGCAAACGACGTGGTTTCTTCCTTAGTTCAGGATGTTTATGTGAAGCTTTGGCACAATTCTAGGAAGACTTTGGGCTCTTAAGAATGTGGAATGCAAGGCAAAGCTTGAGATTTAGACGCAATATACAATGATATGTGTGCGATAAATAATTACCGGATACGATGTCGATGCAATGACTGATTGCACGGTCACATTTAGCGAATGTGTGCAATTGAGCGGAGTAAGTCCCTACCTCTTGGTATCGACCTTGAGTATGTATGTTTGATGAATAGTATGATTCTTATGTTTATGACTGTACCCTGTATTGGTCTTATATTAGTGACTATGCATATGATTGGTCTTTTAGTAGTGACCATATGTATAGGTAGACAATGACGTGATATTGGTATTCATTTATAATCGACATATATGATTACGTGATGTTATATTAGATGCATAAACATACTTGCACGACACTGGTTTTTTTGTGGTCCTATTGGCATATTATATAGAATACGCTCGTCATTCTCTTTTGTAGAGATGTTATGCGGTTTTTTAAGAAATCCATGATGATTAAGCGGGAGTTAATGACGACCATCCAAGAATGGATATCAATTATGCTCACTGAAGGGTACGTGAGATCCATATAGGTTTCAAGTAAATAGAGTAGTTCGTACATCACCCTATGCTCACTGAGGTGTATGGTGTGATCTATATAAGTTCGATCATCGAGGATGCGGCTCGGAATCTATGGTACGTTTAGGTACCGACTCTATTATTTTGGATCCTCGAGGTGAATCATTGGACCATGATAATTTGAATTATAAATCGATGTCCAATGCGACTCAGGTTTCAGATATACAGAGCGGGTCATATATAACCTATGTTCTATGAGGGGTATGGTGAGATATGCATGAGTTTGATCATACTAGATGCGGCTCAGGATTTATGATACATTTAAGTACTGACTCTATTTATTTTGGATCCTCTAGGGGATTATTGGATTATGATAATTTGAATTATAGATCGATGTCTAATGCGACTCAGATTTCCGATATGCAGAGTAGGTCATACATAACCAATGATCTATGAGGGGTACGATGAGATCTACATGAGTTCGATCATATTGGATGTGACTTAGGGTCTATGGCACAATTTAGTACTAAATCTATTTATCTTGGGCACGAGTCTACTATGGCTCCACTCATCAGCATAGATAAGTATCAATTTATATTCTCTATCTACCGCTTATCATTATATTATGTTTTATATTAATTGGTTGATAATGTTGTCGTGTATTCTTAGATATGATTATATCATAACATTTGTACTCTCTATATTTGTAAAGCGGGTTATGGTACGATTCTTTACTTTTATGATGTGTTTACTTTACTTATTTATAGAATGTTCGAACTACCTATGAGCCACGTTTGTGTAAAGGACCAAATATACCTTCATAATTTTCTGTTTGATAGATGTATATAGTTTTAGTGTACGGTATTTTGAGTATGTCCCCTCACACCAGGCTTTATGTCTGACCCAAATTTTGTCTTTGTGTGGATGTCATGACAACTCTCAGGTACTCGATTGAGTAGTTTTGGAGTTTGGTGCTTTTGCTATACGCTATTAGAGCGACATGATTGGATCTGTGGAGGTAAAACCGATACTTGGACACACACACACTTGATATTGTAGTAGTACATGATAGTTTTTTTTGTATATGAGATTTTTTATATCATATATTCTATTATGACTTTCTCTACTGATATTTACTTATTTGTTACTTTTTCCTGTGCAGTCTCTTATACACATGTTACCATATTCTATTCACATATATTCAGTATATTATATGTTATCATTCTGTTGTGAGATTATATCGCCATGCCTAGGTATAGTGTTTGTTTTTTTATTTTGCCCTAACAAACTATCTTTTTTGGTATCTGGGAGTTGGACGTTGCCATTCGATGTTGATTTTTGGGTTTTACGATAGGCAGTTTATTACATTTGGTATTAGGGCTTAGGTTCAGCACTTAGGACCAAGCAGACTAGTTTGAGTTAAAAAGGCATATAGAAAGAGATAGGTTGAGAGAGTGTACTTATATTTTTCTACTTTATAATATTTTTCTTAAACCACTTGTCTTCTGAACTCTGGTTTATTTCCATCTTTAGTTGCTAATGTAGGATCGATTTCACCCTAGAGGGGGGGGGGTGAATAGGGTGATAGTGTTAATTATTAAAATTAATCGTGGAAGCTTATAAAGTATTTAATTCAGATCACAGAATAGCAACACAGATATCGCAGAATATAAATAACAGAAAAAACAGAACAATACAGAATTTACCCAGCTTCGGCAAAAATCTGCCTACGTGCTGCCCCCAAGGTTTCTACTAAAAATTAGATAGTCCCTCGCTTACACACGTAAACTCTCTATACCCGCTATTGACTAATCTAACTCTACGCTCAAAACCCTGCCACAACTCAACTACCGAGTTGCAAATTCTCAAGCTACGCCACGTAGCTTGTCCCCTAGTCACACGACTAGAAATTTAAACGGTTTAAAATTTAAAAACAAATTTAAACAGAAAATTAAAAATAAAAACCCTAATTAAAATAAGCTATAGCCTTTTTTTAACAAACAAGGCCTCTTTTATAAAAACACGCCGGCCCAATTTTTTCTTTAACCCGAATCTCTTTTATTTTCTTTGTGATAATGTCGGCTTGTTCTTCCTTCTGAGATTAGGGCTTCGGCTCTTGTTTGTTCCTCTTCCTTCAATAAATTAGGGCTGGAATCGAAGATGCCGATATTATATTAATCGATCGAATTTGTGATTTTCGTCCTTCTGCCCTGTCGATCGACTGCCTCCTTGTACCTTGCTTCGGCTACTTCGATTGATCGAGTTCAATTACAATTTTGGTGAGTACTTTTATTCCTTTTGCTTTCTGATTGAATGCTTGAACTCAATGAATTGCCGATGATGATTTGTGGTAATTTATAGGATTCCAGTTCCTATAATTTCATCGTATATATTTATTTGACTTCGTCTGATAATTATGCTTGAATTCTTCTTGGCTGTACGATTTTGATCGAATGCTGTGATTCATTTTTGACTTATTCAAATTCGTATAACTGATGGCTTGGCTACTTGATAATCATGGCTTTGAATTATTCTTGTGATGATCACGGCTTGATCGTTTCTGACTATGACTTCGGTCATTTTTAATTTTTTAAACTGCACTTCATGATATTGATTGAACCTGTACACATGCTTGCTTCGGCTTCAGCTCGATCATTTTACTGTTGACTTATTCAACATTGAATTGGCGATTTCACTGTCACTTCGGCCTTTTGATTTTCTAAACTTCGGTCTTGTATCACTGATTGACTTTTAACTTGTTGCGTGAATTTCATTTCTTTGTCAATAAGGCATTTTGATCAAGCTCTGTGTTCATGTAGCTTGCTATGTTGTTGGTTCATTTGAAGTTGTAGCATTCATGTTTGACATATATGCACTGTGTGGTCTTGAGCATTTGCACATTTGTTCACCTGCACTTGTTACTTCTGTTCACCATTGGTCTCTGTTGCATTCATTGTTTGCTGTAGATTGCATTAACCTGGTTCTCTTTTATTTTCTTTGTTCGTGATGGCGGCCTTGACTTGTTGTTATGTAGTTGCACTGCACTGTTGCCTTGTTGACTGCATCACCATACTCTCTGTTTTGATTTGCATTGATGCAGTTTCCATTCATGTTGCCTCTATGTTTGACATGGTCTTTGTAGTACTGCATGGTCTCATATGCATTGAACTCTGGTTTTTCATCTTGGCCATTTGGTCGTGCTGTAGTTCAGTTGCACTTGGTCATTTTGTATCTGCATCCTTATCTATTGCATACATGAGCTTGACACTGTACTTTTGTTGTTTGCATTATTGCTGTTGTGTCACTTTGATTTTGGAGCTGCTGTGTTATCATTATGTTGGTTTGGTGTGGATATTGTGTTCATTGCTGTTGACATGTTGTTGCATTCTCTTGAGTCTGTTTACATGTGCACTTGTCTTGTTCCTGGTTAAATTCATTGTTGATTTGTGATGCACTTGTTATTTCTAAAGCTCGAGTTGCACTGTCTATCAGTTACATGGTACATGTCAAGTAGTTCATTACGTAGCCTTGTGTTGAACCCAGTTTTAAAAAACTCGAGTTTGACCTTGTGCTCGTGTCGTGATTTTGAACATATTGCACCTGAGTTGAACCTGTCTGTATATTTGGGTTTGACCTTGTGCTCACCTGTCCCTGTAGCATTATCAAGTGTATATATCGGTGTGCACGGCCTTATGGCATATACAGTAATACACTGTGTATGTCACAAGTTGTTCATGTATGATGAATTCAAATTTAAATTATGACGAACAACCCAAATAACTGAGGCAAATCATATTTTCAAAAATTATCTTTTATTTTTGAATTGCAAGAATATTTCATTTTCAATTTTACTGCGTTAGTAAATATTTTTGCAGATTGCTCAGATGTTGGATTCAAACTAGAATGTAGTTGAAGATAAATACGAGTGTGAGTGATATGTAGTGAGGTGATGATATGTAAAATAGTGATGTAATTGAATTTGTATCAAAGTTGTATAGTGAATAGTGAGAGCTTGAATTTGTATACTATTCAAAATTGTAATAAATATTTGTTTGAATAAAATATTTGTTTGAATTCAAATTCCGTGTTATTTATTTTATTCAGCAAATATTTATTTAATCTGTGAAAAATAAAATAGTATATTATCAAATACATTTAAACGAATGTATATATGTTTATTATCATCAAACAAAAAACATACAAGCGCATATTCAACAATCTCCCCCTTTTGATGATAACAAACATATATTTAAGATTTTGAATATGTTAAATGTATTTGATCATTGATATGCTCTAACTGCTCCCTCTATTTAAATGCTTCCTCTCTACACAATACTCCCCCTACATATATGCATACAAATAGAAATATATAAATGAGCCTATATGCAAATGGAAAATTATTTGACCTTTGCTTGATTTTATTAGACAAAATCTTAACTTTTCTCTCCCCCTTTTGTTATCAGCAAAAGAGTAATAGTGTTAGAGAAAATAGAGATAAAGTAATCGATATCAATCCAACATTAAAACTCAATTGAATATAAATATTAAATTTCGATAAAAAGTCAAACAAAAATCATAAATGTTTTGCTAGGCGCATATTCCACTTTTAGAATGATGGAAATGATGTCATCATACAAAACCCTACAGTTGTGTCTATTTGTGGTATATTTATATCAGGAATTTGAATATCTACTAACCATGCATAACCGTTAGGACTTTTAAATGAGATTAGTAGTATTCCAATTTTATTTAAAAAAAAAATGAATTCAAGTATCTTCTAACCACGCATAACCGTGAGGACTTTTAAATGGGATTATAATCAACTTGTTTATTTTTTTTTAAAAAACTTTTGATATGCATTCCATACATGCATAACCGTGAGGACTTTTAAATGAGCATGGAAGCACATAACAAATTCCAAGTAATTCACCCATGCATAACCGTGAGGACTTTTAAATGAGAGTGAATACTTTGGTATTTATTTATTTATTATTATTATTATTATTATCCTTTTTTTTATATAAAAAATGTGAAAATGAAAAACGAACGATTCCTGTTTAAAGTACCACATATCGACAAACTATATAGAATTTTGATGAGTGATGGTTGTTAGAAATATGATAGATATAGAGATGGTCATGGAATTTTTTACCAACAAACAGTTTTATAACTCTTGTTTAAATTTCTAAAGAAATTTATTAATTATACCGTCTCGAGTCATAATATTTGATCAATATTAACACTCATCACTTTTTCAATCACTATTTTCCTTTTCGATAAAACATTAGGGAGTCAGATTAGTCAAAACAGTCATTTAAAATCAAATTCAAAAATAATTATGAAATTAATTTTTCAAAAATGACTAATCTGAAACTATGGTCAAAAATGATTTTCTCCAGGGGGTTTTAAAAGAAAATTTTCTACAATTTGAAAATTGTTTGAAATGAAAAATATGCAGATATTTTCTTTGAAATACGATGCAGTTACTAAATGTCTCAACAAAAAAATCACGTTTCACTAGTAATTTTTCTATCAACTAGATTGCCAGTGAAATCTGCATCTGAATTTCTCTCTCACTCAAAATTATCATCAATTGAATTTTATAGACCAAAACATGAAGTGTGCACCAAAAATTCCAAACTCAATTTTACCAACAATTTAAATGACATTCTTTTGAAATTGAATTTAGGCCATGTAAATAATCGAAAATCATGAATATAGAGTCAGCCATATTATACCAATTGTATTATCCAACAAAACACTATTTTTAATCCAAACTAATATAGATGAAGTAATTCAAAGAATTTAGAGATTTATTATAGTGTTTTTGGCAAAAGAATATAATTTGGCCAACTATGTTGAATAAGTCAAAGTCAAAATCACCATCTTTTCATCATCTCAATACTGGCTGATTTTAATTCAGAATACGGTGCAGATTATCACATTTAATATATCGTTAAAAACAATTTTACCTGTTTTACCTGTTTTACCTTTACGATAATTTTTCATTATTGTCCATTGTGATTCTGTCACCTTTATACTAGGCTAAGGAACTTTGCTTTGTCTCCCGTTGTGTTTCTGGAACAGCCAAAAAATCCAGAGAACACTGTTGTTGTTCCTTAGCCTGCCACCACACCTACACGAGAAATGATTTATGTGACCTATTTGTTTTTATAGGTCCATGGTTTTTAGTGGCAGAAAATTTTGAAAAATAATTTTTTGTAGACCCAAAACTATTTATAATTGTTCCCTTTGGCACCCAAATTTGTTTAACTTTGAGAGATTTTATATATGTGCCTTTTGGAACCCAAATCGGTATAGTTTTCACATGTTTGGGTCTAACCAACAATTATTGTGATTGTGTCCATATTTTCTACAAATCATGCATATTGAATTTTCTTGATTAATCTTGCTTTCAACAATTTTCGAATTATTATACCAAGTCCTTGTCTAACCGTATTAACAGTTTGTTTTCCTAATAGCAATTCAACAATTTTTCACTTTTTGAAAATTTATCTAAAGTCGTTGACAATTGTTGGACTTGTGTTTTGAGAGATTCATTTTCGTTTAACAATTGTGTGCACTTTTTAATAGAATTCTCTCTCCTAGTATTTTCATTCTCCTTTAAATTCGGAATTTCATTTTCAAGTGATTTTATATTGATTTCTGATTTTTTAATTTCCTCTTCGAATGTTGGACACTTATCACACTTAGGGATTCTACGTTGATAGTTCTTAACTAATTGATCAAGTTGTTCATTGCATTCTATCAAAGTATCCTTTTGAGATTCAAGTTTAGCATATTTTTCCCTAAGTCGTTCATAACAGCCATTTATTTCATGAAAATATATAAGCAATTCAGAGTGAGTAAGTTTTGATACCTCGCTTGGCTCGTCATCGTCGCTATCAGTTATATTCCCTTGAAGGCACATATCTGCTTTCTCACTCTCACTGCTAGAACTTTGATTGTCTTCATCACTTGTATTCCATGTGGCTGCAAAACTTTTCCTTTTCATTTCTTTTTAAAGTCGCGTTGATTTTGAGGACAATTGGGCTTGATGTGTCCGGGTTGGTTGCACTTGTGACAGATGATCTTCTGTTCTTCAGAGTAGTCTAGTGCTTTGGCTATTCTGCTTCTCGCTTTTTGAATTCGAGCTGAATTTCCATATTTGTAATTCCACTTTTTGAATTTCTTTATTAATAGCTCCAATTCTGCTGCTGCATCATCATCGTCATCGTCATCACTTTCAGTTGTTCCTTTGAGAGCTATTGATTTCTTTCGAGTATCTCCTCCTTCACGCTCTTCTTTGAATTTCATTTCTAGCTCATAAGTGGTGAGATTTCCGATGAGTTCTTCGACTTTGAGTTGTTTTAAATCTTTTGATTCTTGAATGGCAGTTACTTTCGCTTCAAATCTTCGTGGAAGGACTCTCAGGATTTTCCGGACTATTTCCAATTCGGTGTACGTTTTTCCGAGAGCTTTTGATTTGTATACGATATTGGAAAGTCGTCCATACATCTCTTTGACGTTTTCTTCCTTCGCCATTATAAAGTTCTCGTATTCGCTGCTTAGCATGGAAAGGCGAGATTCTTTGACTTGAGATGTTCCTTCGTGAGTCACTTCTAGTATGTGCCATATTTCCTACGCAGTTAGACAATGTGAGACACGATTAAATTCAAATTGATCTAATGAACAGATAATAGAATTCATAGCTTTAGCATTAGTATTCTGTAATTTATTTTCTAGTTCTGTCCATTGTTCCTTTGGTTTCTCTATTTCCTGATTATCTACAGTTATAGTTGGTATTCTATAAACTGTCTCAACAATATCCCAAGCATCAATGGTTTTCAAAAAAAATTTCATCCTATTTTTCCAAAAAAGTATATTCACCATTGAACATTGGTGGTCTAACTATGGATTGACCCTCTGCAAAAGCATTATTAAAAGAAGCCATTTTAAAAATTCAAATTTTTAAAACAAAAAACTGATTTTTTTCAAAAAATCGAATTTTTAAAACAAATGTTGACTTCTAGACCTAGCTCCGATACCACTTGTAGGATCGATTTCACCCTAGAGGGGGGGGGGGGTGAATAGGGTGATAGTGTTAATTATTAAAATTAATCGCGGAAGCTTATAAAATATTTAATTCAGATCACAGAATAGCAGCACAGATATCGCAGAATATAAATAACAGAAAAAACAGAACAACACAGAATTTACCCAGCTTCGGCAAAACCCTGCCTACGTGATGCCCCCAAGGTTTCTACTAGAAATTAGATAGTCCCTCGCTTACACACGTAAACTCGCTATACCCGCTATTGACTAATCTAACTCTACGCTCAAAACCCTGCCACAACTCAACTACCGAGTTGCGAATTCTCAAGCTACGCCACGTAGCTTGTCCCCTAGTCACACGACTAGAAATTTAAGCGGTTTAAATTTTAGAAACAAATTTAAACAGAAAATTAAAAATAAAAACCATAATTAAAATAAGCTATAGCCTTTTTTAACAAACAAGGCCTCTTTTATAAAAACACGCCGGCCCAATTTTTTCTTTAACCCGAATCTCTTTTATTTTCTTTGTGATAATGTCGGCTTGTTCTTCCTTCTGAGATTAGGGCTTCGGCTCTTATTTGTTCCTCTTCCTTCAATAAATTAGGGCTGGAATCGAAGATGCCGATATTATATTAATCGATCGAATTTGTGATTTTCGTCCTTCTGCCCTGTCGATCGACTGCCTCCTTGTACCTTGCTTCGGCTACTTCGATTGATCGAGTTCGATTACAATTTTGGTGAGTACTTTTATTCCTTTTACTTTCTGATTGAATGCTTGAACTCAATGAATTGCCGATGATGATTTGTGGTAATTTATAGGATTCCGGTTTCTATAATTTCGTCGTATATATTTATTTGACTTCGTCTGATAATTATGCTTGAATTCTTCTTGGCTGTACGATTTTGATCGAATGCTGTGATTCATTTTTGACTTATTCAAATTCGTATAACTGATGGCTTGGCTACTTGATAATCACGGCTTTGAATTATTCTTGTGATGATCACGGCTTGATCGTTTCTGACTTTGACTTCGGTTATTTTTAATTTTTAAAACTGCACTTCATGATATTGATTGAACCTGTACACATGCTTGCTTCGGCTTCAGCTCGATCATTTTACTGTTGACTTATTCAACATTGAATTGGCGATTTCACTGTCACTTCGGCCTTTTGATTTTCTAAACTTCGGTCTTGTATCACTGATTGACTTTTAACTTGTTGCGTGAATTTCATTTCTTTGTCAATAAGGCATTTTGATCAAGCTCTGTCTTCATGTAGCTTGTTATGTTGTTGGTTCATTTGAAGTTGTAGCATTCATGTTTGACATATATGCACTGTGTGGTCTTGAGCATTTGCACATTTGTTCACCTGCACTTGTTACTTCTGTTCACCATTGGTCTCTGTTGCATTCATTGTTTGCTGTAGATTGCATTAACCTAGTTCTCTTTTATTTTCTTTGTTCGTGATGGCGGCCTTGACTTGTTGTTATGTAGTTGCACTGCACTGTTGCCTTGTTGACTGCATCACCATACTCTCTATTTTGATTTGCATTGATGCAGTTTCCATTCATGTTGCCTCTGTGTTTGACATGGTCTTTGTAGTACTGCATGGTCTCATATGCATTGAACTCTGGTTTTTCATCTTGGCCATTTGGTCGTGCTGTAGTTCAGTTGCACTTGGTCATTTTGTATCTGCATCCTTATCTATTGCATACATGAGCTTGACACTGTACTTTTGTTGTTTGCATTATTGCTGTTGTGTCACTTTGATTTTGGAGCTGCTGTGTTATCATTATGTTGGTTTGGTGTGGATATTGTGTTCATTGCTGTTGACATGTTGTTGCATTCTCTTGAGTCTGTTTACATGTGCACTTGTCTTGTTCCTGGTTAAATTCATTGTTGATTTGTGATGCACTTGTTATTTCTGAAGCTCGAGTTGCACTGTCTATCAGTTACATGGTACATGTCAAGTAGTTCATTATGTAGCCTTGTGTTGAACCCAGTTTTAAAATACTCGGGTTTGACCTTGTGCTCGTGTCGTGATTTTGAATATATTGCACCTGAGTTGAACCTGTCTGTATATTTGGGTTTGACCTTGTGCTCACCTGTCCCTGTAGCATTATCAAGTGTATATATCGGTGTGCACGGCCTTGTGGCATATACAGTAATACACTGTGTATGTCACAAGTTGTTCATGTATGATGAATTCAAATTTGAATTATGACGAACAACCCAAATAACTGAGGCAAATCATATTTTCAAAAATTATCTTTTATTTTTGAATTGCAAAAATATTTCATTTTCAATTTTACTGCGTTAGTAAATATTTTTGCAGATTGCTCAGATGCTGGATTCAAACTAGAATGTAGTTGAAGATAAATACGAGTGTGAGTGATATGTAGTGAGGTGATGATATGTAAAATAGTGATGTAATTGAATTTGTATCAAAGTTGTATAGTGAATAGTGAGAGCTTGAATTTGTATACTATTCAAAATTGTAATAAATATTTGTTTGAATAAAATATTCGTTTGAATTCAAATTCCATGTTATTTATTTTATTCAGCAAATATTTATTTAATCTGTGAAAAATAAAATAGTATATTATCAAATACATTTAAACGAATGTATATATGTTTATTATCATCAAACAAAAAACATATAAGCGCATATTCAACAGCTAAGGTATCTTCATTTAGGCTATTCGTATGAGCAGATGGGATACAAGTGGAATTGCGGTAGGTGTTGAGGGTGGTGTAGCGACCGAGAGTACTGCCATTCAGACTCGATACATGAGCTTTTGAGTTGAGTAGAGTTGGTCGATGAAGTGTGACTTGGATTTGCACCTAAGTACGATTCGGTGGATGCCCAGTAATAGACAAAGTCTAAGGTAATGACTTATTTGTGTTTTGCATGGAGTCATTCATATCAGAAGTTATTGTCCTTGTTTTAGTAAACACAGGCGATGGGGTTAATCCGATGCATTGAAGGGATATTTTTCAGGGATTAGTCCATTCACGTACTAGTTCGTAATCACTAGTTCGAGCGTAAGGTTTCTAGGTGATTTGCACCAGTTAGGTAAAGGTTTTTCACTCAATTTTTAAAGGCGAGAATTTGAGTCGGATTCTTGTAGTGACTGAGAGAATTTCAAAGCATGACTCTAAACATGTGGGGAAATTTCAGTGATTGGACCAAGAAAGCGAATTTGAGTTCGCTTGAGAAGAGTCAGGTGGCCAACTCTAGTTTAACAAAGAAATCATGCGAATGAACAAAGGATTGGAACAACTATTGTATATTATTTTGGATGATTTTTATTCAATGTAAAATTATTTATAGTATATTTATTTAGGATAGCTTGGTATATTTTGGGGAAGGACTTCTCGATTAGTTTTGTAAAGTTCATATAATCTTATAAATGGTGACATGATACTTGCCTGGGCGAGCATTGTGGTATACTTAGTATATTATCATTTTTAACATTGTGCACTTGTGGTGATTTTGAACCCGGACGAGCCGGAGCATTTATAAATTATCATTTAATAGTGATTTAATTAGTAAGATTTTCTTCTTTGGTGAATGAGTTCTGTTCAGAAGGAAAGAAATATTGACTTAGATTATAAGGCTTATTCGAGAGTTTTGAGGCTTGGTGATCCAACATATCAAATAAATTTCCCTTTTATGTAGTAGTTGGTGTAACAGTCTTTCGTGTATTATGTTCACGAAGGGAGTTACACCACTTAAGCATTTAGTCCATCTTGGAAGTCGAACAAGCTCATGGGAGTTCATATTTTGACATGCATGCTTTGACCATTGTTGGTTACTGTATGTGTTGGTATAGACTCTTTTTGTGTGCTAGTTATTTTTTTATTTTCTATTGATGTTTTTTTATTTCTTATTGGTTGTGTTGCTTTTTAGTTATTTATTGAAAATTTTTTATATATGGATTATTGTCGCTTGTCATTGCTTGCTGTTGATGTTGTTGTTTGCTATTGTTTGTCATTGTTATTGTTTTCTTATTGATTTCTTGTTGTTGCCTGATTGATTGAGTGATTGATTTTAAACGCCCCACCTCTGTGCCCATACTATCCAAGAGTATTACTAAGAAATACTATCGGATAATACGAAGAATGAGGCTATATAGGGTACACACGTAAATATTCCTTTGGGCTAACATTGATACGTATTTGAACACCGAATAAATAACTCACGTGTACGTACACGATATCATCACAAAGCAATAAACACGTGTGCTTCTAGGATAGAACAAGACATAATTTATAGTGAATCACAAAGAGCATATAGTTATACGTGACAATAATATATATTAAAATGTATGCAAAGATCCAATATATAGATAAAATATACTAATGCTAAAACATATAATACATAAATATAAATACATCTCAAGTGTACACAATGACAATATATATAATAATATCCTAGCCTCCATCCATACCCAACATCCATAAATCGATCACCTCATCCTTTAAATGTCTCAGACTGACCTACGTATTATATAAATAACACACGGTTCAGACTATGTATAAATAACAGGGTTAATAAATATAGGTGAAATAGTACATACAAGGATAATAACATGATAACACAGTATAACAACTTATGTTATCAATCACACTGTAATATATATAAGTGTGTATGTGTGTGTACATATATGTATGTATGTATATACATATATAAAGAGGGATACATATGCATGGTGTATAATTACAACAACTTAAAAGATTATCAAAATATCTCAAAACTTAAATATCACCAAATCCATGCGCAAAGAAGTCATCACTCATATATAACAATTCAAAAGAAATCAAGAATACTATATCCAATGGATGAATCATCCATATCATAAATCATCATCATTGAAAATGAAATCAAGTGAATCGGGCTAGCACATAGCAATGCCCTAATATAATATCATAAAATTAATAGATAATGTGAGATTTTCCATCAACTCATCCAATGATATTTAATATACAATCCGCAAAGATAAACTATCATAATCAATAAATAAAGGCTTTCTCTAAAATCTTAGACCAGAAGAGTATAGATATACGGGGTCTGATTACACTTTAGACACGGTCTATAATATAGCCAACTCATTGGATTGTGAATAATTTATAACAAACCGTAACACACATAACCCCAAACCAGAAAGGGATACTGACAACACATATTATGCTCGTGGAACCCATGTTCTACTGGCCTCCCACTAATAAAAGGATCTATTCCTACAGTCTTCGGTCACGTCGACAGACATCATGAACCCCTACCAATGGCTCATCAATACAGTCATGACCCTACACTTGCTCGCATGGTAACAGACTATTGGTCTATGCGATACAAGGGGCTACAAGCCATAAATCCCGTGATGCACATCGAATGTAATAACCAACAATGGTGTCATAGATCTGGGGCGTGACCCACGATCAGGCCGCCAGGGTGGATACTGGCCAATCTGGTTTACTCCTGAAACATAATGGGAGCATGATACAAGTGGACGACATATATTCCTATCATATATCAACATATAGCTCTAGACGTAAGCTGACACATGGCTTTGTATGTATGTAAGTCAACATATGACTATAAAGTAATAGAGCATTAATCCTACCCAACACATGGCTCTACCAACATGCCAACACGTGGCTCTAAGATGAATCGGTCACATATTCTCATGAGTGTAACCCCGTTCGAGTGACATTTACTTACAATGAATAATCAAACGAATAACATAACTGTTTCCTATACCACTACATGTTATTCGAATAATTATTCAAGGCTCATAAACTACACTTGATCCACACTAGGTATTTCTATATGGCAAGCCAGATGAATAACTGAAAAAGTGTTACTAAATGTCATATGCCAGATGGTTCACTAATCCTTTTATTCAAATTTCTTGTCACATAGAAATGAAATCTCTCAAATCAAATAGATGGATGTCATCACCGAATAATATCAAATTGCTAAACAAATCAACAACAATGGTGAATTATATATGATATCCAATTCAATGTAAAGGAAAAGAGAAAGCAAAAATATAGAAATCATACATAAAAATTTCAATTCAATTTAGAAATAAAATAATAATAAATTTCAACAAAATCTTTCTTTAAATAATCAAATCTAATGTCCTAATACATAAATAAAGCATACTTTATTAATTCATAACTAATCACATTATTTGTGAAAATACACTTTAAAATTTCTAAATTATTAATCATAAAATATTTCCTTATTTCCAGAAATTACATAGACTTCTTTAATAATTGTTTAAACATAACTAATACTTTGAAATGGATACTAAATGTATGTAAACAATTCACTTTATTTATTTAATCGCAATATAAGATTCAATTATTAAATTTCATTTCCAAATCTTTATATATATTTCCTAAAAATTGTATAATCACATTACACATCAAAAATAATTATAGAAACGAATACAAAATTTTCTATATCTAAATAATTCTTTAAAATAATTCATAAAATCATCGAGAAATTTTATTTTCATTTCACACTATAATTTGTAACTTAAACCATCATTATATATTCAAAATCTCAAATTGCTCATATAGAAAATCATCTAATACCTCTTTGAATTTATTTAATAATCTTCTATAATTAAATATTATTTACAAATTAATTTATAAATTATAGAATAAAATATATTTATTTTAAACAATAGAATATAATACAAAATCTTTACTTTGCACTCTAACAGTTAGAAATGAAATATTTTCTGCTTTCAAAACAACTTTTGATATCCAAAATAATTTCCAAGAAAATCGTTTTATTCACCAACTAATTTCTTGTATTTATAAATATATTTCAATTTAATTTTAAAATACTGAAAATAATTTATCAAAGCTATCCAAATATTGTAAAACTAGAAAACCAATCGAACGTCTAAAAATGTGAATAAGGAGCAAAATCCCCCCAAATCCTCATCGATCATCGGTAATAATTTCTATCGTATGGCCAAGTTGAATTACATCGAATTTCAGCCATCGGTTCACTGTACACATAACATAAATAAATTACTCAAATTAAAATTCAAACGGACATCATTTCCTTTGCATTTTTGACATCCAACAAACACAAAAATCCACTATCAATTACCAAAAAAATATCCAAAAAATTTAATTTCACCCAACATCAACCAATAATCAATCCAACCTACTAAATAGATATATATGTATATATATGGGTGATTTGACATTGTGGTAAGGAGGAAACTCATTGGAAACCAAAGCATTCTTCCTACCAACAGTAACGACCCGTAATTTTATCACTTTTAAATGGAATATTTAATCAACTTTAAATATTCAAATATAGAATTTTCAAATTCAAATAATTATGTTTTATGTAATAAATAAGAATGATAAACTTATATTTCGAATTTGACTACAAAATAAAGAAGTTTGGATTTTCATCGTAAAAGTGACAAAAACCGGTTTTCGATAAAATTGGATAAACGTTCAACTATTGCATTAGTGTGACTTATAATTCTTTTTTTAAAATTGTCACAAGATGAAAATAATTGGTAGATAAATTTTTCATAATTATATATATATATATATATATATTTATATATTTATTTTATAATGATTGACATATTTTGTCACACGTTGACAAATCGACGTCGTATTTTAACAACTGAATTTTAATATCATTAAATATGATTTTATAAGTCAAATACACTTGTTTTAATTATTTAAGGAGGATAACAAATCAATTTTCAAGTTTTATTTACGTAGATAAATAGTTTAACAAAAACATCAAAATAAGACCCAAAAGCGTTTTGTCGAAAATCAACGTTTTGTTTAATATGAGTTGTTGCAACGTTGTTACACCTTTGTTAACATGTTTTAACACACACATACACATATACATTTAACAAATAATCAAGTTTATCTTTTCTAAGTATCATTAGAAAATTCTAGACTGTCATTAGTAAAAGTAAGTAAAATAATTTAAAAACTCAAAAAGCAAATATCAAATCAAATATTACCAAACCAAGGCAAATCTTCACTTTATTCCACTTTTCCATCAAAATACATTCCTTAAGTACTAAGTGAAAATGACATAACATAATTAAGTGACGGATGATGGTAAGTGTTGAAAACAAGTAAGCTTACTTTAAAGTTGAGGAAGGGTATTTTGGCAATTTTTTAAGGGGTTAATTTGGTAACTTACATGTTATCCCACCTTTTGGTCAAGACCGGAATATCAACAAATTGGTTGGAAATTAGGATTGGAGATCGATTGGAAACAAGGTTATGATCGATGTCGTCAAAATTTTGCCAAGCTCCAATTAAGACGGGATCGATTGGGAATGACGGTCAAGGCTAGGAGAGGCTATGTTTCAAATTTCAAGTCAATCGGAGTTTGTATGCTCGAGATATGGATGGATCAATGTTGGAAGAAACTAGTTTGGTATCGATACTATTCATACCCATGCATTTCGTATCAATGCCCATGGATACGAATAGGATGTTCACATCGATCAACAAGGAAGGAAAAGTGGTTTTCGACTCGATGGGTGTGGATTTGGATTGAATAGGCAAGCGCATGATGGTTTGTTCGACTCGATGATTTCGTGTCGATCAGGACGGAGCGTAGCAGCATATTTCGAATCGATACTGTTCATATCGATCAACATGACTACTTCGAATCGATACTGTTCGCATCGATTGACATTGGGTACTTCGAGTCGATGCGAAGGAGGGTTAGTCGATGGATACGGATAGGGGCATAGTTAATGGATACGAAGAAGACTGAAAATGTTAAAAGATGGATGGTAGCACATGGATACGAACCATGAGTGGTAATGGATATGAAGGGCGTAGCATTCGATCGATGCGAAGGAGCCGTGTTCGTGTCGATTATGTTCGTATCGATCGATACGTAGGAAGCAGTCAAAGCGGCGTGAAAGGTGGATCTTCCCTGGATCTTCGAGACATGTCATCGATGCCAACATAATTGATTCGAAGAGAGGAGAGTATGGAGACGAAGTGATGGAGGCGAACACGACAGCCAACCGATGGACACGAACTTGCATCGATCATATCTCACAATCTACTAGTCTAAATACCATGAAATCTTCACAGGAGCTTACGTACAACCTAAAGAATGTTGCTGTCAAATTTTGACTCGAATGGATCAAATCTTGATCGATATGAAAAATGTTCATATCGATCACGGATCGAGCCGAAATCGCCTAGGATCGATCGCCTGGGCCCACTCTCATGCAGAAGAAGTCTCCCGAGATCTGAGCGAGATATTTTCATCCTACACCTATAAATAGCATCCTAAAGCCTACAGAAAAAGGATCTTTTGGCTATCCGACGTCCAAACTCTGCCGAAAACATCTTGGCATTACTAGGCTGTTATTGTACTCGAATTTCACCATTGTAATCTGTGGTAATCAACTGTAACTAGCAAGGAAAGTCAATAAAAGATTAACTTTTGAAGTGGACGTAGGCCATAGATACGCGAACCATTATAAATCTTGTGCCTCTGTATATTTCTTGCTGTTTTAAGTTTGCTATTCTTCATTTTTATTCTCTACATTACTTTGATCTGTGATCTGTGATTATAAACTATTGATCTGTGTTCATACTCTGGTGCTTTCATAATATTTGGGGTTTGTGACCAATTTTGGCGCAAACACTTTGGTGCTTTCACTGAGAATAGCTAACTCAGGGGTTCAATCACTTGGATATTGAATTTGAAGGCTTAAAGATGTAGATCTAAAAAACTATGACAAGGCAATCAAGTAAAAGACAAAGAGCGGAGATAAGTCAGCACGAAGAAATCCAGAAGGCATCATTAGGGGCTAACCAGACTTTGGCTTTCATCACCAGAGATGAGATGGAGATGATGATGGGAGCTATGCATGAAGAGTTCCTGAAAAGGCAGGAGGAAATGATGCAGAACCTCCTCAGACAGTTTGGACAAACAGGAATAGCTGGAGCTCCAGGAGTTCAGATCCACGGAGCTGGAGCAGAAGGACCAAACAGGATTTTGAATAGAGCGGCTCAATAAGGCACAATCCCTAATCAGCACAAAACTGCTAATCAGATGTATCCAGGCTTGGGGGCACACCACCTGGAAACGATGGACCAGTTCATGGAGGAATTCCAGGTGATGCCACACAACAATATGCTGGCAGGAATGCGTTATGAAGAGTACGTACCGAAATTCCCTTGGGGACTGGGGGGCAACCCTTGACGAATAACGTTGGATTGGCTGAGATTATCAAGCAAACTATGCACGGAGGATTGACAAACATAGGTCCGGAAGGAGTAAACAGGAGTCCGTTTACTCATGACATCAGAATGGGTCGAAATCCACCAAAATTCAAGCTACCTACGCTAGAGGTATATAATGGAAAGGTTGACCCTACCGATCACTTGATGAGGTACGCACGACACATGGAAGTGTTGGGGGCATCGGAGGAAGTTATGGCCCAATGTTTCTCTCTGTACTTGACGGATATAGCTGCTATGTGGTTCAGACAGCCGGAAGAGGGATCTATCAAGACATGGATAGAATTGGTGGATAGGTTTCTGAAACAGTTTCGGGTTTATATCAAAAGACCGAAGAACGTAATGCCACTAACATCGGTAAAGAAAAGGACAGAGGAATCGCTCAGAGCTTTCTTAAGGTTCAATGCGGTGGTTGCTTCGGTGGATCGGTCGGATCCATCGATGGTTTTAATTACCGCTGGGTCAGGGGTCAGAGAGAATTCAGATTTCAAAGTGTCTCTAATATAGGACCCGTCAATGGATCTCGGGGAATTCTTTCACGAAGCTCAGAGATTCCTTAGGCAGGAAGATGCATGTTCAGATATGAAATTAAAGGAGGTGAACGCGGTTGAGGATGGAGGGACATCCAGCGGAAGCTCGGATAAAGATAAGATAAAGGAAAAAGGAAGTTGGATGACGAAGCAGGAAAAGCTAGGAAGCGGTGGAGAGAGCCAAAATTCTCCACTTACATAGGATTGAGTGAGACGTTAGAACGGATATTCATGGAGACTCAAGATCGCCTTCCCTACCGAAGGCCTGCAAGGAGAGAACCCTCGGAACGTGAAAGGGATCAGGGAGGCACTGTCTTTTTCATGATTTGGATGGACATGATACCAACAGCTGCAGGCATCTAAAGGATATAGTCGAGGAGCATGTAAGGAATGGCCAGTTACCACGATACGTCGGGGTTCAGAATGCGGTGGTGGAACAGGAGTAGCCACCGTCTACCTCAAACAACAATGGCGCAAGGCCCAGGAATGATGGTCAGTTGGTTATCAACTGACAGAGATGATATGGAATAAGTAGCAAACTATAGACAAACGACCAAGTCATTTACTCATGTACGGGGATGGAGATGGCTCATAGGCGTGCTTTGAATGATGATAAACCACGATGCTATGGTTTGTGGAATATGTTTTTCCTTTTTGGATTGGACGCTCTTTTTTTATGGTTTGGTTTTGGAGTTTGGTTTGAACTCCTGATTCAGTTTGGTTTCTAATTTGGAGTTCTATTTGGATGGTTGATTTCTGGTTTTGATATTGGTTTAGATTTCTGGTATGCATTTTTGGTTTATTTGATTTGATCTGGATTTTGGATTGGTCTTTGATTGGATCTTTATCTGGCTTTAGGTAAATTGTCGTCGGGTATGGATTATACCTAGCAAAGGGTAAGTCGCTTTGCCCGAGCGTGGAAAATCGACTTATTCAGGTCGTCGAGTATGGACTATGCTCGGCAAGGGTCCGAAGAGACCAGGATTCGGCCTAGGACTTAGGCCCTATATTATCGATCGCCATTCAGGTGGTTGAGTATGGACCATGCTTAACAAGGGTCCGGAGTGACCAGGGTTTGGCTTAGGACTTAGGCCCTATATTATTGTTAGCATTTCAGGTCGTTGAGTATGGACTATGCTCAACAAGGGCCCTGAGTGACCAGGATTTGGCGTAGAACTTAAGCCATGGCATTACTCAACGTTCGGAGACACTGGACCAAGGATACCAAGGCATTGCTTGGCTCAGGTTGTTGAGTGTTGATTACGCTCGGCAAGAACCTGGAGAGGTCATGGATACGAATATCATCTATGAATGGCAAAGAATCGGGATATCGACCCGAAGAGATCCCAGATTCGGTTGTTGGTAATTGGATAAGGATGGATTAGGATTCGATCATCGGGTTCGGATGGATATGGAATTGGCTAAGGCTTTGGTTATTGGATTTGGAATTGGACATTGATTCAGAGCAGTTAAGAATGATGCACTTGGACGGGATGGCTTGGTAATGAACTGGATTATGAATCGGATGGTATGGCTATAGACAGAATATGGACTTCGGATGTTGGATTCGGAACTATTCAAAACACACCTTCTTACCACAACACATGTTTTGGGGGGGCAAATTTTATCCCACCTTTTGGTCAAGGCCAGAATATCAACAAATTGGCTGGAAAGGATGGATATCAGGATTGAAGATCGATTGTAAACAAGTTAATGATCAATGTCGTCAAAATTTGGCTGAGCTCCAATCAAGGAGGGATCGATTAGAATGATGTTCAAGGCTAGGAGAGGCTACGTTTCAAAATTCAAGTCAATCGGAGTTCTGATGCTCGAGATATGGATGGATCAATGTTAGAAGAAATTGGTTTGGTATCGATACCGTCCGTACCCGTGCGTTTCGTATCGATTCCCATGGATACGAGCAGGACATTCGCATCGATTAGTGAGGAAGGTAAAGTGGTTTTCGACTCGATGGCTATGGATTTGGATCGAATAGGCAGGCGCATGATGGTTTGTTTGACTCGATGATTTTGTGTCGATCAGGATGGAGCGTAGCAGCATACTTCGAATCGAGACTGTTCGTATCGATCAACATGACTACTTCGAATCGATACTGTTCGCATCGATCGACATTGGGTACTTCGATTTGATGCGAAGGAGGGTTTGTCGATGGATACAGATAGAGGTATAGTTGATGGATACAAAGAAGACTGAAAACGTTAACAGATGGATGGTAGCACATGGATATGAACTGCGAGTGGTAATGGATATGAAGGGCGTAGCATTCGATCGCTGTAAAGGAGCCATGTTCGTATCGATCGTGTTCGTATCGATCGATACGAAGGAAGCAGTAAAAGTGGCATGAAAGGTGGATCTTTCCTGGATCTTCGAGACACGTCATCGATGCCAACTTGTTTGATTCGAAGAGAGGAGAGTATGGAGACGAAGTGATGGATGCAAACGCGACGGCCAACCGATGGACATGAACTTGCATCGATCATATCTCACAATCTATAAGTCCAAATACCATGAAATTTTCACAATAGCTTACGTACAACCTAAAGAATGTTCCATCCAAATTTTGACTCAAATGCATCAAATCTTGATCGATACGAAATTCATTCGTATCGATCACGGATCGAGCCGAAATCGCCTGGGATCGATCGCGTGGGCCTACTCATATGCCATAAGAAATCTTCCGAGATCTGAGCGAGATATTTGCATCCTACACCTATAAATAGCACCCCAGAGCCTATAGAAAAAAGGATCTTTTGACTATCCAACGTCCAGACTCTACCAAATACGTCTTTGCACTACTAGGATGTTGTTGTACTCGAATTTTACCATTGTAATCCGCGGTAATCAACTATAACCAGCAGGGAAAGTCAATAAAAGTTAGCTTTTGAAGTGGACATAGGCCGGAGATAGTCGAACCACTATAAATCTTGTGCCTCTGTCTATTTCTTCCTGTTTTAGGTTTGCTATTCTTCATTTTTATTCTCCACATCACTTGGATCAGTGATCTGTGATTATATACTATCGATCTGTGTTCATACACAGGAGCTTTCACGATATATATTTGTGGTTTGTGACCAATTTTGGCGCAGACACTTTGGTACTTTCACCGAGAATAGCTAACTCAGGGCTTTTATCACTTGGATATTGAATTTGAAGGCTTAAAGACGTAGATCTGAAAAACTATGACAAGGCAATCAAGTAAAAGACAAAGAGCGGAGCGTAGTCAGCACGAAGAAATCCAGGAGGCATCATCAGGGGTTAACCAGACTTCGGCTTTCATCACCAGAGACGAGACGGAGATGATGATGGGAGCTATGCATGAAGAGTTCCTGAAAAGGCAGGAGGAAATGATGCAAAACCTTCTTAGACAGTTTGGACAAGTAGGAATAGCTGGAGCTCCTGGAGTTCAGATCCACGGAGCTGGAGTAGAAGAACCAAACAGGCAATCAAATGGAGTAGCTCAACAAGGCGCAACCCCTAATCAGCACACAGCTGCTAATTTGGATGGATCCAGGCTCGGGGGCACACCACTTGGCAACGATGGACCAGTTCATGGAGGAATTCTAGGTGACACCACACAACAAGATGCTGGCAGGAATGCAAGATCGCGTGATGAAGAGTACGTACCGGAATTCCCTTGGGGACTTGGGAGGCAACCCTTGACGGACAACGTTGGATTGGCTGAGATTATCAGGCAAACTATGCACGGAGGATTGACAGGTTGACCCTACCGATCACTTGATGAGGTACACACGACACATGGAAGTGCTGGGGGAATTGGAGGAAGCTATGGCCCGATGTTTTCCTTTGTACTTGACGGATATAGCTGCTATGCACTTCAGATAGCTGGAAGAGGGATCTATCAAGACATAGACAGAATTGGTGGATAGGTTTCTAAAGCAGTTTCAAGTTCATATCAAAGGCCGAAGAACATAATGACACTAACATCGGTAAAGAAAAGGATAGAGGAATCGCTCATAGCTTTCTTAACTCGGTTCAATGCAGCGGTTGCTTCGTTGGATCGGCCGGATCCATCGATGGTTTTAATGGCAGCAGTGTCAGGAGTCAGAGGGAATTCAGATTTCAATGTGTCTCTAATACGGGACCCGCCAATGGATCTCGAGGAATTCTTTCACAAAGCTGAGAGATTCCTTAGGCAGGAAAATGAATGTTCAGATATGAAATTTATGGAGGTGAACGCGGCTGAGGATGGAGGGCCATCAAGTGAAAGCTCTAATAAAGATAAAGATAAAGGAAAGAGGAAGTTGGATGGCGAAGTAGGAAAGCTAGGAAGCGGTGGAGAGAGCCAAAATTCTTCACTTACACAGAATTGAACGAGACGTTAGAACGAATATTCATGGAGACTCGGGATTGCCTTCCCTACCGAAGGCCTGCAAGGAGAGAACCCTCGGAACGTGAAAGGGCATCAGGGAGGCACTGTCTATTTCACGATTTGGACGGACATGATACCAACAGTTGTAGGCATCTAAAGGATATAGTCAAAAGCATGTAAGGAATGGCCAGTTACGACAATACGTCAGGGATCGGAATGCTGCGGTAGAACAGGAGCAGCCACCGTCTACCTCAAACAACAATGGCGCAAGGCCCAAGAATAATGGTCGGTTGGTTATCAAATGACAGGGATGATACAGAATAAGTAGCAAACCATAGACAAACAGCCAAGTCATTTACTCTTATACGGGGACGGAGATGGCTCCTAGGCATGCTTGAATGATGATAAACCGTGATGTTATGGTTTGTGAAATCTGTTTTTTCTTTTTGGATTGGATGCTTGTTTTTTCTGGTTTGGGTTTGGAGTTTGGTTTGAACTCCGGATTTGGTTTGTTTTCTGATCTAGACTTTTGTTTGGATGGTTGATTTCTGGTTTTGATATTGGTTTGGATTTCTGGTATGGATTTTTGGTTTTCTAATTTGATCTAGATTTCAGATTGGTCTTTGATTGGATCTTTATCTGGATTTTGGTAAATGATCGTCGGGTATGGATTATACCTGGAAAGGGGTAAGTTGCTTTGCCCGAGCATGGCGAATCGACTTATTCAGGTCATCGAGTATGGACTATACTCGGTAAGGGTCCGGAGAGACCAAGATCCGGCCTAGGACTAAGGCCCTATAATATCGGTTACCATTTCAGGTTGTTGAGTATGGATTATGCTCAACAATAGTCTGGAGCGACCAGGGTTTAGCCTTGGACTTAGGCCCTATATTATCGGTTAACATTTCAGGTCATTGAGTATGGACTATGCTTAACAAGGGTCCGAATCGAATAGGATTTGGCTTAGGACTTAAGCCATGGCATTACTCAATGTTCAGGGACACTGGACCACGGATACCAAGGCATTGCTTGGCTTAGGTCGCTGAGGATGGATTACGTTCGGCAAGAACCCGGAGAGGTTATGGATACGAATATCATCTATGAACGACAAAGGATTTAGATATCAACCTGGAGAGGTCCTAGATTCGGTTGTTGGTTATTGGATAAGGGTGGATTAGGATTCGATGATCGAGTTCGGATGGATATGGAATTGGCTAAGGCTTTGGTTACTAGATTTGGAATCGGATATCGACTCGGAGCATTCAAGAATGATGTACTTGGACGGGATGGCTTGGTAATGATTGGATTATGAATCGGATGGTATGGATATAGACGGAATATGGACTTCGGATGCCAGATTCGGAACTATTCAAAACAAACCTTCTTACCACAAGGCATGTTTTGGGGGAGTAAACGTTATCCCACCTTTTGGTCAAGGCTAGAATATCAACAAATTGGCTAGAAAGGATGGATATCAGGATTGGAGATCGATTGGAAACAAGGTTGTGATCGATGTCCTCAAAATTTGGCCGAGCTCCAATCAAGGCGGGATCGATTGGGAATGATGGTCAAGGCTAGGAGAGGCTACTTTTCAAAATTCAAGTCAATTGGAGTTCGTATATTCGAGATATGGATGGATCAATGTTGGAAGAAACTAGTTTGGCATCGATACTGTTCGTACCCGGGCATTTTGTATCGATGCCCATGGAAACAAGCAGGACATTCACATCGATCAGTGTGGAAGGTAAAGTGGTTTTCGACTCAATGGCTGTGGATTTGGATCGAATAGGTAGGCGCATGATGGTTTGTTTGACTCGATGATTTCATGTCGATAAGGATGGAGCGTAGTAGCATACTTCGAATCGATATTGTTCGTCTTGATCAACATGACTACTTCCAATCGATACTGTTCGCATCGATCGACATTGGGTACTTCGAGTCATTGCGAAGGAGGGTTAGTTGATGGGTACGGATAGAGGCATAGTTGATGGATACGAAGAAGACTGAAAACGTTAACAGATGGATGGTAGCACATATATATGAACTGCGAGTGGTAATGGATACGAAGGGCGTAGCACTCGATCAATGCGAAGGAGTCGTGTTCATATCGATCATATTCATATCGATCGATATGAAGGAAGCAGTCAAAGTAGTGCAAAAGGGGGATCTTCCCTGGATCTTTGAGACACGTCATCGATGCCAACTTGATCGATTCGAAGAGAGGAGAGAATGGAGACGAAGTGATGGATGCGAACACGACAGCCAACCGATGGACATGAGCTTGCATCGATCATATCTCACAATGTATAAGTGCAAATACCATGAAATTTTCATAGGGGCTAACGTACAACCTAAAGAATGTTCCTGCCAAATTTCAACTCGAATGGATCAAATCTTGATCGATACGAAATTCATTCGTATCGATCATGGATCAAGCCGAAATAGCCTAGGATTGATCGCATGGGCCCACTCACATGCCAGGAGAAGTCTTCTGAGATATAAGCGAGATATTTGCATCCTACACCTATAAATAGCACCCCAGAGCCTATAGAAAAAGGATCTTTTGGCTATCCGACATCCAGACTCTACCGAAAACATCTTTGCATTACTAGGCTGATGTTGTACTCGAATTCTACCATTGTCATCCACGGTAATCAACTGTAACCAGCAGGGAAATTCAATAAAAGATTAACTTTTGAAGTGGACGTAGGCCGGAGATAACGGAACCACTATCAATCTTGTGCCTCTGTCTATTTCTTCCTGTTTTAAGTTTGTTGTTCTTCATTTTTATTCTCTACATCACTTGGATCTATGATCTGTGGTTATATGCTATTGATCTGTGTTCATACACTGGTGCTTTCACGATATTTGGGGTTTGTGACCAATTTGGTGCAAACATTACCCTTTTTTCTTTTTCTGTAAATACACAAGCTTTCCTCTCATTTTATCACACACATCTCTTCTTCTTCCTTCTCCTCCTTTAAGCTATTTTAATGGCTTCATCTTCTCTTCTTCTTCCTTACTAACTTTCTTAAAATCGTATCAAATCAACTCCAAACTTTGCCAAAGACCTTAGATACCATTAGAACATGGTTTAGCATCTAAAGAGTGGAAGAACGATGAAGGAAAGGGTAGAGCATGGTGAGGCCGAACCTATTTAGGAGGAAGAAGCAAGTTTGGAAAGATCCGGTGGAAGAAAGAGAGAAGTAGTGCCGTCAGATTTATTCCAAGGAAATAGGAGAAAGTTTGAAGTACCACGAGCTCTGTCATGTTTTCTGGAGACTTGGGAAGGAGGGATCAATTGTGGTCGTGAGTACTCACATTTAAATTTACTAATTAATCTCTAAATAATTTCAAGTTTAGCGATATGAAAATATAATATATATTAGATGATTAAGTGTGTGATTACTTGGTTGATTACATGTTTGAATATGTGGATGTTAACACTGATGATTACTTGGTTTGATAAATGATAAGAAAAATGGTTAGTAATTAACCATAGTTAATTTAATGAGAATTAAATCCATATAAAGATGTGTATAGAAATTGTTTAGCCTCTTAATGATTTTGAATATCTAAAAATGTTTAAAATGAATGCTATAATCATATAATATTATAATATGCAATGAAATACTAGTTTGAAATATGATTATATAGTTTAAATTGAGTTTAAAATGGTTTATAAATTCTTTATAAACATGTTAAAGCGTTTTCATAAAGTTTGAAAAGAAACTGAAAAACAAGTCAAAACTAAGTGCGTCGCATAGCGGTAGTCCACGATTTCGCGCCGTAGATTTCAAATAGGTTTACGAAATGGAATATAGCTTGGAATTATACAAGATAAGAATTTTTGGGGCTATTGTATCCATAGTTTATAAATGGAAACGAAGTCAAGATTTTATCTTGTAAATTTTTAAATAAGTCCAAAACAAATTTTAAGAAAATCGTGATTTTGCCGTTTAAAACTTGAATTTAAAATTGATTTAAAATGAATATTTTAAAAATGTTTAAAAATATGCAGTAAATCTTATAAATCATTTAAAGTGTTTTAAAAGTGGTTTGAGTTTGAAAAATAAACATATGTGAACTAAAAATGTTGTTCTGATCAAAGAAGCTTTAATACACTGTTTGCAGCACTTGTTCGCAACGCTTTTTGCAGCAGTTTCAATAACTTGTGAAATATGATTTTAATCTTAACCACTCTTTTTCATATATTTTATAAATGGTTTTTAAAAATAATAATTAAATGTTTTAAATAATTTATTGGAAGTTTTATATATCATTTCTAAAAATAAAAGGAGTATGTGGAAACGACTAGTGTATGTGTTTCGTTTGGGATATCCAAGAAGACTTGGGCGAGGGACAGAACAAATCGAAGGGAAAGACTGGATACTCTAAAATAATATTTTCCAATATGGGACATAAATAAATGATTTGGAATTATTTTAATTCCTACACTTAAAATTAATTGATTTGGATTTATATTAAATGATGTCTTAAACAACATCGTTTTGACCCATCTAAAAGTTATGATTTGAAATAGAAAATCTTTTTTAAAGAATTAAAAAATGATTTGGAAATATTTTACTAAATAAAAGGTTAAATTATTTGGAATTATTTCAAGATTTAAAATGGGTTTTAATTAACCATAGTATCTGATAAAATGAGGCTTAATAATTCCACATACTCTGAAAAAGATAAAGTAATAGTTTAATGAATATATCTCTAACAAATATTTATGAATGAATAAAAAGATGAATTAAATTGAACGATGATTGATAGTCACACGTTAACTTAACATCTTTTTAATCGATGATTGGTGTGGAGGAACTGGGGTCGGATTTGACTAATTCCTATTCCGAAACCACTCCGGACCAATGAATATGTTTGGAAGTGAAGACACGTTGAAGATGATAATTATTAAAGATCGAGGACCTCTAGAATACAGGAATTGCTGTCACGAGTCCCATAGGTTTGGCCCAAATTATATTTATATGGTAGTGGTGTCTGCATCTTGAAAATCTTGTTGTATTGAAGGTCGTAGATCTTCATAGCGGAATGACTGCTTATTGACATTCTCTGGTTCACTCCGAATACAGAGATATTTATTATAGCAGTGGCCTTGTCATGTTTTGAAATCATCGTAATGCAAGGACTACTCACTAAAATCCTAGGAGTGATTCCTAAAAAGGTAGTAGGAGGAGTGCTTTCAGTTTCATTCAGTTCCAGAACGAACTTGTAAATATGAATTTCTGACATTGCATTTCTGAGATCACAACGTTGACTTTTACAAACGTACATCTATTTGGTAGTGGAGAAGGCAACTTCTCCTAGCTTGACACGCATCTCTAAGATGCATGAGCTCAGAGATTGTATGTTCATAAGAGTCAATAATGATCGAAGGAATCTCAATGTGGCATTCAAAGTGGAACCTAATATGAACAAAGTGTGGTTTTGTGTGGAACAAAGCAGGGCTTTGAAGAATTTGAGCGTTGCCTCACGAGCCTCACATCCCGAAGATGATACGGGTAATAATGTGGTCTGCATGACATATATTTCAGGTTATCGATTATATCAGTATGGAGGAGTCCAGTGGAATCTGAATCCTCAAGGCAAATATTTTAATATAGTAGCTAGCTTGTGAAAAGCGACAAGGCTACCAAATATTGGTAGTGTAGCAAGTTTAGTTCCTAGTGGCTTGCTTGAGAAAAGAGATAACGCTTCCAAGGGAACTATGTATGCTATGTGTGGATTGAAGGAAAAGGCCACTAGTTACCCATCATGTTGGAAATCCAATTCCAATACGAGCTATACTATTCTGATTGTAGTCCCAAAATAGCTGTAATGCCTTGCAAACATTTCAGTTACCCCTTTGGTATAATATATTTCATCTTGGTATATTCCGTAATGCATTGGAAACATTTCAGTTACCCTTTTGGTAATGATACTTGTTTTATATATATTTACTTGCAAAATGTTTTCAAAACCAATGTCATTAAAGATAATATCAAAGTGTTTTCAATATAATGTATTTTGGTTAACATAAGGTAAAAATCCCTACGTATTTATGTATGGGCTGGTCTTATGAGATACCCTCTTTTTCAAAGGTTTTGATTAACATCAGCAAGATCTATACAATTTTAAATGTCGAGTATCTCATGCTGGTTTATCAAGCCTGATCCAGGTATTTTCAATTCTCGGGTCAGATCCGAGTAGTTCAGGTTTAGTTGAAGACGCTTGGAGTTTCCAAGGAAGAGATGAAGATCTTCATCTACGTATGGACGTATTCTATTATCTGTTGCATCTATTGCATTTGATTTTACATTTATAAGGACGGGGGTAATAACTATCCAAGCTAAATCCATGTTAGACTCTGATATTGTATTCAAAATTTTCCGTTTTAAAGATTATATATTGAAATAATATATGCTATTATATTCATATGAGATTCTACTATATCCTTGTTTTCTTTTCCCCCTAACAATCATGCTTTCTGGCACTTGGATTTGCGACACAAGAATGTATTAGCGTCTATTTTCGAGGATCTAAAATTCTCGATCGTTACATAGCATTCATCAATAGTCGATACAGTAAAACACCTTAGCTTAGCCCTTCACCATCGAGGATTCCAACTGCAATAATCAAACCCATCCTCATATACGTAGGGTTGCTAGGTATAAGCTTTCTCAGTAACACCATGCATCCAAGTCAAAGCATCAATGGTTGCAACCCAACATCGCATGTGAGTTACTCCAACATGCTAGAAGTCGCCAGTCCCCTTATCAACATTTCCAAACTGATCTTGACCTCCCCAGAATGAAGCTCGTGACTTCAACCATCCTGCACCATAAATATTGACCACGCCTTCCACCTCTATGTCGAGGGATTCAGCATGCCACCCAAAATGATTGCGGCCTCCTTCATATTCATTACCGGCATCTAAGATGCGATAATTTATTTATTTATTTTATGTTCAGTTGTATATGTAATGATTTGTTTTAATTAGGGCTTGAGGAATGGATGGGTACGGGTTTCATTCAGCTGAAGTGAAGAAGAGGGAGCATTCCAAAAGAGAAAAGAGAATGGATTTAAAATTAGATAACAAAAGTGGGCTTCGGTTAGACTTTAGGCTCAAATTAATTCAATTAATTCTCTGTTTTTTGTTTAAATAATTCTGGTGTTTATTAATAAAAAAATTTCCACCCAATATAATTTGATTAACATTTCATTCTACACATTACATTTCGACTATTGGACAATTTTATTCAATTGTTGTTTACCATAAAATAAAAGTGGTGATAAAGAAGGAACTTCAGAAACCTTCCGCAAAGGCAAAGAGCAACAGAAGAAGTTACCTTTCGGTGACACCGAAAAGTTTGCATAACACCTGAGGAAAAGATGTGCTTGGTAACGTCAGAGGAGGGGCTTTCATAGGTATAAAAAGGAAAATAGTTATAAGGCCGCTTGACGTAATGAACAGATGGAAGGAAAGAAGAGCGCCCCAAGCCTTTTAAATAAAAAGAAAGGAATGCAAGAAACAAGTTTACCACAAATCTAAATCCTTCGGAGCAGATGAAGGTATTCATCATTTAAAGCAAATGCCTTCCAAGAAAGGTAGAAAGAATAGGACCAAAATAGATAAAACGGGTGATAACCATTTCGGAAGCATAATGAGCCTTCCTAATGGGTTGAAGTACATGTCTAGTATCTCTCAATAGTATCGAAAGGTTTACATAAACATAGCATTCATAATTGAACAAAAAGGCCACCCGCCGACAGCTTCCGGGAAAGGCGCGGCTCTCGACAATAATTACACAAGGAAGCAACCTTCCAACAAGATCGAAAGTTTCATAGTGTCTCATAAGGAACCAACCTTGTAGGAAGATGAAAAGCGTATAGATATATTAAGAAACACAAGGCCTTCTATGACGCTCAATGGCCTATGATGGTGTATGAAGAGTAAACCTTCCATTAGAACTGAAAGGACCGCAACTGCTTAGAAGAAGGAACCTTCCGTCCTAATGAAAGCATATGGCCGAAAGGGGGGCTGTTTACATCTATAAATAAGACCCTAGGCATCCGGTCTCGAGATCCGATATTCTTCTCATTTCATCTACTCAACAATCTCTACCGCCATCGCTCAACACTTGGTAACCCTAATTTTGAAATCAAATTGGGGGCTATCTTCTTATTTTTTTTTATAGATTCCATTATGGAGAAATAAAGAGAATTGTGGCTTGCGATCAACTCAAAATTTGGGGATAATCATGATCAGGCATTAATTTTACATTAACGACCAATCTCAGATGATTTATTTCTTATATTCTTTGTTTATTTTGAGAATATGCTGTGAAATTTTCAACAGACAACCTCATAAGCTTCTTTCTCCTCATTATAAATATCAATCAAAAGAAGGGGGAATGAAACATGTAGGACAATCCTGAGTATAAGTTCATGGTTTCTTAACCTTCCAAAGGGTTTAATGGTTTACTAAACCTTTCGATCTTTTAGAAGGTTTAATATAACCGTTAAGATATGAGTATTTCTTTTGGTTTCCTAAGAAAATATAATGAAATGACAAGGATGAAGATCATTGTTCTAAATGAGTAGACGGAGGGGTTTAAATGATTTCCTAAACCTTCCAATCCATTGGAAGGTTTAGTAAAACTATCTATCTGGTCACGACGCGAGGTTCAAAATGCACCAAAATTCTTCGATGGGGGCTAAGACTTTTTTAGCTCCTGAGAAACCTTTCAGATTACCGAAAGGTTTAGCAATATTATGGATCCCGTCTAGTTAAAATGTTTAGATCATACTTAAACCGTTCGGTAAGGCCGAAAGTAAGATGGTTCTTTCCCCACTCTAAATAAGAGATAAACACTTGCTTAAAGCCTTCTGGTATCGATCCCTTCCTATTAGGGTTAGAATTGTGATCGTAAAACCTTCTGACTTAGTCATTTCACTCAATAAAAAAATCCACTTAATCGAAAGGTTGAATTTATATGAAACAGTCCTATGAAATTCATCCAGGATGTTGACAAGAAATCATATTAACATTTTTGGCACTAGAGGAGGGCTTGAACCTCTAACCTTATGGTTAATATAACTAATTACAAAATCTAATTTACTGTAGGAAAATGAAATCAAAAATACCTTTTACTGATAGCAAAAGGAAGATCATGCTACTTCTCTGGAGGAAAACATACCACCCTTGTTCAATCTTGGAAATAGAGAGCAGAGGCAACCTTCCGTCCCACCTCGATCGAATCCACCTCCAGTTTAGCTTCAGGTTTCCACTCAACTGGCTCCAACTCAAGACCTTCAACCAGAAGAACATGTGCCTAAAATTGCGTATCTAGAATGCCAAATGGTAGAAATGAAAGATCTATTGAATGAAGTGTTATCTCACCGATCGTCAATGAAAGCTACCACTACAGGGGAGGAAGTTGAGTCTCCAAGAAGGAATTTGAAAACCAATGTAGGTGCTGTCAAAGGTAAAGCTCACATTTCTCCATCAAAACAGAAGAAGGACCTTCGACGGAAGGCTAATTATCAAGGAAGATTTCATACGAAAGGTAAATATTATTTCGCGAGTTTAACTTCAGATGGCTACAAACCTAATCAAAGAGACTACATGAACAATGAAACCTATTTTAAGAATGTGGTAGAAATGGTTGTGAAAGACCTACTAAATTCCAAGTGCAAAAGAATTAAAGACGAAAGAGTGAACAACAATGAAAGGGTTGCATCCTTCATCGATGAAATTATGTCAGCTCTAATACCATCTCATGTAAAGGTCCCACCATGAAATATCATGGGGCAACCGACCCTGATGACCATCTGATGGCGTTTGATAGCCAGATGGATTTATATAACGCTTCTGGCGTGGTGAGGTGTAGACTTTTTCTGGTCACGTTACAAGGGGCCACAGATAAATCGCATCGGCAATATCGTGAGAATACGATATATTCTTGGAAGCAGTTCTCATACAAATTCTATGCTTAATTCTGCAAATGTAAAGACCCTTCTATTGATTATACCGTGCTTGCTAACATCAAGCAAAATCAAGAAGAGTCCTTTGGGGATTATCCAAAGAGATTCACTGCAGAAGCGTTGAAGGCCAAAGGCATGGATGATAGAGATAATCTCTATCCACTCAGGACTCACAGTTAATTCTCCTTTCTAGAAGGAGCCGTTCATTAATGGATGTCCGGATCTTTAAGAATTCCATTTCCAAACCGAAAAGTTCATTTGAATGGACAGATTTTGTTACTCGAAAAAGAAATTTGGTCATAAGAAGGACGGCGTTAGATTTGGCCCGAAGAGAATTCCCAAGAGAGCTAGGTGGAAGGATACCAATACTAACGCGGTGGCGATAAATCGACCAATCTCCTACATTTATGCGATGACCTAGGATAAGGTCAGCTTTCCCACTTCATTTAAGGCTCGAAATTATCCTGAGTAGAAAAAAGGAGACAAATACTGTGCCTACAAAAAAATTAATTGCCATAGAACCAATGAGTGTAAGGTACTTGCTGGGATATTTCAGAAGTTGATTCAAGAGGGGCAGTTGAAGGAATTCGTGAAGAACCAACAGCAAACTCTCCTAAAAAACACTGACGCAACGAAGCTTACTAGAAATGCCGTAAATGTGATCAAGGAAGATGACACGCTAGATGAGGTGGATGCATTCATCCTACCGAAATATCTAATGCCTAAATTCCTCACTAGAAGCGGCTGGGGAACTATCCGGAGCGAACAATTTGCATCTTGAGAAATGTACTTTGCAACCCTAGAACAATACAACAGGGAGTTTACTTGTTACTTTGATTCGTCTATTATCTGCAGCCTTCGAAAGATGAGTTTCTACATCCATCATTTAAAACAAAGAATAAAAGTGATAAAACTAATAAGCGTATTGCTGTAAAGTGTTTTGTATTTTATGGAAAAAGAAAAAGGGAAGATTCCAACTTTATTGAAGAAAGTGAAATCATTACAGAACTATATTGTCGAGGAGAGGTGGAAAGAGTTAAACCGGTCGAAAAAACTGAAGAGGTTCTACTAGATTCTACCGATTCCACCAAAATAGTCAGAGTAGGAAAGGGTCTTGAGGAACATCTAAAGTCAATATTTACAAGATTCTTAAAAGACAATAAGAACGTTTTTGCTTGGATCCACTCTGACATTGTTGGAATTAGTCCCACGGTCATGAGCCATGCCCTGAATATCAATCCAGACATTCCCCCAGTTCGATAAAAGAAAAGATAGTTTGATAAGGTTAGGACCGAAGCCCTGAAGGAAGAAGTAAAGAAGTTGCAACAACATGGGTTTATCCGGGAAGTCCAATTTCCCAAATGGTTGGAAAATCTTGTTCTGGTAAAGAAATGCAACAGAAAGTGGTGGACTTGTACAGACTACACAGATTTTAATAAAGCTTGTCCGAAAGATTGTTTCCTATTGCCAAGGATAGACCAGTTGGTCGAGTTTATCAGTGGACATAAGCTGCTTCCCCTAATGGATGCATATTCTTGGAACAATCATATTCCTATGCTTAAACCCGATGAGGAACATAGTAGCTTCATTACCCAAGAAGGAACCTATTGTTATGAGGTAATGCCATTCGAGTTGAAGAATGTATGAGCAACTTATCAATGGTTGATTAACCGAATGTTCAAAGAACAAATTGGGAGGAATATGGAAGTTTATGTTGATGACATGTTGGTGAAATCTCGAGGGGTGGAAGTTCATCTTGATGATTTGAATGAAATGTTTAAAGTGCTCTGCGAGTATCAAATGAAGCTTAACCGAAATGCAATTTTGGAGTCCATTTCGGAAAATTTCTTGGATATATCGTGAGTGCACAAGGGATTGTAGCTAGTCTAGAACAAATTGAGACCATTAATAATATGGCAGAACCGAGGACAAATAAAGATGTTATGAGTTTGAATGGCAAAGTGGCGGCACTAAGCATGTTCATATCAAAAGCAGCCGATAAGTGCATACTGTTCTTTGAAGTGATCAAGAAGAAAGAGTATTTCGAATGGAATGAAGATTGTAAAAAGGCATTTCAAGAACTAAAGCATCCCTTGGAAAAGCCACCAATCTTATCTAGCCCCAAAGAGAGGGAAGATCAATTCTTATATATGGCAATTTCTGAACATGTAGTGAGCTCGGTGTTGATTAGAAATAGCGAGGGATTGCAACTACCAGTTTACTATATAAGAAGAAGGTTAAAGGATGTTGTGATCCGATACCTAGTCATTGAAAGCTAGCGTACTGTTTAATTCTGACAGCTTGAAAACTAAGACCCTATTTTAAAGCATCCAGTAAAAGTGTTGACCAACTTCCCATGGAAGCAAGTCTTTGGCAAGCCCGAAACTTCTGGAAGGTTAATTAAGCGAGTAATTGAACTAAGTCAGTATGATATAGCATATTAGCATAGAATAGCTAAAACGTTCAAGAATTAGCCGATTTCATCAATTAATGTACAGGGTTCATTTTAGAGCAATCCAAGAAGGAAAAGGATACATTACCCAAGTGGCAACTTTTTTGGATGGTGCATCAAATGAGCAAGGAGCGGAGGTAGGATATGCGATAATTACCCCAGACTGGCACAAGTTACACTATGTTATGAAGTTAGGATTCTCAGCAACTAACAATGTAGCAGAGTATGAATCTATGGTTGTTGGACTAACGCTTGTTTTGTAACTTAAAATCTTGAGAATCCAGGTATTTAGCGATTCTTAATTAATGGTTAACCAAATCAAGCAGCTATATCAAACCAAGGATCCTAAACTTAGCCAATATGTGAAGAAAGTTTTGAAGATGCTCGTTTTTGAAGATTTCTCCGTACATCAAATACCAAAAGGAAAAAAACTCTTAGGCAGATTCACTGGCTAAGTTGGCAAGCTCAAGAGGAGTTCCTGAAACTCGAATTGTACCTATAGTATTTTAGGCCAATCCCAGCATTGCGGAAAACAGAAAAGAGAAAGCTGCGGAAATACCAGTATTAAATCAGTCACAGGCATTGGCATCAGAATCAGAAGAGATGGACCATAAAATCCGGAATCAAGAATCTGTAGCTCCAATAGCAGAAGAAAGTTATGAAAATAGTTGGATGGCACCGATCGTAGGTTATATAATCAATGGAAAATTGCCCGTAGACAAAGTAGAGGCTAAAACGATAAGCTCAGGGCTTTACCATTATGGATGGAATTCTTTACAGGAATGGATATGCCCTTCCCTATTTACGGTGTGTGAAACTTGAAAATGAACTGAAAATAATAATGGTAG
Organism: Allium cepa; assembly: GCA_030765085.1. Lineage (NCBI taxonomy): Eukaryota > Viridiplantae > Streptophyta > Magnoliopsida > Asparagales > Amaryllidaceae > Allium > Allium cepa. The sequence goes on from CM060939.1 coordinate 505,684,491, forward strand.
CAAATGAAGGATTTTGTGGGGATCATTCTAATGAAATAAAACTAGGCAAGAAGATAATGAGGCAAGGGTTTACTGGCTACATCTAACTGACCAAGCTATGGAGTATGTTAAAAGGTGTGAGAAATGGCAGCGTTATTCCAAAATACTACGTCTCCCACTAAGTCAACTAAACCCTATTACAACCTCATGGCCATTTGACGCTTGGGGAATCGACCTAATTGGACCGCTTCCAATCTCCAATTGAGGAGTAAAATATGATGTGGTAGCAATAGATTATTTCACAAAATGGGCTGAAGCAGAACCAATCCAGAAGATTACCTCAGGGAAAGTGCTGAGATTTGTCATCAAAAACATTGTCACAAGATTTGGGATACCTTACAAGATAATATCCGACAATGGGACTCAATTTGAGAGTGAAGAGTTTTCATGGTTTTGCCACAAGAATGGGATAACAAAAAGCTTTTCCACGGTTGCTCATCTGAAGGCCAATGGAGCCATCGTAACAGCTAACAAAACAGTTAAAACCATCTTGAAAAAGAGGCTAAACAAGGCAAAAGGAAATTGGGTAGAAGAGTTGCCCTTAGTTCCGTGGGCTTATGGGACTTCAACTAGAACTGCAACGGGTCATACCCCATACTCTCTAACATATGGATGTGAAGCAATGCTACTTGTAGAAATTGAGGTGCTACTCATACAACAATTTCCTACGCCTTTAATCCAAACAAGGAGTTAAGAAAGGAATCACTCGACTTGATCCATGGATTAAGAGATGAAGCATGCTTGAGAATGATTGAATATAAAAGGAGGATATCAAGATATTACAACTCAAAGGTAAAAGCAAGGTCATTCAGACAAAAGGATTTAGTACTTCGAAGGGTAATGGCCAATAATAAAAACCCATCGATGGACCACCGGGACCTAATTGGGAAGGTCCATTGGTGATCTTCAAAGAAATTCCTTCAGGAGCCTACAAGCTATGCTGCCAATGGGAATATGGTGCCAAGAACCTGGAACGCGGAAAATTTGAGACTATATTTTCCAACTATGAATGAATGAAGTGTTTCAAAGAACACCTCTACTACAATCTAGTAAAGAAAATCTACATGGTCGGGGGTGATATTCTCCTTAAAAACTTGAACTACCAAAGATGGTAAGCTATTAATAATGGTAGAAAGCCCTTCGCTGCGCTAAGAAGACCAGGTCAAGGCACGTCCTAGAGGGAGGGCGTAAGCCTTTATCTGTGCCAAAACTAGAAATGGTCAGGTTAAAGCAGCACAAGCCCTTATCCACGTCACATTATGGCCAGGATAAGGTACCTCCTGGAGGGAGGACAGGTAATCCCTTGTTCCTGCCACGCTATGGCCTGGCCAAGGTTCCAAACAAGCCCTTAACCACCTCATGCGATGACTAGGCTAAGGCGCCTCCTAGAGGGAGGTCGGGTAAGTCCTCGGGCCTTGCTTCAAAAAAAGATACCCGAGCGCACCGGAAACCTAGATGATATGTCTGGCGGACTAAGAAAAGTCCATGCCTGAAACAGGCACTGTCATAATTTGGCGTAGCTTGAAATAACAACCACCAAAAAAGGTCATTACTGTTAGATATGACAAATAGCCTGAAATAGGCTCTGCTTAAAATAGCACAAAATCAGACAAAAGAGTCCCTGCTTGAAATAGGCCAAAACAAATGATAAATAGACAAAGAAAACTCGAGACCGAGAAAGCAATAGCATGCAAAGCACAAACACAACCGAAGGATGGCATATTCAACTAGAAAATCAGAGGGAAGTCACTGACTTCTTCTCGTGAACACTTGCCGGATGGGAGTTTTGAGCTCCTATTGCAGAAATAATATCCCAATCTTCTATTACTTGATAATAGAAAGGGTATTCTGATCTTCAATTATTAATTACTAGCAATGGATTCTGGTCTTCAATCAATTATTACCAGCAATAGTGCTCAAGTCTTCAATTATTAATCGCCAGCGATGTCATTCTAGTCATCAATTATTAGTTACCGGTGATGGTATTCTGGTCTTCCATTATCAGTTACCAAAATTGGCATTTTAGTCATCTATTATTAACTCCCGAAATTGGTATTCTGGACTTCTATCATTAACTATTGGAAGAGATCTTCTGTCCTTCCCTTATAAATTATCAGAAATGACATTCTGAAATTCCTATTAGAAGTTTTTAGAAAATGGTGTCCCAAAAGTGGCATCATGGACTTCAAGGGCAACAATTATCAACGTTAAATCGGGTCTTCGGTTATTCATTATCAACCGGAAGAATGCAGGGATAGTTCTATGACCTTAGAATCTTTGCCTAAAGAACAAAAGCCTTCTTTATAATAAGGGGCTTAAATGTTAACCATAAAATGCAAGTGGAGATAAAGAAGGCACGTCAGAAACCTTCCGTAGAGGCAAAGATTACTAGAAGCAGTTACCTTTCGGTGACACCGAAAGGTTTGCATAACACCCGAGGAAAGGAAGCGCATGATAACTTCAGAGGAGGGGCTTCCGCTTAACGTAATGAACAGATAAATGGAAAAAAGAGTGCCCCAAGCCATTTAAATAAAAAGAAATGAATGCAAGAAACAACTTTGCTGCAAATCTAAACCCTTCGTAGCAGATGAAGGAATTCATCACTCATCATTCAAAGCAAATGTCTTCCAAGAATGGTAGAAAGAATAGGACTAGAATAGATAACACTGTTGAAAACCATTTTCGAAGCATAATGAGCCTTCCTAACCAGTTGAAGTATGTGTACAGTATCTCTCAACAGTATCGAAAGGTATACATAAAGATAGAATTCATAATTCAACAAAAAGGCCACCTGCCAATAGCTTTTGGGAAAAGCGCGACTCTCGGTAATAATTACACAAGGAAGCAACCTTCCGACAAGATTGGAAGGTTCATAGTGTCTCATAAGGAACCAATCTTGTAGGAAGATGAAGAGCATATAGATACATTAAGAAACACAAGGCCTTCAATGACGCTTAGCAGCCCATGATGGTGTGCGAAGAGTAAACCTTCCGTCAAAACTGAAAGGTTCGCAACTGCATAGAAGAAGGAACCTTCCGTCCTGACGAAAGCATAAGGCCGAAGGGAGGGTGCCTTCATCTATAAATAAGACCTAGGGGTTTGGTCTGGGGATCCGATATTCTTCTCATTTCATCTACTCAACAATCTCTACTGCCATCGCTCAACACATTATAACCCTATTTTGAAATCAAATTGGGGGCAATCTTCTTAAATTTTATGTTAAACTCCATTATAGAAGAATAAAGGGAATTGTGGATTGCGATCAACTCATGATCAGGCATTAATTTTACATTGACGGCTGATCTCGGATAATTTATTTCTTATGTTCTGTGTTTATTTTGAGAATATGCTATGAAATTTTCAACAGACAACCTCATAATTTTCATTCTCCTCAATTTAAATATCAATCAAAAGAATGGGGGAATGAAACTTGTGGGAAAGTCCCGAATATAAATTTCATGGCATATTCACTCGGCTCTTGTTATTGCCCTAAAATGTTTGGATCATGCAGTCTTTTTGAAAGGTTTTCATAAGTGGAGTGACAACCTAGGAGGCCGAACGTATCAAAAGAAAGGAAAATAAAGCAGTCTCATCATCTGATGTCCTCGAATGGTTTCTTAACCTTCTGAAGGGTTTAATGGTTTACTAAATTTTTTGATCTTTTGGAATGCTTAATATAACCTTTAATATATGAGGACAACTTTCGGTTTCCTAGGGAAATATAATGAAACGACAAAGATGAAGATCATCAGAAGGTTTAGTAAAACTATCGATCTGATCACGTCGCGAGGTTCAAAGTGCACTGAAATCCTTCTATGGGGGCTAAATGTCGAGCTTCTAAGAAACCTTATGGATTACTGGAAGCTTTAGTGATATTATGGATCCCATCCAGTTGAAATGTTTAGATCATACTTAAACCTTTCGGTAAGGCTGAAAGTAAGATGATTCTTTCTCCAACTCTACATAAGAAATGAACATTTGCTTAAAACCTTCCAGGATCGATCCCCTCCTATTAGGGTTAGAATTATGATCGCAAAACCTACTGACCTAGTCATTTCACTCAAGTGATCAAAAATCCACTCATCAAAAGGTTGAATTCACATGTAACAGTCCTATGAAATGCATCGGGGATGCTGACAAGAAATCTTGTTAACATTCCAATATGTTAATCGAAAAGAATTTATAAATTTATTTCAACTTTATATAATCAAAATCTTATATTAAATAGAATCTATTTAGCTGAAAAAATTCATTGTCAAAAAGATTAATTATCAAATATCATATTCAAATATTTTATTTTTAATTAACTTTATGTAAAATTTATGACATAGAAAGCAGAGTTGTTATAGACTCCTCCTTATGAAAATTGCGTCCTTGCAATTTCTTAGAGAGACGTCGTATACAACTCATACCCTGACTTTCTTCATATTCTACGAACTTCTATCAAACCAAACTCATACAACTCCTCTATGTAACTCTCATATTCCAATACATCTTTTCATATGCTACTATTTTAAATAGATTCAATTCACGACTTTCTATTTTTCACATGCAATAAAATGATTGAATATTTTCTAAATGTCAGATTTTCTGGGTAATTTCGCTAGAGCTTTCTATGTATGAAGAATGTTTTGAAAAATCAAAACACAATATAATTACATAACATACATATTTAAAGAGGCATACCTATGGGGCATTCCAAAACATGGGGAAACAATATAGTATCACCTCATATATTTATATACCATAAAAGCATACCTTTATTTAGCAATTTTAAGAAGTTTACTTAACTATTTAGCAATCAAAACATGCCATCATCGTCAAATGGTCTAATCATGCTTCTTATGTACCTATACTCAACTCAAATTCCATATTAGATTCATATGAAAAGATAAAATGGATATGAGTTAATTTAAATTTAGGACAACACAATATTTAGGTTTTAGCCACATCCCGACAAAATTTTAACATCAAAAACTCAAAATTAAGCAATGAAATCAAAAGACAAATTGTTGCATAATTAGCTTTTAATAACAACTCTCGGATTACAAACAAAACTCACCTACGTCATGAGTTCCAAATGAGGGTAAAATTTGAAGCCATATGAGAAACGTATGTCCACTTCAAAAATAAGCATTTTTGGTTACGAAGACATCAAAATTCGCAAAAAACCACACAAAAAAAGTTATTTCTTATGTTTTAAGCTTTCTGAAATGGACAAAATCATCAAAATCGGATAAACCGTTCAAAGGTTATGGTTAAACAAATTCAGCTTTTTTTAGGTCAATTTGCATTTCGGGATGGCAATAACCATTCTTATTAATTCACGTTTAAATCTTCACGAACTTCTAAATTTTGGAAAGTGATAAACAACAAAGTTATTATTTATGCAATTGTCTAACCAACAAAAGAAGAATTGATAAAATAGGATATTTTATCACAAGTTATGATTATGTAATAAGAACTATAATCTCTTCTTTCATTTCTTTTTCAAAATAATCAATTGGTTTGGTGTTCAACTCATTTCACTTATTTAAATCATTGTTATTTCATATTTTTGGGTACGCTACGATATATTACAATAGCCTTCTACTGCCTTATGGGCAGCCCAATTTTTTTCTTCAATAAAAGTGAACTAAAATGGTTGAACTTCAAGCTTGGAGCTTTGAATTTTCACCCTAATGTGAGGTCAGGTGTTTAATTTTATTTCAAGAATCACCATAAAAAAGCAATTCATGACATGGGTTTTGAAATCAAAAATTTAAAACATCAATTTCAATCTAGAATTCATTTTATATTAGCTTAGAAGTACTTTAGCCTTCATCTCTATGTATAAAATCATGAAACTAGAATAATATTTGAATGTAACTGATCCAATCGAAATCTTTGATCTCAAACTAAGTCATTTATTCATTATTACTTATTTTTATTTTGTAACCGATCTATTGCACATCAAGTATCTTGCTTGGATTGGATTAATGGTTGGCCATTGTATTTTGGTTGTCGAGTATTATCATCAATTCAAAATTTTGTGTATGACTTGAATAATTTAAAGCTTCCAGGAAATGATATAAGTTCTCTTTGTTGGATTTGATTCAACTAAATATTAACATCATAAATATTTATCTGTAGACTATCTTATTAAAGAAAAATTAAAATCCAAAGAGCAATTAATTTAGCAAAAGTTTTTTTTAATCGCCATTTACAACTTATAATTCCTGTTGCATCACACAAAGTATAAAATAGTTTATCAGTATTATAAAAGTAACATTTTTTCCATTTGGAAAAATATATCGAATATAATCATCAACGCCGTTGGCCTTTTAATGATGACTGTATTAAATCTCATGGTAAACCAAATATAATGTGCATTTTTAGTTAGAAAATGGGCTAACAACACAAATGTACATGACTAATTTACAAGATCATCATTTGGTAAACTAAATATAGTTCTCAATATTGGTAGCCTTCCCACGATGTCTCTAATTTCAAAGTTTAAAAACTCGTCCATCTCGTGTGACATCTAATTTCCCTCATAACATTATTTTCAATATTATTCAAAATTTAATGTTGTTATTATTATTATTATTATTAAAACATTTTATTCATTTTCAAACCATTGTGTCGAAAAGCCTCGTCCCAGTGTTTAGGAATCCCTATCGATAACGTTGGCTAGATACATCGACAAAATTCTTAAAGCACTTGACGAACAAATTAGCAGTAAAAATTAACTATCAACATATTTTTAATCATTTTATAAGTCAAATTCTCATTTTTACCAAATCATTTGCTTGTTTTGAATAAAAAAATTATTTTCAAAATTCATATATACATCTAATTCAGCAATAATCAACAACAATAAAAATTATCACACATCATCCCTATAATCAAACAAGCACCAATATAATAATAGATACATTTCCAAACAAAGCGACAAAAACCTACAATGTAAAGCTATCTATAAGTTTCTTTTGCATAACTCCGGTCACTACTGGATCGAGCTACTAAGCCAAATAGAGGTCTATTCAACAACACCAATGCCGACACTACTAGTCTGGCTAATAACTCTTTATTCCACTACCTACGTTAACAACTAAAATCCACACGAAAACGAACACACAGAAGAGATAGGGATAAAATTATATATATATATATATATATATATATATATATATATATTTATATATATAATAGGAAAAATAACAAGTACATCCCCAGAAGATAATCCCAGTAATCATCATATACTCCTACTATGCATTTAATATAGGGTAACTATCCAATACACCTACAGGGACATAGACTCTAAGTTTCACCTAAGATCAGGATTCGTGTCTCTCATATATAATGTATTGTTCTAAACCTACTCTGATACCATTTTGAAACACTCCACCTCTGTACCCACGCTATCCAAGAGTAGTACTAAATAATACTATCAAATAATAGGGAGAATGAGGCTGTGTATGGGGTGCACACATGAATATTCCTGTGGGCTAACATTGGGAAGTATTTAAACATTGAGTAAATAACTCGCATATACGTACAAAGTATCATCAAAAAGCAATAAACATGCATGCCTCCAGGATAGAACAATACATGACATACAATGAATTACAGAGAACACAAAGTCATACATGGCGATAATGTATAATAAAATGTATGCATAAATCCAATATATACATCAAATATACTGGCATTAAAACATCCAATACATAATTATAAATACATCTTAAATGTGCATAATGAGAATATATATATACATATACATACATATATATATAATGAAATCTTAGCATCCATCTATGCCCAACATCCATAAATAGGTCGCCACGTCCCTGGACCTGAAATGTCTCGAAATGACCCGAGTATTATATAAATAACACACAGATCAGACTACGTCTAAATCATAGGGTTAATAAATACAGGTGAAATAGTATATACTAGGATAATGACGTGATAGCACAGTATAACAATTTATGTTAATGATCACACTATGTGTGTGTGTGTGTCTATACATATACATATACATATACATATATATATATATATATATATATAAAGACGGAGACGTATGCATGGTGTATAATTACAACAACTTAAAAGAGCACTGAAATATCTCATAACTTAAATATCACCAAAACCATGTGTAAATATATCATCACCCATATAAAATAATTCAAAAGAAATTAAGAATACTATATCCAATGGGTGAATCTTCCATGTCATAAATCATCACATACAAAATGAAATTATCAAGTAAATTAGCCTGGCACACGACAATGCCCTAATATAATATTATAAATCATATAATCAATAAATAAAGTAAGATAGCACATCAAATCATCCAAATGAAATTAAATACTATAAAACCCACAAAGATAATCCATCACAATCAATAAAAAAATCCTATCTCTAAGATATCAAACCAGAAGAGTATGGATATTCCAGGACAAAACTACATTTTAAACACATAGTCTCTAGTATAGCCAACTCATTGGATAGAAAATAATGTATACCAGTCCACAATACATACATCATCCCCAACCAAAAAGGGTGACTGATACCACATAGCATGCTCCATGATCCCAGAGTCTACTAGGCTCCCTCTAATAACCGAATCTATTCCTACAGTCTACATTTACCTTGATGGACATCATAAACCCATCCACCAATGGCTCATCAACACGTAGCTTCGGTCATGACTTGGCACTTGCCACTATGGTAACAGACTGCTGGCTTATACAACACAAGGGGCTATTAGCAATCCCGTGACGCGCATCGAATATAATAACCAACAATAGTGTCGCGGATCTAAGGCACAACCCCACGATTAGGCCATAAGGATGGATACTGGCCAATCTGTTTAACTCCCGAAATATAAAGGGAGCTGAACACAAGTGGACGACATATAGTACTCATATCCTATTCAACATATAGCTCTAGACGCAAATCGACACACGGCTTTATATGCATATAAGTCAACACATTTCTATAAAATACTAGAGCTCTAATCCTAGCGGATACACAACTCTTCTACATGATAACATATGGTTCTAAGATATACCGATCAAATATTCATATAAGTGTAATCCTTGTTTGAGTGGCATTTACTTACAATGAATAATCAAACAAATAATATAACGGCATCCCATATCACCGCTTGTTATTTGGATAATTATTCAAGGCATACAAACTGCGCTCAATCCACACTAGGTATCTCTACATGACAAGCCAAATGAATAACAGAAAAAGTATGACTGAAAGTTCCATACCAAACGGTATTATTAATTTCTTTATTCAAATTTCTCATCACATAGAAATGAAACCTCACAAATCAAATAGAAGGATATAATTAGCAAATCATATCAAATAACTAAACAAATAACAATCAATGGTGAATCATACATAATATCCAATTCAATGTAAAGGAAAAGAAAAATAAAAAATATAGGAATCGTACATAATTTTTTTAATTCAATTCAGAAAGGAAATAATAATAAGTTTCAAAAAAATTCTTTATTTAAACAATTAAATACAATATCCTAATACATATATAAAGGATAATTTATTAATTTATAAGTAATCACATTATTTGTGAAAATACACTTCAAATTTTCTAAACCATTAATCCGAAAATATTTCCTTATTTCTAAAAATTATATAAACTTCTTAAATAATTACTTAAAACATAACAAATACTTAGAAATAGATGATAAATGTATATTAAATAATATATTCACTTTATTCATTTAATTCCAACATAAGATTCAATTAATAAATTTCATTTCCATATCCATACATATATTTCCCAAAACATCCAACAACACTTTAATCGAAAACAATTATAGAAACAAATAAAAAAATTTCTATACGAAGTAATACTTTAAATAATTAATAAAAGTACAAAGAAATATTCTTTTTATTTCGAACTATAATTTATAGTTCAAAATTTTGTTATTTATTCAAAATTTAAAATTGTTCATATAGAAAAACATCCAATATCTCTTTAAATTTATTTAATAATCTTCTATAATTAAATCTTATTTAAAAATACATTTATGAGTTATGGAACAAATTATACTTACTTCAAACCATAGAATATAATACTAATCTTCACATTATACTCTAACAGTGAGAAATCAAATATTTTCTATTTTTAAAACAATATTTTGATATCCAAAATAATGTCCAAGAAAATCATTTTTTTACAATCCAATTTCATTTATTTATAAATAATTAAATTTTAAAATAGCAAAAATAATTTATCGATGATTTCAAAAAATTATAAACCCAAAAAAATCAATCGAACGTCTAAAAATATGAATTAAGTAGAAATATCCTCCATAATCATCAATGATCATCAATATAAATTTCTACCAAATGGCCGGTCTAATTACATCGAATTTCATCTATCGATATAATTTACACATAATATAAATAAATTACTCAAATTAAAATATGAACGGACAACATCTCCTTTGCATGTTGGACATCGAACAAACACAAAACTCCACAATCATTTACCAAAAAAACATCTGTAACACCCCGCATTTTTATATAATTAAATATTATCAATTAAATTGACATAATTGCAAAACCGAATATAAATGTCAAATATATGCATTTAAGACTTAAGAGGTCACATAGAATTACACAAGCAATGAGTGTGTGATTAATTGACGCATCAATCAATTAAAAGGGCTATTAATTTAGAGACATAGAGGCGTCAATTAGTCAGAGAATATGCTATTTTTATAACATTAATCAATAAGAGATCTTCTAATAAAGGGAAATATGTGTGAAAAATAAATTAAATGATAACATACATATATTAATTTATAATTGACGCAATCAGTTAATTAAGAAATTAAATTAAAGACATTAAGTAAGCATCAATTAATAAAAGAGGGAAACTTATATGTCAATTAATTAGGTAATGAATTTGTGTTTAAATATATACAACTAATCAATGCATGATTGAGTGATGTATAAGAATTAATTTGGATATCGATTAAAATGGGAAAACGTGTTAATTAATTAATTGGCAATTAGTTAAGGTTTTTAAAAAGGGTGTCAAATAATCAAAGAATATGCCCTTTTACAATAACTAATAATGTAAATTAATTATTTAGAAGAAAACGTTAGTTATAGGATTATTTGTTTAAAGGTTAAATAGAAAAAAAAGAATTGGAATTCGTATAAAAATCAAACAGAGTAATTAAGCTTATGATGAAGGTAAGTTAATAAGAAAAAATTAAAAAAATGTAACATTTATGTACGTTAATAGAGGAATTAATTGACGTGTTCAAATAGGTAAGAAATTATAACATGTAAGAATCAATTAATACTGCATATATATATGTATGATCTAATTAATTCGATAATTAATGAGAGAATCTTATTTAGAAGGAAACGTGAATTTATATGGTCGTATAACAAAGGAATAAATAAATAACATTGGAGAATTATACGTTATAAGCTAACGTAAACAAACTAATAAATGATGGCAATGATTGTTTTTAGGGTTAATCGGATGTTTCATAGTTGTTCACTACACCCATAAATTGAACGTAACTTAACCCCATCCCACACTATTTTCTCCAAATCAGCTGCTATCATTTCACAGCAAACTCCTCTTCTCTTCTCTCTCTTCCTTTCTCCTTTATCAATCAATTCTTTTCCCCAAAAAAATTAAGCGATGAAATACATACAAGCAAATCGTAAAGCAAACAAATCAGGGAATTTACAGCGAATTAAAAAGGGGGAAAAGCTGAGAAAAGCGTAGCAATTTAAAAGGGATAGAGATTGAAGCTAAGAACAACCTGTAAGTGGATTTATTTCATATCTTTTAAGTTTAAGATATATTGTCGGTAAATTCTCGTTTAGATAATTTTATTCAATAATTAATCCTATTAATTAAGTTATGCCGAACTATAAGGAATTTATAGTATTCGTATTTATTTACATCTGTTTCTACATTTTAGATTTCTTGCAAGCGTCGTTCTCCTTCTATTTTCTTCTCCTTCTTCACGTATGGATTAGAATAGATTAAAAATGAATATGGATTAAATAATTAAGAATACTGAAAATGAAGGAAATAAGATGTAAAATAATAAAAGTTTGAGGAATGGAACTACGGTAATAAATTACGTTAAAATGAGAAAATTTTAAGGAATGGATCCACTGGAACTTGGATTGTTACATTTGGTATCAAAGCCTAGGTTAAGGATTCCTAGGTAGGTAGTGAGTGAAAGTATTTGTATTTTTGAATAAAATATAAATGTAGTATGTACTAAAATCCAAATATTCCCCAATTATACATTTTGACATGTGGAAACTTTTTAAAAGTATATTTGTGCTTAGTTGGCTAGTTTGGTTTAGGATGACCTAAGTATGTTGAGCCCTATGTTAATTACCGACTATAGTATAAAAATAAGCCATATTTTGAGAGAAGACTGGTATACATATGTTATAGGAAGTGGAGAAGTTCCCTAGGGATAGTAGGGAAGTGTTTTTATTTTGGAAGAAATAAGGGGTTTTAAGAAAATCCACTTTATGTCTAGCCCAATAAAATGAATGTGACGACCCAGAATTTCTAAAAATTTAAATTTGAATAGTTAATTGATTTTAAAATATTTAAAAATTAATTTTAACTTGATATTTTTTTTATAACAGCGTACGCAGGAAGCTTCTCCAACCCTATACCTTAACCCCCCTCTCTAACTTTCAACCCGAAAACAAAAATTCACGAAAAAAAAGAGCGAAATCTTCACAAAAAAAAAAAGAAAATGGCCGAAGCCGGCCTACTCGAAATCGAAATCATTTATATTCAAAATCGTTCGTTCCTATAAAAAAACCAAAATGGGAGAAGGGTCGCCTGCGAACGCGAAGGGGAGTCGCGTGGGTTTCATTCGCGGCTGTGGCGATGTCGCGAAGGTCGCGAGGGGTGGCGATGTCGCGAAGCCTTCGATCGATAGCTGGGAGTGCGGCGGTGCAAGGGGCTATCGCATGACGTCTGGGAGGTTCGCGTGCGATGGCTTCAAGGCAAAGCATAACAAAGGGGTGGTGGAGTCGGCGATTAGTGATGCAGTGGATGTATTGTGGTTAGTGGAGGGGAAGAAATTATGCTCGACGTCGAATTGGGTGGCGATGGATTGAAGGCTTAGTCGGGTTACAGCTAGTTTTGGGATCTGTAGGTGTCAGGTGAGGCTTGTTTTTTATTTATTAATTTCTGATTAATAATCATATATTTGTAGATGGCTAAAAAAAGGAAGAAAACTACAGTAAAAAGAAAGAAAGAAAAAAAAGTATAATACATATGTTTATAGAAAACAGAAAAATGTTTTACAGATGAGGTTTGGGAAAAATATAAAAATTTTATAAAGATGTTTATGGATTATTTTTCTGAGCATACATGTAGTTTTAAATAAAGAAAATAAAATTTAATATACATATTCACATTTCAAGGCTATTGGTTATTTAAAAACAAATATATATAATATGGTGACTAGTCTATTTAATAAACTTATTTAATTATTTCAGCCATTAAAATATTTTATTAAAAGAAAATTTGTTTAAAATTTAATTATTAGTTTAAACCAAATTTATTAGTTCAGATTTAAATTAAAAAATGACAAATGATTGTTCAATTTATTTCGAATATTAATAAAATCATATACTATTTACATAAGGTCAAAATTTGGGAAGAAACAAGCTGGATTTGGGAATGGATGCTAATAAAAGCAAAGGTGAGTAAATCTCACTCTGTTGAATTTTTATTTAAATTTAAATGGTTAAATTTAAATATTTGGCTGAATGGTTGAATTGGTTTGATGTGCACTGTGAATTGATGATCTGTTGATTTTGGTTTTGGTTGGTTCTCGAGTTAATTGTTGCTTAACTCAAAGTATTGGGAATTTTAAGTTGTTTTAAACTTAAAACATAAATGAGAAAATGTTTCCATTTTAAAGTTACTAAGATCTTAATGATTTGTGATTCACTAAAATGGATGAGTAATTAAAATGGATAATTAATTAATTCAATTAAAACTAATTAATTGATTAAGTTTTAAGTTAATTAATTAAGTGTAAGTAATTCAGAATAGTCATTGGATGGTTTAATTAGTAATTACTTAATGTAATTAATAAAATATAATTACTTTGTGAAATTTATCAAGAGGTTAATTAAGATAATTAATTAAGGAGTAATTAATTTATTAATGGAGTAAATAAAAGAATAGTTAATTACGGATTGGGATTAATCGAGAATGATTAATATTGGGATTGAATTAAAGTAATTAATTTAGATTAGAACAAATCAAAACATAATTGGAAATCATTAATTTATATAATCAACGATGTAATTAAAGATTGATTGATTAAGATGAATTAATCATAAGTAACTCATGAGAAATTAATAAATTAATGTAAGTAATTAAGAATTAGTGTAATTGATTATGGTTAATTAATTTGTGAAGTAATTAAAGATTACTCATTGATTTGGTTAAGAATAATTAATATCATAAAATTAAATAAAGATAATTACTTGAATGTAATTGAAAATAATTAATCCATGGTAATTAATTAAGATGAATTATAAAGGAATGGTTGATTAATTGATTTAAAACTAATTAATGTTAAATGAAGGAATCTAAGTGATTGAGGATTGAAATTCAATTAGAATCGATTGAATTAATTTGGAAGTGATCAAATTTGCTTCTGGATGATTGAATGGTATTAGATGTTTGAGTGAGTTGATATCTCTGATATGAAATGTTGTGTATTTCATTTATATAACTTATGTTAGGATGACATGAGTTTCGAAGAGGCCGGGGTCGGGTATTAGAGATACCCGAAACCACTTCGAATTTTTACAAATTAATTTGTGAAATCAATACGATGAAATGAAACGATTTAAGTGAATTGGATTATTTTATCTAAGTTTGGTATTTAGAAATTTATATGTGAAATAAGTGTTATCTATAGTAAATTGTGAATTGGTTTAATTGATATAAGTTGCCCGGGTTTATATAAGTTGTTTTCTTTGGTATTCCATGTTAGTTGGGTTTACTCACGCTGGTTTCCAGCCTGACCCGGGTGTTACTTTGGTGTAATGCTCGGGTAAGACCGAGTATTATAGATTTTCAGGTAGGTACGGTCTGAAGCTCAGGAGGCGAGATGGATGGCAGGAGCGTATAGAGTATTTCCACTGTATTTATATTGTTGTTAATATGAGACATGATAATTGTATATATTCAGTGACTGTATATATATGTGAAACTCTGATGTATATTAAATGTAATCAATAGATATAGTAATCTTTTATAAACTGTTGTTATTTATTATTATATTTTATCCGCTGCGAATGTGAGATGTTTGGTGTTCTGTTCTTCTTCTTCTATCTCTTTCTTCTTTTTCATAACTATCTGGAATTTTCGGCTTCGAAAATTTCGGGTCGTTACATTTGGTATCAGAGCTGAAAGGTTAAGCGAGAACCTTGGCTCTGGTGGGGATTACTCATTTAATAGAGTCTGTAGTACTCTAGAATGAGTTGAGAATATATATATATATATATATATATATATATATATGAGCACGTATTTTGATATTTTCTTATATAAAGATTTTAAATGATTTTATATAAAATATATATTTTGATATATAAAGTAATATTTCCTTCTAATAAATATTTTGGTGATTGGTTGTTAATTATTGAAATTAAAATTAAGAAGTAATATAATACAACCAAATTGAAGTCTTGAATTGGAATTAAATTAAGTAGAAACAGAAATACAACCAAATTAAAATTTAATTGATTGAAAATGAAATTCTAAATCTGGTCTCAGAATTTGAAAATTTTGTTTCAAAGTAATGAAAAATAATAAATAAGTATTATTTGGATAACTGGGACTTGTTGCAAACAATGGGTTGTTTGAAAATTTGATTTGAATTAAAGACCAAAAGTGGTCTAAAATTTAAGGATGACCTCGTGTGTAAAGGACATAATATGTATGAACAAGGAATATATATAAATCAAAAATAGTTTGAATAAACCCTAAATGTTGAGTTTAGGAATGGGATGTGATACCCAAGTGATAAGTTTTTAAGTGGGAAGATTTTTATTGTGAAGTTTAAGGATTGAATGAGGTTGATTGGATTAAGTAAATTGAATTTAACTTGGGAAAAGAAAATGGATGGACGTTTTAAAAATAAATTGGATGATATCATCCTATTGTTAATAAAAATCTATAAACTAAGAATGGTATTGTATAAATAAAATAAATTCAAATAATTGAATTGTAAATTAAACTTGTTTAAGAACCGGCTTCAAACTGGAAGATAAAAATTTAATAATAAATTAAAATTTTAAAATAAAATTGTATTTAACCCTTACCTGAACCTTGAAATACACGAGTAAAGATAATTTAAAGTGGAATTCAGTTTAATTTGAGAAAGGAATCAAGATAGATTCAACTTGAATTGGGCTTAAATAAATTGCAATAAAAATTAAAGTTATTCAAATTGAAATTGAGTCAATTTAAACGGAAGTGGAAATTAAGATTGAATCGTTGGGAATGTGAACAGTTTGACTCTGGACCATTTTTTTACATAAATTGTTTTAATATAAATAAAATTTTCCAAGCTATTTAATATATACAACCTTTCTTATTAAACCCAAAATTATTTTATACTTATTTTATAACTACTTTTGGAGTTATTTAACTATTTTGTAGCTATTTTATAAACTAATTACTATTTTTCAACTATTTAACAGACTAATTTCTATTTTACAACTATTTGGCAATTATTTAAAAATTTATGAAACTATTTAACCATTTTCAACTATTTTACAATTAGATAACTATTCTATAGCTATTTTGTAAACTAATAATTATTTTTCAACTACTTATCTATTTTTTTTTAAAATTTTCAAGCTATTTCCAAAATATAAGCTGGTCAGAGTTCAAACTGTTATTGATTAAATACCCAATTGAGATAAGAATTGAAGTGATAATTCAATGGAAGTGAGGCAATAGTGAATAGAAATGGGATTGATTTGGCAAATAATCAATGAAAATAAATATGTAGGATGTACGTATACTATTCTATTCGCATGGTGATTTGATCCAAATTCGAGCATAGAATTTCGAGATAGTTTATCGATCCGAGTTGGGATTTTTCACTCGATTTTCGACGACGAACCTGGATATGGATTGTTGATTGGTTCTGGATATTCTCTATCATAGTTATGGCTATGCAAAAGGAATGATGGTTTTTGATCAAGAAACCAGATCTGTGTCTGCACTAGGAAGTCGGTTGGACGATACTAGTTCGAAAGTAAAATTGTGTGATCGAGGGAGCGATCAGATTGGTATAGCGTACGGATGATTTGTGTACATCATACGGATTTGAATGGAATTGTTATTGAGAAGAGTAATCAAATTTGAATATTTGATTTTTAATAAACGAAGTTATATATCTTTGTTATATATGAGATAAATCTCCCCTTGTTGAATTTATTGCTGGAAGAAAAGGGATTTTTGGAAGTGTTTGAAGTATAAAAAGGAGTTTTATACAAGTTTGAAAGGATCCAAAGTTTTTAAATTTTATATATATATCTATATATATATATATATATAGGATCGTATGAGAATTTTGGAAAAAGATTTTGGGAACCTTTGGATTTGGAAAGGCTTTTGATTTTTGGGTAAAATCAATATTGAAATTTGGAAAGCCTAATTTGAGAATTATCGATTTTGGGATAATCGATTTTGTGTAAAGAAGCTTTGTACGAGATCATACTAGGTGTATGATTTGAAAGATACTATATGTCTATAGTATAAAGTGTTTTGATGATGGCTCTGGGGAAAAAGGCGCTCCCTTGAAATGAACTTCTCAGGAGTACCACCGGGTGGTGCTGCCTTGAGCCCCAAAGGGGGGGTTCTAAAGTTGATCCTGTGAGGAGTCCGGATAAAACTAGTTCCTGAGGATTATAAATTGAGTATACCATAGCGAAAGTCGTGTGTGCCGCCGAGAGCCAACAGTTACATGGACTTTTGCTGCGATGGCAACATAACCCAGGATGTAACTGCGACCTATGGTATAACATAGCGAAAGTCGTGTGTGCCGCCGAGAGCCAACAGTCTGCGTTTGATTTTATATCGGCAGACTGCAACCTATGTAGGAGTGGAGAGGTTTCATTTCGACAGCGAAAATCAGAGGCCGTTGAGAGCCTGCAGTTACATGGACTTTTGCTGTGATGGCAACGTAACCCTGGGATGTAACTGTGATCCGTTGTGGGTTCCATGGCGTAATCGAGAGGCCGCGGAGAGCCTGTAGTTACATGGACTTTTGCTGCGACGACAACGTAACCCTGTAATGTAACTGCGACCATGGATGGGGGCGATGATTTCCAGAGCATTCTCACCAAAGATATTTCCTCTATTTCAAAAACGCTTTCAATATTTTCAATAAAATTATTTTCCAAGTTTTTCACTAGATGTTGAAAACGAGTTTACCAAGTACTTATAGATTTTCAGTCCTACGCCTGATCAACGTATGACTAAATTTCTATGAGAACAAGGATGGACTGGTTGAGACATCGAGTTATAAGAATTATTTTTATAAAGAGCTATTTTATTAGTATGATGTGAATTTAAAAGCATTTCTAAATTTTTTAAATAAAAGTGTTGGAATTTTGGGAAAATAAAAAGGAAATCCAAACTGGAAATTTAAATGAGGCGATTTTTGAATTAAAAGTTGGAAGTAAGTTAATCAATAGTTATTTGATTGAGTATATTAATAAAATTTAACTTGGGAAAATAAATGGATTGTAAGTTGATAATGGGTTTAAGGATGAATTCAAATTGTAAATAGAATTCGACTTGGATTTGATAATGAAATAAATTAGAAGCGATATTGTAAAAATAAAAATAAAATAGAGTTGGATTGAAAAATGTGATGGTTTGAATTACAAATAAAATTCAAGGTTGATTTGAATAATATTTAATGGAATTTGCAAGTAAATTAGATATAAGAGAAGTGTAGTCAAATGAAATGGAAGTGAATTATAATAGAAATGGTTTGAGTGCAAACAAAACCCAAGTGAATAGAAATAAATTGAGAATGACTTTGTATTAATATACTAAATTCGAAAGGGGTTAAGTAAATGGAAAATTTAAAATGGGTTAATTGAATTAAATAATAATTGGATGAAGTCTGATTGAATAAACTAAATCAAGTTGTGATTGGAATTGGATTATCAGACTGAACTTAAATTTGGTGGTATATTAATTTGAAGAATAAATGAGTTAAGTATGTGCTTGGATATTATTTTGATAAATTGAGAAGGTGAATTTAAAATTAAAATCTAAAATGAATGGGCCAACTGAATTTAATGGAGGTTGATTAAATGAGAATCAAATAGAAGTAAACTTAAGTTTGATGTTGGAATAAATTAAAGTAAATTCACCTAAGTTTAAAATTTATGGAAGCTTGGCTTCGAATAAGGGTGAAAGCCCATTAACTAAAAGCTTGGGTTGAATTAATTTGGGAATGGCTAGAGGTATATAAGAATGGAATGTGTCGAGCTAAATAATGGTTGGTGAATAAATTAGAATGAAATGGGAGTAGTTACAGAATGAGTTGAAATTAATATAAAATAGTTATAAATTGAAATAGATACTCTAATAAACGAATATCGTTGAAATTGCATAAAATGGTTGTCGTTCGGCGTAAATAAAAGTAATTAAAATGCTATGAGTTAATAGAGATTAAATAAAATTGATTCTGAATCATTTGAAGTGAATATGAGCTTGTTTGGATTAAAAATCAATGGAATATAAGAAATGGAGTTGTAAACCATTGAAATTGAACGAAATGGTTTATAAATTGGTTGAAAACAATTGAATTAGGTTTGAAAACATATAAATTGCTTGTGGAAGTTATTTTGAATGCATTTCTTTTAGAATTGAAGTGTTATAATTGTTTAAGTAAAAGAAATGTTATAAACTTCATATATATAGTGCTTATATGTTTAAATTGAGTAAATACAGGTACCTGAAGGCCGTTTGGCTAGATTTGGATGCACTAGTTGCTAAAATAAGTAAGATGCATGCTTAAAATGCTAAATAAGGTACGCCTACGCAATAAAAATAGGAAATATGAACTGTTTTTGCTTTTTTCGACCGGGTGGGTCGATGTATATATATTTATATCTCTTGTCAAATTGCAAAAGCTCCTCCGTACAAAGGAGACTCTGCCAAAAAAATTTCAAAATTTTGGGAGTTAGAAAAATTTTTGAAAATTTTTGGAGAAAATTTTTGTTAACGACAAAATAATTTCAAATTGGAAATTAAAGTAAATTAGTAGATAAAACTAATATGAATCAGTTATAAATGAAACATAAAATTTAATAAAATTTCCGTAAGGAAATGTGTACAATAATTTAAAAAAAAAGGGCTATGATTGGATATTATCGCTTGGTAAGATATGCAGGTATTATAAGGAGAAAAGAAAAATTGGATTTGATATTGGAAGATAAATTTGAATTGCTCGACAAAAATGTATGTATTTAAATTTCTGTATGAAATTGGATTAGGTTTTGGATCTAGCCACTTGGCTTTTGTTTTCTTTTGGAGTTTGGGAGCCCGTAGAGGCCTTTTGTAGTTGTACCGAGCTAGCCGCGCAAAGGAGACGCTGACAAAAATTTTCAGAAATTTAGAGAGTTAGAAAAATTTTGAGAAAATTTTGATAATTCAAAATTTGGTTTTAAATTTAAATTTAAATGATTGAACAAAAGGGTAGTATTTGAAACTATAAAAGATTTTGGGAGGTTAGTTAAGGTGATAGTGAGTCATTAATAAAAGATAGTTGGTAAGGTGTTGAATTGTGAGTTTTAGAGAAAAGGTAAACGGGTATTGGTTCATTCTTCCTAACTAGTAATTTCGGGGACGAAATTCGTTTAAGGGGGGAGGAATGTGACGACCCATAATTTCTAACAATTTAAATTTGAATAGTTAATTGATTTTAAAATATTTAAAAATTAATTTTAACTTGAATTCAAGATATCAATATTTACTTGGTAATTAAATCATTGAATTATATAGTTTAAATATTGAATTTAATAATTGAAAATTGGGTAAATTGTTGAATCTGAAATTTCTAAGCCTGTTTAAAATAATTTGAAGACTTATAAAATCTATAATGATGATACTGAAGATAATAGAATGGTTGAAATTTAATTTAAAGGTAATTTGTTCAATTTTAATAATATATCGTTTAAATTGGAATTTAAAAATAGCCTTCCGAGGCACAGTCTCGGAATTCGACGAAACTAGTTCCATTAGATCCGTAATAGTTAGTTATTATCGGATTTCAATTTTTGTAGCAATCGGAGTTTTTGTTTGACCTTGGCAGCTCAAAACGTTTAGAACTATTTTAATCGATTTGATTTAAAATTGATCGTTTACTCCCGTAACTTCCACATATGATTGAATTAGCCTCCGAAACACGTTCCATTGTGTTCGGAACGTGGGTAAAACCCTATAATCTCCTAGCAGCATTGCTTAAGAGGAATTCGAAATTTTTATGGCAGCAATTACAAGGGGCATTTTGGAAATATTATAATATAATATATTTTGAAGTACATTTGGTCAAAGATTTTTTTTTATAACAGCATACGCAGGAAGCTTCTCCAACCCTATACCTTAACCCCCCTCTCTAACTTTCAACTCGAAAACAAAAATTCACGAAAAAAAGGAGGGAAATCTTCAGAAAAAAAAGAAAATGGCCGAAGCCGGCTTACTCGAAATCGAAATCATTTATATTCAAAATCGTTCGTTCCTATAAAAAAAACCTAAAATGGGAGAAGGGTCGCCTACGAATGCGAAGGGAGTCGCGTGGGTTTCATTTGCGGCTGTGGCGATGTCGTGAAGGTTGCGAGGGGTGGCGATGTCGCAAAGCCTTCGATTGATAGCTGGAAGTGCGGCAGGGCAAGGGGCTATCGCGTGACGTCTGGGAGGTTCGCGTGTGATGGCTTCAAGGCAGAGCGCAACAAAGGGGCGGTGGAGTCGGCGATTTGTGATGGCAGTGGATGTATTGTAATTAGTGGTGCTGAGTGTGAGCAAGCTCGCACGCGCAGTGTGGTCTCGTGAGGCCGGCAGTGGCTTGGAGGGGAAGAAATTATGCTCGACGTCGAATTGGGTGGCGATGGATAGAAGGCTTAGTCGGGTTACAGCTAGTTTTGGGATCTGTAGGTGTCAGGTGAGGCTCGTTTTTTATTTATTTATTTCTGATTAATAATCATATATTTGTAGATGGCTAAAAAAAAGGAAGAAAACAAAGAAAAATCTATATCTACAGTAAAAAGAAAGAAAGAAAGAAAAGTATAATACATATGTTTATAGGAAACGGAAAATTGTTTTACAGATGAGGTTTGGGAAAAATATAAAAATTTTATAATGATGTTCATGGATTATTTTTCTAAGCATACATGTAGTTTTAAATAAAGAAAATAAATTTTAATATACATATTCACATTTCAAGGCTATTGGTTATTTAAAAACAAATATATATATAATATGGTGACTAGTCTATTTAATAAACTTATTTAATTATTTCAGCCACTAAAATATTTTATTAGAAGAAAATTTGTTTAAAATTTAATTGTTAGTTTAAACCAAATTTATTAGTTCAGATTTAAATTAAAAAATGACAAATGATTGTTCAATTTATTTCGAATATTAATAAAATCATATACTATTTACATAAGGTCAAAATTTGGGAAGAAACAAGCTGGATTTTGGAATGGATGCTAATAAAAGAAAAGATGAGTAAATCTCATTCTGTTGGATTTTTATTTAAATTTAAATGGTTAAATTTAAATAATTGGCTAAATTATTGAATTGGTTTGATGTGCACTGTGAATTGATGATCTGTTGATTTTGGTTTTGGTTGGTTCTCGAGTTAATTGTTGCTTAACTTAAAGTATTAGGAATTTTAAGTTGTTTTAAACTTAAAACATAAATACGAAAATGTTTCCATTTTAAAGTTACTAAGAGCTTAATGATTTGTGATTCACTAAAATGGACGAGTAATTAAAATGGATAATTAATTAATTCAATTAAAACTAATTAATTGATTAATTTTTAAGTTAATTAATTAAGTGTAAGTAATTCAGAATAGTCATTGGATGGTTTAATTAGTAATTACTTAATGTAATTAATAAAATATAATTACTTTGTGAAATTTATCAAGAGGTTAATTAAGATAATTAATTAAGGAGTAATTAATTTATTAATGGATTAAATAAAAGAATAGTTAATTACGGATTGGGATTAATCGAGAATGATTAATATTGGGATTGAATTAAAGTAATTAATTTAGATTAGAACAAATCAAAACATAATTGGAAATCATTAATTTATATAATCAACGATGTAATTAAAGATTGATTGATTAAGATGAATTAATCATAAGTGACTCATGAGAAATTAATAAATTAATGTAAGTAATTAGTGTAATTGATTATGGTTAATTAATTTGTGAAGTAATTAAAGATTACTCATTGATTTGGTTAAGAATAATTAATATCATAAAATTAAATAAAGATAATTACTTGAATGTAATTGAAAATAATTAATCCATAGTAATTAATTAAGATGAATTATGAAGGAATGGTTGATTAATTGATTTAAAACTAATTAATGTTAAATGAAGGAATCTAAGTGATTGAGGATTGAAATTCAACTAGAATCGATTGAATTAATTTGGAAGTGATCAAATTTGCTTCTGGATGATTGAATGGTATTGGATGTTTGAGTGAGTTGATATCTCTGATATGAAATGTTGTGTATTTCATTTGTATAACTTGGGTTAGGATGACATGAGTTTCGAAGAGGCCGGGGTCGGGTATTAGAGATACCCGAAACCACTTCGAATTTTTACAAATTGATTTGTGAAATCAATACGATGAAATGAAACGATTTAAGTGAATTGGATTATTTTATCTAAGTTTGGTACTTAGAAATTTATATGTGAAATGTGTTATCTATAGTAAATTGTGAATTGGTTTAATTGATATAAGTTGCCTGGGTTTATTTAAGTTGTTTGCTTTGTTATTCCATGTTAGTTGGGTTTACTCACGCTGGTTTCCAGCCTGACCCGGGTGTTACTTTGGTGTAATGCTCGAGTCAGACCGAGTATTACAGATTTTCAGGTAGGTACGTTCTGAAGCTCAGGAGGCGAGCTGGATGGCAGGAGCGTATAGAGTATTTCCGCTGTATTTATATTGTTGTTAATCTGAGACATGATAATTGTATATATTCAGTGACTGTATATATATGTGAAACTCTGATGTATATTAAATGTAATCGATAGATATAGTATTCTTTTGTAAACTGTTATTATTTATTATTGTATTTTATCCGCTGCGAATGTGAGATGTTTGGTGTTCTGTTCTTCTTCTTCTATCTCTTTCTTCTTTTTCATAACTATCTGAATTTTCGGCTTTGAAAATTTCAGGTCGTTACAATGAAACTTTTGGAATTGAAAAGTTGAAAAATATAATTGTTAATATATTTGAGGAAGTAAATATTAGGTTTTCGAAAAAAAGGGGTATGAAATTTAAATTGATTTTTATATGATGTAAATTTTGTTAAAAGTGAATTTTTTTGAAGAAATATAAAGCGTGTATAGGTAAACAATGATTTTAAATATAAAAACCTAGAGTGTGTTAAGTATCAAAAACGTAGGTTACAACATTTATTGTTGTAATAAATGTTTTCGTTAAAAATAAAGGAAGCATAGACTATGACACTATTGTTATAATAGGTAACTCCCAAAGTAAATGTTTTTACATGGCATACGAGATTTATTTATATTTATTTTAATTGAATCCATATTTTAGTATTTTTGGATTGTAGTAACGGTGTTTTGCGCAACATCTGTTTTGACCCAAATGAGTTTTGGAGATAATTTCTAAAGTGGTTTGTATGTACACTTATTATTTAAATAAGTATATAAAAATATTTACTTAGTTACAAAGAAGTTTTAAAAATGAGTTCTTTTGAAAAATAATGTACGATAAATTGATGTATTTGGTAGAAAATATCTTATGTAAGTAAATATAGAGTAAACATACCTTAATCTATTGGAATGAAAAGAATAATGATAAAATTTTCTATGAATTACAAATAAATATGTTTTGTGCAAGCTACAAGAAATACGTGAAAGAGATGTACAAAGTATGGAAAGCACTATATTTTGTATAGCTTCGATAAAATATTAGATAAATTCCATATAATTTCACATAAACATGAAATTCTCCATTAAAGTATTCCTAGAAGGTTTTAGAGTTAATGGTTTCTCACAAGAGAAAGTAATTCCAATACATTATGGTATAAAACCATTAAGTGCAGCAAGTTAGTAACTCCTTCAAGGTTAAGTAATTGGAAGAGTAGGAAAGTTAAGAGATTATTGATAAAATAATTGTTCTTATCTACTCTAGTTTTAGTAAATTTGAAAATCTATGAAAAAAGAAGGATATTTTGAAAAATGTGAGGAATTTTTTCTTGAAGTCAAGAAAAAAAGAAAAATGTTTTAAGAACAACCAAGACATGTTTTAAAGAAAGATGGTTTGGTAGAAAAGTAAATAATTTTTTTCGAATATAGCCTAAATCCCAAGTACGGAGGAAGATGTGCGTAGAATAAAATTGGCGAAATATGAAGTTTTTCCATTTTCTACCTTCTTTCTGACATAAAAGATCGAATTTAGAAAATTAGATTTTTCTAAAATTCGAATGTTTAAATTCGTATGGTAGGGTTTGGATGAAAAATTCGTTAAACTACACCCCTATTCAATAAGAGTGTGGGAAAAATTGGATAAAAAGTGTTTTTAATTCTCAAAAGATTGCATTCATATAAAAATTGCATGTATATTTAGGATGCGTGCACCAAGTGGTTAATTGATTCGGCTTTGGTGCAGGATGTCACAAGTTCGAAACTTGCTTTCGAACGTTTATTTGACATGGGATATGTTGTTCCAATGATTTTTTGTATATAAAGTACCAGTTCAAAAAAAAAAATTTGAAGAAGCAAAGCATTCATATATGAGGTCCCACTTAGAAATTCATGTACATGCATATATTTTGTACTGAATAAAACTTTTTCACAAGAGCATGGATGGTTGAAAAATTGGATGTACACAAAATGGATGTGATTGATGCAAGCAATTTCATAATTTTACCCTTGTCGAATTTTGGGGATGAAATTTCCTAGAATTTGGGAGAATGGATCACCCCGCATTTTTATACAATTAAATAAAATCAATTGAATTAATGAAATTGCAAAATAGAATATAAATGTCAAATATATGCATTTTAGAATTAAGAGGTTACATAGATTTACGCAAGCAATGAGTGTGATTAATTAACGCATCAATCAATTAAAAGGGGAATTAATTAAGTGACATAAAGGCATCAATTAGTTAGAGAATATGTCTTTATAACATTAATTAATTAAGGGATCTTCTAATAATATAAGTTTTCATCTCAAGAGGAAATCCGACATATAGATACAAACTCAAAGCTATCACACAGTGGCTATATAAAATCTTCGAAAACAAATATAGAAATAAACATAACACAAATCAGTCTCAGACAATTCATATCACAAAGGCGGAAATATATATGAATATTACACATGAAAGTGTACATCAGAGTAGTGGTCAAACAAGATCCACAATATCAAAAAGAATAGATACAAGTGCTAGACAAAAGAATAAGTATACATCATAGAGTCTGTATCTCAAATGTATACAACAAAAACTACTAATCTAAGTAGTTAGCCAAAAGTCAGATGATGGTCCGATAAGGAGTCAAGCAGAAGCACCTGTAAAATCTCAGTCTGACCCGAGTATTATTTAAGAAGAAAATAATAAACGGATCAGTCTAGCTATAAATATCAGATGAAGTGATATATAATAAGAGATATGACATAAACATATAATAATCACAATGTCAAGCTGTGATAAATAAGTAATTGAAAATCAACAAGAGATTAATCAATATCACAATAATCTACTCAAGATAAAAAGGAATGTCATACTCCTAATTTCATTCACCAAGCCACAATAAATGACATATATATCAATGCCCATCGTAAAAGTTGGTGAAACATAAATTCCAGAAATCAACACACGAAATCCAGAAATCACAATAAAAAGGAACAACGACGTCGTACAGCGGGACATCCGATGAACCAAATCACAATAAAAAGGATGGCCAATCCCCAAAAAAAAATGGATATCGACACACCTAAAAAGACATGACCCATGAACAGTTGAACATCGACGCACCTAGAAAGATACGCCCCATGCTCTAGCATCGACGCACCTAGAAAGATACGCCCCATGCACAATTAAATAAACATCGATGCACCTAGAAAGATACACCCCATGCTCTAGCATCGACGCACCTAGAAAGATACGCCCCATGCACAAATAAATAAACATCGATGCACCTAGAAAGATACACCCCATGTAATGTCTAACATCGATGCACCTAGAAAGATACACCCCATGCCAAGTCGAACATCGACGCACCTAGAAAGATACGCCCCATGCATAGACGAACATCGACGCACCTAGAAAGATACGCCCCATGTCCCGACTTATTGAGTCGATTGCTCCACGAAGTAAATAAACGTCGATGCACCTAGAAAGGTACACCCCATGCATAAATAAAACATTGACGCACCTAAAAAGGTACGACCCATGTATAAACAAACATCGATGCACCTAGAATGGTACACCCCATGCATAATAAAACATTGACGCACCTAAAAAGGTACGACCCATGTGAGAAGTGAGACGAAGCTCAATAAAATGAGGAACAGTCCTCCACATAAACAAAGAGACATCGCACATTGCTAGTCTAAACCACAAAGATGATCGTCATGATCAACGAGAAGTGTCAATTACAATAAGCTAGTAAATATATGAGCTTAGCTTCATGTCCCATAACCACTAGCTTAACTTAAATATTTACGAACAAATTGTAGATCTCCACTAGAAAATGTCACAAGTGGTTCAATCGAACAAGTCCAAGAATTAACCGACGAAGTAAACGCAAGTTTTTCATACCACTTGTTTTACTAAGTCGTTTAATTAGATTTCTCATACGAGTGAGGTAAAGGTTTGTATATACTAATAAATTGGAAAACGGTTTTATAAACGAATTTGATATTAAAATAGTGTTGAAATCGTTTGAGGAAAGAGTTTTGATATTTACTACTAGCATAGAAAACCTTTATATTTTTAAAGTGACAAATCACAAAGAAGATTGTAGGAACAATCAATCACTAAGATTCACATTCGAAGACGTGAATAAAATCCAAAGAAATCGATATAAAATCCATCAAAGTGGATATATCTGAAATTCCCAAAGAAAAGGTCATCAAAGTCGATAATAAATGACAACAACAAAAGGGAGACGACACGAATCGATTAAAGTTGGATATTCAAACGGATTAGCAAAATAGGCTAATCTGGCTAAAATCATCAGGTCGGTCGACCGGACTCCCTGAGTCGGTCGACCGAACCAAAGGTTTCCAACCTCTCGGGACAGCAGGTCGGTCGACCGAACCCTGAACTCGGTCGACCGAACCTTAAAACAGAAAGTGCTTATGCACTTGGAAGCAGGTCGGTCGACCGGACCAGAGGGGTCGGTCGGCCGAACCTGTTTCCAGCCTCTTCCCTGCCTATAACAAATGAGGTTCAATCTTGACCAAATTGCATTTTCTCGAGCAACGGCGCTAAGGGATTATGCCAATCGACTACCCGGCCCTATATGCTCCTCGATGCATCACCAAAAACATGTTCAAACATCAAAGTTAGGATTTTTAACGAATTAAACTCAAAACACTAAAAATTGGAATATACACCAATTCAATCCAATCCAAAAGCAAATGCACACGAATAAGTGTTAGGAATTCATACCTAACATTTGAAGATAATTCATAGACTTAGACGTGAGATTAAAAATCTCACCTTTGAACCCAAACGAATGAAGAAGAAGCTACGAAGCAATGGCAAGAACAAGCACTCTTCAATTCCAACTCAACAAGCTTGAATCTAAGCTTAAAGGAGAAACATTTCCTAAATTAGGTTTACGAAATTTCTGAAATCAAAGAGAGAATGAGTTGGAGAAGATGAAGGAGATGCTTACCAATGGGTTCTCTTTGAATTTGGAGCAAGAACTTGAGCTAGGAGATGGATTTGCAAAGGAAGCTAGGGCTTGGAGTTTTAATTCTTTTTCTCTTCCACCATTGTTGAAAGCTTGAAGAGTTAGGAATTAGAAATGAAGTAATGAAGAGTTGGAGTGGGTTGGAACTGAGTTAGTAAGTGGGTTCGGCCCAAACCAAAGCCCAAAGCAAAAAGTAGCAAAATTCAACTTTCTCCAAACATATCGAAGCTTATACTCAAAAAGGTCGCAAACGACATTTTGAACTCAATGGGGGTGGTCTCGAGTCCTAATTCGACCGTATGCAAAAAGTAGCTTTTCGGACTAAAATCCGACTAACGATAAAATATTTAAATAAAATATTTAAATATAAAATCAATAAATATGCAGGTTGTTACAGACTCCCCTCCTTAAAGAAATTGCGTCCTCGCAATACTTAAGAGGAAAATAAGAAGTAACAACCATGGAAGCATATCAACACAAAAGAAATTTTGAAATAGGAAGTTCACCATAATGTGCACGAAAGAGTTAGCAAGAAGTCTGGTGAAACTTCAATTTCCACAATATTACCGGGCTCAAGAATGAAAACCGGAATCCCTAAGGCATTCCCGTAGATAAAAGACGTGGGGAACGTCAAGAATAGCATAAAATTGAGCCGGTGCAACACGTAGTATAATAACAGTACGCCCGAGAAACTTCAAACTCGAATAACTTGGAACACCGACGTAGTACAAAAACGGTACGTCCAATGAACTGATAAACCGGAACAACGATGTAGTATAATAATGGTACATCCATTGATCCAAATGAGACGGAACATCGATGTAGTGTAATAACAGTACATCCGATGAACCGAACACCATAAAAGAACATCGGACACTAGTCCATAAAAGGAATGAGATAAAACTCAATAAAACGAAGTGTACCAAAACGTCCGATGAACTTGATGAAAAGATAATTCCATTCAGACATCATCAAAGAATCAACCACTTGTTGCCTACGACAAAGCGCATTGGCAACACGATTTCCCTTCCGGGAATAAAAAGAATATCAAGATCATAAGATGTCAGGAACTCGAGTCAACATGGAGTTCCATATGAGAAAATAATTATTCCAAAGATTTATGATCGAGGTAGAGAACAATTTCTCCCCCAAAAATAATGATGCCAAATTCCAAAAGTAAAAACAATAGCCGCGAGCACTAGATCATGAGTGGCATATCTAGTCTCGATAAGCTATAATGATTTAGAAGCACAAGTGATAGCACGTTCTCCTTTGCAAGAGAATGGCATCCAAACCAATATGACTAGTATCGGTACAAATAGAAAAGTCTTGGTTCCCCTTCAGGAATCACAAGAATAAGAGTATCGAAAAGAAAGAATTTCTTTTAAATAATCTTCTTTCCTGAAAAGTTAAAACTTTCAAAATCACAATTATTTCAATGTAAAAATATTTCTAGAAGAATTTACAATTTACAAGTCAATATATCGTGTCTGATTGTCACATCAAAGCGTTTAGGAAATTCCTATCGATAACGTTGATCAAGCGCATCGACCAAAATTCTTAAAGCACTCAACGGGCAATACAATCACAAAATCATTTTTTATAGGATAAATAAATCTCTTAAAAAGTTTTAAGAATATTCTTTGTTCGTTTCAAGAACAAAATCCAGTTTTACTTATAAATAAATCTTATGAAAAAGATTTGCAAAATTTTAAATTACTATTTTCATCCAAAATCAATAAGTACAAGAATGGAGTCATCGAGATATTCATAGAATATTCGATCTAAAAAATGGATGAAATAAGCTGGAAAAACTGAATGACAAAATAATTCATTCATAGAATCATAACGAGTGCGG
This sequence comes from Allium cepa, assembly GCA_030765085.1. Classification (NCBI taxonomy): domain Eukaryota; kingdom Viridiplantae; phylum Streptophyta; class Magnoliopsida; order Asparagales; family Amaryllidaceae; genus Allium; species Allium cepa. The sequence continues at coordinate 505,715,627 of CM060939.1, forward strand.
AGTGCGTAAGTGGAATGCTAATTTACGCAACTCGTAGCAAATGAAAACCGGTGGCAAGGTTAAACTAGAAAGACCTTAACACCACACAAAAGATTTCTTAGGTGATAATCCTAAGACAAACTCAAAAATACCGAAAAATTTCTCAAACTACATGAATGAGAGAAATAACACTTTCCTTATAAGTGGGCTTTAAGGAATAAAATGATGCCATCAAGTTGGAATTAAAATCATAAAGGAAAAATAGAAATCTGGTTAACAGATTGAAAATGTCGAAGATGTATAGTCCACTCGAAAAATAGGATATGGGCTTCACAATGATTAAGCCGATCCTTTCAAAAAAATCAATTCCGAAGCCTAAGTAAAAATATCGGCTCGGAAAGATAAATCACATAAAATAATTTCGACATCAGATAAAAGCAAATTGAGTGTTGCGGATCTACCATCTGGATTCACAATCCTCAAGAAGTCAACAAGCCCAAAATATTTTCAAAGAAAAAGAATCGACAAGTTCTTTTGATATAAAATAGTGAGATGGAACCCATATCAAAAAGAACTCAAATAAGAAGATCACGAAATAAAGCAATGCCATCAAGGATTGAGTGAAAAATACCTTGGCCAAGAGAAGAGTTGCTAGGGGCTTGCACAATATTTAGCTTTCTCGTGTCCTTATTCAAAAGTTTGGGACATGCAGATAAAAGATGACCCGTTTTCTTGCAATAGCGACAAGAATGGGGTTTTGGACACATATTCGCATAGTGTTCCATAGAATTACGATTGTAGCATCCTCCACGATTACGGATTGTAGTATTTGCTACAAAAGTAGTTTGCTTCACTCTCTTATTTGGATTAAGGCTCTTGAACTTAATATGCCTCTTCTTGGAAGTCCCAATATCACAAACACTTCCTTTACCAACTTCTCCATGAAGAAGAGTAACATCCACAAGCTGATTGAAAGAAACTTCAAGTTTCAAAGGTAGAACCATTTCGGGGTTCTTACTCAAAGCACAGATAAACTCTTGATTCTTTACAAGATCCAAAAGTTGTTGAGCAGACATAAAAACTCCATCCAGGGGAGTAGCACTAGATTGACCGGCGCTGGGGCGGCCTGGTCAAACCATTTCTCTTCTTTAAGAAAGAAAGTAAGAAGAGGGAAAAAGTTACTCTCAAAATCAATATCAAGCAATCCTGATAGATAAAACAAGGAATCATAAAAGAAAGTAGGATAGAACGGTACGAAGACCCGAATAAAATCCTAAAGCACAACTCCTAAGAAAGACTTAGGACATGATCCTTGCTAAATTATTCTATATTCTTCCGAAGTTTGGCTCTGATACCAAGCTGTGACGCCCCACCTCTATACCCACGCTAGACAAGAACACTACGGAGTAATGCTGTCGACTAGCACGGAGAATAAGGCTGTTGAGGAGCGACCATCTATATAATTGCTTTGTGCGAGTACCGATATGTCAGATAGTAATAATATAAGTTTTCATCTCAAGAGGAAATCCGACATACAGATACAAATTCAAAGCTATCACACAGTGGCTATATAAAATCTTCGGAAACAAATATAGAAATAAACATAACACAAATCAGTCACAGACAATTCATATCACAAAGGCAGAAATAGATATGAATATTACACATGAAAGTGTACATCAGAGTAGTGGTCAAACAAGATCCACAATATCAAAAAGAATAGATACAAGTGCTAGACAAAAGAATAAGTATACATCATAGAGTCTGTATCTCAAATGTATACAACAAAAACTACTAATCTAAGTAGTTAGCCAAAAGTCAGATGATGGTCCGATAAGGAGTCAAGCAGAAGCACCTGTAAAATCTCAGTCTGACCCGAGTATTATTTAAGAAGAAAATAATAAACGGATCAGTCTAGCTATAAATATCAGATGAAGTGATATATAATAAGAGATATGACATAAACATATAATAATCACAATGTCAAGCTGTGATAAATAAGTAATTGAAAATCAACAAGAGATTAATCAATATCACAATAATCTACTTAAGATAAAAAGGAATGTCATACTCCTAATTTCATTCACCAAGCCACAATAAATGACATATATATCAATGCCCATCGTAAAAGTTGGTGAAACATAAATTCCAGAAATCAACACACGAAATCCAGAAATCACAATAAAAAGGAACAATGACGTCGTACAGCGGGACATCCGATGAACCAAATCACAATAAAAAGGATGGCCAATCCCCAAAAAAAACTGGATATCGACACACCTAAAAAGACATGCCCCATGAACAGTTGAACATCGACGCACCTAGAAAGATACGCCCCATGCTCTAGCATCGACGCACCTAGAAAGATACGCCCCATGCACAATTAAGTAAACATCGATGCACCTAGAAAGATACACCCCATGCTCTAGCATCGACGCACCTAGAAAGATACGCCCCATGCACAAATAAATAAACATCGATGCACCTAGAAAGATACACCCCATGTAATGTCTAACATCGATGCACCTAGAAAGATACACCCCATGCTAAGTCGAACATCGACGCACCTAGAAAGATACGCCCCATGCAAGACGAACATCGACGCACCTAGAAAGATATGCCCCATGTCCCGACTTATTGAGATGATTGCTCCACGAAGTAAATAAACATCGATGCACCTAGAAAGGTACACCCCATGCATAAATAAAACATTGACGCACCTAAAAAGGTACGACTCATGTATAAACAAACATCGATGCACCTAGAAAGGTACACCCCATGCATAATAAAACATTGACGCACCTAAAAAGGTACGACCCATGTGAGAAGTGAGACGAAGCTCAATAAAATGAGGAACAGTCCTCCACATAAACAAAGAGACATCGCACATTGCTAGCCTAAACCACAAAGATGATCGTCATGATCAACGAGAAGTGTCAATTACAATAAGCTAGTAAATATATGAGCTTAGCTTCATGTCCCATAACCACTAGCTTAACTTAAATATTTACGAACAAATTGTAGATCTCCACTAGAAAATGTCACAAGTAGTTCAATCGAGCAAGTCCAAGAATTAACCGACGAAGTAAACGCAAGCGTTTCATACCACTTGTTTTACTAAGTCGTTTAATTAGATTTCTCATACGAGTGAGGTAAAGGTTTGTATATACTAATAAATTGGAAAACGGTTTTATAAACGAATTTGGTATTAAAATAGTGTTGAAATCGTTTGAGGAAAGAGTTTTGATATTTACTACTTGTATAGAAAACCTTTATATTTTTAAAGTGACAAATCACAAAGAAGATTGTAGGAACAATCAATCACTAAGATTCACATTCGAAGACGTGAATAAAATCCAAAGAAATCGATATAAAATCCATCAAAGTGGATATATCTAAAATTCCCAAAGAAAAGGTCATCAAAGTCGATAATAAATGACAACAACAAAAGGGAGACGACACGAATTGATTAAAGTTGGATATTCAAACGGATTAGCAAAATAGGCTAATCTGGCAAAAATCATCAGGTCGGTCGACCGAACCAAAGGTTGGAAACCTCTCGGGACAGCAGGTCGGTCGACCGAATCCTAAACTTGGTCGACCGAACCTTAAAACAGAAAGTGCTTATGCACTTGGAAGCAGGTCGGTCGACCAGACCAGAGGGGTCGGTCGGCCGAACCTGTTTCCAGCCTCTTCCCTGCCTATAACAAATGAGGTTCAATCTTGACCAAATTGCATTTTCTCGAGCAACGGCGCTAAGGGATTATGCCAATCGACTACCCGGCCCTATATGCTCCTCGATGCATCACCAAAAACATGTTCAAACATCAAAGTTAGGATTTTTAACGAATTAAAATCAAAACACTAAAAATTGGAATATACACCAATTCAATCCAATCCAAAAGCAAATGCACAGAATAAGTGTTAGGAATTCATACCTAACATTCGAAGATAATTCATAGACTTAGATGTGAGATTAAAAATCTCACCTTTGAACCCAAACGAATGAAGAAGAAGCTACGAAGCAATGGCAAGAACAAGCACTCTTAAATTCCAACTCAACAAGCTTGAATCTAAGCTTAAAGGAGAAACATTTCCTAAATTAGGTTTACGAAATTTCTGAAATCAAAGAGAGAATGAGTTGGAGAAGATGAAGGAGATGCTTACCAATGGGTTCTCTTTGAATTTGGAGCAAGAACTTGAGCTAGGAGATGGATTTGCAAAGGAAGCTAGGGCTTGGAGTTTTAATTCTTTTTCTCTTCCACCATTGTTGATAGCTTGAAGAGTTAGGAATTAGAAATGAAGTAATGAAGAGTTGGAGTGGGTTGGAACTGAGTTAGTAAGTGGGTTCAGCCCAAACCAAAGCCCAAAACAAAAAGTAGCAAAATTCAACTTTCTCCAAACATATCGAAGCTTATACTCAAAAAGGTCGCAAACGGCATTTTGAACTCAATGGGGGTGGTCTCGAGTCCTAATTCGACCGTATGCAAAAAGTATCTTTTCGGACTAAAATCCGACTAACGATAAAATATTTAAATAAAATATTTAAATATAAAATCGATAAATATGCGGGTTGTTACACTGTCCCACACTATTTTTTCTGAATCAGCTGTCGCTAAATACAGCAAACTCCTCTTCTCTTATCCCTCTTCCTTTCTCCCCTATCAATCAAATCTTTCCCAAAAAAATTAAGCAAGGAAATACATATGAGCAAATCAGAGAATTGTGCAAACAAATCAGGGATTTACAGCGAACTAATAAGGGGTAAAAGCGGAGAAAAGCGTAGCAATTTAAAAGTGATAGAGATTGAAGCTAAGGACGACATGTGAGTAGCTTTATTTATATATCTTTTAAGTTTAAGATATATTATTGTTAAATTCCCGTTTAGATATTTTTTTAATAATTAATCCTATTAATTAAGTTATGCTGAACTATAAGGAATTTATAATATTAATATTTATTTACATCTATTTCTATGTTTTGGATTTCTTGCAAGCATCATTCTTCTTCTATTTTCTTCTCCCGCTTCACGTATGATTTAGAATAGATTAAACGTGAATATGGATTAAATAACTAAGAATACTGAAATGAAAGAAATAAGATGTAAAATAATAAAAGTTTAAGGAATGGAACTACTGTAATAAATTACATTAAAATGAGAAAATTTAATTAATCTAATAACTGGATTTAGGTTTAACTAAAAGGTTATTTGGTTGGTTTAGAAAATAGAATACATTTCTATAATTTAATATTTAAAAGACAATAATGAACGTAATTTCTAGAATAAAAGAAAGAAAGAAAATATTAGTATAAAATAGAGAAACCACCATATTTTACACTATTCCCAAATAGTAAAAAAATCTAGCAGTTACGGGTTATTGATTATAGTATTATTTAATATTAAAATATGGAAATGGATTTTTAAATATATTTTTCATAACCAACCAAATAAAATAGAATTACTTCCTAGAATAGAAGATAATAAAGCAAAGTATGTCATGAATCAAGTAAATTATTAGATAAGAACTTGAAACTGTAAACGATAATGAACCTAAGTCTGGATTCACTGCGCAGACGATTTAAGAAGATAGTTATTATGATGAGTGAATTATATAATATAAGAGAATACAAAATTATTCTATATCATAACAAAAGGGGGCAGACTAGAACAGAAAAGAAATGATGGAATATGCATGGACAATAAAAGAAGAGAAAATGACAATTACGGGTAGAATCATAATATAGGTTATAATTAAGTAATAAGAATGGAAAATCTTATTATGAGACTTTGAATAAATTAATGAACAATAATAATGGTAGAAGCTTATTTAAATAATTTATATTAAGTCAATATGCAAATAAATCAGGAATGATAGCAGAGGCTTATTTTAATGAACTTGAGATTTATATTAAGTTAAATTAGCAAGATAATGAATGTGGCTCATACCAACAACATTCCCTATTAAATAAATATAAATTTCACAATAGATAAAGGTGAGATGAGGGCAAGAATATGCTAGTTAAGGTAAATAGTAACCCATAGAATAAGAATGTAAACTAAACACAAATTAAAAGATTAGACCTAGGGTCAAATAAATGAGTTGAGATGTGTTTGGAGTAGCCCAAAGGATGAAGCGCCGAATGAAGCAGTTCATCGTGGATTTTAGAAATGGAAAGCACGTCCAATTTAGTATTTTTGGGCTTCAAGGAAATACGAGAATTCAATTGGACATGAGGATACTCTAGGATGACCCTCTGGGTATGCCTATTGAAGCTGCACCCCGGAGTCAGGTCTGTAGGTGTTCCTTCAAGAGAGTATGCCTTGACTGCATTTGCATTGTAAACCTAACAAAGCAGACCTTTGTAAGCAGTTAGAAAGGCTTAGTGTTCAAAGTTGGGTATTCGTATGTCTAGTACATGCAAGTAAGTTTAAGGATAGTCGCAGACGTATATCAACCAGCATCAACACCAAGAGCGACTTCGGGAAGGACTAGAGTTAAACCATCTGGCCAATGATTCTTTCACTATCGAGACATTGGATGAGGAGCACCACTATTTGGATGGTAGATTGTTTGTTGTAGGGCACGACCACTTAACTCTTTAGAAGTCTTTTGGTTAGTTGAGGGGTAGCTGCGTGGGCCATAGCCACGATGAAAAAGAGATAAACAACCTAGAATATCTGTATTGTAGGCCTAACAAAGCAGTCCTTTACACATATAGAAAACCTCGATTGAATTCCGTACAAGGTAGACTTTGTTAGCGGGATTCAGATAGTAGACAGATCGATTGCGTAGTCCTCAATGTATGCACTGGGTGGTGCATTGTGGATGCCCGAGCACTGGCATAGACTAGTGCAGACGCGATTTACGTTTTCATCGTAAGTAGTGGAGTATCAGTATTGTAGGCCTTATGAAGTAGTCCTTTACAGATATAGTTACAGAGCAAGGCAATGGAGCATCAGTATTGTATGCCTTACGAAGCAGTTCTTTACAGATGTAGTTAAGGAACGCTCTTGAAGCAAAACGATGGAGCCCTTTCAAGGAGGATACAGAAGGTACCATGGGCGGTACCTAGGGCCAATATGGTCATTGAGTATATAGCTACATATATATTAGTTATTAGGTTTTAATCTACTATGGAGTAAATGGCACGATTCCCGAACAGAAGCAAGAGTATTGTAACCTAATGAACCTAATATAAGAGTAAATGGAAATAAAACGGAATATGTAGAATCAAACTTAGAAGTGTACAATTTGTCCATTCATCATAACTTTATTTCTGACCCTCTCCTCATAACATCATACAGGTTAGGTAGATGGCAGAGACTTCCCCACTTTGAGAAACTTTTTTAGAAAGTGTTATTTTATTGGTGAGTATTTACTTAATATTATATTTAGTCAGTTCCATTGTGAGATATTTATCTGAGCTGTGATATATTTGTCTTTTCCTATTTGCAGGATACTATATACCCAACTCGTGCTTCAGTGGGCCTCGGTTTTAGCATTTTTAAAAAAAAATCCAGACCAACTGAAACTTGGATTGTTACAACATCTAAAAATTCAATTTCATCAGTATCGACCAATAATCCATCCAACCAAACTAAATTGGTAAATGTATGGGTGATTAGACATAGAAGTGAGTGAGGAACCTTACCGAAAAAAAAGAATTCTTCGCAACAACATTCATCAATAATTGACACAGCAAAACACCTTAGCTCAGCCCTTCACCACCGCGGATTCCAACTGCTACAACAAAGCCCATCCTCTTATATGTCGCACTGCCAAGTACGAGCTTTCTCGGCATCGCCATCCATCCAAGTCAAAGATCAATGGCTACAACCTAACCTCGCATGCGAGTGACTCCAACATGCTTGATGTCAGCGGTCCTGTCATCGACATCTCCAACCCGAGCTTGACCTCCCTAGAATGAAGCTCATGAATATGACCATCTTGCACCCTAATATTGACCTTGCCTTCCGCCTCTATGTCGCAGCAGTCAGCATGTCGCCTAGAATGATTACGTCCTCCTCCATCATCCTTGACATCTAAATCACGATAATTTATTTATTTTATTTTTTATCACATATTCACTATTTTTTTCATTATGACTCAAGAAATGGATGGGACGAATTTCATTTGACTGAAGTAAAGAAGCGGGAGCATTCCAGAAGAGAAAAGAGAATGGGTTTAAAGTTAGCAAATAAAAGTAGGCTTAGGCTAGACTTTGAGCTCAAATTAATTCTGTTTTATTTTTATTTTAAACATTTCTTGCATTTATATATAAGTAAATGTCCATCCAATATAATTTGCTTAACATTCCATTCTGCAAATTGCATTTTGATTATTGGGAAACTGTATTCAATTCCGATATGTTATTCAAAAAGAATTTATTAATTTATTTTAGTTTTATTAAATAAAAATTTTATATTAAATAGAATTTAATTAGCTAAAAAAATTCATTGTCTAAAAGATTAATTATCAAATATTGTATTCAAACTTTATGTAAAATTTACAGCCTAGAAAACATGATTGTTACAGTATTGTTGATTATTATTGCTTATGTTACTTTTTGATCGATTATTGATTGATTTTTGTATATTATTGTTACTTGATGTTGCTTGTTTTGTGTATCTAGTTGCATTTTTATAATTACTTGATATAACATGTAGGGAGAGAAATAACAATAGCTATTAAGGATGGCCATTTTAGGGGTCGAGGTGAGATTTATACGAGTCCATTGCATTTTAATGTGACTCGGAGTCTATGATATGCTTAGATACCAACTTATTTGGCCGACTCTTCAAATCTTAGTCATTCATGATTGTGGCAGTATCGATTGCTATGCTAAAACTATAAATCTTTTAACTCTATGTTAGTGTAATGTGGGTGCATATCCTCTTTATATAGTACAATTTGTACTACACAGCTAAAATATAACTATTGAAATGCTTATTTGTTAATATTTGATTTAAATGGTAATAAATTTTCTTAGAAAGAAGTATATACTACAAGGAATGTGGGATAACATAGATTGTCTTGTATTTCCTTGATGCGAGATGCATTTTAATTCAGAGGGTTTCTGTAAAGCTTCCAGCGTAAAGGAAGTACTGCTGAAAATTATCCGAAGGTTAATGCTTGGCAATTTAGGGTAATCCTATTAATTTCTCATACTCATAGGAATTTCAAGAGACAAATTTTTTTATGGAAGGGAGAACGTAACAACCCTTAATTTTAACGACTAATATTTAAATGAATAATTTAAATATCTAATTGTTAATTAAAGGAACACCCATTACACTTGATTTTTCAAGATGGATAAACTTGGACTCAAGGCACCCACCGTTGAGACTGCAATTCTATCATAAGAAAAATGAGTGTAAGCCTACTTTGCGTGGAATCAATAATTTTTTGAATTAAATATTGATTTCTTGAGAAAGAAATAAATTAGGCTAAAGCTCATTACTTGCCCATAAGTGGCTAATTCTCTTCATTATTTCATTTCACTTTCATTTCACCTAACATTCCATATTCCTCTCCTAATCCTTCTCGAATAACTCTCTAATCTCCTAAGCCCCAATCCACTAAATTAAGCACAAATAAATTTCTATAAATTTCAATAAAATCACTACAATTCCTCTCTACTTATTCCTTACATAGCCCATCAAGGAATAACTTAAATCATAGTTTGGAGCTTCATCTAAGATTTCCAGAGAGCAAACAAGTTAGTTTTGGTGATTTTGAGCTTGTTTTGGAGAATAAGAGGACAGTGGGACGATTCTCCTACTTAATTTATTTGTTGTACTCCATTAATATCTTTACATATGATTACGAAGCCATAAGGACTTATTTAGAGAATTCTATGTTAATAGTTTAGGCTTGTATTTATGTTATAAACATGATTATATTAACTCATTATTTATCAGGTAACATAATAATGTGTGATGTTGGAGCTAATTATATGTGATGTTGGTTTGTTTGTGATTAATTAAGTAATATAATAATGTACATGTCATTAGAAAGTATTAATTAAACCATTTGAATTGATTTTAGGAAAGTAAATAAGCTAATTAATTAAGTTAGGAGCTTTGCACTTATTATTAATGTGATTGGAGGCCTAATGAACCTTAATTATTATTTATACGTATTATTTATACATATTATTTAAGAGAAGAAATGATTTCATAAAATAATGGAATATTTTATAAAATGAGGTTAGTAAGCTAATATAGCGAATTATGGGCTATTATTAAAGTGATTAGAGGCTTAACAAAGCTTAATTAGTACGTGTAAATATTATTTTAGTAAAGAAATAATTTTATAAGTGAAAGATATTTTTATAAAATAGAATGATGTTCAATAAATAGATATATAACAAGAAGGAGATTTTATAAAATAGTATAAATGATATTTTCTAAAATTAGATTTTATAAAATAATATAAAACATGTATCATATAAAAGAAAGAGATTTTATAAAATAGTAAAATGAATAATTTTATAAAATGGTTGTAAGGCTTTATAAAACAATTGTAAGATGAATACATAATTTTAGTGAAGAAATTAAGTATTATAAAAGCTCAAAATGAATTATAAGTTATTTTTCTATAAAATAATAGAATGATTTTATAAAATAGCAGAAAAAGATATTGAACATTTAGAGAAAATATTTGATAAATAACAATTAGATTTGATTATTTTTTAATCATATTATTATTTAAATATATATGTATTTATATGTATATGGGTGAGAGTACATATACGTGTACTTAAAGTTATATAATAACAAATAAAATTCTTGAAGTGTAATTAGAATTGTAATTAGAATTGTTGGCAATGGTCCTTGTTTGCACCAAAAATGGGCACAAACACTGAAGAATAGAATAGTAGAGAAATAAATGAAGGATGATCAAAATTAAACAGAGAGGATAAGTAAATAAGCAATCAGAATTAAGCAGTAATAAGGACACGAGGATTTATAGCGGTTCAACGTTCTGTTCTTATGTCCACTTTGAAGAATTTGCTTTATTAATCACTTGTAAATCGGACTACAATGAAGTAATGATAATAGCACTTGATTGTAGTGGATTCCAAAGCAATAAGCAGCGTAAAAATCCCTTTAATGAAGAAAGAAGTCTATATTTATAGGTGAAAACGACTAAATATCTCATTGGAAATTTGGCAGAGGACACTCTAGATCTGTAGGGGCCCACCAGAACGATCGCAAGGCCTAACTCGATCGTTAGAGTGATCGGTGCCTATGTTACACTGCAAGTATGATCGTTGTTGCGAGCTCCCCCGTGTTTCTTGTCCATGCTTCCAAAGTTTAGTGTCATTCTAAGTTGTTGTTGGTGAGATATCGACCAATCTTCATTGAATTGGATCATTCATGCTGAAATAATACGATCCTTCGTGAATGATGTACGCCGATCGTTCAAACTTGTCCATTTTGACATGCGATCATTTGTGGGGACTCCTCTCTTCAATATATTGATATTATGAAAGTTTCCAGCGTATTGGACTTGTAGATTTTAAGATATCGATCATCATTGAATTGAGTTATGTTATTGATATGATATGGTCGATAATATTGAATATGGATCGTGCCTGATTTGTCTTTGGAGAATTGTGAACTTTCATGCTCTAAGATTTTTATTGAGTTCGTCTTTAGCCTCTGCTTCGCTACTACTTCATATTATCATTTAGGCCTAATCTTTGGGTTTCGTGACTATTAATTTGATACGTCGATCATGATGAAAATTGAGTCTGTCTCGTTTGATTGGCCTAGATATAGCCATGCCAAAAGGTCGGATAACATTTGCTCCCTAAAATACGTATCATTTGAACATGAAGTGCTTTAAATTGCTACAAACTTGAGTCATTGGAAAGGATTCCATCCAATTTATTGAACAGTTTCCATCCTTCTATGGAGTTTCTTCTATTGAGATCACATCTCGTTCTGTTCGTCATAACCATTTGTCGGTTCCCAATAGTATATACTGGATTACGACTTTTTGGTGATTATCTTGTCTTGTTTCCAGTGATTGCTAGGCTCCAACAATTTGGCTTAGACTCTTCTCAAATTGATTTCCGATGGAAATTCAATTCCTGTTGATATCAAGAAACTGAATTTTTAGAACGTATACTATTACGTATACGTGTTATACTTAACCTCCAACCAAGATTGCACGTTCGCAAGTCAATGTCAGGTTTTTTTTTTTCAAAACACGATCATACCGATGGATAGTTTCATATCCATTAAATACGGATCATTTATCTACTATCGTTGTTTCTCTCCTTTTTTAGGAACGATCGTATCTGATCATTAGTAGGTGTGAGGGAATGATGAATCATTCTGAATAAACAATCGTTTATACATCGATATAGAGTGATCGTTATAAAACGGTCGTATGAATAAACTTCAAGGGTTTTAAATGTTTGGTCCATCCTTATATAAATACTTCTCACTTAGCCACTCCATCCTCCTCTTCTTCACTTTTGCATCGTTTATATCCGAACCAAAAAAGGAAATTTACTCCTCCTCTCGTTCTTCATCTCTCCAAATCACTATCTGAACCTCCAAATCAATGAACTTTCCTACTCCACTTAATTTTCAATCAAGCATCCTTCTCTTTGCACCAATCATCATTATACTCGCCCCTCTAGATCTCGCGAAGAATCGTACCCAAACTATTTCCACCCTTCGAATTCTAATTTAGGTAGGTTGATTTTGATTTGTATGTGAATTTGATAGCAATATTTTGGTTTATTAACCTCGAGACATTCGATCAAGATGATGGAGTTGACAGATTTGAAGAAGGTTGGAAGAGAAGGGGCATTTCAATGATCATTTGCTTTATACTGATAGTTCTGGAGATGGTGAAGGGGTTGGTTGGGTTTAAAGGTCGAAAACTTCCTTCATAAATGATCGGTTGTAGCCATGGAATTGGTGAATCTTCGTAGTAGATGAATCGACTTGTGGAATGATCATATGGATCAATCATATAGAGTTGATATTCAGTATATTTGTGGACTGATCATGCTAGAACAATCGTACGAGAATGTTGCAATGTACGGAACGATCGTATGGTGATGGTTTGGTCGAAAGGATCGGTTGAATGTTGATGCGCAAGATCGAATAAAGAATTGAAGCGAATGATTGGATGGAGGATCGAAGTGGATGAACAATTGGACATGGATCAATGGGAATGATTGGCTATATTGTGATCGTATATGTGATCATTATGGAAAGGTCGGCTATACTCTGATGAAAAGATTTTTTGTTAGCAACAAACTTTAAAATGAAATTCAATCATCCGAACTTGGATTTAGAGATGAGCTTCTGCCTTAAACACTTGAGTGAACACATATGACTTGTATATGATTTGAACTGTATACTGTGGCATACATGAAGTTTGAGCTATGATATAGACAAATGCCTCGGACAATTCTCTTGAAGCTCATCAACTTATGAACATAAAAATTAATTTTCAAACTGCTGACAATCGATCTTAAGGCTCACACTGAACCATTCTCCAACGGTGTAAAGAACCGATTAAAACAGTCAGCAATGATGGTCACTCCGGCCAAACTTCGAAACCTTGTTGTCTTTTCCATCCCTAATTCTATGTAATTTATCACTGTACTGCATGGCACTTTACCACACAACATTAGCACTCACTCTGCATTGGAGGTACAGGTTATTTACCTAATAATGATTTTTTACTCAGTTTGATAGAGACAGATTCAAGACGTACGGAACGTCTTGCTGCTATGTCTGCTGGACCATATTCTCAGCACGACAATTCCGATGCCGAGTCGAGTTCTGCCTCTGAATCAAACAGTCAATATCCTAGTCATCAATCCGAGCAACAAGAAAGCTATTGTCCACCATTCAATTTATTCACCATTGTTCCTACTTTTCTAGCGTAAATCATCGATCCTACTCCTGACACTTTGGAGGATACAGTCTTCTTAGAAGATCCTCTAGATTCCGTAGCCTCGAAGGTTATTGAAACCGCACTACGCCGAATTAATGAGAGACACCGGATTTCATTTGATGATGTACCGGTCCGGTCAAGGGACGATAGAGCTCTAGGCACTCATAGGGGTATATAGCATACAACAAATATATGTGCTGGGCTGGATGCATTCTGCCATTTAATTCATGTATCCTTGAGGTTCTACAGTATTTGTGATAGCCCAGGGGAAATTGCATTCGAATGACTATGCTCTGCTCAACTATATTTACATGGTGTTTATGGAGTTCTTATATCGCCCTCCAACTACCAAGGACATTTGATTTATATTCACCTTCAAGCTATAGACATGAAGCCTCTCCTTTACATTTCTAGAGTCAGTTACGAAGTGCCAAACCTTAGCAGGCACTTGGAATAAATTAAGCGCTTTGGAAAACGAATGGTTCTTTGTGCAATTTCCGCTTGGCTTCGCTCAATGGTGGTTAGGAAAATGTAAATGTCATTCTTCACTTTAATTCATATGCTTATATCCGGATCGTGTTCTGGACCAAGCAATTCTTTTATTTTTTGGTAGGTACTATCCCATGGCCTTAAGGTAAACTCCTGAGGAGGCAGTTTCAACTCTTAAGGATTTTCCGCCTGAAGATAGTGATGTCGAGTGCCTCCTTACCGATGAACATCTCATCACCTTTTGAATGATTGAATGTTGGAGCATAGGACTTATGAATACTGCTCGAGTTGCAATGACAAGATAACGGGCCCCGGTTGGTCAAAGAGGCAACCGAGTTAATCCTAGCGTTCCCCAGTTGTGGGAGCTTAGGAGGTCACCGTTAGACACTAAAAAGGATAAAAGTGATGAGCCCAATCATGATAAAGAATGGTCTAGTCCAGGGGTCATGGACAAATCTTCGCAGATACCGCAGTCGTTGGCTCTTGAAAAAAAGAAAGGGAAAGAAACTTGTCCATCGCTTTCGTAAGAGTCATCTATATTACTAGCCCAAGCCGTCTACTACTTCTCAACTTATTTCGGATGTGTTCGCCACTCAACTGTCTGAACAATTACGTGAACCGATTGACTTACTATCTAACTTTCTGACACACGACGTTGAAAAATTTCATTTTACTAATATGAGCGTCGGTGGGTCAGACTCTTCTACCAAAATTGGTGCAGAAATCCCACCTACCACTAAAATAGAGGTTACTTCTGTGAGCAAAACTCCAACATCTAGCTGTCAAGGCAAACACGAGTACACTTGTACATACTTGCACTTCACGACATTGCACTGCGTTAATCTTGTGGCCTTCAATATTTACAGTCGATTCACCCATTGTTATCCTTTGTAGGAAACATGATGAAGAAAAGGAATATGTTTTAGTTTCTCTAGGACTTATCCCGCCAGACTTTGGACTTACGTTCAACGTCATACCGTCCTAAGGCAGTGGTCAAACTATCGCTCCAGTCGGGATCGAGATCGTTAGGATAGAGGTGATAAAGATAAGCCTGCCTATGACAAGCATTGATCAAAATCCCGATTCCCTCATCTTAAGGGTTCTGAAAAGAAAAATGATCGTCGGGACCTACCTATTGATTCTTCTCGTGGTCCTTCTTCTATTCCAGATTGTTGGGACCTACCTATTGATTCTTCTTGCGGTCCTTCTTCTGTTCCAATTCCTTAATGGCATGTAGTCCCTTCTCATTCTCAACGACTTAGTGATCACTATCATCATAGGGAGCATGTTGCTCCGCACAAGTCGAGCAAGGAAAGTGCCGACATTGTAAAAACTACCGAGAAGCATGAAATTGACCCAACCACTCGCATGGCCTAGGTCAGGGAAGAGTTTTCAAACTTGTGATTTGATTGATTTTTCTTTCCTCCTAATCTAAAAATGGTCCCCTAAAAAGTTCAAAAAATCACTATGGATTGTGTTGCTGATATCCACATGCAGTATAACGAGTGGATGAAAGCTGCAGAGAAAATGCCCAAAGTATCCTCCGTGGCAAAGATTGAAAACCTAAAATGCCAAGAGGCACAAGATAAGATGATAATCGAAACTTTAAAAAATAAGCTGGAAGCTTCAAGGAACTCTCAGGTAGAGGCAGGGAGAAAAACTGAGGCTGCTGTCAAGGCTTTAGAGGATGAGAAGACTGGGCATCTGGATGAAGTTTACTTGCTGCATCATCTAAATCATCAACTTGCACTTGAAAGAGGCACATCCCAAAAGCGGATAGCTGAAATTGACTAAACTTGAATGTGAAACTAAGGAGAAAGATGGGGCACAAAAGATTGGCCAGGATGCCTGCATGGAGCTACTGATTGTCTGGGTCAAAAAGGATGCGGCCGTTTAGAAATCTAATGATGTCGATGCCCTTGTTTAGTGTGAAGTGGATGCCGCTAAGGAATAAACTAGAGTGGAAGTAATGAATGAGCTTGACTTGTTGCTTGTTTTCTATAACGCCAATGTTCTCAAGTACAGAAACCTGGCATGGATTGGAGATGACTATCCCTATCAGCTTTTGCGCGCTTAGGAATTTCTTGCTGCTGAGGAGAGGAAGGAGCACAATGCATAGAAGATTGAACTGACGAGGTTTTAGGGTGAGATCGTACTAGGTGATGAATCTAAAATTTTACACAATACCCAACTCTCATTTCCGCAAGAGTCAACTACTGCCTCTCAACATGAAGTGGGTGGAAGTTCAGGGCCTTCGCAACCCGATGCTGCAACTAATCTACCCCTAGTGTCTCATGGTATTCTTCGCACTGCCATGGATTCTTCCATAGTTCCAGGATACAACTCGGAAACATCATAGTATGAAATTCATGATAAGCTTTTTCCCATCCAAGACTGAAGTTCTGAAGGTAGTCCAACTCATCTCGGGAGCTAGATCGAAGAATGTATCTCGTTGACATCTCCCTCCTTTTAGAAAATTGGGGTGTCGCCGGTTGATATTTCTAATATTTTTAGCTATTTTTCCTTGGCATTAGGTTATCCAGTTGTAGTTCGTCCTCCTCAAGAATTCCAGTTAGAGCCTCAAGTGCTTGAAATAGAGTCTGTTACAATTACAACCTTGGCTGCAACTGAAGACATTCCTGAAGAGGAGACTTTCTTATTTAATGAGCACATGTGGATGCATTGTTGAGGGAAAGTAGTGATTCGCACGACGAAATCTCGATTGATGATGACATTGTGATCATGGTTACCTCTGATCCCACTGACGAGCTCAATCTAAAGGAGAGCATTGAGAAGGAAAATTCATTGAAGAAAAAGGCTAAGGCTGAGCCAATTGACGTGGACCCTAATGATCCATATCCAGTCCTGCTTCAAGTCACTCCTCTCGGTGAGTCGCCTTCTTAGGCTGAAATCCCTCCTATTTCTGTGGATGCCGCTACTTCAATCCTTGAATTTTTTGATGTCTCACCCAAAAAAGGCAGAGGTGGTATAGGATCTAAGAGAGGGTCAGGTGAGAGTTCGAGTGGAACTACCCCTAGGAAATCGAGGAGGGACAAGAGTCCAAGAATTAGCCGTCGGGTCAGCTTGATGTGCGACTAGCTTATGTTACTACGCTTTGTCTTTCATTGATCTTGTTTATGCAGGTACGACCCCCGCTTATAATTCTCGTTTTAGGTAAATTTTTGTTGTGATTTACAAGTTTAATTTGAATAAAAGTTCTCATGCTTTCATGGAAATCTTATGTGCATTGGCTTAAGTGAACAAGCTATTACATTTTCCATTCAATGTATTTGTAATTGCTCGTTATCTCGGATATCAATTCGATTCATCAATCTCATGGCCTCCCCGAGGTTGCGGCCACAAGTCGTATTCAAATGCCAAGCGTGAGCCTTAATGTTACGCTGTCGAACTCAACGGTTATGCAATTATGTTGCTTCCCATTGTCTTGGGTTGGAAGAATTAATTAGTGGATAGCCGAGTTCCATCTCCACTAATGTCATTCTCATCTTATTGGTTAAGTAGATAGTGGTCAAATCACATTTATTTGTTCGATTGTACTCACGTCCATGCTTTATGGACAAGAGTTATTCCATGGGTCGTCGTTCGCGCCCGTTAATGTTTGTAATCCAATTCACACTTTGGGAGTTTGGAATTGTTTGGAAAACTATAGAATTCAATTTTCCCTTAGTTAATTATCTTACTCCCAAGCATGGGGTTTTATTCAATAAAGTGATCGGTCGAACCCTGTTTACTATCAAGCCATGTTGACTTCATTGTATGGTGGGCTTTAGTTGGTCATATGTCACAACTAATATGCAATGCAATGGAAGATCATATATATGAAACAAAATTGAGAGCTTTATTTTCCATATGGAAAGAAATGATATATTTTGTCTTAATACATATCTATAAACTCAAATGCGGAAGCAAGTCCAAAAATTAAATACAACTGAATGAAAAAGAAAAAACTAAGTGAAATAGTGTCGTAAATTCTCATTGTTCCATGCCTTTTGGAAGTGTGATGCCATAAACAGTCGCTATTTCGAAAATTCCCTCTCCAACCCTCTATTCAATGATATATGGTCCTTCCTAAGTAGCGTTCATATGCAATGAGGAAGGAAAAACACATTTCAGGACGAGATCGCTGACTTAAAGGTTCTAGGTTGGACTTTGTTGTTATAGCATCGGCAACTCGGTATTGGTGCGCAGCTGCCCTCAAATCATCTTCCTCACTTTTTTCATCTACAAAGTCTAGATATTGTAAGAGGAGATCTTTATTCGTTCTGGGATTATAGTAAGTCACTCGTTGAGAAGAAACTTTGATCTCTACAGGAATAACGGTCTCGGAGCCATATGAAGGGGCGAATGGAGTATGGCCAGTCGTAGATTTATGGGTGGTACTGTAGCTCCATAATGTTGTTAGGAGTTCATCCACCCACTTGCCACTAGCCTTTTCCAAGTGCTTCTTTAGAATGGACTTTATGATTTTGTCCATAGCTTCAGGTTTTCCAATTGCTTGAGGACAAGCAACTGCCGCAAATCTCGTTTCAATATAATATCGAGGGCGGTAGTTTTTGAATTCAGCACTATCAAATTGCATTCCATTATCAATTACTTTATTCCATGGAAGGCCAAAATGGAAAATGATGTTTTCAGAAAATGAAGTTGATTACTATCTTTATTGTGATTGTGGCTAAAGGTTCTACTTCGGCCCATTTAGTAAAGTAATCAACTGCGACGATAGCATACTTTACACCACCTTTAGAGATCAAAAAGGAACTGATAATATCTATGCCTTATATGTAAAATGGCCATGGGCTGACCATTTGTGTGATTTCTATCGGTGGAACTTTCGAATTTTTGCAAGCATCTGGCCATTGTCCCATCGCTTTGCATAATCAGCAGCATCTCGATTAATAGTGAGACAATAATACCCATGACAGAGTATTTTCTTTGCTAGGGCTTTCCCACTGGTGTGATCACCACATCCCTTCCATGAACTTCCTTTTGGACTCTTTTTATTTCATCATGAGCGATACATCAGAGTAGGGGATAAGAAAACCCTTTCTATATGTGACTCCTTCCTAAATAATATACCATGAAGTTTTGCAAAGGAATTGACATTTTTCATTCCTCCATTCGGGAAGAACTCCATGTAGCAAATAGTCTTTGATTGGAGTCATCCACGATTCCTTCTCAGGCTTCATCTCTAGTACCCATTCGATTTCCTTCAGGTATATGCTTGAAGCATTTAGAACTTCGACTGGGACCAAGCCTATTTACTGTACTTCCCCAGTGCTAGCAAACTTTGCCAGTGAGTTGGCCTCTTTGTTTTGATTTCGATGGATATGTGTAATATCATAGTATTCAAAGTCAATTAACAGCTCTTGGACTCGGGTATGGTATAGGTGAGTTGTTTCCTTTAGCTTGGTAATTTCCCTTGACCTGGTATACTACCAATTGTGAGTCATAAAAGATTTCAAGAGATTTTATCCCTGGTTCTCTGGCAAGTTTGAGTCCAGCAATCAAAGCTTCATACTCAGCTTCATTGTTTGTTGTAGGGAAATCAAGCTTTAAAGCATAATAAATTGACTGGTCTTTTGGAGTCACTAGCACAATTCCAACTCTAGAAATCCGACCATTGGACGCCCTATCTTTATACAACTTTCACAATATGGTAAGGGTTTCACTGCTTTCTGGAAAATCATCATTTGTAGTGAAATCTGCTATGAAGTATGCCAGTGCCTGACCTTGGATTGCACTCCGAGGAAGACAACTAATGTCGAATTGGCTCAATTCAATATTCCACTTGAGTAAACTTCCATGCGTCTCAGGTCACCGTAGGACTTGTCGTAATCGCCGGCAGTGTAGATGTTGATAGGATAAGCCTGAAAATTGGGGCAGAGCTTTCATGAAGCAATCAACATGTAGCATTCCAATTTATTTATCTTCAAATAGTTTCTTTCAGCGCATATTAATCACTTGCTAACATAATAAACTAGTCACTGGATTTGATTATCCTCGCGAATTAGTGTAGCACTTGCAGCATCTACCAACACGGCCAAGTGGATATACAAGTCTTCATGATCTACCGGCTATGACATGATGGGAGGTCTCTCTAAGTGGGTCACCAAAGCTTGGAATGCGTCTTTACAATTTTGGGCCCGTTCAAAATTTCTTTTCCCTCTTCTAATCAAGTCAAAGTAAGGAATGCATTTATCGGTAGCTTTGGAAATAAATCGACTCAGGACGGCAACATTCCCATTTAGGCTCTGTACTTGTTTCATGGTTTTTGGCGCTTGTATGTTGTAAATAGCTTAGATCTTCTCAAGATTAGCTTCAATTCCATGGGCATAAACGATGAAACCCCAGAACTTTCCTGATGCAACACCAAAAGAACAATTTAGAGGATTTATCTTCATTTTAATATTGAAGGATATTGAACATTTTAGCCAAGTCTCTATTGTTGTTGCTAGATCATCATGACTTCATAAGCATTCCACATACACCTCCATTGTTCTCTTGATCCGATCTTTAAACATATTGTTGACTGGACGTTGACAGGTCGCTCCAACATTCTTTAATCCAAATGGCATCACCACATAACAATATAATCCAGTGTTGGTAATGAAGCTGGTGTGCTCTTGATCTAGAATATGCATCGAGATTTGGTTATATCCTATATACACATCCATGAAAGATAGAAATTCGTCTCCCACGGTCGAGTTTACCAACTGGTCGACCCTTGGAAGGGGAAAACTTTCTTTAATGCATGCCTTGTTCAGGTCCGAGTAATCAATGCATGTCTGCCATTTCCAATTTGCCATCTCACAAGTACAGGATTAGATACTCATTTATGGTAGAGGACATCGTGAATAAACCCATTATCTTTGAGCCTATCCACCTCCTCTTAAAGAGCAGCAGATCTCTCCGGATCCATATCACGCCATTTTTGTATCACCGGAATGTGCCTCAGGTCGATATTCAATGCATGGCTTGTAATTGCAGGTGAGATTCCACAAGTTTCAGAGTGAGTCCATGCGAACATATCAAGATTTTCTTAGAGTAAACCAGCACGTTCACTCATCATCGGGGCGTGAGCTGTGACACGAGCTTTAGAACCCACAGTGGGTTGTCATGGCTGACCATGACGTCAATTATCATCTCAACCAGTGCACCTAAGCCTCTTTGGGCTCGTCCTCATCAATCTTCAGTGATTTAGATGCGGAGAGACTTGTCCACACCTTTACCTCTCTCCTTCCATTGAGCATCCCTCAATTCAGCTACATAGCAGGCACATTCGGTTACTTGATCACCATGAATAACTCCAACTCAATTATCTATCGGGAACTTCAAAGTCAAACACCATAAGGCAAGAGTTGCTTGGAACTCATCTAGGGCCGGTCGACCTAGAAATGCATTGTATGGAGAGCCGACATCCAGAACAACAAATGGAAAACTCTGCACTCTCCTATGGTCACTTTCTCCTAACTCCATGAGTAATTCAACACAACCAACAGCTTCGGTCGCAACACCGTTAAAGCCATGAATGCCGACTTTAGATGATTTTACGTCCTTGGCTTCCATCGTCATTTGATCATAATATTTTTTGAAAATATATAAACGGAGCTTCCACAATTAACAAAAACCCTCCTCATTGAGGCGGGGGCTGATCATTGTCACAACTTGAAATCCCCGCGCTCAAAAATCGGCATCCATGCCTCACTCGTATTCGAATGCCGTAGATTCGAATGTCGGACTCCGGTTCGGATGGAGGTTATAACACATTAAGTACAACAATACAACGGAAGAAAATGAATATCATTGATAAACAATATTTGATACAACACATGATACAATTGAGATATCAGAGATACAAAAATAACAGCGGAATAAAGTCTTCTACAAAGGAACACCAACAATAACTTCAATAGAAGAGAGAGAGAGAGCTTGAGAATCCAATATTGCATCTCCATTCCAATGCTTCAAAGATCTCCAAGCCACAAGCTTGAACCACCATCAAGTTGTAATGTAGAAAATCCGATCCCGCAACACGATTGCCCAACCAAAAACTTCGAAGGCTATTGAATCTGCACTTACTATTTGATTATCTAGAAAACCCAACTCTAAACTCCCTTGTGGAAAATTTGTGGGCACCCAGAGTTTAGAAAGGGAACAATAAACTCCAGGTCAGTCATGGGACTGGTATGACCAAGCAAAAAAGGTTATCTTTTAACAAGAGAAAAACAAAATAATTTAAAACAAATCAGCAATGCTTTTTGGAAAATGTAACTACCATAAGGCCTCCCACCGCACACACAATGCAAACGTAGAATTGGAGGAGATTTCTCCTTATGATAGTTAAACATGCTTGATACGTAAAATTCTTTTGATATTATTATGAGTGCATAGTGCAGTAAACCTTTCGAAAGTATAATATTAATCTTAGCTAGCATAGACATTTCGAACTATGCCTACTATAGCTACCATCTAAATAGTGGGGCGCCACCATAAGTAAATGGCAGGTTATACAACGAAAACCGTACAAGGCGCGTATTGGAGATTGGATTTCCAACAAATGGTCAGGCAAAGGAACTTCCTATTGCCACATGGGTATGCCTCTGGAGGGATGCTTCAAGAACCTAATCGGATCTCTTCCAACACAAGGCCGGGTTACCTCTGTAACTAGGTAACTACTACATGAGCATGCCATCCCCCGGTCGTTTGTGACCTTTATCCGAGAGCTCTCAACCACAAAGCAACCACAAAGCAATAAATTTGCAGTGAGCACAAGAGTTAAGTATCTGGGCTCCATACCATGATACCACCCTTTTCCAGAAGGGGATGAACATACCCTAAAGGGCGTGACCATCGTAACCTTGCCGCATCTTTTCTATTTTGACCATTTTCGGGTTATGAGGTCCTAATACAGTCTCGTCCACAAAGCTATGCTTTACGAAAGCCATTCTTTGATCAACAAATGATCAGCAACACTTCGTATGCCACATTATCAAATTGGGAATTTATCACTAGTAACCATCAACTACATAACCTCTAAGCTCGTACGTCTCAGAGAAGGGTGTTAAGCAAAGAGAATAAATTCTCCGCCACCAAACAGAAATGTATTTGATAGAAACCAGCTTTACATCTCAAAGTGTAATGTCAGATATGCATCCATACAAGTCTGTGCCGGGTTCGAACAGAACCGAAGGCACTTCAAAAGAAGCCCTTGCAAATCTGGATAATCCCTAATCACATCCGGACCTCCATCACAAAGGATGATTAAATCTCTATACCAGGGATCAGCTGGTGCAGAGACATTCGACGAGTTATCCTTTCACTTTCGAAAATATCCGGTCTTCACCACCTGTCTTCAAATGCTATCCATAAAATCATTATTCAGAATGGGTTTTATGACACAAGGCCCTCTCCCAGCTAAACCGAATAATGAGCGCAATATTTAAAAACATATGGATATTGGGATCTCAGTTAAGTCACAACTTAAAGCCCAAAACCTTCCTTTCAAATTGTTTAAACAAATTACCATTTCCAATCTTTTAAATAAGAAGGTTCACTTCACAAAGTTCATCAATCTTTCACAAAGATTCATTCATAGCCTTTCTAAACAGTTTCTCCTTCAAATTGGATTAACTCATCCAATCTAAAGATTTCAATTCATAGCTTTCAAAACCATTTCCAAAGATTCATAGCTTTCAAAAACAATTTTCATTTCAAATCTTTTATACAAAAGATAAACCTTTTAGATCCTCTTCAATTTCAAAACCAAATTCAACAATCTTTAGCAAAGATTCATTCATAGCTTTTAAAACAATTCCCTTTCAAATTTGAAATCTTTTCAACAAAAGTTGGAAGTCCTTTCGTTATGTGAAAGCCATTATCATTTGAAAACAAATACTTTTCGTTTCGGAAAAATCCAATCAAATATGCACAAGTTATATCCTTTAAAGTATAAACTTGGGTTAATTTTTAAATGCCAAAATAATACTTTTAAAATACTTTAAAAGTTGGTTTTAAATCCATATATATATATATATATATATATATATATTATATAACTTGTATAAACCTTTCAAACCAAATCTCCAGAACAATTTCAAATTTCCTTTCAAAAGCTTTTCATATTCAATCCAATTCCATTTCCAAAACCATTTGTATTCAAAATTAAAATTTAAAATCATTTCATTAAATTCAAATATCTATGACTTAACCAATTTCCTTGTGCAATCCATATTTGTGTGTGTACGGTGTAGCCCAGGGGTTTTACACAATAGTGCAACATCATCAATCATCACATATTCAAACACAGCAATATCCATAAGCGGTATAATACTATAACGCTTATCTTCATTCACAGATTCACAGATAAATAATATAAATTTATCACGGATAAATAAATTACATTCATCACAGATAAATAAAACACAGCTCAAATCAAAACAGAGCATCACACATCAGGGATGTCAAATGATTCAAAGCATTCTATACAATTCAATCAACCATAAACAAGATCGATTAATCATTCGATTATTTTAAATCAGATTAATTACTTATGAATAATTATTAATCCTGGTTAATTAATAAATTACAAAATACTTTAACTAATTATCTCTTAATCATTAAATAATTAACCTTTAATTATTTAATTATTCTTTATTTAATTATCCTTAATTAATTACATTAAGTGATTATCCCTAATCAATTTCATTAATTAATTAGCTTTTAATTAATTATCCTCAAATTAATTACCTTAATTAATTAATTAATTACATTAATTAATTATCCTTTAATTAATTATTGTTTAATCACTTGATTAATCAACCTTAATCATTAATTAATTATCCTCAAATTAATTACAATAAGTGACTAACCTAATCACTTATATTAATAAATCATATAATTAATTACATTGAGTAATTATCCTTTAATCCCTTAATTTGTTAAACTTAATTATTAATCAATTTTTCTTAATTACTTTCATTAAGTAATTATCTTAAATAATTTATTACCCTTTTATCATCAATTAAGAAATTGATAAATTATTCTTTAATTATTATCATTAAGTAATTATCCTTTAATTTATCACATTAGTTAATTAATCACCAAGATAAATTATCCATTTAATTAACCATCCCTTAATACATTAAGTAATTAATCATTCGTTTAATTATATTTGAAAACAATCAAAGCTTTGATAAGATAATTAACTTAATACAAAATTATATAAATCAAACAAGTTTAAAACAATTTAACTTTTAAAATTTAAATCCTTGAAAGCTTGCTTAATACTTTACTTTTGGAAACTTAGTTTATATTTCTTAAAAACTTTGTTTTAAAACTTGTTTAAAATTGTAATTTGAAACTTGATTTATTTTCTAATTTAAAAACTATTTTTAAATAACCCCGAGTCAAACTGTAAATTTCCCGAGCTAAACCATAGCATTTCCTGGTCCAAACTCAAGCAAACCTTTTTCTTTTATTTTAATTTAACTTTGTTTAAATTTTAAAACCATAATAAAACACATTCAAAATTCTCGGAAGTAAACTCGAGCTAACGACCCAAATTCCCGAAGCCCAACTCGAGGAAGATGCTTCTTTCCCATCAACCCAAACCTGATACATACATACACACGCGTTCACGTGTACAACTAAACGAAGGAACTCCGACCACCTACGCCACCACCAGCACGTCGCCGACGACTCATCCATATGCTACGACCATCCAGAACCTCCAATCTCAGCGTAAATAAAATTCGAGCTATTCGATTTAAACTAGAACGAAAACCGACCACCTAAATCACCTCGTTTCGATCATCTCGACCTCCCGATGTCAAGCGACCATGTCCTCGGCTTCATCATCATCCCTCGCGGCATTTCCCCCATGCCCGATTGCCTGAATCACCTTGACGGCGACCCAGTTCCACTTCAAACACAGACGAGCAAAACTAGCTTTAAAAGCTTAAATATATGCCTTTTCGTCACTATAATGATCGAGAAATTTTTCGATCATTTTTCTTGCAATCTACAACAAATCATCCTCCTCCAGATTCAAACTCGAAGCTCGATTATTCTTTGATCGACGAAAATTGACGTTTTTCACAATTCCATTCAACTCAAAAATCCAAATGATTTTCAAATCTAAAAATCTTGGTATTATCATTAAAATTCATCATTTTGTAATTCGAATCAGATTATGAATTCAAAACAAAAGTTTGCAAACATCAATTTTTAAGTCTTTGATTTATTTTACTGTAATTTCTATTTTCCTGATGAATTACTCAATATTTCTACTTGTTTTTATTTTTAGAAATAATATTACACCATTACAATCCTTTTTCGTTCAAGAATCATAACCTAATAATGTTTATTTAGGAAGATAGAGATTTTTTTCTTTAGCCTATGAGTGTTTAACAGAGATATAGATGCCTGTAAACAGACTTGTATACAACAATATATATACATTTTTAAACACACAAACATGCAAGCATTTTAACATTCATACAAATAATAACTTTAAGAATATTGCATCAAGATTTCATAGCAGGTTGAAGGTTAGTTTGCTCACTGAAATTGAAAACAGAAATCTAGAATGTTGAAACAGAGAAGCTTTGAACAAAAATCTGGAAATGCTTTCGATCCGGAATGATTTGTTTTAGTTTGTTTGACCTGTTACTTGCTTCTAGGTTGAAAACTTTGATTTTCCAGACTTGATATGTTTTGAAAAACTATTGTTTGATCTTTTATTTTTGGTTTGTTGGAGTTTGCTTGTTGATGATGTTTGGTTTCAAATTTGATTTAATTTGTTTTGAATTTCCAGGTTTGAAGATTGCTTTGATCTCCAGGCTTTAATTTCCAGATTCCTAATTTTTTTTCGAATTTGTTTAGGTTTGTAAAAACTTTTCTCAGGTTTGATTTGTAGTTTTGTTTTCAGGTTGAGAATAACCTGGTTTATTAATTTCTTTCTTATTCATATTTACATGATTTTCAAATTAAAAGTAAAATTTGCTAGCCACTTTTTTTTACTAAGTTACACTTGTAAGTTTGTCTTTTCCTTTAATTTACACTTGTTAAATTCAAATAAATTCATGTAATGACCTTTCCTCTAATTTACTTATAAATTATGGTTTAGTCCTTTATCTTAATTCATTTATAATTCATGTTTTAACCCTTGTTTATAATTTACTTACAAATTCATGTATATATTATTTACTAATTATATTTCTTTTCAAATATATAAAAAAAGCATTTTAAATCTATAAATAAATTTTACTTTTATATTTACCAACCAATTTTATTCATATATATGTTTTCTTATTAATTACCAAAAGATATGTATATTTTGAAACTTTTATTAAACCTTGTTTTAATATCATATTATATTTAAAATTCTAATTATATACATATATAATATTTTCCAAAATATAACTCTTAAATCTAATGAACTTTTTTTTATAGAATACTTATTTTTGAATTTCAACCCAAAATATACTTTATTTTTAGAATTCCCAGATAAAAATTCTTTTTACAAATTTTATTTTTCTTCTTCAATTTCCAATCCAAATTTACTTTCACAATCCATTATATACTTTTATTCCCAAATATTCAAATTAATTCACAAATAAATCCAAAATTCATATTAATTACTAATTTAATTCAAATTTATTCCAAAATTTTAAATAAATTACCAATTCAAATTTAACACAAAACCGGGGTCGTTACAGATTCCCCCCTCAAGAAAATTTCTTCTCCGAAATTTGCTAGACAGGGAGACGACTCAGAACAGATAAAATGTTTTACCAGATCAAACTGAATATCCATTCTGCATTTGGCTCACCAAATCAGAATATCACCAATTATTATGAGAACAAACGCATTCAATATTTCACGAGATACCCGGGTCAACCGATCTACGAAATATGCAGGGGCATTGGTTTGTTTGAAGGTATAACTAACCATTCGTAGAATAAATCTAGACCTAAAAGAATAGACAAGCGGATACAATTTTAATTCAGTTTCATTAACCAATTTATTTTAATTAAATTTCAAATTCATTAAAGTTAAAACAAAAGGCTGGTAAGAAACCGATGAAGAGAATACGAAATAGAAACTTATCTTCAACGATTCGCAGGG
Organism: Allium cepa; assembly: GCA_030765085.1. NCBI lineage: Eukaryota > Viridiplantae > Streptophyta > Magnoliopsida > Asparagales > Amaryllidaceae > Allium > Allium cepa. Next base: position 505,744,177 of record CM060939.1, read on the forward strand.
CCACCACCACATCGAAGCTTCTTCTTGTAGTTTCCATGAAGCAATCAAAGAATTGGAAGTGAACGATGATCAAAAATTCGATAGAAAGTTGTTTCCCTTGTTGCATGGTATTGACCATTTGTAGTGGTATTTCCCTGTCCCCTATCTCGTCCTCTTCTTCCACTCATACTCACTATCAGTGGATAGTAAGAGAATTTACCAAGGCACTCGAATGGATATCTTAGGGAATACTCATTCTAGGGTATACTTCACCCTATCTCTAATGAGTTACCTAATGTGTTATACTGCAAAAGCTAAAGCCCAACCTTTAGCTTTGTACCACTTGTCACAACCAGAAATCCGACGCTTAAAAATCGACATCCATACCTCACTCGTATTCGAATGCCGCAGATTTGAACATCGAACTTCAGTTCGGATGGAACTTATAAAACATTAAGTACAACAATACAGCGGAATAAAATGAATATCAATGATATAACAATATTTGATACAACACATGATACAATTGAGATATCAGAGATACATAAATAACAGTGGAATAAAGTCTTCGACAAAGGAACACCAACAATAACTTCAATAGAAGAGAAAGAGCTTGAGAATCCAATATTGCATCTCCATTCCATTGCTCCAAAGATCTCCAAGCCACAAGCTCAAACCACCATCAAGTTGTAATGTAGCAAATCTGATCCCTCAATGCGATTGCCCAACCAAAAACTTCGAAGGCTATTGAATCTACACCTACTATTTGATTATTTGGAAAACCTAACTCTAAACTGTCCGTGTGGAAAATTTATGGGCACCCAGAGTTTACAAAGGGAACAATAAACTCCAGGCCAGTCATGGGATTGGTATGAGCATACAAAAAACAGTTTACCTTTTAACAAGAGAAAAAAAGAATTTAAAAGAAATCCGCAATGCTTTTTGAAAAATGAAACTACCACAAGGCCTCCCACCGCACACACAATGCAAACGCATAATTGAAGGAGATTTCTCCTTATGATAGTCAAACATGCTTGATGTGTAAAATTCTTTTGATATTATTATCAGTGCATAGTGCAGAAAACCTTTCGAAAGTATAATATTAATCTTAGCCAGCATAGACATTTCAAACTATGCCTACTATAGCTACCATCTAAACAGTGGGGCGCCACCATAAGTAAATGGCAGGTTGTACAACTAAAAACGTACAAGGCGCGTATTGGAGATTGGATTTCCAACAAATGGTTGGGCTAAGGAACTTCCTATTGCCACATGGGTATGCCTCTGAAGGGACGCCTTAAGAACCTAACTGGATCTCTGCCAACACAAGGCCGGGTTAGATCTGTAACTTGGTAACTACTACACGGGCATGCCATCCTCGGGTCCTTTGCGACCTCTATCCGAGAGCTCTCATCGACAAAGCAACCATGAAGTAATAAATTTGCAGTGACCACGTGAGTTAAGTATCTGGGCTCCATACCATGATGCCACTGTTTTCTAAAAGGGAATGAACATACCCTAAAGAGCGCGACCCTCATAACCTTGCCTCATCTTTTCTGTTTCGACCATTTTTGGGTTGTGAGGTCCTGATGCAGTCTCGTCCATAAAGCTACGCTTTACAAAAGCCATACTTTGACCAATAAATGATCAACAGCACTTTGTATGCCACATTACCAAATTGGGAATGTATCACTAATAACCATCAACTACATAACCTCTGAGCTCGTACGTCTTAGAGAAGGGTGTTAAGCTAAGAGGATAAATTCTCCGCCACCAAACAGAAATGTATTTGATAGGAACCAGCTTTACATCTCAAAGTGTAACGTCTCACGTACATCTATACAGGTCTATTCCAGGTTCGAACAGAACTGAAGGCACTTCAAAAGTAGCCCTTGCAAGTTTGGATAATCCCTAATCACGTCCGGACCCCCATCACAAAGCATGATCAAATCTCTAAACCGGGGATCATCCGGTGCAGAGACATTCGATGAGTTATGCTTTCACTTTCAAAAATATCCGGTCTTCACCACCGGTCTTCAAATGCTATCCATAACGTCGTATCATTATTCGAAATGGGTTTTATGCCACAAGGTCCTCTCCCGGCTAAACCGAATAATGAGCGCAGTATTTAAAAACATATGGATATTGGGATCTCAGTTAAGTCACAACTTAAATCCCAAAACCTTTCTTTCAAATGGTTTAAACAAATTAACATTTCCAATCTTTTAAACAAAAAGATACACTTCACAAAGTTCACCAATCTTTCGCAAAGATTCATTCATAGCCTTTCTAAACAATTTCCCTTTCAAATTGGATTAACTCATCCAATCTAAAGATTTAATTCATAGCTTTCAAAACCATTTCCAAAAATTCATAGCATTCAAAAACAATTTTCATTTCAAATCTTTTATACAAAAGATACACCTTTTAGATCCTCTTCAATTTCAAAACCAACTTTAACAATCTTTAACAAAGATTCATTCATAGCTTTCAAAACAATTCCATTTCAAATTTGAAATATTTTCAACAAAAGCTAGAAGTCCTTTAGTTATGTGAAAGCCATTATCATTTGAAAACAAATACTTTTCATTTCGGAAAAATCCAATCAAATATGCACAAGCTATATCCTTTAAAGTGCAAACTTGGGTTAATTTTTAAATTCCCAAAATAATACTTTTAAAATATTTTAAAAGATAATTTTAAAATCCATATATATATTTTATAATTTGTATAAACCTTTCAAACCAAATCTCCAGAACAATTTCAAATAATATTTTCAATTTCAAACTTCCTTTCAAAAGCTTTTCATATTCAATCCAATTCCATTTCCAAAACCATTTTGATTCAAAATTCAACTTTCAAACCATTTCATTAAATTCAAAATATCTATGACTTAACCAATTTCCTCGTGCAATTCATATTTGTGTATGTATGGTGTTGTCCAGGGGTTTTACACAATAGTGCAATATCATTAACCATCACAAATTCAAACACAGCAATATCGATAAGCGGTATAATACTATAACGCTTATCTTCATTCACAGATTCACAGATAAATAATATAAATTTATCATACATAAATAAATTACATTCGTCATAGATAAATAAATCACAGCTCAAATCAAAACAGAGCATCACACATCAGGGATATCAAACAATTCAAAGCATTCTATACAATTCAATCAACCATAAACAAGATCGATTAATCATCTAATTAATTTAAATTAGACTAATTACTTATGAATAAATTACTAATAGTGGTTAATTAATAAATTACACACTACTTTAATTAATTATCGTCTAATCATTAAATAATTAACCTTTAATTATTTAATTATTCTTTAATTAATCATCCTTAATCAATTACAATAAGCGATTATCCCTAATCAATTTCATTAATTAATTAACTTTCAATTAATTATCCTCAAATTAATTACCTTAATTAACTAATCACATTAATTAATTTTCCTTTAATTAATTATTGTTTAATCACTTGATTAATCAACCTTAATCATTAATTAATTATCCTTAAATTAATTACAATAAGTTATTAACATAATCACTTATATTAATAAATCATATAATTAATTACTTTGAGTAATTATCCTTTAATCCCTTGATTTATTAACCTTAATTTTTAATAAATTTTTTCTCAATTACTTTCATTAAGTAATTATCTTAAATAATTAATTACCCATTTATCATCAATCAAGAAATTGATAAATTATTCTTTAATTGTTATCATTAAGTAATTATCCTTTAATTTATCACATTAATTAATTAATCATCTTGATAAATTATCCATTTAATTAACCATCCTTTAATACATTAAGTAATTAACCTTTCATTTAATTATATTTAAAAACAATCAAAGATTTAATAAGATAATTAACTTAATACAAAATTATATAAACCAAACAAGTTTAAAACAATTTAACTTTTAAAATTTAAATGCTTGAAAGCTTGCTTAATACATTACTTTTGGAAATTTAGTTTATATTTCTTAAAAACTTTGTTTTAAAACTTGTTTAAAATTGTAATTTGAAACTTGATATATTTTCCAATTTGAAAACTGTTTTTAAACAACCACTAATCGAACTGCAAATTTCCTAATCCAAACCATAGCATTTCCCAGTCCAAACTCGAGCAAACCCTTTTCTTTTATTTTAATTTTAATTTATTTAAATTTAAAAACCCATAATAAAACACATTTAAAATTCTTGGAAGTAAACTCGAGCGAACGACCCAAATTCCCTAAGCCTAACCTGAGGAAGATGCTTCTTCCACATCAACCCAAACCTGATACATACATATACATGCGTTCGCATGTACAACCAAACGAAGCAACTCCGACCACCTACTCCACTTCCAGCACGTCGTTGATGACTCATCCACATGCTTCGACTACCTAGAACCTTCAGTCTCGACGTAAATAAAAATCGAGCTATTCGATTTAAACTATAACCAAAACCGACCACCTAAAAACACCTCGTTCCAATCATCTCGACCTCCTCATGCCACGCGACCACATCCTCAGCTTCATCATCGTCCCTCGCGACATTTCCCCCATGTCCAATTGCCCGAATCACCTTGACGGCGACGCAGTTCCACTTCAAACACAGACGAGCAAAACTAGGTTTAAAACCCTAAATTTATGCCTTGCCGTCTCTATAATGATCGAGAAATTTTCCGATCATTTTTCCTGCAATCTACATCACATCATCCTCCTCCAGATTCAAACTCGAAGCTCGATTATTCTTTGATCGACGGAAATTGACATTTTTCATAATTCCTATTCAACTCGAAAATCCAAACGATTTTCAAATCTAAAATCTTGATATTATCATTAAAGTTCATCATTTCGTAATTCGAATCAGGTTATGAATTCAAAACAAAAGTTTGCAAACATCAATTTTTAAGTTTTTGATTTATTTTACTGTAATTTCTATTTTCCAGATGAATTACTCAATATTTCTACTTGTTTTTATTTTTAAAAATAATATTACATCATTACAATCCTTTTTCATTCAAGAATCATAACCTAATAATGTTTACTTAGGAATATATAGATTTTTTTCTTTATCCTATGAGTGTTTAACAGAGATATAGATGCGTGTAAACAGACAAGTATATAACAGTATATAAATATACATTTTTAAACACACAGGCTTGCAAGCATTTTAACATTCATACAGACAATAACTTTAAGAATATAGCATCAAGATGTCATAGCAGGTTCAAGGTTTTATTGCTCACCTGAAATTAAAAAAAGAAATCTGGAATGTTGAAACAGAGAAGCTTTGAATAAAAATCTGGAAATGCTTTTGATCTGGAATGATTAGTTTTAGTTTGTTTGACCTGTTACTTGCTTCTACGTTGAAGATTTTGATTTTCCAGGCATGAAATGTTTTGAAAAACTATTGTTTGATCTTTGATTTTTGAGTCTTGAAGTTTGCTTGTTGACGATGTTTGATTTCAGGTTTGATTTAATTTGTTTTGAATTTCTAGGTTTGAAGATTGCTTTGATCTACAGGCTTTAATTTCCAGATTCTTGATTTTTTTTTTCGAATTTGTTTCGGTTTGTAAAAACTTTTCTCAGGTTTGATTTTAGTTTGTTTTCAGGCTGAGAATAACCTGGTTTATCAATTTCTTTCTTATTCTTATTTACATGATTTTCAAATTAAAAGTAAAATTTGCTTGCCACTTGTTTTTATTAAGTTACATTTGTAAGTTTATCTTTTCCTTTAATTTACACTTGTTAAATTCAAATAAATTTATGTGAAGGCCTTTCCTCTAATTTATTTATAAATTATGGTTTAGTTCTTTATCTTAATTTATTTATAATTCATGTTTTAAACACTTGTTTATAATTTACTTACAAATCCATGTATTATTATTTACTAGCTATATTTATTTTCGAATATATAATAAAAGCATTTTAGATCTTTAATTAAATCTTACTTGTATATTTACTAACTAGTTTTATTCATATATATGTTTTCTTATTAATTACCAAAAGATATATATATTTTAAAACTTTTATTAAACCTTGTTTTAATATCATATTATATTTACAATTCTAATTATATACATATATAAATTTTCCAATATATAACTCTTAAATCTAATTAACTTTTTTTTATAAAATACTTATTTTTTAATTTCAACCCAAAATATATTTTATTTTTAGAATTCCCAGATAAAAATTGTTTTTACAAATTTTATTTTTCTTCTTCAATTTCCAATCCAAATTTACTTTCGCAATCCATAATATATTTTTATCCCCAAATATTCAAATTAATTCTCAATTAATTCATAAATAAATCAAAAATTTATATTAATTACTAATTTAATTCAAATTTATTCCCAAAAATTTAAATAAATTACCAGTTCAATTTAACTCAAAACCGAGGTCGTTGCAATCATGGTTAAAATGACCATTGGGTCGATCACCGGTGCCCTGACCTTTTCTATATCTCTTCTTCTGAACATAATGTCATCTATCGTTGTATATTGTTGTTTTGTCGGAGCTCCATCTTCTGTACTCGAACAACATTCAAAATTCACATGCTTGGTTGCACTGGCGTATTGCTCCATCTCATTCCAACTCTTATTAGCTGGATGCGGTCCTCCAAATATTTTATTAATTACTAATCTTCCACCAGTCCATGCAAGCTCCTCGGCTCTATGTGGTGATTGTCCTCGGTTAAGGTTGGATGTCCCTTGCCCGCCATCCTATGGGGATTTTACAAACTACTATATCTTTCTTTCTCGAATCGGTTTTTAATAATATCCTGAAGATTCCTAGACTCATTTCTTTCTAGAACTATCACCGGACTACTTCACAGCAATGTTACTCTGTACTCCCTCTCTACCTGGTTCCACAACATTCTTCATCCTAGAGCATCAGGCTTCTTTTTTCCTTGAATGATGAGCTGCCTTCGCATAGAAACTTCCAATGTTACAGGCCAGCTGACCAGTCGTCAAAATAAAATTCTGGATCAATCTTTCTTGTTACCTCCATTAATATTGCATAGTCATTCAGATTACTGATTTCCAAGACAGCTGTATGGAATCTCTCCAAAATAATCTTTCAATGATCTTCGAAGCTAGGATCACACTGGTTAGGGACATTACATCTTTAGGGCGAGTTGTGTGCATACGGAACTGCTCCACATACTTTGTTGCTAAATCTTCGAATCTATAGATCGACCGTGGAGGTAATCTCATAAACCACATCATTGCTATTCCAGAGAGAGTAATAGAAAAATATATACACATGGTTGCATCATCTACTCGTGCAGAATCCATCATTCATTCATATCTCATGATATACTACCTAGTGTCGGTCTTTCCCTCATAAGCAGGCATTGATGGCATACTTAACCTCCTTGGATACTTGGCATATAAGATATTATCAATGAATGGGGTGTGGCTTCCTAAAATCCTCCAATCATCACTAGTTAAGCCTTGGATTTTCTTACTAGCTGTCTAACAATTGCCGACAAGTCTGGCATTTGGATAGTCGGAGCTAAGCAGTAGTCATGCTCCACCTTATGAAAATGGTCTGGTTGATGTCTATAGGCCATTCCTCACCTTCTTGGCTCGACATCCCCTCAATGTACATCATGTGCATTTACTTCATCATTGTTTTGAGAAGGTATTTGGTCAGCATTTTCTTAAACTCCAGCATCCAGATTGATCGTAACATCGTTGGTATATAACCCTGCCATCACTGGTTGGTATCTTCCATCCAAGAACAACCGGTACCGATCATTCTAGATGGATTGGCATCGATCATTGTCGCTTTATATGGAATGATCGGTAGAAGGTAGGTTGATAATTTGACATGGTATTCATCCTTTCTGTGGTGTCTACGTCATTGATAATCGTCCGATGAACTTGAACTCTCCAATGCAGAGTAAGAGGTAGCGTCCCTCCTTGCTTTCCCACGCTGTTGCTGATTGAGTTGGTTCATTAGATTAATATTGCCTTAAATTTGATGATTTAATTGTCAACTAGCTATCTCATCAGATTCTTGAATTCAGCTATTGTAATAAAATCAGTTGGATTCTAGACATCAACTGGATTATCATCATATCTACTAATTGATTGCTCAGACCTCCTTGCTGGATGCTAGCGTTCTCCTTTTCTTCTGCATTCCGAGAATTAGATCTGGTGTTCCTAACCATTGTTGGTAGCTTTACTTAGACTTTTTCCAATTTGAATAGAACAAGCAAGCCCATTGAAGATAACTATGGATCTCCTTCGAGGGATTTATGTAATCCAATAGCAAAAGAGGGATCTAAATAAGCTAAGAATCAAGCGTTCTTAGTGAAAGCACCAAAATGTTTGCACTAAAAATGGAGAATAAAATAGTAGAGAAATAAATGAAGAATAATCAAAATTAAACAGATAGGATAAGTAAATAATCAATCGGAATTAAGTAGTAACAAAGACACAAGGATTTATAGTGGTTTGGCACTGTGTGCCTACGTCCACTTTGAAGAATTTGATTTATTGTTAACTTGTAAATCTGACTACAATGAAGTAATGATAATGGCACTTGATTCCAATAGAGTCCAAAGCAAAAAATAGTGTAAAGATCCCTTTAATGAAGAAAGAAGTTTGTATTTACAGGTGAAGACAACGAAATATCTCACTGGAAATTCGACAGATGACTCTCTAGATCCATAAAGGCCCACCAAAACGATCGCAAGACCTAACTAGATTGTTTGAACGATCGGTACTGATCATTTCTATGAGCTCCTTCATGCCTCTATTCCATTCTTCCAAAGTTTAGTGTCATTCTGAGTTGTGGTTGTTGAGATATCGACCGATCTTCATTGAATTGGATCGTTCATATTGAAATAGTACGATCGTCCGTGGACGATGTATATCGATTGTAACGACCCGTAATTTCGCTACTTCGAAAATGAGAGATTTCGTTTGTTTTAAAGTTAAAAAAGGTTTAAAACCTAAATAAACAAGTTATATATAGACAATGATAGAGAAGTTATTTATTCTTATAGATAATAAATTAAAAAGTATAAATTTGGATTTTAGAACAAATCAACAAAAGTTAAGTTTTGCTAAGTATAAATAAATGCTTAAATAAATAGGTCTAAATGTTTATTTAAAAATATAAATCTTATTGAAAACATCTAATAAAGATAATAAAAGTATATTAAAATACTTATAAGTATGTTAATAATTGTTTTACAAAAATAACCAAATTTTGTCGCATTTTGTCAGTTTTACATACACCGTAAAATTAGAGATTTTGGTATTATTTAAATATGATTTTAAAATATAAAGAGACTTGTTTTAATTTATTTAAAGAAGTAAAAAGTTCATTTTTAAATTTGGTTTACATAAATAAATAGTTTAACTAAAACGTCAAAATATGACCGTAAAATATTTTGTCGGAAAACGACGTTTTGTCGATTAAAAGTTGTCGCAACGTCGCCGCATCTTTATTTTCTTATATAGGAACATATATTCAAATAGTATAAGTATTAATTAATTTACTAATCAAGTTTACTTTTACTAAATAAGGTTAGAAACTTCTAGAAGCAATTAAGAAAAGTAAGTAAGAATTAAGAAAAGTAAGTAAGAAAAGTCAAAAGTAAACATCAAATCAATATCAAATCAAAGCCAACATAATTATGATATTCTTTACTTAATATCTAAGTGAAAATGACATAAAGTAATGATTTGAAATGTGATGTTAAGTGTTGAAAAAAAATAAGAATGCTTAAGAAGTAAGTAAGGGTATTTTGGTCTTTTTACAAAATATTATTTTAATCCAAAACTTTTTCTATAAATAAGACCACCATTCTTCCACTTTATTTTACACCATTTTCTATCTTCTTCTTCTTTCTTGAAGCTCTCTTTAATGGCTTCTTCTTCTCTTCCAAATCCTTACTAACTTTTTCAAAACCATATCAAATCAACTCCAAACACCACCAAACCTTGCCAAAGACCTTAGAATACCATTAGAACATGGTTTAGCATCTAAAAAGTGAAGAAACAAAGAGGAAGAGGAGGAGGAAGGTGTGGCCGAACCTATAGTGGAGGAGGAGCAAGTTGTGAAGCTTCGAAGCGAGAAAAAGGGAAGGAAGTGTTGTCGGAATCAAAAGGAAAGTCTACGGAAAAGATTTGGTGAAGATAAGAGAGTTTAAGTGAAGTGTTGTTTGTAAATGAATGTTGGTAGGAAGTTAATCTTTTGGTCAAAAGGTGAGTACTCTTATTTACTAATTAATCCATAAGTTATTTCAAGTATAATGATTTGAAAGTATAAACATGTTGAATGTTTGAATGTTTGATAACTTGGTTGCAAAATTGGTTGATTATATGATTGTTTATGTGATTGATAACTTGGTTTGATAAATGATAAGAGAAATGGTTAGTAAGCAAAGTTAATTACATGAGAATTAAAATCCATACAAATGTGTGTGGAAATATTTAGCCTCTTAATGATTTTAAATAAGTTAAAAGAGTTTAAATATGGTTTAAAAAGAATTCGAAGTGCTTCGGACAAGTTCCGAAGCAATTCTCAAAATTGGTCAAAACCGAGCTTGTCGCGTAGTGGCGGTTCGTAAATTTCGACCCGTAACTTCAAATTGATGTAGAGAATGATTTATAACTCGGATTTCTTCGAAATAAAAATTATTTGGTTTACAATGATAATAGTTTTCCAACGAAGAAAGAAAATCAAGATTTCGTCAAGTAGATTTTAAAATATGTCCAAAACAATTTTCTAAAAACATCGCGGTTTTGCAGTTCGGAATCCAAAACGGGATTTCTTTATAAATGATATTTTTAAAGTATTAAAAATATGAAATAAATTTGATAAATCTATTTAAATGATTTAAAAGAGATTTGGATTGGAAAATATGAATTATCGAATGTTTTAAAAGTTGTTTAAATCAAATAAGCTTATATAGCACTTTCCGCAGCACTTTTATGCTGTGAATTCTATAACTTTTGGAATATGAGTTTAAATGTAACGACGTTTCCCAGAATCAATTGTGAATGTTTTGGAAAGGATAATTAAGAATTTTGAAAAGATAATTTGGAATATTTATAAGCAATTCTAAAATAAAGCTGAAAATCTGAGTATGCGGAAACGACTAGTACATTTGTCCCACCTGTGAGATCTGGGAAGGTAAACAAGGTGTTTAACTAAGGTTAGGGATGGAGCAACCAGTGCCCTGAACTTACCTGGCCTATGTTTTCTCTTCTTAGGCGAGGGGTGGAATAGATCGAAAGGAAAGCCCGGATGCTCTAAAAAGATCATATTTAAATTTTTCTAAGATAAAAGAAAAGAAAACCCCTTCAAAATAATTTTCGAGATAAAATATATCGAAGATAAAAATAGTTAAAGACAAAGATATTCAAAATGTAGGATTACTTGCCACTAGTCCCTAGAGGTGAAACTTGCCATTAGTCCCTGGAGGTGAAATTTACCATATTTATGATGGCAATAGTGCTCTATTATGAAAATCTTTGATTAGCAAGAATATGATTTGAAGTTAAGAAAGAAATCTTTGATTTAGATTTAATGAATGATTTGGGAATATTTTCCCTAAGTTAAAAGTTATAACTTAAGTGTAAGAAATCTTTGATTGAGATTAAACGAATGATTTGGAAAGATTTTCCTAAGTAAAGAAGAAAATGATTTAGAATTATTCCAAGATTTAAGAAAGGTTTAAATAAATCAAATGATTGATAAATGAGGCTTAATGATTCCATATACATTTGAAATGAAAATGGAATAAATTGAAAAGATTATATCTGAGATAGATATTTGATTTGATAAAAGATGAAGTAATTGATTGATGATTGATATCCACTTATGAACTTAACATCTTTTAAAGCGATGATTGGTTTCGAAGGAACCGGAGTCGGATTTGATTAATTCCTATCCGAAAACCACTTCGAACCAATGTATACGTTCGAAAGTGAAGACATGTTGAAGATGATGATTATTGAAGACCGTGGATCTTTATAGCGTGAAGACTGCTTGTTGAACATGCTCTGGTTGGCCACCATTATAGAGTTATTTATAGCAGTGGTCTCCTCGTGATGGAGATTTTTTCGGATTGCAAGGGCTTCTCGCCTAGTAATGGCCGAGGAAAGTGCCTTCGGTTTCGTTCAGTCCTAGAACGAACTTGTATAGATGTTTGTCTGACATTGTATTCTAAATCACATTTGAGTGGTTTCTATAAATGTATATCAGTTGGTGGCGGAGAAGGCAACTTCTTTTAGCTTAACACCCTTTCCCGAGACATACGTGCTCAGGAAGTTATACTTTTCTAGAAATCAGTCGTGTGACGTGGAATGACAATGTGGCATTCAAAGTGGAACTTGTTATGAAAAAGCGTGGCTTTGTATGAAAAAAAAAAGCGTGGCTTTGTATGAAAAAAAGCGTGGCTTTGTTTGAATTGAGCGTAGCCTCGCGAGCCTCACACCCCGGTTATGATGGGATTCTATGTGGTCAGATGTATGCTCGCATTTCAGGTAGTAGTGATTTGGGTTATCAGATGTTCTGAGCCCTAGGTACCAGATGCATCTGGGCCTCATGGCAGGGATGTGCGAAGTCTGAGTCATTGGATGTTATTCGCAGATTGCATCCACTTTTAGCCATTTATGTTGTTGTATAACGGCGTCTGAGTCATGGACGTAAGCCGTGGATACAGATTGATCTTTCCACTAGTTTCCTATCATGTTGGAAATCCAAACCCAATACGGTACATACGGTTTTGATTGTATTCCCAAAATAGCTGTAATGACTTGCAAACATTTCAGCTACCCCCTTCTGGTATCATATATTCCGTTCGGTATATTCCGTTGACCCAGTCCGGATATATTCTGTTAGACTTAGTCCAGATATTGGTACCTTATTTGAATAAGTTTATTTGAAAAGTGTTTTCAAAAGAATGTCATTAAAAATAATATCAAGTGATTTTTGGTATGAAGCGTTTTGGTTATCATAAGGTAAAAACCCGTCCGTGTTTATGTATGGTCGTGGTCTTATGAGATACCATTCTTTTCAAAGGTTTTGATAATATAGTTATTTAAACTTCGAGTATCTCACGCTGTTTTATCAAGCCTGATCCGGGTATTTTTAATACTCGGGTCAGATCCGAGTAGTTTCAGGTTTAGTTGAAGACGGTTGGAGTTTCCAGAGGAGAACTGGAGATCTTCATCATCGTATGGACGTATTCTATCTTTATCCGCTTTGCTTAGTGTATTTTGTTTAATGTTTGTCAGCAATTGTAAGGACAGATGTTTATAACTGTCCAAGCTGAATTTAGGTTAGACTCTGATATTGTATTTAAAATTTTCCGCTGTAAAGATTATTATTGAAATAATATATGTTATTTCATTCGTGTGAGATTCTGTTCTGTCTTTATTTTCTTTCTACCCTTAATGATCCGCTTATTCGTGCAATTTGAGTTTGACATGTGTGGTTTATTGTCGATTCAAAGGGTATGGAAAAGTGGTTCGTTACATTTGGTATCAGAGCTGAAGGTTAAGCGAGAACCTTGGCTTTGGTTGGGTAAAGACTCATCAGAGATAGGGTTAGTAATACCCTAGGATGAGTAACTCATTAGGGATAGGGTTAGTAACACCCTAGAATGAGTTTGAGTGTATTATATATGAGCGCGTATTTGTTAGTAACTAATAAAATGTTTTGTGTTGATTTATCTATTGAGTGATTTATAGATTCTGATCGATGCGCTTGATCACCGTTATCGATGAGGGTTCCTAAACACTTAAACAAGGCGAACCGACACACTAATTTTGAAGAAAATGGTAAATGAAATAATTTTACCTAGGATTATATTTTGAATATAAAGTACATTTTTTTGAAAAGCTGTATAGTTAGAAATCAGGATTAGTGAAATTTAAATATGAACGTCTTGTGATTAGAATTTCACAGTTTGACTATAAGATGTTTCATAAAGATAATCGATAAGCAAGAAATCTGATAAGGTAATTAAGATCTTTAATACTTATTCTAAAATAACAAATTAAGAAATGATAATGTTAAGTTACTATCATAAATTGATCAATTGTTTGATTTAAAGGTTTAAGTACAAATACCTTGTGAATTAAGTTTCACGATTTGACTATAGGGTGTTTGATAGTAAGATTTGTTTAAGGAATGAGAATTTAAGTTCGAGTAAAACAATTGTGGTAATTTAAATGAAGATTAATTAATATAAGATAAAATGAATTTATAAGATAGGTTTTACAAAGTAATCTCTAAAGGATTTTGAAAATGGTATTATTTCAAATATAAAAAGAGGTGTTTTATGATAACTAATTCGATTGACTCAAAAATAAACTAAAAATGGGCAAGTGATGTGTTCGGATGGTAAGCACTTCTCTTAAGTATTACTCTTCTTGTGAAGAGGATATATGATATTATTGGTAGTACCCAGTTCCTTGGATTGTTTTGGAGTTACTCAATCTATATAATTTTCTTAAGTTAAAATAATGTGAATCATTAATTAGTAATCTTTATAAAAGTGTTTAAACTAAAGATAAATTGGAATCGCTAATTGATAAGATAAAAGCGGGATTCTCGACGATTTTGGACAGTCGAAAATTTCCGAATCACACCAAACTCAAATCTAAGAATTTGTGAAAACTTTTGTAAAAAGGTTGTGAAATATTCTGAGTAAATGAAATTGGATAAGTATAAATGTGATTATAAATAAAAAAGGGGAAGTTATAACCTAGAAAATGTTTTATTAATAAAGTCCAACATTAATTAAGAATTTGGACTTAAGTCTTTAAAAGTGATTGATTTGCATAAGTTATAAGATGTAATCAACTTAAGCGATAGTTTTATGAAATGATTCATAAATAATATTAGTGTTAAAAGAAATATACTAAGTTGAAGAATCGTGGGAAGAAAAATTATAATAGAGAAAAATCATCTTTTGGGTGAAAAATGGTTTCTTTGGAATATTTTCCTTTAATAAAAATATTTGGAAATAAATAATTAAAGGGATTATATAAAGAAGCACCTTTATAAAGTGTTTGAGCTTAAGATAAAAGTTTAGAAAGTTTTTTTGAGAGTTAATTAATACATATGTTATATGTAGATCATTTCGTCACACAAATGTTGATCTAATATTCGAGTTTGGAACTTTGAGGTGTTTACACCGATCCGAAAAAGGATTTATCACTCGATTCTTGACGACGAACATTGATTAGGGTTTATGGTTGGGTACTTGAGTTTTCTATCATAGTTTAGCACTATGCAAGGAAAGCAAAGGTTTTTGAGCAAAGAGCCTGATTAAAGTCCGCACTAGAGGATCGGGGGATCGATACTAGTTCGGAAATAAAGTTGTGTATTCGAATAGGAGATCGAATAAGATATTTTTATACGGATGATCTGTGTATATTATATGGAATTAAGTTTAAAAATAAATGTTTTAGGCAAACTTTTGTTTGGGCAATTTCGAGGACGAAATTCTTTTAAGTAGGGGAGAATGTAACGACCCGTAATTTCGCTACTTCGAAAATGAGAGATTTCGTTTGTTTTAAAGTTAAAAAAGGTTTAAAACCTAAATAAACAAGTTATATATAGACAATGATAGAGAAGTTATTTATTCTTATAGATAATAAATTAAAAAGTATAAATTTGGATTTTAGAACAAATCAACAAAAGTTAAGTTTTGCTAAGTATAAATAAATGCTTAAATAAATAGGTCTAAATGTTTATTTAAAAATATAAATCTTATTGAAAACATCTAATAAAGATAATAAAAGTATATTAAAATACTTATAAGTATGTTAATAATTGTTTTACAAAAATAACCAAATTTTGTCGCATTTTGTCAGTTTTACATACACCGTAAAATTAGAGATTTTGGTATTATTTAAATATGATTTTAAAATATAAAGAGACTTGTTTTAATTTATTTAAAGAAGTAAAAAGTTCATTTTTAAATTTGGTTTACATAAATAAATAGTTTAACTAAAACGTCAAAATATGACCGTAAAATATTTTGTCGGAAAACGACGTTTTGTCGATTAAAAGTTGTCGCAACGTCGCCGCATCTTTATTTTCTTATATAGGAACATATATTCAAATAGTATAAGTATTAATTAATTTACTAATCAAGTTTACTTTTACTAAATAAGGTTAGAAACTTCTAGAAGCAATTAAGAAAAGTAAGTAAGAATTAAGAAAAGTAAGTAAGAAAAGTCAAAAGTAAACATCAAATCAATATCAAATCAAAGCCAACATAATTATGATATTCTTTACTTAATATCTAAGTGAAAATGACATAAAGTAATGATTTGAAATGTGATGTTAAGTGTTGAAAAAAAATAAGAATGCTTAAGAAGTAAGTAAGGGTATTTTGGTCTTTTTACAAAATATTATTTTAATCCAAAACTTTTTCTATAAATAAGACCACCATTCTTCCACTTTATTTTACACCATTTTCTATCTTCTTCTTCTTTCTTGAAGCTCTCTTTAATGGCTTCTTCTTCTCTTCCAAATCCTTACTAACTTTTTCAAAACCATATCAAATCAACTCCAAACACCACCAAACCTTGCCAAAGACCTTAGAATACCATTAGAACATGGTTTAGCATCTAAAAAGTGAAGAAACAAAGAGGAAGAGGAGGAGGAAGGTGTGGCCGAACCTATAGTGGAGGAGGAGCAAGTTGTGAAGCTTCGAAGCGAGAAAAAGGGAAGGAAGTGTTGTCGGAATCAAAAGGAAAGTCTACGGAAAAGATTTGGTGAAGATAAGAGAGTTTAAGTGAAGTGTTGTTTGTAAATGAATGTTGGTAGGAAGTTAATCTTTTGGTCAAAAGGTGAGTACTCTTATTTACTAATTAATCCATAAGTTATTTCAAGTATAATGATTTGAAAGTATAAACATGTTGAATGTTTGAATGTTTGATAACTTGGTTGCAAAATTGGTTGATTATATGATTGTTTATGTGATTGATAACTTGGTTTGATAAATGATAAGAGAAATGGTTAGTAAGCAAAGTTAATTACATGAGAATTAAAATCCATACAAATGTGTGTGGAAATATTTAGCCTCTTAATGATTTTAAATAAGTTAAAAGAGTTTAAATATGGTTTAAAAAGAATTCGAAGTGCTTCGGACAAGTTCCGAAGCAATTCTCAAAATTGGTCAAAACCGAGCTTGTCGCGTAGTGGCGGTTCGTAAATTTCGACCCGTAACTTCAAATTGATGTAGAGAATGATTTATAACTCGGATTTCTTCGAAATAAAAATTATTTGGTTTACAATGATAATAGTTTTCCAACGAAGAAAGAAAATCAAGATTTCGTCAAGTAGATTTTAAAATATGTCCAAAACAATTTTCTAAAAACATCGCGGTTTTGCAGTTCGGAATCCAAAACGGGATTTCTTTATAAATGATATTTTTAAAGTATTAAAAATATGAAATAAATTTGATAAATCTATTTAAATGATTTAAAAGAGATTTGGATTGGAAAATATGAATTATCGAATGTTTTAAAAGTTGTTTAAATCAAATAAGCTTATATAGCACTTTCCGCAGCACTTTTATGCTGTGAATTCTATAACTTTTGGAATATGAGTTTAAATGTAACGACGTTTCCCAGAATCAATTGTGAATGTTTTGGAAAGGATAATTAAGAATTTTGAAAAGATAATTTGGAATATTTATAAGCAATTCTAAAATAAAGCTGAAAATCTGAGTATGCGGAAACGACTAGTACATTTGTCCCACCTGTGAGATCTGGGAAGGTAAACAAGGTGTTTAACTAAGGTTAGGGATGGAGCAACCAGTGCCCTGAACTTACCTGGCCTATGTTTTCTCTTCTTAGGCGAGGGGTGGAATAGATCGAAAGGAAAGCCCGGATGCTCTAAAAAGATCATATTTAAATTTTTCTAAGATAAAAGAAAAGAAAACCCCTTCAAAATAATTTTCGAGATAAAATATATCGAAGATAAAAATAGTTAAAGACAAAGATATTCAAAATGTAGGATTACTTGCCACTAGTCCCTAGAGGTGAAACTTGCCATTAGTCCCTGGAGGTGAAATTTACCATATTTATGATGGCAATAGTGCTCTATTATGAAAATCTTTGATTAGCAAGAATATGATTTGAAGTTAAGAAAGAAATCTTTGATTTAGATTTAATGAATGATTTGGGAATATTTTCCCTAAGTTAAAAGTTATAACTTAAGTGTAAGAAATCTTTGATTGAGATTAAACGAATGATTTGGAAAGATTTTCCTAAGTAAAGAAGAAAATGATTTAGAATTATTCCAAGATTTAAGAAAGGTTTAAATAAATCAAATGATTGATAAATGAGGCTTAATGATTCCATATACATTTGAAATGAAAATGGAATAAATTGAAAAGATTATATCTGAGATAGATATTTGATTTGATAAAAGATGAAGTAATTGATTGATGATTGATATCCACTTATGAACTTAACATCTTTTAAAGCGATGATTGGTTTCGAAGGAACCGGAGTCGGATTTGATTAATTCCTATCCGAAAACCACTTCGAACCAATGTATACGTTCGAAAGTGAAGACATGTTGAAGATGATGATTATTGAAGACCGTGGATCTTTATAGCGTGAAGACTGCTTGTTGAACATGCTCTGGTTGGCCACCATTATAGAGTTATTTATAGCAGTGGTCTCCTCGTGATGGAGATTTTTTCGGATTGCAAGGGCTTCTCGCCTAGTAATGGCCGAGGAAAGTGCCTTCGGTTTCGTTCAGTCCTAGAACGAACTTGTATAGATGTTTGTCTGACATTGTATTCTAAATCACATTTGAGTGGTTTCTATAAATGTATATCAGTTGGTGGCGGAGAAGGCAACTTCTTTTAGCTTAACACCCTTTCCCGAGACATACGTGCTCAGGAAGTTATACTTTTCTAGAAATCAGTCGTGTGACGTGGAATGACAATGTGGCATTCAAAGTGGAACTTGTTATGAAAAAGCGTGGCTTTGTATGAAAAAAAAAAGCGTGGCTTTGTATGAAAAAAAGCGTGGCTTTGTTTGAATTGAGCGTAGCCTCGCGAGCCTCACACCCCGGTTATGATGGGATTCTATGTGGTCAGATGTATGCTCGCATTTCAGGTAGTAGTGATTTGGGTTATCAGATGTTCTGAGCCCTAGGTACCAGATGCATCTGGGCCTCATGGCAGGGATGTGCGAAGTCTGAGTCATTGGATGTTATTCGCAGATTGCATCCACTTTTAGCCATTTATGTTGTTGTATAACGGCGTCTGAGTCATGGACGTAAGCCGTGGATACAGATTGATCTTTCCACTAGTTTCCTATCATGTTGGAAATCCAAACCCAATACGGTACATACGGTTTTGATTGTATTCCCAAAATAGCTGTAATGACTTGCAAACATTTCAGCTACCCCCTTCTGGTATCATATATTCCGTTCGGTATATTCCGTTGACCCAGTCCGGATATATTCTGTTAGACTTAGTCCAGATATTGGTACCTTATTTGAATAAGTTTATTTGAAAAGTGTTTTCAAAAGAATGTCATTAAAAATAATATCAAGTGATTTTTGGTATGAAGCGTTTTGGTTATCATAAGGTAAAAACCCGTCCGTGTTTATGTATGGTCGTGGTCTTATGAGATACCATTCTTTTCAAAGGTTTTGATAATATAGTTATTTAAACTTCGAGTATCTCACGCTGTTTTATCAAGCCTGATCCGGGTATTTTTAATACTCGGGTCAGATCCGAGTAGTTTCAGGTTTAGTTGAAGACGGTTGGAGTTTCCAGAGGAGAACTGGAGATCTTCATCATCGTATGGACGTATTCTATCTTTATCCGCTTTGCTTAGTGTATTTTGTTTAATGTTTGTCAGCAATTGTAAGGACAGATGTTTATAACTGTCCAAGCTGAATTTAGGTTAGACTCTGATATTGTATTTAAAATTTTCCGCTGTAAAGATTATTATTGAAATAATATATGTTATTTCATTCGTGTGAGATTCTGTTCTGTCTTTATTTTCTTTCTACCCTTAATGATCCGCTTATTCGTGCAATTTGAGTTTGACATGTGTGGTTTATTGTCGATTCAAAGGGTATGGAAAAGTGGTTCGTTACATCGATCGTTCAAACTTGCCCATTTTGACATGCGATCATTTATAGGGACTCCTTTCTCTAATATATTAACATTTTGAAAGTTTCCAGTGTGTTGGACTTGTAGATTTTGAGATATTGATCGATCATTGTCGAATTAAGCGCGATACGATATGATCCATAGTATTAAATATGTATCATGCCTGATCAGTCTTCAAAGAATTGTGAACTTCCATGCTCGAAGTGTTTTGTTGAGTTCGCCATTAGCTTCTGCTTCGCCACTAGTTCATATTATCATTTAGGCCTGATGTCTGGGCTTCATGTTCTTTAATCCGACACATCGATCCTGATGATAATAGAGTTTGTCTCGTTTGATTGGTCCGGATATAGCCTGGCCAAAAGGCCGAATAATAGTTCTAATCATAGTAACATGTATCTATATTTGTGTGATTGATTATAATGTGTGTAGGAATATCCGTATGTGTATGTAAGCATGTTATGAGCGATCTCATGTCACCATAGCAAATATCGGGTGCGTAAGCCAGGTGAGAGAATACCCGATTGTGTATCACTCCGGTGAAGCTTTAAATGTGGTTTGTGAAGTTTATATATATTTTTATACATTGTTGCATATGTATGCACAAGTAGATGCATCAACACATGTGTGAGCATTACGTGAAGCAAGAAGGTCGATTGAGTTCATTTTGGCATGCTAGAGGAGGCAAGGCCAGTGGAATCATCCAATGGAAACCCAACACGAGAGAGAATGGAATTCCTATCGAAATCGTTTGTCGAATATATAAGGAACCACTTCCAAAATGTCAACCAATGGACTTTGAAAGAGGTCTGATGTGGCAAAAGCATGCTAAAGGATCTAGGCAATCCATTGTGCAAAGCAACGGAAGGAATGGAACTCGAATCAACAATCGTATGACTCGACTTATAACTACCTCGGGCTTACTAACCATCGATGCACTAACGATGCACATGCCTATGTTCAAATCGATAGGGGTTTCTTCCTCGCTCCTAGATGCGGGTTTCTGTGAAGCTTTGGCACAACTTTGGAAAGACTTTAGGGTACTTTGGAAAGTGGAATAAGAGAGAACCTCAGGATTTTATGTGATGATGATGATACGTATGCGATCAATAATGATTGTACATAATATTGATGCAGTGATTAGTTGCAAGGTCACATCGGGCGAGCGTGTGCAATCAAAAATGATTGGACACGATATCGATGCAGTGATTGGTCGTAAGGTCACATTGGGTGAGCGTGTAAGATTGAACGGAGTAAGTCCGTACCTCTTGGTTTTCAACCTTGAGTATATATGTTTGATGAATGTTATCAGTCTTATGTTTATGACCATACCGTCTTAGTCTTATATCGGTGACCATGCATTGGTCTTTCAATAGTAAGCATACATATAGATAGACGGTGACGTGTTATTTCTTTTGGTTTGTAATTGGCATATATGATTATGTGAAATTATATTTTAATGTATAAATATATCTATATGACATCGGTGTTCCTTAGGGTCCCAATGGCATATTATATAGGATACACACATCATTCTCTTTTGTAGAGAAGTTATGCGAATGTGTTAAGAAATCCATAATGACCAAGGAGGAGATGTGATGATCACCTACGAGATCATATATCACTTATGCTCACTGATGGATACGGTGAGATCCATATAGGTTGTAACTCCCCTCGTTTTGTAACATTATGTAGGATATTTAATTAGTTGAATTAAATAAAATAATGTGTTGATTAGGGGATTGAGATTTGATTTTTATTAAGGGTAGTTGTGCCATTTAATCAATGAATTAAAACAAGAGTTAAAATGAAATAGAGGAGGAGTAAAATAAAAAAGAGGCCATTCTTATACCCTTAAACTTTGGTCATGTATCTCCATACACGTTCATTTTTCATTTATCAAAAATCTTAAACTTGAGCAGGCCAATATTAACAAGCGAAAGAGGAAGGAGATTACAAAAGCAAAGGAAGAAGCAAAATCAAATCAAATCCATTCAAATCTCAAGCTCCTTAATCTCTAAAGCTAAGGTGAATAATGACCACATCTCAAATTTCTCATTGATTTCGGTTTTAAGATGAAATCTGAACCTATTTGCAATGATTTGCCATGTTTTTGAGTGATGGAATGATTATTTGTACTTGTTGATGATTCATGTTTGTTCCTATAGACTTTATGGCATGTTTTAAGGTGAAAACGCTATCAAGTGACATCCAAATGCCTTGTAAATTTTTTTGTAGATATTTTAGAGGTGGATTTCAATTGTCGGAATTTTCAGAATTTATGTGGATTTTATATGAATTTTCCTGTGAAGAAAATGTTATTTTGGGTTAAAAATTATTTTTGGTTAAATAAGTAATGGTTTGGGTTTGAAATTAATATATGTTAGAAAACATATTAAAAGTGATTTTCTGGAATTTTTTTAGAATTTTTCTAAGTGTTTAATGGATATATAAAATTATTTAAGTTATGAGACTTAAATGTTTTATATATTTATAAAATGAAGAAAGCGTATTTTGTAAATAATTCAAAATTGTTATTTCTAGAAATTGGCTGTACTTTAAGAAAAGAGAACCTTGCCAACAAGGTAGGTTGGGTACAAAGAAATAGTTTAAAAAGGACAAATCTACATGGTTTTTACTGTTTCGATGCTTTCGACACCAGGCTTTTGCCTCTTACCTACGGCTCTGACTCCGTCGAAACCAATGCACCTGTTATCAGGTAACTGGTACGTAGTGAATTGGATACATGCGAAAGGTATAGGGTCGAAACCAGGGGTTCTGAAATGGTTGAAGCGATACTTTGCTTTTAAATGAAAATGCGCATGCTTGCTTTCGATTGTAGAGCTTTCGAATGGGTTGGCTTTTGACCAGGTCAACTAGTTTTTAAAGAAATGGTTTTGATTAGGTTGTGCCATTGTTTTTAAATAATTTTTTTTGACTAAGTCGAAACCCATGACTGCGTCTTTCTACCTTTCGACCTAGATTGGTTTCGAAAGGGTTACTTTGCTTTGTTTTTTAAACTTAGCCACTTCTCCAATGCTTTCGAAGGGATGATTTTGATACCATCACTTCTTTAGTTAGGAATGATTTTGAAAGGAATGCTTTCCACTTTAATGGGTTTCTGATCCTTTTGCTCTAGTTGAAGGCATAATCCAAATGGATTCAACTTAAATGGCTTTCAAAGGTTTCGAAGGAGTAAATTTTGAATGGTTTCGAAAGGTTTCCACATGTTTTAAATTGAATCCAAAGGCTTTCATAAGGTTTAGTATTTTAATGCTTTCGAAAGGGTTTTAAATGCAGGTTTCAAAGGGGTGGCTCCCAATGATTTCGAAAGGTTTTGATGGAAGGTTTTCCAATGGTTTCGAATAGTCTAAGAGAAAAGGTTTTCTCAATATTTTCGAAAGGCACGTTTTAAAGGTTGTAAAGAAGAATGACTAATGTTTTAAAGCTGTTGAAGGAAAGGCTTTTAATGGTTTCGAAAGGGCTACTTTCAATGCTTTCAAAAGAGGTACTTTCAATGGTTTCGAAAGGGTTACTTTCAAAGGTTTCAAAAGGGTTGTTTTTAAGGTTTTAAATAAAGGTTTTGAATATACTAACTAGGCAACATAGCCTATGTGTTTTTAAGTTCAAAAGGGTTTTAAATTATATTAAAGGGACAAATAATCCTCATTAAAATTCAACAACATTAGTTTGAGTAAAGTACATATAACCTGGAAAAATAGCTTAGAGCAAAGCTAAGAATATATTGTCCTTGTATAAGTATGATTTAGAAGGTTAAATCATTTTGTAAAGGTTTTCAAGTTAAAAGATGAAGGATAGTTAACCCTAAGAAAATGATTCGGACAGTTAGTCCAGTTTATGGATAGTAAGTCTAGTTTTCAGAAAGATAGTTCATTTATTACTTGTAGACAAGTAGTCCATTATTTACCTGATTATAGCTTATTATACATTGCTATTATTATTATAATCAGTTTGATTAACCAGTTTGATTGCAGGAAAAGATTTGCAAAATATACGTTTTGAAGAGGATATTAATGAAAGGGAACCCATTCCACTAAGCGGTGTGGTCTCACTTAATACCAGTAAATCGAGATGTAACAGCGTTATTAACACCAGGCTTTATGTCTGACCCGAATTTTTTTGTTTCCCCTTAAACTCTCAGTTGCTCAAAATTGATTTGAGTAGGCTGATGGTTAAGGTTTATAGGTTTTAGTTTTGGCGAATAAAGCTTTCGGAGACGGGCATGTGGCTGTCGGATAGCTAATTAGGAGTTGTAGTTTATTCTGTCTATTTCCGATGTGTGTATATAGTCAGATATGACTATATTGCTTTGATCAACCAAGAAGGCGTCGGCATATGTCGCTCTTGGCGTATTTCTGTAATGATTATAATTGATCTTTACCTTGGAAACATTATAGGATTACGTAACTTGGATATAAATTTGTTCTGAAATGTAACCAGTAAAAGGTTGTTTTTTAAAATATGTGATTTACTTCATATTCAAGTGCTTTTGATATTATGAATACCATTAGCATTACCATATTTTGTCACCAGAAGTTTATACTATAAACGACTGCAGCATCTATAGCGCTTAGCTTTTAGCCTCCAAATATGGGATGTTACATAGGTTTTAAGTATATATAGTGAGTTTTATATCATATATGCACATCGAGGGGTTTGGTGAGATCTATATGAGTTTGACCACTAATAGGAATCATTGGCTCACGATAATTTGAATTATAGATTGATGTCTAATGCAGACTCAAGTTCTAGATATATAGATTAGGTCATATGTCACCTTTGCTCACTTAGGGGTATAGTGAGATCTACATATGTTTAATCATACTGGATGTGACTTGAGGTCAATGGTACAATTTGGTACCGACTCTATTTACCTTGATTACGAGTCTACTACAGACTCCACTTATCAACAATGATGAGTATCAATTCATATTCCTTGTCAACCGCATATCATTATATTGTGTGCGTTATATTAGTTGGTTGGTAATGCTGTTGTGTATTCCAGGATATACTTATATTGTGACATTTATATTGTCTTTGCATTTGTATATTTGGTTAACATATCATGGTATACTATTATGTATCGGTCACATTATTTTATTTGTGTTGATTTTTTGATTACATGAGAAGAGCATGTTATTGTATAATTTCCTACTTTTGTGACGGGTTAACCTTTCTTGTTTATAGACTGTTCGGATTACTCCTGAGCCATGTTTTTTGAGAGGACCGGATATACTTTAATAGCTTCCTATTTTTTTATATGTATATAGTTTTGATATACAATATTTTGAGATAGTTCCCTTCACATAGGCTTTACGTCTGACCCACGTTTTTGTCTTTTTATGGATGTCATGAATACTCTCGAGTACTCGATTGAGCAGTTTGGGACTCAGATGCTTTTGGGGATACACTATCAGAGTTGCACAGTTGGATCTCTAGAGGCGAAGACGATACCTGGATATACATACTTGATATTGTATCAGTACATGACAAATATGTTATTTGTATATGAGACTTATTATATTAGATATTCTGTTCTGACTTTCCATATTGATATTTACTTACTAGTTACTTCTGGCAGTGCAGTCTCTTATACATTATTCATCATGTTCTATTCATGTATATTCAATATATTATATGTTACGATTCCATTGCGAGATTATATCATTATGCCTATGGTGTTTGTTTTCATTTTACCCAACAAATTATCTTTTGTTTTATTCAGGAGTTGAACTTTGCTACTCGACGTTGATTTTCGAGTTTTACGGAGGGTGGCTTGTTACATTTGGTATTAGAGCTTAGGTTCAACACTCAAGACCAAGTAGATCAGTTTGAATAAAAACAACCTTGTAGAAGGAGATATGTTGGGAAAGCTTACTTGTATTTTTATACTATATAATATTCTATACGCTACTTGTTTTTTGAACTTTGATTTATTTCAATCAGTGGTGGCTAAGGCATCTTCATTTGAGCTATCAATATGAGCAGACGGGATACACATGCAGCTATGATAGATATTAAGTGTGGTACAGCGACCGAGAGTGCTTCCATTCGGACTCATTGGATAAGCATTCGATTTGAGTAGGGTTGGTCAATGAAGTGTGGCTTGGATTTGCACCTAAGTAGGATTCAGTGGATGCCACATAATGTGAAAAGACTAAGTGAATAACTTATATGCATCTTGCATGGAATCGTTCATGTTAAAAGTTATTTTCCTTATGTCAATAAAACTTTGGCAGTTGGGTTAATCCCATGTGCTAAAGGGATGTATTTTTAGGGATCAGTCCATTTACGTACCGGTTCTTAATTACTAGTTCGAGCATAGGGTTTCTTGGTGATTTGCACCAGTTAGGCAAGGGTTATTTAGTCGATTCTTAAAGGCGAGCACTTGAGTCAGATTCTTGAAGTTACTGGGAGAATTTCGAAGCACGACTTTATTCATGTGTGGAAATTTAAATGGTCGGACAAAGGAATCAAAGTTCACATTGGATGAGTCAGGTGGCTGACCCTAGTTTAACAAAGAAATCATGTGTGTGAATAAAGGATTTGATCGGTTATCATATATTATTTTGGATGATCTTTATTCTTTGTAAAATTATTTATAATACGTCTTATAAGATATCTTGGGATAGTTTGGGGAAGGACTTCTCAACTAGTTTTTTTAAAAGATTTAGATAATCTTCTAAGTGGCAATATCATACTTGCCTACACGAGCATCGTTGTACAATTAGGATAAAACGTTGTGTGGTCAAGGTGAGTTTGAATCCGAACGAGCCTAAGCATTTGTAAATTGTCATTTAATAATGATTTAATTAGTAAAAAAATTCTCCTTTAGAGAATGACTCCTGATCAAAAGGAAAGGAAAATCGAGACTTAGATTGCTGGGCTTATTCGAGAGGATCAAAGATCAAGCATATCGTATAAGTTTTCCATTTCATAGTAGGAGGTGTAATAGTCATTCGTGTATTATACTCATGAAAGGAGTTGCACCACTTAAGCATTTTGTCCATCTTGGAAAGTCGAATAGGATCCTGCGAGTTTATAGTTTGACATGCATGATTCAACCATTGTTGGTTACCATGCGTGTTGGTATAGACTTTTTTGTTTGCTAGTTAAGTTTTCTTTATAATTTGTTGATGTTTCTTATTGCTTGTTGCTTGTGTTGATTTTTGGTTGATTGTTGGTTGATTTTTTTATAAATTATTGTTACTTACTGTAGATTGTTATGGCTTGTTGTTGGTTGTTATAATTTGCTATTGTTTATCGTTGCTTATTGTTTTCTTGTTGATTTCTTGTTATTTCCGGATTGATTGATTATTGTTGAATATTTTTTCTTGTGTTACTTTTTCATTGATTGTTGATTGATTTTTATTTATTGTTGTTACCTGTTGGTTCTTGTTTTGTGTTTCTAGTTGCTTGTATGCTAGTTATAGTTACCGCTTATAACATATTCGAAGAGAAATAGCAGTAGCTATTTAGGATATATCACATTTAATACATGGCCATTTCAATGATCGATGTGAGATCTATACAAGTCCATAGCATTTATTATGACTCAAAGTCTATGGTATACTTAGATACCGACTTATTTGAGCTTACTCTCTAATATTTAGTAAAGTATGATTGTGGTAGTATCGGTTGCTACGCTAAATTATACATGTTTTAACTCTGTATTGTTGTTTTGTGGTACATAATCCTCTTTATATGGTACAATTAGGTACCAAGGAATTAACATATAGCTATTTAAATTTATTTTGATCTGCATTTAAATGGTGAGAAGTTTTTTAAAAAGAGGTATGTACTATGGGAAATGTGGAATAACGTAGATTACCGCGTATTTCCTTGATGCAAGATGCATTTTATTTAAGGGGTGGCTTCTATAAAACTTATAGCGTAAGGGAATTACTGCTGAATATTTTCGAAGGTCAAGACTTAGGAATTTTTTTTATCTTGTTACTTTCTCGTACTTATAGAAATTTCGACGATGAAATTCTTTTAAGGATGGAAGAATATAACAACCTGTAATTTTAATTACTAGATATTCAAATTATTAATTTAAATATTTAATCATTAATTAAAAAAATGCTTATTGCATTTGATTTAACAAAGATGGATTAATTTAGACTTTATAAAATAGTGTAAAATAACAAAATGCTCATTGCACTTGATTTAATCGTTAATTAACAAAACACCCATTGCACTTGATTTACATATTTAAGGAGATTTCGTATATAGTATGATATTTTATAAAATATTATGATATTTAAATTGCTTTCCTGCAAAACTTGTTATTTTATAAAATAGTAGAAATGATATTTTATAAAATAGAATGAGATTTCATAAAATATTACAAATGAGGTAGTTTATAAAAGTATGAGATTTTATAAAATAGTAAGTAGGAATTATTTTATAAAATAGCTGTAAGATTTTAAAAAATAACTATTAAGTGAATACTTAATTATAATGAAGGAATTAAGTATTATAAAGCATTAAAATGATTTATAAGCCAGCTTTGTATTAGACAAAATAATAGAATGATTTTATAAAATTGTAGGAAAAGGTAATGTCCTTTGGGAGAAAAGATTTAATAAATAAAAGTAAGTTTTGATTATTAATTAATTAAATTATTATTTAAATATACATGTATGAAATGGATAATTATACGTATATGTGTACTTGAAGTTATATAATAACAAATACAATTCTCCTATTGTACTCATAATTGTTGATAATGGCTATGATTGTGGGAATATGTATATTTGTGTGATTAATTATATATGTGTTTCGAAATATCCATACATCTATACAAGCACACTAGAAGCATTCTCGTGATGCCATAGCAATTATCAGATGCGCTAAGCCACATAAGAGAATACTGGGTTAATTAATCACTTCGGTAAAGCTCGAATTATGAATTGTGAAGTTTATAGATGTTTGCATATACGTGTGTGCATATGTGGGAACAAGTAGGTACACCGACACATATGTGACCACCACTTAAAGCGAGAATGTCAGTTGAGTTCATTTTGATGTTTTAGAGGAGGCCCGATCGTTGGAATCATCCTATGAAAACTCTATGCAAAAAGTGGGATTTGTATCGAAATTGGTTTTTGAATATATAAGGATTCCATAATATCAACCATCAGACTCTGAAAGAGGTACGATGTGAAGTGGAAGCAGGTTTAAGAGATAGGAAACTCATCATGCGAAGCGATCGAAGGAAAGAGCTCGAATCGACGTTCGTATAGCGTGGTTTGTGTCTGGTTCGAGCATACTGCTTGAGACAAGCTACCACCTTTCCACCAATGACTATACTACCTATGCACCAATGGAGCACATGCCTGTATAGTAAGCCTAGGTAGTGTGCAAGTCGAGGTGGTTGCTTTCTCGGTTCAGAATGTGCGTTTATGTGAAGCTTTGGCATGACTTTAGGCTACTGGGAAAAGTGGAATGCAAGAAGAAGCTCAAGGTTCGAGTGGAATGTATCGTGATACATGTGCGATCAATAATGTTCGAACATGATATCGATTCAGTGGTTGGTTGCATGGTCACATCTGGTGAGCATGTACGATTAAACGGAGTATGTCCGTACCTATTAGTTTTGACCTTAAGTATAAAAGTTAGACGAATAGTATCGATATTATGTTTGTGAACGTACCCTATATTGGTCTTATATTAGTGACCATGCATATTATTGGTCGTTCAGTAGTGACCAAACATATAAGCAGACGATAACGTGACATTGATCTTCATTTGTAACAAGCGTATATGATTACATGATGTTATATTTGATGTATAAATATATCTATAGAGCATTGGTGTTCCTTTGTGGTCCCGATGGCATATTACACGGGATACGCCCAACATTCTCTTTTGTAAATACATTATGAGAATTTGTTAAGAAATCCATGATGACAAAAAGGAGATGATGATGATGATAATCTACTAGTGGATCATATATCACCTATGCTCTCTAAGGGATACAGTGAGATCCATGTTGGTTTCAAGTAAATAAAGCAGGTCGTACATCACTTATGCTCACTAAGGGGTACAATGAGATTTACGAATTCATATCAGCACTAATGTAAAATAATATGTATACATACATACATATATATATCATTTTTTCAGCCAATAAAAATTATAAATAATATTTATATTTAAATATATGTATGTGTATACATAATTGTAACTTTTATATACATATAATTGTAACAATAATTTATTTTTTTGTAAAATATTTGTGTTAAAATATGTATGTATACACATTTATACATATGCATACACATAAATACATGTGTATATTAAATTATTTTCAATTTTCATATTATATTATTTTAAAATTCAAATTTTAAATATTTGACCTTTTCAAAATAAGTGTCATGAAATATTTTTTAAAATTTGCTATAGTATTCATCAATATTAAAAAAATTCTAATAAATTTAACTAGGTCAAAAAATATAAATGTTGAAAATTCAAAAACCTAATGTTTAAATTAATTTGACTTAGTAGCAAATATAAAAATATATAAAAATTTATTTATTGAAATATTAAGTTCTGAAGATGATAATTTTTTTATGAAATATTTATACGGATATTTATCTATATATATTTACTTATATATGTGTTTATAAATATTATTTTTATAAACCTAGATAATAGACAAAATATAAAATATTAGAAATTTAAGATAATTTTGGATTTTTTGAAAAAATCAAAAACATGGTTTAATTTTTTTTATTTCAATATACACACATATATATACACCATATACCTATATTTATAAACCTTTTAGATTTGGAAATTAATAACAACAATTCAAAGTCAGCCAAAAACAATATATATATATATATATATATATATATATTAGATTTAAATATATATATATATATATATATATATATATATCTATGTATAGGTTAATAAAAGCAATACTATTAAATATTCATATATATGTGAAAATAATTATATATATTCGAATTATATATATGTATGTATATTTATATATATGAATTTGCTCAAAAAATCATTAGAATGAACAAGGTGATAATATATGAGCATGCATATATATATATAAAGAAACTAATTTGGAAGATATATCATTTACTGATTTTGTCCTGCCGAGTGCCTAACACGTTGTTTGCTCGCTACTTCCTTTTGGAGCTTCACTATCTCTACCTCTAATTCAGTTTGCAACGTTGAAACAGGGACTTCATTAATCGAGATAGAGGGCTACACTAATTTATAACCAAGGGTTTAAGCAGTTTTATCCACATTTTCCTTCATCTTTTATAGAATTCGTAAAGTCTTCTTTATTCAAAATTATGGTCGACCTTCATTAGAGACCTAACATGTTAACCTCCCTTTGACTTCCATTTGAATCACTATTTAATTATTTGATTTCTAGCTCCTTAATTAATCAAACTTTCATAGAACTTTTGTACATCGTTCCATTTGATTATAAGCTTTAAATAAGTAATTAAAATAGTAATAATATTAATACAACACTTGTATTAATTTGTAATTAATGTGTAACATTTATAAACTAATTGAAAGTATTAACAATGCGGTTGTGTTGACTTTCTGATGCAGACTGATCCATAGTCAATATTTAAACAATTTAAAAACTGAAGCCAATAGAGAATTTTCTGGAGGAGCGTATAGGGTCAAGTTTAGCTACTATAGACTATTTAGGTAAAATTGTATTTTTGATCTAAAATAAGCTCACATATTAAAAAAAATTTGTATATGTATTTTTTTCGTCATCACTATATCACTTAGATGTCTAAAATTTATTCTAAGTTCAAAAGATCCATTGCATAGTAGGTGAAATGGATAATTTCAAAAAAAGAAATCCATGTTTGGATCTTAATGGACCAATGAAGACTATTAACTAGCATTATATATATATTACGTATTATAATAACATTTATGCAGGTGAACGATCTCATACTTATTTATCAAATGTGAGTTAATAAATCTCAAAATGTGGCAAGAATGTAATGAATTAGGAGTTTTGTTTTCTATTGATTATGTAGCTGAAAAGTCATTCCTATTTATAGGTATAAATAAGAGGTCATAAACACGACATAAGTGTGCAATTAATAGGGAGTTTTCTTTTGCAACTTTTGGTATGTGAAAGGTTATATAATTACATATGGTGTATATTACGAAATCGAACATACGCATGACATGAAATTATAGTAATAAAATGAACATGCATATAACTATATATACACACGTACAAATATTGGGATTTATATCTATTGCATACATGTGTTAAGATATATTATAGTATATAGTATAAATCCCGTGCCAATGGCACGGATATAAAATTTGCTTCACATATAATGAATGATGTTGCACATTCCATTGAGGTAAAGTTTGATAAGTATAAAATTTGGTGTAAAAAAATATATCCCAATAACAATAATCCATCATAGCACTGTTATAGGATTGTTAAAAACAGGATGCACATAACATATAATCTGCCTTTTGTTGTCTGAAATCATATTTAAATACTGTAGTAAAATATTTTTACAAAATATATCATAGCCAGTGGTTCTAGTGAGTATTTCTCTAACTTCATCCCCTTTTCTGTGAACCACATATAGCTCCAACCCTGAAAAAAAAATGCATTTTATACAAAAGAAAGTTAGCTGCTATGAAAATTAAATTGTTAGTAACTGATTCTTAAAGTATTTGGAAAACAAAAGTATAGTAAACGTACTATGAATATGATATAGGCAACCATTATATTCACAAAACTAACCTAAATACCGAGGTTTATGTTGGCGGAAAAAAAAGGATGATACAAAAAATATAAATGCAACTTATTTTGCACATAGGTTGTTTTCACTGCTGTTTTACATTTGAAATGTCTTTATTTCATACATAGTAAGGTAAATCTATAGACTTATAGTTATGTTGGTAAAAAGAACTATGACAGAAGGCATGCGGTACCCCAACAAAAGATAGATAATCCAGAAGGAGTATAAAGATACATGGTGCAATTTCTCAAATTACTATCGGATCCAAATAATAAAAAACAGACTAAAGTTCCTATACTACTAAGCAGCAAAGCTCACTCATGCTTTAAATATGCAAAATATGTAATTTTTGAGTTCATTCGTTTGTAGAGAATATCAAAATTGGATGTTCACTGAAATTGAATGATGAAAGTAATAAGAGAAAAGGAGTTTGATTCTAATAGTATATATCTAAGTGTTCGTGCAAGACATAGACAATGTACTTGACTGTTAAGAATACTAACAGTATAACTCTGATGAAGAAAGCATGGTGACAAAATTACCATGTTACATCATAGGTTCTCTTCAATTGGGTAGTAGCCTGCACGTTTTGGCTTTTTAGACCGCTGCCTGGACCCATCTTCTGCTTCTGCTCGTACTCTTATCATACTATATGTTTACGCCTGCCAATTTTGTATGTCAGTCAATATAACACCATATGTTCTAGTCTGATTTTGCATCAGCTAACTAAGGGACATGTAGATAGCCTTTATCGGTTCTGCCTCACTGTATCAGTTCCAAATTTAATTTAATATGTCAAACTCAAGTTATTCCTAATTTCCTACTGCATTTAAGCTTTAGTCGATACATCACGCCTTGTCTTCTGCAATGTAAGCTAGCTTCATATTCAAATTTCAACAGCCCACGTATTTATGTGCAAGTCGTCATGCAGCTTAGCTCACTCAGTTAGCCATTCATTCTGACCATTCATTCAGACAGTACATTTAGCCAATTCAAATACTCATTCATCCAGTTCACCTATTACTACTCAAGCTTAGAATATAATATTATAAACTCGATATTATTGTTTTTAGTAATTCAATATTATTGTTTTTAGCAAGGCAAGTAATTCAATAATCTAAGCGGTACTATTACTGTAAAAATAATCTCATAATTTGGAACCAAAAAAAGTGTTAATAAATTTGAAATTCATAACCTCCATGAAACTTTTAATTTTGATTGAAGCCTTCAGCTTATCTAAAAGTATAACATGATATATTTATATAGAAAACTATTATCTTATTGACAGTAAACGATTAACTCCTTTGAAGTTTGAACCCATTGTAACTAAGCCCATTGTAACTAAGCCCATTGTGACTGTACCTAATTCAACTTGGCTTCATATAAGAACAGTATACCTTACAGTTAACTTAATGTATTTACAACATGCGTATGAAAAAGTATTTGGTACCATCTGGGGTAAACCATATGTTTTCAGTTTTCAGTGAATGTTAGTTAATGTAACTATAATATCAAGAAATGATACAAAAGACATGCTACTTCAAGGAGTTTAACCATTACCCTCTTTGTTATTTTCTTTTTATTATCATCTTTCAATACTGAATCTTCAAATGAAGTTGCATTATTTCCACAAATGTATGCCATTTTCACCTAATATGTTTTAACTCTTTATTTTCTACTACGTTTAGAGGAGCAACTTGTATAATTAAATTGCCTAACACAATCAAAAATACATTCTGATTATACAATAAAGAAGCTCCACTCTAGTAATAACATCGAAAGCAAGATGACCAATACATGTTATAAACATCATAACTGATCAATATGTTAGAAACAACCAGCAAAACGTAAACAAATTCTTGAAGCCAGTACATGTTTTAAAGTGAATGACCTAGAAGGCCTCAATTAGGCAGCTAAATGACCATTAACAAAAACTGAAAATAGGTGGATGCTCCATAAAACTAAAGGTGGCGTCACATCGTCATGACTTTCTTTAATGGTACCATTGGTTGTTGTAAAACTAAAACCATAAAGCGATTCAATAATGTAAATATGGTATTACCTAAAAACCCTCGACCGACATCATTGTGCTTTGGAAGAGATGACAATGATTATTTCCACCTTTGTCTGAAGCCACTACATCTTGCTGAAGTATTAGACAGATCATTTAGTGCCGGGAGGAAAACATTATAATGTCAGAAAAAGAAATAAAACTGTTACAATAAAACATGAAAACTGATAATACCTTTCCAGAGCTTTGATGGTTGAGTCATTGACTCATTATCGATTTATAGGCCAATGATGGTTATGGAGTATTGGCATCAACGGTTCTGGAGAATGATGGGATTTGAAGTGTAACATTACGAATGAGAAAGTTAACATGGTAGAAATTGGATTTGATTGTATCATTGATGAAAAATAAAATGGGGGTATGAAATGAGAGCTGTGTTGGAAAAAAAAATAAAAATAGGAAGGTGATGAGTGCTTTCAGCAGTTGGAAGGAGTGGGTTGGTAATGATTGATTTGAGCGTGGAAGAGAAAGTTATGGAACTGCCATAATTTGAAAATAATAACGTAATTTGTAGTGGAAGTGGTGGATAAATGTTAGCCATTTGATACTTTTTAATATTAACCTTTGTTTTGCTTTTAAGCTTGTCCTTGTCAGCGAAATCAATGTTGTTGTATGTATAGTGTACCCAAATCAGTTATTAAAGTAGTAAATTATGGTGTACTACTATGTTAACTCAATTATGTAAATAAAATGTGGCATAGGAATGTTTAAGTGATTGATAGCCATAATTGATTCCTATAACATTAATATAACATTCACAATTTAAATAGGTTAATGTTAACATAATTTTAATTAATCCTACACAACACCCCTTCCCTAGTGTGAAAAATTGCTAAAAATTTCTATCTTGTCTCAAAACCGTTGCCCTGAATATAATATCCTCTATGGTCAAGCGAGTTAAATTAAGACGACTGATATTTCTATATTCGTAAGAAAGTAACGCATCCATATTTGTTACTTTATATAGATATAGTCAATGTAAAAATAAATTTTGAATACATATCATATTACTTCAGTAACTTTCCTTTAAAATGCTTTAGAAAGAAGAGCATTACAGCCGATAAATGATTGTACATGTAATGCATCTTGGAATATCCTGTATAAAAAGATTCAAGATAATTTATTTCTTGTTTAGTAACATAGACCAATTCAAATTATAGCACAATAGTAATATAAAACTAATTATTATTAAGACCAAATTCTGATTATAGACTTTTATCAAATACATTAAACTTGTAATTTTAAATACTAACATCAGGATGTCTGAAATCTAATGCGAGATTATACACTATCATATTGGTTAATAAGATTAGTATTGGATCTAAATCGTCTTGCTATTTTTAGTGCTAAGTCGACTATGCAGCACCTTATGGTTAGTTGGTTGAAATTGATGGATGATAAATGTCCAATAATAAGAAGACACATAGACAAATTATCCTTAAAAATATTACAACGGCTTAGCACCAACATTAATCTGTTGATATCTATTGATAAATATAAAATAACAGCCCATAGGATTTCCAATAATAGAAGATAGGAAAACAAACCAGACCATGTGAATGAATAGTACAGTCATACATTACCATTTAGGGCAATTGGTTCATGCCTAAGTTTCTCATAAATGCTATATTAATGTGTACATTCGTATAATTTAAATTGCTTAAACATGCCATATAAAGTTTCATTGCAGCAAACAGTGAATATTTATTTTTATAACAGTTAATGTTTTAATAGATCAGCTTACCATAATTTTGAAAATCCTAGAAAGCACTTCTCCAATGTGGATAATCCATGAAACAGTGTCTTTTATGGTATCATGTGTCAAAGATAGAAAATGACAATTTTATTTATAGGTAGTAACACATCCATATTAACTTTAAATAGAGATATATAACAATTAGAATGAATTATTTACCATGTTTCTTTAGTTGCCTTCTTTAGAATTGTTGTAGAAAGCTTAGTTGTCCACTTTTCCTGTACAGAAATGGATACTATGCACTTACCTCACCTATATTGTCCCCAGCCTTAAATCAATCTAGCATCTCGCCTATGTTTGATGACGATGGAGAAATGGATTTTGTAACTGGAACCAAAAGAACTCAATAAACCCTGATTCCCGAATTTCAATGAATTAAACAATCAATTTTTCAGTTAATAAATGGTATGAAATTAATATTAAAAAACATCTCAAAAAAAAATTCAACTAAACCGTAAACAACTTGAAAATTTATCTAGGTAAAAATAATATAAAGATGTCGTCC
Organism: Allium cepa; assembly: GCA_030765085.1. Classification (NCBI taxonomy): domain Eukaryota; kingdom Viridiplantae; phylum Streptophyta; class Magnoliopsida; order Asparagales; family Amaryllidaceae; genus Allium; species Allium cepa. The sequence goes on from CM060939.1 coordinate 505,781,423, forward strand.
TGCCAAAACCAAGCTTCGACATCGACTTACTCAATAATTTGCTTCTTTAGATTGATCGAAAATGGTAAATCAACCGGCTCCAAAACGGTAAAAGATTGCAGCAATTAGAAAGAATCAGACCGCCTATGAATTCCGCCATCATTTTCCTCTCTCTATATATCCCTACGTCCTTCTTCCCCAGTCAGTCTAGCGAAACCCTTGCTTATCAGCAACTTTTTGACTTTCGTCCGAATAAAATATACTAATGGTTTAGGCGAGATAGAAGAAAGAAAATATGTTAATAGTGGTAAACCGAATTGTAATTATTAATCGTGAGAGAAACTTATTGTGGGTTGAAAGATAACGTAACTAACAAATTTAACAGCACCTTGAGAACGAATAACGGAGCTAATTCTGTGCTTATTTGGATGATTGACAACCGCTTGATGTCTTTGTTTTATTTAAATCTGAACCATTCTTTGTCTTTCCGTTAAACCAAAGGAATTTTATTATATAGATATATGTATATGGTTGTATACACATATTAATAACTCCACACAAAAACATATATAGTTTAGACACACACATATATGCAATACATGTTGCCATTTAATTAAAAAGTTAGGCATTTGTGTATGTGTGTATTATGATTTGGGACAAATTAATAAACTGAAGTTTCAAATTTATTTTGTTGCATAATTAGACAATAGAGTATATTTTATTTTGAAATCAGGATTCACTTAACTAAACGTTTCAATTTATTCGTTTTACTAATTCAAATAAAAAAAGGGTATTTATGTAAAATTCTAATACTTAATTATCAAATTCATTATTTTAAATAAATCAAATTAATGAAATATATGTAGGATAAAAATATACTTGTTAACAGGCTTTATGGCCAAGCGAATATTCAATTAGAATTAAAACATCAAGATGAAGACAAAATGATTCACGGATTTAGGAATACATTTAGAAAAGCAAGAGGATCATACTCAACAATTTCTATAGGAAAATTGGAAAAGTGTACCACTCGGTATCGAGAGAAACCACTCGGTATCGAGAGGTTTTTTCCCTACTTTGGACCTCCTAAACCACTTGTACTTGGAGCACTACCTCAAGTGATTGCACTGGAGAGCTTTCCTCAGAGAATAGATGAGAAAATCTAAGTATTTTTGGGAGGAAAGCAAGAAAAGACAAGAAATATCAAGAAAGTTATCGGGAACATCTCAATCTTCAAGGAAAAGGGTTTAGAATGCAACAGATCAGAGATAGAAGCATAATAGCAGAGAAAGGAGTGGTTTCCACCAATAAAAATTTCTCAGTACCGAGAGGAACCTCTCAGTGCCGATTGGTTTCAATTGATGGTTGGGCCTACAACAGCTTTCCTACACCTTTGGACTTGGATTTGGATCTTGGACTACATTGGCTTTTGAGCGTACTGGAGAATTCCCCTATAAATATCAACCCTATAGCAATCAAGAGTGGAGTTTTGGCACTTCTTGTTCTTCATCTCCTATCTATCCTCCATTAAATTCACTTAAGAAGCAATTATTTGATGTTTAAGGAATTAGATCGGTAAATTCCTTATTTTAGTGACTCTCAAACCACTAATAAACAAAATATAAAGTGGACGTAGGCGAGAGATTGTCGAACCACTATAAAAAAAATTATGTGTTTCTTTTACTTTCTTTTTATTTCTTCTAGATCTGATCCTACAACATTTTATCTTTATGCGTTGTAACAATCCGCCAATCTGCATAATTCAAGTTGACAACAAAACACATGTCTAACCCCAAATTGAACAGAAAGATGGATATTTATAGGAAAGAAAGAAGAAAGAAGAAGAGAAGAGAAGAAGATTAAAAAGAATTAAAAAACAACATAGAATCTCACAATCACAGCGAAACAATATATAATATAATATTAATGATCTTTACAAAAGAGAAACTGTTATATACATACATCAAATCATAGTATAACAACAAATCACAATCATCAGCCTGGACAGCTATAACAACCTGTCATAACAAATACTTATAATTTCAACATCAATGCAGTGGTAAAATATACAGATATGGGAACATATCATGGAGACCTCCAGCTTGCCTGCCAAAGCTCCAAAGCATCCAATCTAAATACGTAAATATGCTCGGTCTAACCCGAGCGTTATAATATATTAACACCAGATTCAGTTTGGAAAACTAGCATAAGGATATACATCCAGTTGAATTCTTATAGTTTTCAAACTCTTTTCAAAATAAAAGTTTCTCGTAAGAACGCACCGCACATAAAAATGGACTGGTTTTTAGCTTACGATAACGAAAACAATTTCTATAGAAATCTATTTATATTATAATAATTTCTAAGGGCCAAAGTAAATTATGAATATAGCTGAAATTCTTGCACCTCATGTTTCAGCATAGTTGGGCACAACTAAAACCGTATGATACTTATTGGAGAATGGATTCCATACAATGACTGGGCTACTGGGGTACCGCCTGTCACGGTGCATCACTAGGTAAAATAACACCGAGAACCTCGCCAGGATCCCCTTCCAACATAGGACCGGCCTACCACTTGATAAATAACACCGAGAAGCATACAAATGAGAGATAATATCGACTCTAGATAAAGATGTTCATACCTTACTTAGCAGCGACCCACTTAGCCCTACTCCATCTTCCCTGTTTTAGTCATTCCCGGTTGATGAGCCTTGAGGCTATGTTTTACCTTTTATATAGCACTTCCCACTTGGAATGCTAATATGCCCTCTTGGCAACAATGCAATGCCAACATTCACCCATACAAGTTTGTTCTAGGAATGAATGAAGCGCTTGAGTGCTCCGTCTTCAGTTCCATCATCTTTAAGATGTCTTCACTTCGAAATGATCGAATTGGGCCCAAGTGGTTTTCGGATAACATATCTGATCCCGATCTCTTCGAAAAATCATTCGATAGTTTTCAATAAACTCAACCTTAGTTCTTTAGGAAATAAATAGTCAAAGATAAGAGCAGAAATCACCTCCTAACCTTTGGTGGACGGATTTCCTTATTGTTTATCCTAAGAGATAGAAACAAGATTTATACGCGCAGTACAACATCAATCGTGATGACTCGGCCATAGAACTCGTGTGTATTCTCGTAGATATTTCCAAAGTAACGTTTTGAGCCTAATTTTTGATGATCGGTTATTTAACTATCAAATAACAAACATTCAATCAGGAATTTAATTCCATAAGGAAAACCAACATTGGTTAGACACATAAGTAACCACTAGCCTCTTTAAATAAATATTTCATTAACTAACATCACTTTGTAAATATCAGTACCAAAATACTTTTATAAAGATTCATTCACAAACCTTTATATTTTCAATACTTTGGAAATTTCTATATACGTATTTCAACGGCAGAAGTATATTCACAAAACAGAGAAAGAATTCCTTTTTACATAGTTCTAGATCCAATTTATAGATTTCTTTGTAAATCTCTAAATTCTATTTATATCTCCATTCATTAATCTTTGAAATCATTTATAAACACCCTTTTATACATTCCTAAATCATTTATAAACCTTTATAAATCCACATGTCCATTTATAAAGCTCATTTTACAAATCTATAAACCCATTTCTAAAATCCTTTTATAAATATCTAAGACCATTTACAAAACACTTTTCACCCCTTTTCAAATCTTCCTTTAATTTTTTCAAACCATGTTATAAGATTCCTCTTATACAACCCACATCTGTCTGTAAAACCCTATTTATAAATCTTGATAAATTTATAAATAAATTCTAATCGTTTACTTTAAACACTATTTATAATAATAACCATTATAAATGAATAGTAATTAACTTCAAAACATCTTAAAAATAATGGTTAATAATTTCAAAATGTTCTTAAGAAAATAATAATAATAATTAATTCCCAAAACCTTATTGATAAATAATTATAATTAATTTCGAACCATATCAATAATTTAAAAATAATTAAATAATTATAATTAATTTAAAACCATAATTTTTATAATTAATTTGCTATGCCAAAAAAATTTAGATAATTAACTTTTCGAAGTATTAAAATACTGATAAACAACTTTAAAACAATATTAATATAAGTAAGCAACTTTTCGTATAAATATATTTCCTTGACAAAAATCCTTACTAAAATTTCAACATAATCATTTCAATATTTAAAAAAAATTCATAGATCTCATTCTATTTTATAACATATCATTTAACATCTCCAAATCTATCCTCACTTTCAATTCCAAAAGTAGAATCAACTATCTTTCTAAACAACTTCCTACATATTATCATAAATCCCCAATTTTATTTGTTCTCCCTAGTCTATCCAATGATAATTGTTTGCCTTTTATTTATAAACACCATTTATAAATATATCATTTATTTAATAAAATACGATTTTTCATTGGGATTTGGTCTGGGATTTGGTTTAACCTTCCTTCATGTGAGATTTGGTTCAACCTTCCTTCCCCTGCTTGGTTCAACCTTCCTTTCTCTGGGATTTGGTTCAACCTTCCTTAATATGAAATTTAGTTCAACCTTCCATTCTCTGGGATTTTATTCAACTTTCCTTTCGTTGGAAATGGTTAGATGTTTAGTAGTTTGATTCCTTATAGGACCATTACTCATGCTTCATGAAAATAAGTGCTTGCTAGGACTTGAACCTAGGTGGGTTGGCTAAAAGGCGCAAGTCTTTATCATTGTGCTACACATGTCAATCCAGGTCATAATTGAATGAGACTTGAACTAATATGTATGTATCGCTAAGCAGACTATTCCAATGCCCCTGAATATTCCATGCGAGAGAGAAAATTACTAGTTCTCCAAAGTGGGACCTATATAACTTAAGACAACGGGCTAATGTTAAGATGTTCATATCTTTCAAACTGTTACTCGGATTGAGACGCGGTTTCGACCTAAGTTCATATCTTGATCTTTGAATACTTCTAAACTAGTTTAGGTCCATTCCAAGATAATGAAAATTTTACCTGTGACTCTACATATTTATCATGTAGTGGGTGGAAATACCTACAACATTTTCCCCCACAAAGCATACTTTCGTGAATGCAAAGTGTGCTTTGTCTGATCAAGGGTTGCCTTGCTTGTCTTACAGCCGTCATCTTGATGTCTAACTATTCATATATTATTTTGTTTTCCTAAGAGTTTTTCTTTGTTAGTTCAATGTGAGGCTCGGCACTCCTTAAGGATGGTGTGGTGACTGTCTCTAGCCATATTTGATTAGTCTTCACTTAGTGGGATTCTGTTTTCTCAGGCTTGGTCTTCTTACTTCCTACTTTGAGGTTCTATAGTGTGTAAACCAGCCGATGTATAATTTATGGTATTGTTCTCAGATCTATTGACATGGCATTCTATTTACGCTCATTGTATGGGTAAGTCTAGTGATCACGACCTATCCATACCATGCGATTGGTGAATTTGCATATTTCTCAGTGAACTTTTCTCCACTTCCATGCATGCACGTATGGGATTAATTACTGATGGATTTGGTAGAGTAAGAATCTCCATTGAAGAGCACTCGCATGTAGGATATGTAATATGGTGCCTTTGAGTGAAGGCTTCCCTAGCCTACGCTTTGTATCTTCTGTATAATCGTTTGTACAAAGACATGTACATTTTGTAGGAGCTTTAATTGGGGTCATTATATTTGATTAGGCTTAACTAATTGTAATAGATTTGTGTTGCATCTAGTCCGGTAAGGTGATGACGTTTGGAGCAATTCCTTGTTCTTTTTTAGCTTTTCAAGGACGCCCTAGGCACAATTGTACAAGATCAGCTTAGCCAATCTCCTTAGTAGTTTGCCTGCTGATATCTCATGCATCTGTTTAGAATCGATTACTGGCAAGCGATAATAGGGTAGACGTCGGGTCTAAGTAAGTGGTCCAGGCTCTTTTGAGCGGAGCTCAAGGAAATTTGTCGGCATTGTGAACTAGGAGTCCTATTGACGGTTCGGTTTATGCCAAATCATAGTCAGATGCCTCCGACGTGGGGTGTTTATTGGTGACATCGTCTTACTATCTCTACATTGGTCAGGTAGAATCAACATTTCAACTCAAATGTCTCGTAATGGCTTTAGTGGTAGAGGATCATCCTATTCTATTAACTTTACCTACAAGTTTAGGGTCCTTTCGGGACTAGTGTGGTCAAGGACTTTCATCCTTGCCTTAGAATTAGTTGCAGACTATTAATACATTTTTATTTGGAATTTTACCATAGATATGTGTTGGAGTCATCCCGCATGTCCTTGGGATTGATTTATTAGGTAAAGGTATCAAGCTATTTGTGTTAAAATAGACTTTGACATAAATTAATTACATTTGGAAGGTTAGAAAATGAATCATTTCGGTTTAGAGAGGTCCTTATCATTCGAAGTGATTCCCTATTACTTAGGTTTAGAGAGTAATTTGGGGTATGTGGCAGTCCACATATACTCATCACATCCTTAAGAGTACCCTCTAGATGTTGTCAAAAGTCGACCGAGAGCGCTCATTATTTTTCTGGGTTTGCTCCCACTATAGTGCACTTGGTTGCTTCTCACAACATGTTGCCTTGTATCATGAATAGGTTTTAAACTTGTGAACTTGAGGTCATGATTCCAATATGCTATTACCGAGCTGAGTGGTAGTGTATGTGTATAATCAAGAGGTGAGGTGGTGCTATGTCCCCTAGTAGTTTTTATCGAATTTAGCTTATCTTACAAAAATTAGTCATACCTTTGCACTGAGTTTTTCTCAGGTTCCATAAGTGTGCTCATCTTTAGGAGAATCCTTATAGTTTCTTGAGCGAAATTGGAAAGAAGGAATATTACAATTCTTATGGCAATGTTGGATTGATCTTCTGCTATCTCTGATGGAGTTGTGTCGATGCTCAGTTTCCTCTAGTATAGTAGAAGCGAAGGAATACCCTGCTGTGGTTGGCAGAGAATTCATATTCTTACTATCTATATGTAATGTCACAAGACTAAAAGAAATTATTCGAAGCTTCTAGTTTAAGTACAAAGAACTATATCTCCGTCAAGAGAGTCCTTCTAAATTTAAGATTCGTGGCACGTATATTACTTGCCCTGATTTTGGATTTTGGTGTCATATGGTTTGTCAGCCCAACCTATGTTCCAAGGGAGTGTAGCTTTTCCAACTTCCGTACTTAAGATTTAGAGCCGGGATTCACACACAGTAAGTACTTGGGCCATTATGGCCTGTATCGTCGGTATTATTCGACTTACTATGGCTCAGCTAGCATGGTTGTCGATCGTCAACTATGAACTATCCTTGGCTGTAGCCATGCCTTAATCATGAAATTTATTATCGGTTCAGTTGCCGGCGTTTGGGTAGTTTTCCGCGAGCCGAACGCTACTGGTAAACCGCCTAGGCTATGCTCATGCCTAATCCATGGCTTATAGTCGGTTTATCATTGCTGGTTGGGGGTTGATTGTAAGTAGTAAGCTACCCAAGCTATTTTCCTGCACTTAGTCATGGTCATCTTACTTTCACCGCTGCCGGTGAGAGCTTTCGATTGCTTGCAATAGGAAAAATATCAGACAAACAATCAAGCAAAATATCAATTTTTATAGTTTAGCCAGAATATGCCTACATCCATTGTCTTTCTTTTATTGTTTTAGGCGATACATGTTTTTTACAAGCTGAGAGAAGTAATAGCGGAGATGCTGGAGATCCTTCCTTCCCAAACTTCTTTTTCGTCAACTATCGATGGAATGTACGCTCCATTGTGGAGATCCTTATGAACAACAAATCGTCCTTCCCAGACTGGATCTGGTGCACCTGGACAGGGAAAGACTTGCTTTAGAACAATATCTCCCTCTTGTAACTCTTGGGACTTCACCTTGAATTTGTGTTGTTTTGCCACTTTCCGTCTGTGTGTAGCATTCTTGAGAGAGGTGTGATTCCTTCTCTCCTCAACATGTCTGGCCCCGTATGCTTAAAGCAAATAGAGTATGTCCTATTGTTGTTCTATAGGAGATTTGGTAAGCCCGCAGTGCCGTGGGTAGTTTGTCAACCCACGCTCCTCTAGATTCATCTTGTTTTTTCTTAATGAGCATTTCCAAGACTTTGTCGACAGCTTCAACTTTCTCGTTGGCTTGGGGCATCTACTATTATGAGTAAATCCACGCCAGGCTTCTAATTCATTTATTCTTTGAGTTATTCAAGCTAGATTTATGCTTGATGCCCGACTGCTATGTCATTGCCAGGGAAAGGGGCAATCGTCAGCAGTGAACTGCCCAGGCTAGTGCTCTTAGTCATAGCTATCTTATTTTCACTACTGTCAACACTTGCATCTGATCTGGGTTGCTAATTACAAAAGAAGTAGTGGTTATAACAACATAGGTTTTAAGTGAATATAAAATCATACTTATTAAGTGAATATAACTGCATATGTGTTAAGTGAGTGCATTAGTCTCTTGTCTCGGTCAAATGGGAAGAGCGGTTTAGACCAAACCTGCCGCTTTGAAAGAAGCGCAAAGTACCAAGTTGTGTAGTATGCCTAGTTGAAGATGTTCTCTTGGATAGGAATTCTCGCTTGGTATTTTTGTAAGACTCTATGGAACCCATGAGCCGATGGAATTGTCCTGAAATGACAACAAATGAGTTTGATAAAAACAAAAGAAAAGGTTTGTTATGGTACCTCCTTTGCAGGAAAATACGTTATCATGCGTATGACATGTTTATGCAAGCATATTGTGTGATTGGAGAGTTCCTCATAAGGAATTTGTACAAGTACTCTATTTGGTAATAAGGGTTTTTCTAGGCCAAGATTGACAAGATTCTTATTTGGCGTTTTAGTGCTACCTCCTAACAGTCATTGGTCTAGTCCTTTTGTCAGGTTGACACCAACTAGTTTGGTGGAATTATAGTGGATATCCCCAGTGTGCATCCTGCTACCTTTAGTACTTAATCCATTTGAATTGTGTTTTTTGATTATTGGATCATGATGGATTGATGAAGCTAGTATCATAATTTGTGACTGCAATGTCCTAGCGGTTTACTATATATGCTAATTCAGGTTGAATTGTGATATGAGGAGTAGTGGTAGTGGTTCTAGATATCTCTCGCCTTTCTGTTGCGGATCAAATATGTTGGAATTGCTGGTGCTCGGTCTTTTAAAGCCTTTCTAAACTATTATGTTATCCAAGTTCTTGGCAGATGTCGTTTCCATCACATCCTCTTCCTTACCCTTTGAGGTAACACCACATTCAAATGGATGGCTTCTTTCTAATCATTGATCATTTGAGCTCCGAAGGCAGAGAATTGTATCTCTTCCACTTTTCTATAGCATTTGTACTACAAGTTGTGCTAGCTTCAGTAGATGACCATCTGTCTAAACTCCTAATAGTGATCTTTTCTCATCTTTATGTGCCTTGCCGACCCAATGGAGAGGTCATACATAGTTGTAGGGGCTAGTTTAATTTTTTATCTTTACTTCGAGTAGAGTGTAAGCACCCTTGGGTCGACCAGCACATGCAATGGATTTACGAATCCTTCCTTCACCTTTTTCCAAGGATGGAGGTCCAAGAGTTGCTGGTAGAGCCCTGAAATAGCTTAAGATTGATTAGAATGAAAGAAAAATAATTATATAGTACTTCCTTTATGCCCCCCGTTTATCAGCAAGTGTGGAGACCTTGGTAAGTGTTTATGGGGTCGAGTTAGCCCCTTATAAAGGTTTGTAGTGGGCACTCAAAAGTTTTTGTTTTCTTGGAGGGTGGACTAGTAACTCTTGGTCTTATCTCCTTCTCTGTTCATATTTGTTGAACATATCCTTAGATAACGAGAGCTATATTATTTGGCTCCTTTCTAGTACGCGTTGGATTGGTGATTCCTTTGAGAATGATAAGAATGATGAAGTGTCGAGCTTGTCATATCTAGACTTTGAGTATCAATCACCATGACTTCGGTCTTCAAATTGTGATATTTCGATCCATGAGTGGGATCTCGATTATAGTATTTTGATTAGATGTTGGATGGATGAGGGCTGCGCTTGGGGTTCATATGGTTAGGCGAAATGCACCCTATGTTCCCCGGACTGGGGCTTCCCTTGTATTACAATGTTAAGGTCGAATACTTTCATCTGTCTTAAGCGTGTAAAGATTTTATCCACCAAAGCTTCATATTAAGCAGCAAAGTGTTTACTAATTTAAACCAAACTATTTCGAAGTTATGTTCGGTAATTTTTAGCACGGGAAGGTTGTTATACTAATCTTCCATCTTTCCGCGTTTGGATTGGGTGTACTAACAGTAATTCTATTCTTTGCAGTAGAATTCCTTCGCTAAGGAGGCATGTTGGAAAGTTTTTCTCCTGTGCTTTTCTAAAGAGCTTGTAATTTTCAAAGGACAATAATTCAAGTTTTGGAAAGGAAGGGGAGGTTTTGTAGTTTCGAAGGATCAATGGCCCAACTCTTAAAAGAAAGAGAGAATCTCTAAAAAGAGAAATAACGTTTCTCAAAACAATGATCTCCGATCTGGAAAGAGGGCAAGGTTTCCTTGGGTGATGGAAACAATGATCTGATTAGTAATGGGAAAGTGAGTATGAATAACTTCAGACTTGAAAAATGAACACAAGTTACTTTTGGCCGAGAAAGAATGTTTTTTAGATTTGAAGGGGGAAAAGAGATTTAATTTCTTATTTCCAAGACATGGTTATTGCGAATCCGTACAACAGAAAAGAATTTTCTCAAAGTGACTTTTCTTAGATAAGAGAAGGGAAATGGAGCTCCTTATTTCAAGGAATATTGGTTGTAAGTCGAAAAGAGAACAGGATTTCTTATGTTAGAAAAATAAGGATCTGGATCTAAAGAGGAACCAGAGTTTCATATGTCAAGTAAATAATACTTTTGGATGAAAAGAGAATAAGATATACAATGATTTTAACAAAAGTTTCTTTTGGTGAACAAAAACTTTTTGAAATGAAAAAGGAGATGTGATGATTTCAGATCTAAGAAATGTAAATGTTTACTTTTTTGGTTAAGAAACTATGTTTGCATATCTAAAATAAGTGAAAAAAAGATATAATGATTTTAGATCTATGAAATAAATTAATATTTCTATTTTATTAAGAAACTCCGTTTGTAGATCTGAAACAAAAGAAAAAAGATATAATTATTTCAGATCATAAGAAAAAATAAATGTTTCTTTTTTTTTAAGGAATAGTGTTTGTAGATATGAAATAAGAGGAAAAAAAAAGAGAATGATTTCAGATCTTAAGAAATAAATAAACGTTTCTTTTTTCTTAAGAAACGGTGTTTGTAGATTTGAAATAAGAGAAAAAAGTTGGAATGATTTTAGATCTTAAGAAATAAATAAATGTTTCTTTTTCATAAGAAACGGTGTTTGTAGATCTAAAATAAGAGAAAAAAGGAAACGATTTTAGATCTATGTGAATAAATATTTCTTTTTTGAATGAAATTGTTGTTGTAGATCTGAACTGCTAGAAAAAATGATACAACATTGGGTTGTTTAGTCCACATTGTGAAATAATTTCAACACCTTGCTCCAAGGCATGTATATAAAGTAGGCTATGTAATATGAATTGTGTGCTTCCTTTCATTGTGATTAATTGGTGTAGTTGGATTTATCAGCTTGGAAGGATAAATTCCAATAAGCTAATTATTCTTTTGTTTGGATGTACCATTTCTATTACTGATCTTGATGTTTCATTCCATCAGTGTTGTTGGATTTATCAGCTTGGAAGGATAAATTTCAACAATCAGACATTAGAGTTTTTCTGCGCATCAATGTCACTAGATTTATCAACTTGGAAGGAAAGATTCTGGCAATTTGATGTCAGAGTATTAGGATTGGGGTATAAAATGGTGTTGGAAAGTATGAAAGGAGAAGGGTGGTTTTTTTCTTCATAGAAACGCCAATTTAGATCTGAAAAGAGAGATTGTTTTCTTTTCTCATAGAAACAATTATTTAGATCTTGAACAATAAAAAGATAGTTTTTTAAACAATGAATTTGATCTGGAAAAGAAAATGACATTGTTTCTTTTTCTCATAGGAATAGTTATTCCAGATCTTGAATAGAATAAGATAGTTTTTCCTTTTTAGAACAATGATTGTAGATTTGAAAATTTAAAAGATTAGTACTATATTTTTTTATAAATAAAAGAAGATTCAAAGATGAAGAAGGAAAATAATGTTTTTTATGAAAATAGTGATGGTAAATCTGAAAAGAGAAACAGATTTCAAATCTACAAAGATTGGGAAGAGAGTTTCGCATGACAAGAAATGATAATCTCTAGTATGAAGATTAGAAACAATAGTGCTTCTAATTTAAATGAAACAATAGTTTAAGGCTAAAAATGAACTTCAAACTCCAAACTCCAAAAGGGAGTCGTTTAAAATTTCAAAGTAAAAAAGAGTAATAAGAAAGCAAGAATTTTCCTTTTAAAAAAAGGAAGTTCATTTCTCAGGAAAGCACCAAAAATATTTACACAAAAAATGGGCAAACACCACTAAGTCATAGTAGTAGAAATGTGAATACTATTTTCAATATAGAGCTAATTTGACGAAATTTTAGTTGCTAATGATAGGGATGGAAAATCAAGAATGTGCAATAAAGAATAAGTAAAGAACTTAAATGTAAAAAGACACAGATTTTATAGTGGTTCGGCCAAAATGTGCCTATGTCCACTGTTCCTCTTTTATTATCATTTTCATTTATGACTACAAGTACGAGCTTTGAATATGAGTAAACATTCTATTGGAACTAAGAGTTTTCCCTCTCGAAGTTGTCTTCCATTGTTGATGAGAGCTTCACTCTTTTCCAACCTTCTTTTGTATAATGCCATGTGCCTGGTATATATAAAGTGAGGTTATGATAGGTGCGGTAGCTGAGTACATAGCCTTTGAGATTTGGTTCAACCTTCTTTCCTCTAGGATTTGGTTCAACCTTCCTTCATATTAGATTGGTTCAACCCTCCTTCCCCTGTGATTTGGTTCAACCTTACTTTCTCTAGGATTTGGTTCACACTTCCTTTATATGGGATTTAGTTCAACCTTCCATACTCCAGGATTTGGTTCAACATTCCTTCCGTTGGAAAATGGTTAGATGTTTAGTAGTTTGATTCCCTATTGGACCATTACTCATGCTTCATGAAAATAAGTGCTTGCCAGGAATTGAACCTGGATGGGTTGGCTAAAAGGCGCAAGTCTTTACCATTGTGTTGCACATGTTATTTTCCATAACCCATTTAATCCATGTCAAAATTGAATGAGACTAGAACCGGTAGCTGTGTATCGCTAAGTAGAGTATTCAAATGCCCCTAAATGTTTCATGTGAGAGGGAAAATTAGTAGTACTCCAAAGTGGGACCTATATAACTTAAACAACGGGCCAATGTTAAGACGTTCATATCTTTCAAACCGTTACTCGGATTGAGACGTGGTTTCGATCTAGGTTCATATCTTGATCTCGAGAATACTTCTAAACTAGTTTAGGCCCATTCTAAGAAAATGAAAATTTTAACCCTGAGTCTTCATATTCACCATGTAGTGGGCGGAAATTCTTACAACAGTACTTATTTTTAAGATTTTCAAAATCTTTACTTTACTGTTCAAAAAATCTCTTTTTAAAATATTTCATAAACTATTAATTTATAATATATAAAAGTCATACTTTTTATTTTAAAATAAATTCCTTCTTTAAATAAATTTTGAGAATAATTATTAAAACATATAAATTTTCGAAATTGCTTAAAATCCTTTTAAAAAATAAATCTTCCTTTTTATAGTATTTCAAAATATTAAAAATATGGCCTAGTGCTATTATAGCACTAAATAAGGAAAAATTATTTACGTCATCAAATTTGGCATCCAACACATCTTATATCAAAATATATGGGGAACAAAACCAATAATGTGAAGATTCCTGTTGGATCCCTCCAACCTATCCCCTTGCATCACATAGAGTATTTAATCCCAAAACATAAATCAATCTCTTCGACATGGGATCGTATACAAAGGCTCACCCACTCTTACACGGGAATGTAATAGGGTCTCATCCACTCCAGAGGTGAGAATATATCCAATCCAACTACATAAAATAGTAAATCATCCAAAAAATCAATAATGTTCAACAATAAAATATCCACACATCCAATCAATAATATTATCAATTATATAATATTTCTGGTTAACCAAAAAATGAGATTAACTCACTTTAATTCCAACGGTCAACAAAATGCTTCGGTTTGGGTTAAAATTGAATAAGCATTCAATTTAAATTCAAATTCCTATGATCTCCAAATCTACCTAATCCAACTCTATAGCATAGAATTCGTTTATACGATCGGAATGCAACTCGTTGTGTTCAATTCTGAGCTCGTACGGAAAAGATATGAATTAATAAACATTTGAATAATTAAATTTTTAATTAACATATATTAAATTACGTTTAATTTTTATATTACCATTTCCCTTCAACCTCACGCTCGCTCCAGGCTAAAATAACTCGACCTCAACCTTCGATTTGTCGTCGCCGCCGTCGTCGTGCCTACTGCCGCGACTCCACACTTGATCTGCATCCCCTTGACCCCTCATAGCCATCGAATTTGACACCTAGCATGGCCTCTATAGCCCGAATAAACCCTAAACGTTGTTGATGGTCCCACTGCTGCGTGCTTTGGCTTAGGCGATCGCAACCGTTGATCGAGCTCCCTTCTCCGCTGTGAACATTTCTTTGGTTGGGAAGGAGACCTAACTCCACCTCTAGAGGCACTAACGAACACTGGCCATAGGATCGAGCAATTGAGAGGGGCGGCTGAGCTTTCTTAGATTAGGTTTTCGCAACAACAAAAAGTAATGGCCTTATATAGAAATTTTTTTAACATACTATTTATTCGTCAAATTTTCAAACTCCAAACAAGGTTTGTCGTCTGGCATTCTATATGTTATACCCCTATTCTGAACGCAATGGAACCAGTATTAAGACCCAATTCCATCCAACACAGAAATTAAATTTCAAAATCAAATTATGTTATTGTAAATTTCCTTTAATTGATTTCCATGCGTTTCGAACTCGCATGACCAAATGATACATCCGATCGCCATGAAATTTGATGGCACAGAGTAATTCATTATCGTGGAGATAGTGTCCCGGAAAGCTAATTTCACATGTTAATTAAAACAAATGATTATTAAATCATTTTAATCACTTTTAAATTCAAATTCAAAAGTTTAGTATCTATATTCTGATTCAAATAGTGTTCAAATCAACTTCTGAATCATTCTTATTCTCATTAAATTCAAGATTTAACAATTTAAACAATTCCAATTATTCAAATAACCCTTATATTTGAAATTCAAATTATTTAACTTATAAAATTAACTTTTCTAAATTTAAAGTTGATTAAATTATCAAATTTAAATGAATAAAATCCTAAGTCGTTCAGGTATTATCCCAATTTTGGCATCAACATTTTGGTGCCTTCATTGAGAGAAGAGTTTGGATTTGGGATTTGGAGAAGATGAAGAGGGCTAACATCGCATCTAGGATTGGAGGGAGCCAGCAAGAGCATGAGTGTAGCTAAGATGTATCCTCAAATTTTACTCATTCCATCTATATAACCAGAGAGAAGATGGAAAAAAATGATGAAAGAAATGCAAGGTCGATTAATGGTTCGATGAAAGGAGATGCTAGATGGATTTTTCCGAAGGATGGGATAACTAGGAACAGTCGGAGTAGCTGTAAATCAAAGAACAAGAACCAATGTAGGAGCCTTGGAATTGGAGCAGAGCAAACCAGAGAGATGCCCACATAAGGCAAATAGTCGGCTTTGATAGGAATTGTGTCGGTACTGAAAGGAATTTATTTGGAGGCAATTTTAGTTTGAACTTGGGACAAGCGTAGCTAGGAGCGAATAATGTTGGAGCCAGAAAGCAAGGCAAAACATAGGTGCACTGCACATGGATAAGTATGAACCAGAGTTTCCCTATAGGAATGGGAGGGAAGAATGAAGCCACGGGTGCGGATCAGAATACAAGCATACAACCCTAGGAGTATGTCCTAGAGTTTCCCCATAGGAGGGAGGGCACAATGAAGCTATTGATCGAAGACCTTCATTGGATGACAACAATCGAGTTGCTAAGTTGGTTAGAAGGATACTGAGGGGTGGACCACCAAACCATAGTTTGGAGGACATAAACGTGAATCCATTTACCCCTTACATTTGGAATGTAACGAATCCTCTTGATTTCAAGCTTTCGACGATGGAAATGTACAATGGGAAGACAGATCCAACAGTTCATCTAATGAGATACATCCAACATATGGAGGTGTTCAGTGCTTCTCAGGCAGTGATAGGGCAATGCTTTCAAATATATCTAACAGAATGAGCAATGATGTGGTTTAGACAATTGGAGAATGAGTCCATAAGCATGTGGATCGAGTTAGTGAATCAGTTCTTGAGACACTTCAGAGTTCATATCTCTTAACCAAAGAATGCGATGATGCTATCAAGCGTAAGGTAAAGGGTCGGAGAGAACTTGAGAAGTTCTTTGACATGATTCAACACGACCGCCGCTGCAGTCGATAAGCCAGATCCATCGATAATCCTAATTGCAACAGTTTTAAGAGTTGTGATTAAAACTGACTTTAAAATTGCTTTAGAGAGGGATCCACCAATGGATCTTACGAAGTTCTATCATGAGGCAGAGAGGTACTTGCATTAGGAAGATGCTAAAGCTAAGAATTCTGATGTCAATGCCGTGGATGATGGCGGACCATCCAGAGCAGGATATGGTGAACACAATGAAAAGTGAAAAGTCATTGATGACTTCGGGGGATTGAAGCGGCAAAGGAGGGAATCAACGTTCTCTTCCTACACTAATCTAACTAAAGAAGAGAATATACCTAAACATTAGGGAGTAGAACCCTTATCAGAGGCCGGCTAGAAGAGGACCCATGTATTGGGAGAAGTCTGGAAAGTTCTGTCGGTTCCATGAGCTAGATGGAAATAAAATAGTGTCGACCTTTCATGATCTGATAGAAGAGCTAGTTTGTAGTAACCAACTACAACAGTACTTAAGAAACCAACAGCGATGGTGCAGCTAGAGTAGCCACCATCTATAGCGAATGCATAGAGACATGACAAGGGATCTAGGTCTAGACAGGTAATCTAATGATCGGGATGAACATGAGTTAGGTTTGTTTCCCACACTTTTCTTTCTATTTCTAATAGTTAAGATAATAATAACCTCATACTATTTGCACATGTATGAGACCTTGATTGGTTTCTAGGCACGCTCCGAGTGAGATATCTGAGATGAACAGTTTGAATGTCTGTTTCCTTGATTTGAATATTTTATTTTTGAAAACCACTTGAACATGATGACTAATATTGATCTTGGTATTCCAATCCGGAGAGACGATGCGATAGCCATTAGAAGTAAGTCCCCCTATAGAAGAGTAAGTGGATAGACTTGCTTGGACATTGGGATCCTTCATTAGAGAGCTAGCGGATCTGGCTTAGCAAGGATCCGGAGAGATCAAAAGTAAGTCCCCCTCATTGGAGAGTGAGCGGATCGGCTTGCTTGGACGTCGAGACCTCTTGCTGGAGAATAAAGGATTGAACTCAGTAAGGATCTATAGAGTTCGAACCCTATATTGGATGATAAATGATCTAAAGACATCGAACTATATATTGGATGATAAACGATCCAAAGAGATCAAATCCTAGATTGGATGACAAACGATCCAAAGAGGTCGAACCCTAGATTGGATATTAAGCAATTCGAAGAGATTGATTCCTTAACTGGATGTTAAGTGATACCAAGAGATCAAATCCTAGATTGGATGTTAAAAGATCTGGGAAGATCAAATCCTAGAAAGGACATCGGTGTGACCATAGAATTTAAGAGCCTTATAATCAGACTAAAATAGGTAAATCATGGATGAACATGGGATGATTTCAATATATGATATGATAATTCTAAGTGAAAATGGACTGATTATGATTCATAACTAACACTTAAGCGAAGACTGGAGTCCTTGGCTATGACGGTTTGCAATGACCATGGATTTGTAGGAGAATCCAAAGGAACCGAATGATTCACCAAGTTCGGGACCGATGACGGCCGGAGGACTCAACGAAGGAAGATTGACTCTGTTGAAATTTTTTCTTGAGCAAAGCACACCTTACATTTATAAGGCATACTTTGGGGGGCAAATGTTAACTGGCTTTTTGACCAAGCGGATATCCAACTGGAATTAGAACGTCAAGATAAAGGCAAAATGATTCACGGTCTTGGGAACATGTTTGGAAAAGCAAGAAGATCATACTCAATAAGTTTCAAAGGAAAAGAGGCAATGTGGACGACTTTGCACTGGGAGAAGCCACTCAACACCAAGAAGTTTTTTCTCCACTTTGGACCTCCTAAACCACTTGTGCTTGGAGCACTACATCAAATGGCTACCATGGAGTGCTTTTCTCAGAGAATAGACAAGCAACTCTAAAGATATTCTGAAGGAAAGAAAAGTAAGCAGAAAAGGACAAGAAAAATTAAGAAAATTATCAGGAATAACTCAATATTCAAGGAAAATTAGTTGGAACACAACGGATCAGAGATAGGAAGAAGAATGGTGGAGAAAGGAGAAGTTTCCACCAACACGATACTCTTGGTACAGAAAGGAACCTCTCAGTACCCAGTGGTTCCAATAGATGGTTAGGCCGACAACTGCTTTCTTACACCTTTGGGCTTGGATCTGGACCTTGGACTTTGTAGGCTTCTGAGTCTACTAGCGAAGTGCCCTACAAATACCAATCCTATAGCAACCAAAAGGGGAGTTTTGACACTTTTTCTTCTTTATCTGCTATCTCTCCTCTGTTGAATTCACTTAAGAAGCTACTATTTGATGTTCTAGGACTTAGACAAGTAAATCTTTTGTACAACTGGCTCCCAAACCTCTAATAAATAAAGTATAAATTGAACATTGGCCAAGGAGGGAGGGAGGGACATGCAACTTAATAGTTAAAATGTACTAAGGAAAGGTTTGCAGTCCAGGATAGAGAAATAAATATGCGTGACTTGGTAATAATGATGAAATATGAATGTAGCGTATATGGTTTTGGATTGTTTAGTTTAATGATGTGATATATATATAGTCTTCGGAGTGATAATCAAGTACCTAAATCTTGCAGCGTATGTGGGGTGTCCTTGACTCATGGTATTAACGAGTGTTCTCTTGTACGAGGCTAGTCCAGGAGAGTTTTGATGTGGACAAAAGTCGACCTGCAGCATACATGGTGGGACCAGGCATGAGTCTTATATGTGTAATCCTTTACCGCAGGTAGCAAGACCGGATTATATAAATTTGAAATCCTTTATCACAAGTGGCAAAATCGGGTTTCGTATAGGGGTTGGGATCGGATCAAATATAGACAGTGTAATATTGATTTGTAGCACACACAAAAAGACCAGAAGATATTATATTTAGGCTTAAATCATGTTATATCACTATCACGATATTATACCTATATTAATTAGCTTCACTTATTCAAACGAATGTTTGACACACTCTTATATTTTTCTTTCTATATTATTGAGGTCAAGGGAGTCTGGAGACGTGATGGACCAGGAGGTGTGGATTTGTGCATATTGTAAACATTAAAATATGAAATGTTGTATAATCTGTATTTTAAAGACATGATGCGACAATGTATGTGGACTTGATTTAGTTTGGATTATACAAACTTAAGTTGTGGTATCAGAAATGTAATTAAATATTTATTTGTGTATATGATGTTATGTGTGACTACTCACTATGAGATTTTGAAAGTTATAAAATAATATAGTTATTCTCTTATACTCTCTCTGTATATCAGTATGTATTATCTTCTAATGACTTGCCATTTTGGGACTTCATTGTGTAGTTACGCAGTTTTGAGATGGTGGATTATTACATTTGGTATCAGAGCATAGATTATAGGATTAAGGATGTATTATTAAAGCATACTTGTAAATTTTATATGATATATTATGTATAAGAGTCAAATTTAATATTTGTGAATATATGATCTATTGAGGAGTTGCTAATGAATATCATTTATAGATAACTGAAGCGTGAATATCAGAGGAAACTAGATTAGGGACCAATGTTGGTGGAGTTAATACTGATGCAGGTGCTAGTATCCGAGTGGATGTCCCTAAGATTCCTGGCGTGAATCTGCAATTTTGGTCCGCAGGTATCTCCAAGCAACTGTTTAGATTAGTATCACTACCACCTCCACTAATCTGGTCGTTACTACTGAAGCTGTGATTCTTATTCCACCATCAAATGTTGACTTTATGGAATTCTACAAAGATTTTTTCCAACTTAGATGGAAAGCTGTAAACCAGAACAGAATCATATGCAGCAACTAAGACATGGCAAATGAACTGTGAGAAGATATTTGGTTTATTAGTATTAAGTGGTGTGACTAAGTGGCAGTTGTCAGTTTGGCACTTACAGGAGGAGGCTACGAATTGGTGGGAGATTGTCATAGCTGAGACAGAGGATACTACCATTACTTGGGAAATCATCGGAAGGAATTTTGAGATGAAGTTCTTTTCTAGGGCTGAGAAGGGAATGTTGTTGGAAGAGTTTATTCAACCTAAGTAGGGGGATACGACTATAAAGGAGTGTGTGAATCAATTTAATGAACTGACAAAGTTTGGATTTGGGTTGATAAATATCCAAGGGAAGAAAGCTATGAAATTTGCTAAGGGATTGAATTCTTCATAGAAGGAGTTGGCTTTGGATCAGATCCCATTTGGAGCAACTTTTGAGGATTTAATGGAGGCGGCTTTGTTAAATGTTATGAGTGGAGACTTAAATAAGTAGAAAATGTCAACTAGAGATCAGAATAAGTGCAAGAATGAAGGATCATAAGATAGGCAGAATAAGAAGCAGGTTATTGTGTGTAGAAGATGTGATAAGACTGGGGATATAGCTAAAAATTAGAGGGTGAACCTCCATAAAAGAACCAAATGCTATTAGTGTAATATGATGGGAAATGTGTCGAGAGATTGAAGATTGAAACCACTAGGACAACAAGAACAGTCGAGATAGCAGGAACGATTTACGGGGGTTAAGTGTTACGATTGCAACCAAATGGGACATATAATAGGTAGTGTCCACCATTATAGAAGGAGGGTTAAATTTTTAAGGCTTATGTAATAGATGTGGTACCTATTGCCAGCATTGCACCAATGGCCAAGGATAAGAGAAGTCAGTTATGAAATGTGTGTTATTACTATTTGATGTACCAACCAGGGTTTTATTTGGTACTGGTGCATTGCATTCATCATGGTCAATGCACTAGTGGAAAGATTAGGAATAACCCCAAACGTTGTGCATGAGACGGTTTCTAATGAAATTTTATAAAGGATATTGCAAAGATATTTACACCATTGATGAAGCTTAAGAAGAAGAATTATGTCTATGTTTGGGATGCAGCGTGTAAAGAGGCATTTTCCAAGTTGAAGTAGATGTTGATGAGCGCAACTGTTTTTGGTATCCCTAATGGTACCAAACCATTTACCATTTACATCGATGCTTTTTGTACTAGTCTTAGGGTTGTCTTAATGTAAGAAGGTGGAGTTTTTGCATATACGAGTCGTCAGTTTAAGACATATGAGTAAACTTGCCCTATAAATGATTTCGAATTGGATGTGATTGTATTTGCCATGAATTCGTGGAGGCATTATTTGCTAGGTGAATGGTTTGAGCTATTTACAGACCACTGTTCATTGAAACATTTAATCTCAAAGAAGGATTTGAACTTAAAACAGTTGAGGTAGATGTAATTTTAACATCTCACAATCTTGATATTGATTAAACTTCTAAAAGGGTAATTTTGTGGCGTATACACTGAGTAGGAAGCATGCAACATTGAGTGTTATGATGTTAGAGATGAAGCAAATTGAATATATTTCTAGATTTGTTTTTCAACCACCGACAGATAATACACCTGGATTGTTAGCAAATTGGAGGTTAGACCTAGAAAAATGAATAGGATTAAATGAATCAAAATAAGGATGTAGAGTTGGTTGAGGTTATGAATCAGCTTGAGAAAGTTGAGAAGTTGAGTCATTTGGATTGACACACAAATGGTGGGAAAGAATACTTGAGAAGAGACAGAAGGTTATGTGTGCCAAAGTTGAAGGAGTTAATCAATGTGATGCTAGAGAAGTGCCATCATTTGAGAATTACTATTCGTCTTGGTGGTAACAAAACGTATAGGGATAATAATAGAGTTTAATATTGGCCAAGGATAAAGAGATATGTGGCGAGATGTCTCCAATGCTAGAGAATTAAGGCGGAGCAGAGAAAACTAAGTGGATTATTGATGCCTTTAGAAGTTCCATAGTGGAAGCTATGTTATACAAAGTGCACTTAAATGTCGCTTAAGCATCACTTAAATGCTAAATGCATGTACAACGCTTAATTTTTTCGAAAATGCAATAGAATTAGGTGATGAACGCTTAAGCGTGCTTGATTGGCGCTTATCTACGTTTCGCTTAAATTTAAGCGACGATTGAGCGCTACTAAACGAAAAATGTTTTATTTTTAAAATAAGAAGAAATGAGTTTATAACATAAAAGCGAAACTCCCAAATAAAATTTCCTCATTTTCTATCATATAGGCAAATGGATAATTTTACATTAGGATATGACTATTTATTAGACAAATTTGCACGGTTTTTACTCAACTTGAGTATTTTAATTAATAATGGAAGTTAAATCCACTTTTGCAACCTACAAATTTATAAGTTAACTTCAAAGTAAAAGTTGGCTTTTTATGATTAATTCGTTCCTACATGGATAATAAAGTACTTAATATAATCCAATTGCAAAAATGTATATTTATACGAATAATGTATGCACAAAAATTAAGTAGCGCTTAAGCGATGCTTAAGCGGCGCTTAAGCAACATTAAGCAAAGCGAGACTTTTGTCGCCTCGCCTAGCGCTTAGCACAACATAGAGTGGAAGTGTGAAAGCATTCCAAAGGATTTTATACATGAGTTACCAAGGAGTAAAAGAGGTAATGAGAGTATTTGGGTAGCAGTGCATCGACCGACGAAGAGCGCACATTATATTTTGTAAAGGGTATGAAGACGGTGGCATATTTAGTAACATTATATGTTAAGGAAGTAGTGAGATTGCATAGTATATCGATGACTATTGTAAGCGACCCTAATCCATTCTTCACAAGTGAGTTCTAGAGAAGCCTGCAGGATAGCTTGGGTACGGAATTGAATTTGAGCATGGCATATCACCTGCAGATGGATGGACAGACCGAGAGGCTGAATAGGATGTTAGAAGATTTGTTGAGGGTATGCATTACGGATTTGGCGGGGATTAGGAAGACCATTTTCCATTAGTGAGATTCACATATAATAACAGTTATCAAGCAAGTATTGGGATGCCACCATCTGAAGCATTAAACGGAAAGTTATATAAATAAACTTCAAGTTGGTGGGAGTTGACAGATAAGGTGATACTTGGACTACTGATGATAATGGATATGTCGGAGAAAGTAGAGTTGACAAGAAAATGAACAACGGTGGCACATGATAGGCAAAAGTCATACTAATAAATAACGAAAAGAGCTAGAATTTGAAATGGGCGATCTTGTATCCGTGAAGTTTTCATCCCTTAGGCACATGATAAGGTTTGGAAGCTTAGGCAAGTTGGCACCAAGGTTTGTTGGACCGTTTAAAGCGTTGGAGCATATTGGAGGATTAACTTACAAATTGGAGTTACCAAAAAGGATGTGTGGAATTCATGATGTAATCCATGTAGCACATTTGCGAAATTGTGTACATGACCGGGCTATAGTAATAGAGCCTAGTCATTTGGAAGACATAGAAATGGAAGCTAAAGCGATTTCATCTAAACAACTTGCATGCATAGTAGAGTAGGGAGTTCATAAGCTGAGGAATAAATTGATCAAGATGGTGGAAGTGCAATGAGGAGATGTACCGGTATGTTCTTTCGGTTGATATGATTTGTTAGGAAATATGTTTTGGTTACTTGGATTGGATGTTAGGATTTATTGTGATATTTATTAGATGATATGCTATGTACTATCGCTTATGCTACTAAAGTTGCATTCTGCCAGTTTTTGTGCTAGAGCTGCTATGTATCATGCCTAATATGCCATACTCATGATTTCATATAGGGTGCATTTATCGCATTTATTGCATCATGCTAGATTTTCACAAATTATCATGATCATGCTCACTATATGTCACATTTGAATTGCTACCGTTTTCACTAGGACCCATAGGTATGTAAGAATAGCTATGAATATGGATAGTTGCTTTGCTTAAATGATTGAATGTGTACTTAAATGATACGGTGTGTAAACGAAAAAGTAAACCTCTATTACATTTTCCATTCCATAGGAACTTCAGAGATGGAATTTGTTTAAGGGAGAAGAATTAATACATTGAAATTTCTATATCGAACTTAAATAAAAATACTAATAAATAATAATGAATAAATTTAAAATTAAATTAGAGGGTATTTTGGTAAATTTCAATAGAATGGAAAAATGGTAATTTTTACCGGCAGTCGGATTTTTTGATGTGAATTATACCGTTCAGTAGCTCTGATTTTTATGGTCGAGAAAGAGTATTCCTTTTTTTAAATCTAACATCGTATGAGTGAGATATCATTGTTTTAACGAAGTGTGTTGGATTTGTGTGCGAGAAACGGGTTTGGTTGTGCTGAATTGTGCTGAGTCTGAAATTCAAATTGAAACTATCACAATGTTTAAGTTTTTCTCTTCTAAAATCTATTTTAAAACTACATAGATTTTATTTAGCATTCTTCCTTTTCATTTTTTCTAAAACCCGACAACTCTTCTTTCTCCGCCAATCATTCAAATATAAAAACCACACTTCTCAAAGAAAATTGACGAGACAGAGTACATGTGATTAGTAGCATGCTCTGTATCATTTGGAGTAGGAATTGTAGGCTATTACGAAGGTTTGGATTTCTAGAAATTTGGGGCAGCAAGCAAATTCGGGTTCTTTTGCCTTGATTTTGTGAGAGGCTTCTTCAATTCTTGTATAATTCTTTGGTAGTGTAATAAGATGGTTTAGGGATAACCTAGGGTTAATTATGACGAAATCTGAATCTTTGAAATTGAAAATATGTACTTTGTTTAACGAAACTTAAGAAAACCCAATTCGACTTCAATTTGAATTAGAAACTTATAGAATTTTTAATTTGATGATATGAACATGTTAGCACCCTAGCAAACATAGTAAATATTTTTCATTAATTGTATATAATAACCAAAATGAAGAATGAATAATTAATCGAAACTTGTAAATAAAAATATATAAAATAGGAAGAAAATCTCTTATCTGTGTTGTGCACCGATACACAGGTGGGTACACACTGATCGAATGATGTACAACCTAGTTTGGGCTATTCAGGCATTTAAATTTCTTGATAGATATGTGTTGTTAAGACCATTTGCATGGTGTTCCCTAGCGACTTCATGTGATGACTTGACACATATGGCCATTGTATGGATGTTTAGTTGAATGAGAATGATGATGTATGGATGTATTATATGGGACTTTGGAACAATAGGAAAATACTTGGATCGGGTGGGAATGTATAGCTTGATAATGTGATGTACTAAGGAAAGAATTGTAGTTCAGGATAAAGAAACAAGTATGTGTGACTTGGTAATAATGATGAAATACGAATGCGGTGTATATGGTTCTGGATCATGTAGTTGACATGTGGTGTATATATGTACATATATATTTTGGAATGATAAACGAATAACTGAATATTATAGTGCACGTAGCGGGTCCTTAATTAAAGGTATTAATGAGCATTCTCCATTATACCAACGAGGCTGGTCCAGAAGAGTTTTGGTGTAACAAAAG
Organism: Allium cepa; assembly: GCA_030765085.1. Classification (NCBI taxonomy): domain Eukaryota; kingdom Viridiplantae; phylum Streptophyta; class Magnoliopsida; order Asparagales; family Amaryllidaceae; genus Allium; species Allium cepa. Next base: position 505,807,354 of record CM060939.1, read on the forward strand.
TTGAACTATAACGCATGTGGTAAGACCGGGCTTGAGCCCAATACGTGTAATACTTTATCGTAGGTGGCGTGAATGGATTACGTAGATGTAAAATTCTTTACTGCATGTGGCGAGATTGGATTTCGTATAAGGGATCTTTTACCATAGATGTTTGGTTTCAGATTAAATTTGCGTAGTATAATATCGTTCTATAGCGCAAGCGGTAGCAGCAGAAGGTATTATACTTAGGCTTAAATCATCTTATATCACTGTCGCAGTAGTATGTATAACTATATTAGATTGGCTTCTGTAGATGTGATGGACCAGGAGGGGTGCAATTGTACATATTTTAATTATCAAAAATATACAAATGTTGCATATAATATCTATTTTTAAGGCATGATGTGATGGTGTGTGTTGACTTGATTTAGTTTTGATCGTATTGATTTATGATGTGGTGTTATATATGTATTAAACATATATATGTCTTTGAATATGATTTTTCTATGACTATTCGCTGTGAGACTTTGAAAGTTATCTGTTAATATAATTTTTGGCTTATGCTCACTATATATCAATATGTATTATCTTCCAAATACTCGTTGTTTTGGGATTTCGTTGTGTAGTCACATGGTTTTGAGATGGCAGATTGTTATAATCATCAACTTATGCATAAAAATATTTATTACCACTTAAACTAGCAATATCATAGGGCTAAACACATCCATATGAATTAATTCAAGAATTCTAGAGGTGCTCATGGTGTTTTTAACATGGAAAGACGATTGATCAAACTTACCAATCATGCACGCTTTACACACCTTAACAGTCTCATATTTCTAATGTGAATCTCACGTTGACTCCTTTTTGTTAAGTTTTTTAAATAAGCCCATGATAGTATGGCATGGACGTCTATGCCATAAGGTTTCTATTTCTTCATTTGCTACAAAACATCTAGAAATAGTTGGATCATCAAATGAGATAGTTAAAATGTTTTCTTTACTCTTTCCTGCAAACACGACCTCACTAGAAGACCTATCATTTGACAAAAATCAGTATAAAAAACAATACATAACATTATCACAAATTTGGCTAATAAAGATGAGATTATGATGTAGGTTATAAACATAGAGAACATTATTTAATGAAAAAGTGTTGTTACCAACATTTCGTCTGCCAACAATCTTGCATTTTCCGTTATCGCCCATAGTAACACTCTCAACTCTATGATTTTCTAGTTTAAGGAACTTTGATTTATCACATATGCCTGGAACAACCTGAATCCAAATACCACTCTTGTTCCTTGGCCTGCCAAGTTGCTAACATACACAAAAGAAGAGTATAATGACCTAGAGTCCTTCATAGGTCCATCAACATTAGTGAAATAAAATTTAGGTACTTAAATAAAGTCTATGAAAAATTGATGGTCATGCCCTTAGAAACCCAATTTTTTTAAATTTTATACTATTGATGCTATACTGACAAGCATAAGGTGAGTGTCCAATTTTATCACATTTTAAATATTTTAAAAACACACTTCTCCCTTTGGCCGTGTCATTTATCATTTTATCAGACTTGAACATTTTTCCATATCCTAGTCCCTTTCGATTATTTTCAAATAGTTGACTCTTCAATGACATGTTAAATAATTTTTCACCTGTGGAAAATTTATTCACAGTCAACTCAAGTTCATGAACTTTAGATCAATGAAAATTATTACCATTTACTAATGTTGAACAATGCCTAATAGAATTTTCTCTCTTTTGGATTTCATTTTTCTTTAAAACTGTGTTTTCCTCTTTAAATTCTTTTATATTGGTCATAATTTCATCCATCCCTTTTTTGAATGATTGACATTTCTGTAATTCACAATTTTCAAAGTTCATGATATTTTTAATTTGTTTTACCAAATTCTGATTTAAATTAATCATCTTAATTATATCATTTTCAAAATCATAAGCTTTTTATATAAAGAGTTTTAGATTTCTTGACTTTCTTAATTTCAATTTCTAACACTTTATTTTTGCAAATCAGCTCATTTTTGTCATTCCTAATTACTTGATTTTCTTTTCCAAGCATTTCAAACTTATTTTTGCAAAAAGTTCAAACTTCTTCGAAATTAGCACATTTTGTTGCTCGACATTTTCAAATCTAAAATTTTCAAGTTCTCTTTTCTAAAGAATTATTTTTATGAAGTAATCAATGTTCTTTTTCTTCAAAATGTTATTTTTATTTTCTAATGATTGAAAAATGTTGTTAAAGACAAACTTTTCTTCTTCTTTAAAATCAACGAGTTCGGTTTCTAACTTATCATTTATGCGAAGAAAGTCAGGCTTTTGGATTTTAATCTCTTGTTCTTTTGGATAATGTTATTTATATTACCATTTAATTCATTACGTAACAAAAGTAAATCTTCATAAGAGTAATTTGTAATTTTTCTTGCCTCACTATCGATGTCACTTTAGGTTGACTTTTCCATCAAACCTAGATTTGCTTCATCTTCATCACTCTCGGTTTCTTCATCTCCGTTTTCATCATCCCAAGTTGCTGCAAGTGATCTTTTCTTCTTTCTATTTTTGTTAATCCGCCTTTTCTCATGGCAGTATACATGCGGATTTAACCCAACAGACTTCACAATTATCGAGTGCCAAGTGATGACTGTAGGGTCTGAAACACAACTATAGATAATAACACGAAGCCAAGATTAAACATAGTCAATAGATAAACGATGCAGGGTGATTGAAATGTGAATTTTGGCTTGAAAATGGAAGGACCGACATATGGGGGTTCGACGTGATACGGTCGGCATAGGTTGGATTAGCATAATATTGATTAGGATAGGAGGGTTCTGCATAGTGAGGGATCGACATAGGGAGGATTGGTATGGGCAGGTTCGACATAGCATGGATCGGTATAGAAGGGAGGATTGGCTAAATATGGTTCGTTATTATATGGGTCGGTAATCTATCGATTGGCAGAGCATTCTAAGCATGAGGGGTCGGCAAAGCATGGATCAGCATTGTTCATGATGGATGGATCGACCCTGATAGTACTCTAAGGGGTCGGTATATTGAAGTTTTGTGATATGGATCGGTATGGCATGCACTTGAAAGAGTTGGATCAGTGTAATGCCTTAAAATGATAGGGATCGACATAGTAACCTAAGTGCCAAGGATTGGCATAACTTAGAAGGATCGGCATACTTTCATGGATAAAGAGGGTTCAACATATCTTCATAGGGGATATGGATCAGCACACTTCGTGGGGGGATGGATAGGTATGGGACATTGAGAAGAGTTGAATCAGCGTAGCTACATAAAAAGGAAATGGATTGGCATGAAGTACTCCTCAAGGATGATCGATATTGATTTTGATGGAGGAATCACGATCGATAGTGACTAGGCCGATCGTTATTTATTAATGAATTGGGCTTGCCAATAGTTATGGCGGACCCATGTAGATGAGAGGACTATGTAGCTAAAGTTTCACTTATAAATACAGTAGGCTTGGCTTCAAAAAAAGGACCTTCATGCTGCTTCTCTTTATTTTCTACCTAGGCGATACTCTGCCAATTTTTATTCTGGAATTTTGGATTGTAAGTGTAATCAAATTTCAATGTAATAAAAAGTATTGTTCTAGAGTGGACGTGGGCTGGAGTTAGCCGAACCACTATAAATCTTGTCTCTCTTACTTGCTTTCATTTTAATTTGATTGTTCTTCATATTATATTCCCTACATCATATACTACCTGTAATCTGTGACCGGAAATTGGTGCTTTCACGTATAATTGGGTGTTGGTGGTCAATTTTGACACCAACATTTTGGTGCTTTCACTGAGAGAGCTTGTACTCGAGGATTTGGAAGTTATGATCGGGGATTTGAAAGCTTAAGAATTTGGATTTAGGAAGCAGTGACTGGGCAATCAACAAGAAGATAGAGAATAGAGAGGAATCATCATAAAGGAAGTCAGAATGCTTTCTTAGGAGCTAATTAGACCTCAATCGTCATTGCCAGAGACGAGATGGAAACAATGATGGATGCTGTGCAGGAAATGATGTTGAAGAGATAAGAGGAAATGATGCAGAACCTACTTCAACAGATTGGACATGCTAGAGTGCAAGATCAAGGGAATGGAGCAGCAGGAAACAGTAGAAACTTGTATCACAGAGTTAGAGCAGCAGATGCTAAGGATGTCCAGAATCAGAACCAAGGACACGAAGCAAACAAGATGCAGGATAGAGTGGAGTCACCGGGAGAAGCCCCTGATCAACTGGGAAGATCGGCCATACCATAGCCGATCGTTACGGACCGATCGATACCGATCGTTCCACACTCGGGGGAATTCCCCTGGGTCATATTGGCTCCACTCTTGGTAGGATAACGAGGGGTGCTATGCATCTTGGCGTTGATCGGGATATGGGTGCTTGTCCAGAAGAGCAGATTTTAGGATTCCCTCGTGGACACGGGGGGACATTGGAGACAACGAACAAAGACATACATGTGATGACAACGATAGGTTGGCGAAAATTATCAGACGGTCTATGAGAGGAGAATTGGTAGCTAGAGATTTGGAAGATGTAAATGGGAGCCCTTTCACTCCTATGACCAGGCAAGTTAGGAATCCAACAGAATTCAAACTACCAACGCTGGAGACATATGATGGAAGAATGGATCCTGATGTTCATCTGACAAGGTACATGAGCCACACAGAAGTACTAGGGGCATTAGAGGAGGTCATGGCACGATGCTTCGCTTTGTATTTAACGGATATAGATGCATTATTGTTCAGACAGTTGGAAAGTGACTCTGCTGGCACATGGATAGAATTAATTGAAAGGTTTATGAGGCAGATTAGAGTTCACGTCTCGAGACCCAAAAACGCGATGAGTTTGGCAACGTTGAAACAAAGTACCGGAGAATCCTTGAGGAGTTTCTTAACACGGTTTAATGTCGCGACAACATTAGTAGATCATCCATAAGTAGGATCGATTTTACCCTAGAGGGGGGATGAATATGGTGATACTATTAATTATAAAATTTAATGCGGAAGTTTATAAAATAATCGCAGCACTGGTAATAGAAGAATAGTAGCAATACAGATAACAGAAGAATATAAAAGACAGAAATAGAACAACACAAATTTACCCAGCTTCAGCAAAACCCTGCATGCATGCTGCCCCCAAGATTTCTACTAGAAATTAAGTGGTCAGACGCTTACACACGTAAACTCGTGGCACCTACTACTGACTAACCTAACTCTACGCTCAAAACTCTTCCACAACTCAGCCACTGATTTGCGAATTCTCAAACTACACCATCGTAGTTCGTCACCTAGTCACACGACTAGAATTTACAAAAGTTTAAAAGAGAAAATCCAAATTAAAAACAATTTAAAATACAAAAACCCTAATTAAAAATAAAAGCCCAATTAAAAAATATAAGCCGACCCAATGTAAAGGTAGTGTCCATTTTCTTTGTTATTCCTTCGGCCCGCTTTCTAGCTTGGCGAAAATGGCTACGATCGATCATCTTCATGAAATTAAGTTTTTGGAATTTTAGGGGCCACTTCAATTGATCGTTCGAATATATAATCTTGCATTGCTTGCTTTTTCGAATGATCGTCTCTTTAATTTTGTATGTGGCTACTTCAATTTCGTCGATTTCGATATGACTTCGATATTTAATTTCCTTTTTTCCTTTCTGATTGATTTGCTTAAACTCGATTGCTTTGGTAGCCGATGTGAGATGGGTTTAAATAGGGTTCAAACCCCTTAATTTACATTCGAATAAATTATGCTCACTTGTCCCTGCAGTTTTGTCAAGTGTATATCGGTGTGCATGGCATTGTGGCATGTATAGTGATACACTGTGCATGTCACAAGCGATTCGTGTATGATGAATTTTAAATATGATGACGAGCAACCCAAATAACCGAGACAAATAATATTTTCAAAATGCATTTTATTTTACAGTGCAAAAAATATTTCTTTTCAATTTTACTACGCCAATGTTTATTTTGCAGATAACCCAGATGTTGGATTCAATCTGGAATAAACTGAAGATCAAATACGAGTGAATGAGTGATATGTAGTGAGGTGCAAATGTATGTATAGTGAAAAAGTGATGTAATCAAATTTGTATTGTAACTGAAATTCTGAGTTTTTTATTTTATTCAGCAAATATTTATTTAAATATGCGAAAAATAAAATAGTACAATAACAAATGCATTTAAATGAATATATATAATTTTATTATCATCGAACAAAAATCATATACTTGCATATTCAACAATCTTCCCCTTTTGATGATAACAAACATATATTTAAGATTTTGAATTTATTAAATGTATTTGATCATTCAATTTGCTTCCCTAGTTTGAATGCTTCCTCTCTACGCAAAGCTCCCCCTTTATATATGCATGTAAATAAATAAAAATATTCAAATGAGCCTAGATACAAATAAAAAATACAAAATAAAATATTTGACCTTTATTTGACAAAATCTTAACTTTTCTCTACGCCTTTTGTTATTAGCAAAAGAGTAAGAATGTTAGAAAAATAGAGATAAAGTGATAGATGTTAATACAATATTAATACTCGATCGAGTATAAATATTAAATTTCAATAAAAAATCAAACAAAAATCATAAATATTCTGTTAGGCGCATATTCCACTTTAGAATGATAGAGACGATGCAAAACCATATAGCCGTGTCTATTTGTGGTATATTTATATCTGGAATTTGAATATCTGCTAACCATGCATAACCTTTATGAATTTTAAATGAGATTAGTAGTATTCCGCATTTTTATTAAAAAAAACGAATTCAAGTATCTTCTAACCACGCATAACCATGAGGACTTTTGAATGGGATTAGAATCAACTTGTCTATTTAATTAATCAATTTTGATATGCGTTCCATACATGCATAACCGTAAGGATTTTTAAATGAGCATGAAAGCGCTTAATAAAAAATTATAAGTAATTCACCCATGCATAACCATGAGCACTTTTTAATGAGAGTAAATACTTTTGGTGTTTTTTATTACTAAAAATATAATAAAATGAAATACGAATGATTTCTTGTGACGCCCCACCTCTATACCCACGCTAGCCAAGAACACTCCGGAGTAGTGCTATCAACTAGCACGGAGAATAAGGCTGTTGAGGAGCGACCATCCATGTACTTGCTTATCACACGGTGGCTATAAATAATCTTCGGAAACAAACATAGAAACAATCATATCACAAATCAGTCACAGATATCCATATCACAAAGGCGGAAGAAGATATGAATATATAACTAACACATGAAAGTGTACATCAGAGTAGTGGTCAGTAAGATCCACAATAATACATAAGAATAGCAACACGTGCTATACAAAAGAATACAACTATGAGTCTATCTCTCAAGTGTATACAACAAAAACTGCTAATCTAAACAGTTAGCCAAAAGTCAGAGTGATGAATCCCTGGGAAGAAGTCAAGCAGAAGCACTTGTAACATCTCGGTCTGACCCGAGTATTATTTAAGAAAATAATAAACTGATCAGTCTAGCTATAAATATCAGATGACATGATATAACATAAAAGATATGGCATAAACATAAACATCCATAATGACATACCACTATAAGTATGTAAATAATGATCAACAGAAGATCAATCAATAAGAGATAATCAATATCACAAGAATCTTCTCAAAGATTCGGAAAGGGCATCATACCCCAAACTTGTACTCATAACAAGTCAATGACATAAATTCTAGAAATCAATGCAAGAAGTCCAGAAATCATAGAAAAGAGAAAGAGGCCTATCACATGACGGTCCGAAGACCATGGGGAGATACCCCGCATGTGTGAATGGAATCACACAGATTGAGGTCAAGACTAACCAAAAAGCAGAAAGGTATGTGTGAATGGAATCACACAAGTGGTGTCTAGTCTAACCTTGCAATGAAAGAGACATCGCGCAATTGCTAGTCTAATTCATAAAGCGATCATCAAGATCAACGAGAAGTGTCAATTACACTAAGCTAGTAAATATAGAAGTTTAGCTTCATGTCCCATAACCACTTGCTTAACTTAAATATTTACGAACAAACTGTAAATCTTCACTAATAAAATTGTCACAAGAGGTTCAATCGAACAAGTCCAAGAATTAACTGACGAAGTGAACGCAAGCGTTTCATACCACTTGTTTTACTAAGTCGTTTAATTAGATTTCTCATCCGAGTGAGGTAAAGGCTTGTATATACTAATAGATTGGAAAACGGTTTAAGAAAAGAGCTTTGTTATTAAAAATAGAGTTGAAATTGTTTGTTAAAAGAGTTTTGATATTTACTACTAGTATTGAAACCTTTATATTTTAAAGTGACAAAACACAGAAGCAATTGTAGAAACAATCAGTCACAAAAATCGCATACGGAGATGTGAATAAAATCCAAGGAAATCAGCTCAATGTTTTTCAGATAAGATCCCCTACGGAGGGGGGGTCCAGGGGGGGTGGCAAACCCCCAAGGTGGGGGTGCGGGGGCAACGCCACCGCTTACGGGGTTCGACCTGCTCGGTCAGGTCGCGGGGTCCAGGGGGCAGCGCCCCGTCCAAAACGGTACGACTTAGTGAAGACAAAATAAGGTCTAACGACCTAAAAGTTAAGGGTCCAATGACCTATAGGTTCACGCGACCTAGGTGGAATGCGACCTACGAGATAGGCAAGTGGAACGACCTAAAGATGAATGGGTCGAACGACCTAACGTGAGTACAGGTGAAGCGACCTATCGGTCCAACGACCTAAGGGGAAAAGGCAACCTAGGTCTAACGACCTAACTGCTCACGACCTAAGGGTCTAAAGGCCACGCGACCTAGAGGAAAATAAGGTTAAGCGACCTAAGTGGGTTCGTGACCTAACGACAAAAAGGGGCGAATGACCTAATAGGTGCGCGACCTAAAGCCATCGCGACCTAACGACCTAACAAGGTCATACGATCAAGTGGTTTCCAACGACCTAATGGTGCAATGACCTAAGGCCAAACGACTTAAGGGTTCCAGAGGAGAGCGACCTAAAGGAGGCGCGACCTAAAAGAGGCGCGACCTAAAGGAGACTCGACCTAAAAGAGGCGCGAGCTAAAGGAGACGCGACCTAAAAGAGGTACGACCTAAAGGAGACGCGACCTAAAAGAGGCGTGACCTAACTCAAACAAGCATTTTGATGACCCAGAGTCATGCCGAGCGACCTAGACCCAAACGACCCACGACCTAGCGACCTTGCGACCTACAACCTAACTCCGAGGTGAAGATTCAAGGCAGTGCGACTTAGCGCAATAACACGCGAACGACCTAAGGGTTAGGTCGCGAGCGACCTAACTCCGAACACCAAAAATGGCCAGACGGACCTAAGTGCAGAAAATTCACCAAAACGCTAAAAATTGGAGTTTTTCGCCAATCCAATCCAAACCAAATGTTAATGTGCATGCAAAAGTGATAGGGAATCATTCCCAACAGTCCAATATAGTTATAGACTAGATTTGTGAGATAAAAATCTCACCTTGGCACCAAATATCAATGAAAATGAAGTTTTAAGCAAGCAAGAATCAATCCTTCTTCTATCTAAGCACAAGAAGCTTGAATCCAATGTCTTCTTCTTGAATTTGGAGTAGAAAGATGGATTGCAATTGAATTTGAGTTTTGGAATTTTAAATTTCCCATTCCCTCCACCATTAATGCCAAAGCTTGATTAGTTAGGAAATTTATGAAGAGTGAGGAGAAGAGGGTTGGAACTTGGGCTTAATAGGCTAAACTAACCCAAAGTCCAAAGCGGGAAAAGTTAGTGAAATTTCACTAACTCCAAACCTATCGATGTTTATACTTAAAAAAGTTGTAAACGACATTTTGAACTCAATGGAAGTGGTCTCGAGTCCTAATTTGACCGTTTGCAAAAAGTAGCTTTTCGGACCAAAATCCGATTAACGAGTTAATATTTAAATAAAATATTTAAATACAAACTCGATAAATATGCGGGTTGTTACAGACTCCCCTCCTTAAAGAAATTGCATCCTCGCAATATATATAAGATGGAAATAAAAAGTAACAACCATAAAAGCATATTAACACAAGAGGAATTTTGAAATAAGAAGTTCACCTCAAGGAGCAGGAGTAAGCAAGTCCGGATGTGTACGCTCGATGAATTCTCTCGATTCCCAAGAACAATCCTTAGGATTTGAGGACCATTGAACCTTCACAAGCGGGACATCTTTATTTCGAAGTCGTTTAACCTCAGAAGCTATAATTCGAATAGGATGCTGCTCATAAGTTAAATTCGGCGAAACTTCAATTTCTTCCACAACAGCAGGCTCAAGAATAGAATCGGAATCCCGAAGGCATTTCCGTAATTGAGAAACGTGAAATACATCATGCATAGCAGAAAACTGAGCCGGCAATGCAAGGCGATAAGCCATGGAACCAATATGTTCAGTGATAGGAAATGGCCCAATATATCGAGGCGCTAACTTCCCCGATCGACTGAAACGTACAACACCCTTCATAGGTGAAATACGAATAAAAACAGGATCCCCAACAGAAAATTCTAATTTCCTTCTTCGATTATCGGCATAGGATTTTTGTCTACTCTGGGCTTCTTTCATCCTATGTCGAATAAGTTCAATCTTTTCTGTGGAATCACGAATAAAGTCTGGACCTAAAACCAGCTTCTCACCGGCCTCAAGCCAACAAGAAGGAGATCGGCATGGCCTTCCGTAGAGTGCCTCGAAAGGTGTCATACCAATACTAGATTGGAAGCTATTATTATAGGAAAATTCAACAAGTGAAATATGATCTTCCCAACTTCCACCAAAATCAAGCACACAAGCACGAAGAAGATCTTCAAGAGTTTGATTCACACGCTCGGTTTGTCCATCGGACTGGGGGTGATAAGCGGTGCTAAAATTAAGCTTCGTTCCTAAAGCTTTTTGAAGACTCTTCCAAAATCCACTAGTAAACAATGGATCACGATCGCTAACAATAGAAGTAGGAACTCCATGCAATTTTACAATTACCTTAACAAATAGTTTGGCCAAAAGAGGAACGGTTCTGTTAGACCGAACCGGAATAAAATGGGCGGATTTAGTAAGTCTATCAACAATCACCCATAAGCTATCATGACCCGAACGAGAACGGGGAAGGCCATCTATAAAGTCCATGGAAATTTGATCCCACTTCCAAATTGGAATTTCTAAAGGTTGCAATAACCCACCAGGCCTTTGATGTTCGGCCTTGACAAGTTGGCAAGTCATGCAACACTTAACAAAGTTAGCAATATCAGATTTCATTCCCTCCCAATAATAAAGTCGTTTCATATCAGCGTACATTTTACTACTACCGGGATGAATGGTGAATTTAGAACGATGGGAATCTTCTAAAATATCTTTACGAAGATCTCCAATATTTGGTACGATAAGTCTACCAAATTTTCGAATGCCGCCACGAGAATCAATATCAAAGTCTTTCAAACCTTCAATATCAATTTTATCCTTAACATTTTTGCCAAGAAGAGCCAATTCAGAATCTAGCCCTTGAGCTTCAAGAATGCGGTCTAAAAGAGAAGGATGAGCCTCAAGGCTACATAAAACAAGTGATGAGCATAAATCGGATACGTGCTCTCGAATCTCACAAGTGGATAAGATCTCGAGATCGTTCCATTCGGATATCATCATAGAAACAACTGCTTGTTGCTTACGGCTAAGAGCATCGGCGACACGATTACCCTTACCGGGGGTATAAAGAATATCAAGATCATAAGGTGCAAGGAACTCGAGCCAACGCTGTTGACGTAAATTAAGTTCTTTTTGAGAAAATAAATATTTCAAAGACTTATGATCCGTGTAAAGAATAAATTTCTCTCCCAATAGATAATGACGCCACATTCGAAGGGCGAAAACAATAGCCGCGAGCTCTAGATCATGTGTGGCATATCTAGTCTCGGCCGGCTTCAATTGCCTAGAAGCATAAGCAACAACACGTTCTTTTTGCATAAGAACGGAACCCAAACCAACGTGACTAGCATCGGTATAAACAACAAAATCTTGATTCCCCTCGGGAATAACAAGAATAGGAGCATCGGAAAGGAGTTATTTCAATTTCTGAAAAGAGGCTTCACATTTGTCCGACCAAATGTATTTAACTCCCTTCTTAGTCAAGCCAGTAAGAGGCACGGTAATTTTAGAAAAGTCTTTAATAAAACGACGGTAATAGCCCGCCGATCCGAGAAAACTACGAATCTCTGTCACACTCTCCGGTCTCTTCCAATCTTGAATCGCTTCAATCTTTGAAGGATCCACGGATATCCCGTATTCGGAAATAATATGACCGAGAAACTTCACACGAGATTGCCAAAAGTGGCATTTAGAAAATTTCGCCTTTAATTGATTACTCCTAAGTGTTTCCAACACAATCCGAAGATGTTTCTCATGTTCCTCCTCGGTTTTTGAATACACAAGAATATCATCAATGAATATGAGAACAAACCGATCGAGGAAATCTTTGAAAACTCGATTCATGAGGTCAACGAAATAAGCTGGAGCATTCGTTAACCCAAATGGCATAACAAGCCATTCATAAGATCCATATCGAGTACGGAATGATGTCAAAGGAATGCTATCCTCAGCGATACGAAGCTGATGGAAACCGGTAGCCAAGTCCAATTGTGAAAAGACCTTAGCACCACTAAGCTGATCGAATAGATCATCAATCCGAGGTAAAGGATATTTATTTTTAATAGTAAGATCGTTAAGTTTGCGGTAATCAACGCAGAGCCTCAGAGTACCATCGGATTTCTTTACGAAAATAGCCGAAGCTCCCCAAGGCGAGGAACTAGAGCGAATAAATTGCCTCGTCTCCAACTCGGATAATTGTTTACGCATCTCCTCATTTTCCTTATTGGACATGCGATAAGGAGGACGAGTAATAGGTTGAGCTCCAGAAACAAGATTAATTCTGAACTCAATTGCTCGTTTAGGTGGTAAACCTAAAACGGGCTCGAATATGTCGGAAAATTCACGAACAACATGAATACGAGAAATAATATCATCTTCATCATCATCATCGTTATCACGAGGATTTAAAGAATATAAAGATGCCACCAAACAGGATTCTGAATCTTTAAGATTAACAGAAATCTGATTAACAGATAGTGGATGTCGGAGATGAATAGTCCGCTCAGGACATAGGATATGGGCTTGATAACGGTTAAGCCAATCCATTCCCAAAATTATTCCAAAGCCTAAGTAGCGCATGACATGCAAATCGGCTAGGAAAGAAAAATCATAAAAAATAATCTCCACATCTTTACAAAGCAAACTAAGAGTTGCGGATCCACCAACAGGATTCGCAATTTTTAAAGAAGTCATCAATGCAGTAACACTTAAGGAAAAAGTGTCTACCAGTTCCTTTGATATAAAAGAATGGGATGCACCCGTATCAAAGAGAACTCTAATAGGTTGATCATGAAATAAAATAATACCATCAAGAATGGAATGAGAAATACCTTGGCCACGAGATGTGTTGCCAAGGGCTTGAGCCACATTCAACTTTCCTTCCTTCTTGCCTTTACGCTTGAGGCATTGATGTATGTAATGATCCGGGCTCTTACAATAGCGACAAGATTTGGGCTTAGAGCACTTATTCGCATAATGATCACCAGACCCACAGTTGAAGCAACTCGCACTACTAGGAGAAGGAGACTTTGCCGCAGGGGTTGCCTGCTTACCCTTTTTGTTGGGATAAGGACCCTTGAATTTGTTTGGCCTCTTCTTGTTGTTGAAGTTTGGTTTAACGCCTTCCACTTCAACATCACTCTCTCTATCAGCCTCTTCAAGACGAAGAGCGAAATCGACGAGTTGATCAAATGTGACTTCTAGTTTCAGGAGCAGCGGCTTCTTAAGATTCTTATTTAAGCCATAAACAAACCTCTGGTTCTTCTTCAATGGGGTGTTGATGTATTCAACCCCATATTTGGAAAGCGACTCGAAGGCTGCGACGTAATCAGTCACAGAGGATTGACCTTGAACAAGGTCTATAAAACGTCGAGCCAAGGTTACTTTCCCGGCTTCTGGTACAAACTTTAACTCGAAGCGTCCCTGAAATTGCTCCCAGGAGAGATCCGCTTCATTAATTTCGGAAATAAGGAGTTCGTACCAGTCCAATGCTCTCTCCTGGAGCATGCTGGAAGCCACCTGAACGCGGTGGAGATCGATAAGGTTCATGCGAGAAAAGATTCGATCGCATGATTTTAACCAAGCCTGGACCTCGATGATATTTTTCCGAACCTTTGAAGGGCTTCCCACCCAAGTTGGTGTAATCGCTGCACAAGCGTGCAAATACCGACTTTGGGTGAGTAGGTTCCGGGTTAGCTCCAGCTGCTTGAGCATTAGTTACTAAATCAAGAAGCTGTTGAGCAGTCATAAAAACTCCATCCGGAGGAGCAGCACCAGATGATCCAGTTCTGGGAAGGCCTGGTCTAGACATTCTCTTCCCTAAAGAAAGAAAGAAGAGAAGGAAGAAGGTTATTTACCAATGAACATCAAGCAATCTTGATAGATAAAACAAGGAATCATAAAGGAAATAGGATGAATCGGTACGAAGACTCGAATTAATCCTATGGTATGACTCCTAAGATAGACCTAGGACGATGATCCTTGTTAAGTTATTCTACATTGTTCCGAAGTTTGGCTCTGATACCAAGCTGTGACTCCCCACCTCTATACCCACGCTAGCCAAGAACACTCCGGAGTAGTGCTGTCAACTAGCACGGAGAATAAGGCTGTTGAGGAGCGACCATCCATGTAATTGCTTATCACACGGTGGCTATAAATAATCTTCGGAAACAAACATAGAAACAATCATATCACAAATCAGTCACAGATATCCATATCACAAAGGCGGAAGAAGATATGAATATATAACTAACACATGAAAGTGTACATCAGAGTAGTGGTCAGTAAGATCCACGATAATACAAAAGAATAGCAACACGTGCTATACAAAAGAATACAACTATGAGTCTATCTCTCAAGTGTATACAACAAAAACTGCTAATCTAAACAGTTAGCCAAAAGTCAGAGTGATGAATCCCTGGGAAGAAGTCAAGCAGAAGCACCTGTAACATCTCGGTCTGACCCGAGTATTATTTAAGAAAATAATAAACGGATCAGTCTAGCTATAAATATCAGATGACATGATATAACATAAAAGATATGGCATAAACATAAACATCCATAATGACATACCACTATAAGTATGTAAATAATGATCAACAGAAGATCAATCAATAAGAGATAATCAATATCACAAGAATCTTCTCAAAGATTCGGAAAGGGCATCATACCCCAAACTTGTACTCATAACAAGTCAATGACATAAATTCTAGAAATCAATGCAAGAAGTCCAGAAATCATAGAAAAGAGAAAGAGGCCTATCACATGACGGTCCGAAGACCATGGGGAGCTACCCCGCATGTGTGAATGGAATCACACAGATTGAGGTCAAGACTAACCAAAAAGCAGAAAGGTATGTGTGAATGGAATCACACAAGTGGTGTCTAGTCTAACCTTGCAATGAAAGAGACATCGCGCAATTGCTAGTCTAATTCATAAAGCGATCATCAAGATCAACGAGAAGTGTCAATTACACTAAGCTAGTAAATATAGAAGTTTAGCTTCATGTCCCATAACCACTTGCTTAACTTAAATATTTACGAACAAACTGTAAATCTTCACTAATAAAATTGTCACATGAGGTTCAATCGAACAAGTCCAAGAATTAACTGACGAAGTGAACGCAAGCGTTTCATACCACTTGTTTTACTAAGTCGTTTAATTAGATTTCTCATCCGAGTGAGGTAAAGGCTTGTATATACTAATAGATTGGAAAACGGTTTAAGAAAAGAGCTTTGTTATTAAAAATAGAGTTGAAATTGTTTGTTAAAAGAGTTTTGATATTTACTACTAGTATTGAAACCTTTATATTTTAAAGTGACAAAACACAGAAGCAATTGTAGAAACAATCAGTCACAAAAATCGCATACGGAGATGTGAATAAAATCCAAGGAAATCAGCTCAATGTTTTTCAGATAAGATCCCCTACGGAGGGGGGGTCCAGGGGGGGTGGCAACCCCCCAGGGTGGGGGTGCGGGGGCAACGCCACCGCTTACGGGGTTCGACCTGCCCGGTCAGGTCGCGGGGGTCCAGGGGGCAGCGCTCCGTCCAAAACGGTACGACTTAGTGAAGACAAAATGAGGTCTAACGACCTAAAAGTTAAGGGTCCAATGACCTATAGGTTCACGCGACCTAGGTGGAATGCGACCTACGAGATAGGCAAGTGGAACGACCTAAAGATGAATGGGTCGAACGACCTAACGTGAGCACAGGTGAAGCGACCTATCGGTCCAACGACCTAAGGGGAAAAGGCAACCTAGGTCTAACGACCTAACTGCTCACGACCTAAGGGTCTAAAGGCCACGCGACCTAGAGGAAAATAAGGTTAAGCGACCTAAGTGGGTTCGCGACCTAACGACAAAAAGGGGCGAACGACCTAATAGGTGCGCGACTTAAAGCCATCGCGACCTAACGACCTAACAAGGTCATACGATCAAGTGGTTTCCAACGACCTAATGGTGCAACGACCTAAGGCCAAACGACTTAAGGGTTCCAGAGGAGAGCGACCTAAAGGAGGCGCGACCTAAAAGAGGCGCGACCTAAAGGAGACACGACCTAAAAGAGGCGCGAGCTAAAGGAGACGCGACCTAAAAGAGGAACGACCTAAAGGAGACGCGACCTAAAAGAGGCGCGACCTAACTCAAACAAGCATTTTGATGACCCAGAGTCATGCCGAGCGACCTAGACCCAAACGACCCACGACCTAGCGACCTTGCGACCTACGACCTAACTCCGAGGTGAAGATTCAAGGCAGTGCGACTTAGCGCGATAACACACGAACGACCTAAGGGTTAGGTCGCGAGCGACCTAACTCCGAACACCAAAAATGGCCAGAACGACCTAAGTGCAGAAAATTCACCAAAACGCTAAAAATTGGAGTTTTTCGCCAATCCAATCCAAACCAAATGTTAATGTGCATGCAAAAGTGATAGGGAATCATTCCCAACAGTCCAATATAGTTATAGACTAGATTTGTGAGATAAAAATCTCACCTTTGCACCAAATATCAATGAAAATGAAGTTTTATGCAAGCAAGAATCAATCCTTCTTCTATCTAAGCACAAGAAGCTTGAATCCAATGTCTTCTCCTTGAATTTGGAGTAGAAAGATGGATTGCAATTGAATTTGAGTTTTGGAATTTTAATTTCCCATTCCCTCCACCATTAATGCCAAAGCTTGATTAGTTAGGAAATTTATGAAGAGTGAGGAGAAGAGGGTTGGAACTTGGGCTTAATAGGCTAAACTAACCCAAAGTCCAAAGCGGGAAAAGTTAGTGAAATTTCACTAACTCCAAACCTATCGATGTTTATACTTAAAAAAGTTGTAAACGACATTTCGAACTCAATGGAAGTGGTCTCGAGTCCTAATTTGACCGTTTGCAAAAAGTAGCTTTTCGGACCAAAATCCGATTAACGAGTTAATATTTAAATAAAATATTTAAATACAAACTCGATAAATATGCGGGTTGTTACATTTCTCGTTTAAAATACCACATATTGACATACTATATTGGATACTGATAAGTGATGGTTGTTAGAAATATGATAAAAATAGAGATGGCCATGGAATTTTTACCCATCAAAAGTTATTATAAATCTGTTTAAATTTCTAAAGAAATTTACTGAATATACTGTCTCAAGTTATAATATATGATTAATATCAACACTCATCACCTTTTCAATTACTATTTATCCTTTTGATAATCAGTAGGGAGTCAGATTAGTTAATTCAATCAAATCCAACAATAATTATAAAATCAAATTTTCCAAACTGACTAATTTGAAAAAAGGTCAACAAAAATGATTTTCTAGGTGGGGTTTTATAAGAAAAATGTGTGCTATTTGAAAATTATTTGAAGTGAAAAGTATGCAAATATTTTCTTTGAAAATGATGCAACTAATGAATGTTTCAACATAAATCACGTTCCACTAGTAAATTTTCTACCAACTAGATTACCAGTGTAATCTGCATCCGAATTTTCTTTTGAGTCAAGATTATCATTTATTGAATGTTATAAACCAGATTGTGGAGTTGCACCAATTCCTTGAAATCCTTTTTACAAATTTTAAATGAAATTCTTTTGGGTTTTAATTGAAGTCGTGCCAATAAACAAAACCGTGAATATAAAGTCAGCAGTAAAATAACCAATTTTATTATTATCAAACAATAAAACACTATCATTATTCCAAACAATTTTATGTGAAATAGTTCAAAGACTCATGAGGTACTTATAGTGTTCTCGGCATAAAAATATAATTGGCCAACAATTTTGAAAAGGTCAAAGTCATTATCAACATTCACTATCTCATAACTGGCTGATTTAATTCAAATTATGGTGTAGATTATCACATTTAATAAATCGTTCAAGATAAGTAAATTGTTACCTATTTTACCTTTTCAATAATTTTACGTTGTTGCCCATTGTGATTCTGCCACCTTTGTACTACGCTAAGGAACTTTGATTTGTCACTCGTTGTGTGCCTGGAACAGCCAGGATCAAGCTAACACTTGTTGCTCCTTAGACTGCCATCACACCTACATAATAAAATATTTTTGTGACCTATTTGTTTTTATAGGTCCATGGTTATTAGTGGCAAAATATTTCGAAAAATATGTTTGTGGAGACCCAAAACTATTTATATTTGTTCCTTTTTGCATCCATATTTGTTTAACTTTGAAGGATTTTATATTTGTGCCTTTTGGAACCCAAATTAGAATGGTTTTCACATGTTTGGGTCTATGCCAACAAATATTCAAATTATGTCCAGTTTTTCCACATATCGTGCACTTTGAATTGACTTGATTAATTTCATTTCTATCATGTTCTGATTGATTATACCCAAGTCCTTGTCTAACCGTATTAACAGTTTGTTTCCTTATAGCATATTTAACGATTTTTCACTTTTTGAAATTTTTTCTATAGTCGTAGACAATTATTGGACTAGTATTTTAAGAGATTCATTTTCATTCAATAATTGATTACACTTTTTGATAGAATTTTCTCTCCTCGTGTTTTCATTCTCTTTCAAAATCAGAATTTCATATTCAGGTGATTTAATTTTGATTTCTGATTTTTTATCTCTTCTTCGAGTGATGGACACTTATCACACTTAGGGCTCTTGCTTTAATAGTTTTTAACCAATTGATCAAGCTGTTTATTTAAATCTATAAAAGTATCTCTTTGTGATTCAATTTTGGCATATTTCTCCATAAGTCGTTCAAAACAGCCATTTAATTCGTGGAAATACATAAGTAATTATGAGTGAGTAAGTTTTGATATCTCGCTTGGCTCCTCATCGTCGCTATCAGTTACATCGCCTCGAAGGCACATATCTACTTTTTCACTCTCACTGCTAGTGCTTTTATTATCATCATCTCTTTTATTCCACGTGGCTGCAAAACTTCTTCTTTTTGATTTATTTTCTTGGTCGTGTCCATTATGAGGACAATTGGGCTTGATGTGACCAGGTTTATTGCACCGATGACAGATGATCTCCCGTTCTTCTGAGTTGTCTAGAACTTTAAATATTATGCTTTTCAATAGTTGATTTAGAGCTGGATTTTCATATTTTCGGTTCCATTTTTTGAATCCTGTTATTAGTAACACCAACTCAGCTACTCTATCATCATCACCTTCCGTCTTTCCTTTGAGAGCTATTGATTTCTATCGTGTATCACTTCCTTCATGCTCTTACTTGAATTGCATTTCTAGCTCATACGTGGTGAGATTTCCTATAAGTTCTTCGACTTTAATCTGTTTCAAATCCTTTGATTCTTGAATAGCAGTAACTTTGGCTCCAAAATTCCATGAAAGGACTCTGAGGATTTTTCGAACTGCTTCCAACTCTGAGAATGATTTTCTGAAAGCTTTTGATTTGTATACGATATTAGAAAGTCGTCCGTACATCTCTTTGACATTTTCTTCCTTGACCATTGTGAAGTTCTCATTCACTATTAAGCATGGAAAGGTGAGATTCTTTGACTTGGGATGTTCCTTCAAGAGTCACTTAAAGTGTGTGCCATATTTCCGGCGTAGTTAGACAATGCGAGACATGATTAAATTCAGTTTGATCGAATAAACAGATAATAGTATTCATGGCTTTAGCATTAACATTCTGTAGTCTATTTTCTAGATCTGTCCATTGATCCATTGGTTAATCTATTTCTTGATTATCTACAACTATAGTTGGCGCTCTATAACCCGTCTCAACAATATTCCAAGCATCAATGGTTTTCAGAAAAATATTCGTTCTATTTTTACAGCAAGCATATTCACCATTGAACATTGGTGGTCTAACTATGGACTGACCCTCAGGAAAAGCATTATTAAATGAAGCCATTTCAAAAATTAAAATTTTTAAAACAAAAATTGATTTTCGAAAAATAAAAATTTTAAAACAAAAATTGACTTTTGTTCCTAGCTCTAACACCACATGTAAGATCGATTTCACCATAGAGGGGTGAATAGGGTGATACTATTAATTATAAAATTTAATGCGGAAGTAAATAAAATAATCGCAGCACTGGTAAAAGCAGAATAGTGGCAATACAGATAATAGCAGAATATAAAAGATAGAAACAAAACAACACAGATTTACCCAGCTTCGGCAAAACCCTACCTATGTGTTGCCCCCAAGGTTTCTATTATAAATTAAGTAGTCAGACGCTTATACACGTAAACTCGCAGCACCCACAACCGACTAACCTAACTCTACGTTCAAAACCCTGCCACAACTCAGCCACTGAGTTGTGAATTCTCGAACTACACCACCGTAGTTCGTCCCCTAGTCATACGACTAGATTTACAAAAATTTAAAAGGGAAAATACAAATTAAAAACAATTTAAAAGACAAAAACCCTAATTAAAAATAAAAGCCAAATTAAAAAATATAAGTCGGCCCAATGTAAAGGTAGTGTAAAATATCATCCCCTTTTCTTTGTTATTCCTTAGGCCCGCTTTCTTGCTTGGTGAAAATGGCAGCGATCGATTGTCTTTGTGAAATTAAGGTTCCAAAAACTAAGGCGTTGTTGATCGTTCGAATATACAATCTTGCATTGCTTGCTTTGTCGAATGATCGTCTCTTCAATTTTGCATATGGATGCTTTTCTTCAAGTTTGATATGACTTCGGTATGTAATTTCCTTTTTGCCTTTCTGATTGATTTTCTTAAACTCAATTACTTTGGTAATCGATGATGAGATGGGTTTATATAGGGTTCAAGCCCCTTAATTTTCGTTTGAATAAATTATTTGAGCTCGTCTGATAATTTTTGGCTCGACCGTTTGATTTTGCTTGGATGTTGATGATTTCTCTGACTTGTTCAATTCGTACAATTCATTACTTGAGTATCATGGTTTTTATTTTTACTCGTTCGATTCCTTTCCTTGGTCACCACGTTTTGATTTGCTTTTGAATTTGTTTTCTTTATGCTGTGACTTCGGCTTCTTTGATTGTTCAAAACTGTTGTTTCATGACTGAACCTGCATTTTGGTTTGACTTGAAACTTGTAAAATCTGCTGTGTCATTTGCTTATGCTAGTTCAACCTGCTACAGTTTCATCGATATATATATATAATATGTATGTATGTATGTATACATGTATTTTTATTGCTTTGACAAATGTCTTAAACAAGTGCACGTTTCAATAATCATTGTTATATATATATATATATATATATATATATATATATATATATATATATATATATATATATATATATTTGAGTATTTATTTGTTGTTGCCTCTGGCTTCACTACTAATGTGTATATATTCATGTTATACTGCTCTCTCTCTCTCTCTCTCTCTATATATATATATATATATATATATATATATATATAGTTCACTGATGTATGTTTGTAGCCTTGCTTGCATAATTAGCTGCCTCCATTGTATCCCATATTTCCACTATAAGTTTGGTCGTGTGTGCTTCATGTCGTCTATTTGGATATTGAACTGCTTCATTGATATATATGTGTGCGTGTGTGTGTGTACATACATGTGTTTTCATATTGCTCTGATTGAAAATGTGTGACCACGGCTTGCTTGTGCTTATGCATGTTCTTGTTTCACTGGTTGGTCTGCATTGATTTTCTGGTCTTCAATGATGATGTTAGCCGAGTTGTTTTGATACATACCATCTGGAGCTTGTTGTTTACTTGCTGCTGGTCTTTATAGGTTTACTGGTCTAGTGGAGTTTCTCATTCGAGCTGCTGTGTGGTTCGATGCACTTGCATATGTCTTCATTTTTATTTTCTCATCGACTTGTATTGCAATTGTACTCGTTTGCATTGAGCTCTGTCCACTATTCTTCGAGTCTGCACTGGATTGGGTCACTTGAGTAATATTGAATTGTTGTCATGTATACACATGTATATTTGGATTCATTTGTCCACATGAGTCTAGTGTTTCTTTGAACTTCTGATCAATTCATTGTGGTGGTCTTGTTGACATTGTGTGCATATCGTGATTTTAAATTGCCTGGAGTCTTCATGTGACTACACTTCTATTGTAGTTTGCATTTTTGTTTGTTGAGCATTTCGACTTGTATTCAGTTGTATGCATGAAGTTATGTGCGATATTGGTTGTTTCATCGAGTCTGTACTGTGATTTTCATGTGCTTTTCTCATCTACTTGTGTTTGCATGCTTGAAGTCTTGATTGAGGTAGTAGTTGGACTTGATTCACTTGTTGCTAGTTTCCATTTTAATCTGGTTTGACTGACTATCCTCAGTTGTTGCTGGTTTCATGTGTACATCGCTGAGTTTTTGGTCGAGGCTTGTATTATGTGTCTTGACCCATAGTTTTGTATTGCACCTGAGTTGAATCTAGCTTAAAGCTCGGGTTTGACCTTGTGCTCATGTCGTGACTTTACTTTTATTGCACTTGAGGTGAACCCAGCTTTCGATTGGGTTTGACCTTGTGTTCACCTGTCCCTGCAGTTTTGTCAAGTGTATATCGGTGTGCACGGCCTTGTGGTATGTGCGGTTATACACTGCGCATGTCACAAGCTGTTTGTGTATGATGAATTTTAAATATGATGACGAATAACCCAAATAACCGAGGCAAATAATATTTTCCAAAATACATTTTATTTTACACTGCAAAAAATATTCTTTTTCAATTTTACTACGTCAGTATTTATTTTGCAGATAACTTAGATGCTATATTCAATCTGGAATAATTTAAAGATCAAATACGAGTGAACGAGTGATATGTAGTGAGGTGCAAATGTATGTATAGTGAAAAATGTGATGTAATCAAATTTTTATTGTAACTGAAATTCTGAGTTATTTATTTTATTCGGCAAATATTTATTTAAATATGTGAAAAATAAAATAGTACAATAACAAATACATTTAAATGAATATATATATATATATATATATGTTTATTATCATCAAACAAAAATCATATACTTGCATATTCATTAGCATATCCATCCATGTTTTGATGGCAGCTGTATCTAGAATTGCTGATGGCGCAGAGTTCGAGGATTCACTGCCATGGGCTCCACCTATGGTTCTCAGGGAGTTTTATAATGAACCAGAAAGGTTCCTGTGACAAGAAGATGCACGAGTAAACAAACTAGAGGTGAATGTTATGAGAAGTGGAGCATCATCGAGAGATGTAAACAAGAATGATAAAGGCAAATGGAAAATGAATGATGGCAGTTATATGTCGAATAGGCAATGGAGAGAACCAAAATTCTCTTTTTACACGGATTTGACTGAAACTGTGAAAAGGATTTATTTGGATACTCGAGGACGCCTTTAGTATCGAAGGCCGGCGAAAAAGGAACCCTCCAAACGTGAGCGGGCGTTAGGAAAGCATTTCATTTTCCATAAGCTGGATGAGCATAATACAAATGACTGTTGGAATTTGAAGGATATCATTGGGGAACGCATGAGGAATGATCGGCTACAACAATACATAAGGACTCGGGCAGTGACGGTGGAACAGGAGCAGCCACCTCCACCTCGAATGAAAATGGCACTAGATCAAGGCATCATCATCGGCTCATTATTAGTTGATTGGATTTATGGCATGGAATAAGTAATAAACCCCATAGTGAAATGATTATGTCACTTACACATGTATGGGATCGAGGACAGTCCCTAGGCATGCTTTGAGATGACGATGAACCGTGATGCTCGGATTTATGAATTTTTTTTTCCATTTACTACGAACTCTGGTTTTTCTTATACTATGGCTATTTAGTTTTTTCGCTGTATGGACTTTTATTTTATGTTTTACCGAGTGGACTTTGAAATACCGAATTCTGGATTAATGTAATAAACAACGCAAGTCACGGTTGTGGCCCCGACTAGAGAGACGGGACAATAACCGCGAATTACAAGTCTCTTCGTCGGAGAGCGACAGGATGGACTCGAACATAGATCAAGTCCTCGATTGAAGGCCGAGGTCGGAGTAGGATACCCCACGGGTAAAGTCCTCGACTGGGGATCAAGGCCGGAGTAGGATACCCTACAGATTAAGTCCTTAACTGGGGATCGAGGCTGGAGTAGGATACCCCATAGATTAAGTCCTCGATCGGAGAGTTGAGGCCGGAGAATAGAACCAAATAGATCGTCGGGTATGGACTATGCCTGGTGAGGGGTAGATCGTTTCACCAAAGAGCGATAGGATCGGCCTACTCAGGTCATCGAGTATGGATTGTGCTCGGTAAGGACCCGAAGTAGTCCCGGATTTGGATTAAATGACCCGGAGAGGTCTAAGGATTTGGATATGGACCCGGAGCGGTCTCAGATTTGGACAAAACGACCAAGAGAGGTCTATGGATTTGGTTATGGACCTGGAGTGGTCTCGAATTTGGATAAAGTGATCCGGAGTGATCGTAGATTTGGTTAATGGATTTGGAATTGGATATCGACTCAGAATAGTCATGGATTTTTCTAATGATCCGGAGAGATCAGGTAGTCGGATTGGCAATGGATTAGATAATATGGAAATCAAAGGATTACGGACTAGTTATTTTGGATTTACGGCAATACAAAACATGCATTTCTATCGCAAGACATGTTTTTAGGGGTAAAGTGTTAACCCGCCTTTGTCAAGGTATGCGGATTTAATCCAACAGACTTCACAATTATCGAGTGCAAAAGCGATGATTGTGGGGTCCGAATGTCAACTACAGATAATCACATGAAGTCAGGATTAAACGTAGTCGGTAGATAAACGATGCAGGGTGCTTGAAATGTGAATTTTGGCTTGAAAAAGCATGGGGGGGGGGGGGGTTCGGCGTGATATGGGTCAACATAGGTTAGATTAGCATAATATGGATCGGCATAGGAGGGTTTGGCATAGCGAGGGATCGACATAGGGAGGATTGGTATAGGAAGGTTTGACATAGCACGGATCGGCATAGGAGGAAGGATCGGCTAAATACGGTTCAGCATGATATGGATCGGTACTCTATGGATCGGCATAGCATTTTAAGCATGTAGGGTCGACAAAGCATGGATCGGCATTGTTCATGATTGATGGATCGACCCTGATGGTACTCTAAGAGGTCGGGATATTGAAGTTTTGTGATAGGGATCGATATGGCATTTATTGGAAAGAGTTGGATCGGCGTAATGCCTTAAAACGTTAGGGATCGACGTAGTAACCAAAGCACCAAGGATTGGCATGACTTAGAGGGATCGTCATACTTTCATGGATCCGGAGGGTTCGGTATATCTTTATGGGGGAGCTGGATCGGCACACTCCGTGGGGGATGGATCGGTATGGGACATTGAGAGGAGTTGGATCGGCGTAGCAACATTGAAAGGAAGGGATTAGCATGAAGAACTCCTCAAGGACGGTCGACATTGATTTGGATGGACGAATCACGATCGGTAATGACTAGGCCGATCGTTATTTATTGACGAATTGGGCTTGCCAATTGTTATGACGGTCTCATGTAGGTGATCGGTCTCTACAGCCAAAGTTTCACATATAAATACAGCATGCTTGGCTTCGAAAAAAGACCTTCATGCTGCTTCTCTTCATCTTCTACCTACGGGATACTCTGCCATTTTTATTTTGGAATTTTGGATTGTAACTGTAGTCAAATTTCAAGTGTAATAAAAAGTATTGTTCTGAAGTTGACGTATGCTGGAGTTAACCGAACCACTATAAATATTGTCTCTCTTACTTGCTTTCATTTTAATTTGATTATTCTTCATATTATATTCTCTACATCATATACTATATGTGATCTGTGACTGCATATTGGTGCTTTCACGTATAATTGGGTGTTGGCGGTCAATTTTGATGCCAACAATTTTCCTTGTCAATTTTATTTAGTGGGCAATTTGTTTGACATGACCTATTTTGTTACATTTGCAGCAAGAACACTCTCATCCAAATCATCTAAAATTTTGATCAATCTTGACTTTGCAATATTTCGATTGTAGCATTTTTCTCATATTTTCTAGTCCAATTTTTCATTCCTTTCATAAACACGCCAATTCCATAATATGATCATTTTCATCCTCACTATTCATTGAAGTTTTTAATGCAATTTACTTTTTCCTCTCTATATTATCACGCTCTTCTCTAGCTTTGAGCTCCATCTCATAAGTCTTAAAATTTCTTATCGAATTCTCTGTGCTTTGCTTATCCAAGTTCTTTGATTTTTGAATAGCATCACCTTAGTCTAGAAAATCCTTGGAAGCATTCACAGAATTTTACGAATCAGTTCTACTACAAAATAGAATTTTTCCCAAAATTCTACAGTTGTAAATAAAGGTTTAAATCATCGTATATTTTTTTAATGCTCTCAACCTTTGCCATAACAGAGTTTTCAAATTCATAGGTTAGCACGGCTAGACGCGATTCTTTAACTTGTGAAGTTCCTCCGTGTGCCACTTCTAGTATACCATATTTCCTGTGTTGTCATACAATGGGAAATTCAATCAAATTCTGTTTCATTAAGAGCACATATAAGAGAATTCATAGCTTCAATGTTCAAATCACAAAGTTTTCTATCATTTGCATCCCATTTATCTACAAGCTTAGGCAATTCCAATTCATTTTCAGTCATTACGCGTACAGTATAATCAGTTTCAACTATATTCCAAACATCAAAGTCAACTAATATTAAATAAATTTTCATCCTAGCTTTCCAATATGCATAATCATTCCATTAAACATAGGTGGCCTAACTACGGATCAACCTCAAAAAAAGCATTACTAAAACTAGACTTGTCTAACAGTTTTTCCTAGCATCATGGCTCTGATCTAAATATACCATAGGGGAGAGGGTGAATATGGTATTTAAAATAGTTTCACATATAAACAAATATATAAAAATTGCAATAACTTAAAATGCAGAAAATAAAGAACAAATGGATTTATCCAATTTCTACAACCACTCCATAGTTTCTACTGCTGTGCTCATTATCACTTTTAAAATTAAATAATCGAATGCTTACCGACCCTTAAATTTCCAATTCTTGGATGACTGACTATTCTCATCCTATACTGTATAGTAATCATCCTTCGAGTTTATTCCGGAATCGAGAATTTTCAGAACTGCAAACAGTAGTTTAATCCTCTTTGAACGCTTAGAGTTCGAAAAAAAAAGGGGATATTCAATGGCCAAATCAAAAACTAGGTTGCCTTATCAAACACTGTTCTTCACTTTTTCAGCTTCTCCAAAAATTACCCCCTTGGCTGCAAGCCAAAAAAAAAAAAAAGATTGAAACCTTCAAATCAGCTTCCCCACTATGGCTTCCCATCCTTGCTTTCATGTAAATTGTTTGCTTGTGTCACTGTTTCCAACCTTGACGCTGCTTCGAGATAAATCACCACGTCAAAAAGTGCTGTCGTGAGTCCGGTCGAGATCTTTGATGTCATCGATCTAAAATCATGCTTGAAATATGTTTTCGCTGCCACCGATAGTTCAGATCTGGAATCGCGATGTAGATGCTGCTGATTGTCACTTGTAGTAAGATATTCCATTCTCGATTCAATTTGGGTTCTCTGCCTTTGCCTTATGTCAATCTCGAGCCGCCGCCTAAGCCATGCCTGAATCTGAAGCATGCTGAGACGAGAGATGGTTGAGTGCTGTTGCTCTTGATTTGCGATTTGTCGATGCTTCTATGTTTTCCCGACTCTGGTGGATGCTTGCGTATTGGAGATAGTGATAATGGTGTGTCGTTGGGTCCATATTGTGATGCGTTGGTAGCTGAATCACTTTGACATATGGTTAGTTTAGGATTACAACTTGATGTTTGTTGTTTGAGAAGCTATTGATATAGTTGTAATTCTTGCGTATTGGAGATAAAGCTTGAAGATGAACTTTGTGCTGCTTTAACTCTAACATAGAGGATTGAACGATTTTAAGCTTTTGCACTATGTTGAGATGGAGATATGATGTTATGTTGTCATTTGCTTTTTCTGTTATTGAGTACAGTGTATTGGATCTGTTTGTTTGATAGAAGGTATCGCTGTGATTTTTGAGTTGGAAGTGATGGTGATATGAAGTGCATCGAATGAATAAAATGGAGCGCTGCTACATGAAATCCAAAATCGACTCCATTTTATCCATCCTTGCCGATCGGTAGATAATGGCCGACCATCCCCACAGCAGTAAAGCGTCGAAATTGTTGTTTTTGAGTTTGGTCGGTGAAGGTTCGTCGGAAGAAGAAGCAGGGTCGGTGGAGTGATGCCAATCGGTTGCCATGGGTAGAAAGTAGAGATTTTTGGGGTGTGTTTAGCCCTGCTCATAAAACGAGTGATATCGTTTAGTTTGTATAGAGATGTTTGAGAGAGGTAACATGAGTTTGGGAGAATATTAAGGTGTGAAGAAGTATGGGAGAAATAATAAGGTAGTTTGAATGAATAAATGTTTGAGTTTGAATTTGTATTCCTTGTAAAATATATGCTACCATACTTATGTGTAAAGTTATATATTTTATTCATTTAGAAAATGTGTGACTTACTTTGAAGAAAAGAATAATAAAAATATATATTGTATTAATCACTTCAATGGAAAAGAATTTTATTCGAACAAGGTTCATTTATGTCAAATTGCAGATCTCAAGAATCGAATCCATGACCTTTAATTTCACAGTCTAAATTACCAACCAACCGAGTTAACGATGTTAGTTAAATAATTTTTTTAAAAAAGTACTTAGATGGTAATACATATTAGTACATCATACTACATGTCAATATATGTTTAGCGCTTCGAATCACGCTAGGCTAGTTTTGAACCTGCAACCTCTCGTATCGATGTCTGAGTGCCTAACCACTAGAGAGTAGTGCTAGTCGGAAAAGAATTTTATTTGTTTTTTGAATGAATAAAATAGTGTGTGTAACATCCCTCATTTTGAGGTCTGAAACTAACCACTACATATACTGCAATCATCTATGGTATTAATTTCCGGTGACAAAATGCGGTAATGTTAATGGTATCCATAATATCATAAGCACAAGACTATGAAATATTTCAAACACAATTGCAAAACAACTTTTCTTATTATATTTTAAATCAGCATTTCGAATTCAGTACATAATCCCATAATGTTGCCTAGATTCAGATAAATATAATTATTACAAAATACGCCAAGAGCGATATATGAAGACGCCCCATTAGATGATCAAAGTTACTAAATAGACAGTTATAACATCTGCCATTACATGCAACATTCAATCACAGTGGAATAGATAAATAGATAATCTCCTACATAGCTACATCTGCCTCTTACATGTCTTCATATGTTTATTTGCGAAAACCTACTAAATCTAAAAACCTTAACTCTTAATCTACTCAAATTAAATTTTGAGCAACCGAGAGTTTAAGTGGAAAACATAAACTTCGAGTCATACATAAAGCCTGGTGTGAATATTAATATGACATCTCGATTTATCGATATTAAGTGAAACAACCCCACCTAACGGAATGAGTTTCCCCTCAATAATATCCTTTAAATGCATATCTTTAGAATCAAAATCCTGTAACCAACTTGTTATAATAAACAACATACAATAACATGTATGCATACAGAATAGGTAATCAGTGGACCATCTGTCCCAACATCATAGTTTTATCAGGCTGGCTATAAACTTATTGCTGACTCGGGTCTACCAAACATGATAAATGCTCTAACTTACTATTAGAGGAAAACTGGACGGTCTGTCCATAACTTACTACTTCTAGGGTAAACTGATCCTAATGGTTTTGTGGTCTCACAAATAACATACTCTACTCTATGTACTTTTTGTGTGTAACATTCTTTTAGTCTTACCCATGACAAAACCCTACACATTAGAATTTTGGATTTAAATTAGCTAGGTGCTACGAGCTGAATGGCACGACCTCACAACAACCTTATCTAGTTTTCTAATCTTTGGGTCATTTTTTTAGTAAAACTATAGGTTAACTACCCTATCCATATTTCCTTGAAGATAACAACTTCGCAAATGATTTAACTCTTGAAATCATACTTAAAATAAGGAAAACATTGGCCCTTTATTTTACTCAAAGTACTTATGCCATGATATATGCTTTACAAAACACTATTGCTGAAACTCGAAATCACTAAGGTCTTTGACCCTCTCAATACTTAGGCTATAGGGCTAAAACTATTAAATACCTTTATAATTATAAAACTCGTCAACATCATCGCCATTAAAGATCTTTTCCCCTTCTAAAGCATGTTGAAGTCCTTTATTTAAAAATATATGGGGATGATGTCGAAGTTATAACTTCATAAGTTATAGAGATAAACTATAAAAATTGGACTTCGAAGATTCTTAAAAACATTAGCACCAATACCTCATCGAGGGTATAAAGCTTAGATTATGGGTTAAGCTCGACGACTATAAAAAAACATGGGTTAGGCTCGAAGATTAGTTAAAAGTGGCATTAACAAGGCTTGATAACAAGTTGAAAGCGGCATAATTAGGCTCTATGACCGTTTGGGTCTTCGAGGCAAAAAGCTCAGGGTCACTTATAAAACAGAGCGATGTCAAAGTTATAAAGGTTGGTGACTTATAAAGCATATGCGACGACATGTCTCTTTGTAAAAGCGCGGCACTTATGCGCATCGACATGCCCACGTTGGAGACCATCTCTCTATCTTTATATTATAACCTCGACGAGTTTCAAAACCAATCTATTTCATGCCAAACTCGTTAATATCATATGCATTTCTTTGTTCCGCTTCGATGATAGTGTAATGCAGCAGGATGTGGCTCGATGTAGCCTATGTTGTCATGGCAGGATGGTAATTAACTTGAAAACCACAAAATTACTATAAAAAGTGTTTTCTTTTTACCAAATCTCTATAATTTGTCAAGATCTCATTAGCTACTAAAACTATAACAATTTCCTTTACTCATAATCCTCCGCCTTGCATAATTCTCACAAATTTTTTACAAATTACCCCTTATTATAAACATTTTAATTAAACGAACAAGCCCTTTTTGGCTCAAATATTATCATTCCTAAACTCCTAGGAAAAATTTCCAAAAATCGTAATAATTTAATTTATCTATACTCTTCGACATATAAAAAGTTCAGGGCCAAAACCTTATTTCATTATTTCAATAATTAAAATTCAAAATTCACCAATTTCTTCACTTAGAAAAATCATATGAAATTCATACTTGCTTGGAAAATTATGAAATTAAAAGCTCACTTCTAAAATAATATTTTTAACATAATATCAAAATCTCAAGTAATTTGGGTATCATATGATAGGTTTTCCAACTCAAGCATATCACTAAATTTCATATAATTCTAGAAAAACAACGACAAGCATATAATCATTCAAACTACTAAAACATGGCATAATACTTGCAAAAAAGGGGTTTATACTTAAATCCAAAACATAATAAAGAACGTGAGATGTATATTCAATATTCACCTTAATTTGGATGAGAAAGACGAGATTTGGTGTAGACTTGATTTCTTTTAGCTTTGATTTCTTAATCTTTTAGTTTCCTTCTTGTTTTCTCTTTGCTGTGGCCGGCCTCTCTATATGTTTAGTTTGAATGTGTGTAAATGAATGAAGGAAATGAAGATAGATGGGTTTAAGGCGTAGGAATAAAGCCTATTTCCATTTTCCATCATCATCTTTCTCCTTCTTATCCTAACTTTTTGCTTCTCTAGTTGGTTTATTAACAAAGGCACGGCCTAAACTTAATTACCAAATCTCAATTTTCTTATCCATTTATGTTATTTCATTTAATTTATGTAATTAAATGTTCTAAATACTGTTAATCAAATTTAGGGTCATTACAGACTCCCATCCTTAGAGAATCTCGTCCTCGATATTACGGTAAGGTATAAGCATCAATCAAGCATAAAGGTAAAACATTCCATCAAATAAGTCGGGATAAGCGTCCCTAATCCTACTTTCTGTTTCCCAAGTACAGTCTCTCTCGTCCTCAATCCACTGGACTTTTACTAATATGACGGTCGTGTTTCCTACTTATTCTCATTCCTATCCACTATGTGAACTGGCTATTTAACCATAGTTATGTTGGTTCCACCACCAAGTCCTATAATGTTGTCGGGGTAATAATAGTCTCTGGATCTCGAACACACTTCTTTAGATAAAAAATATGGAAAATATTGTGGACTCCTGCCAAACTATTGGGTAACCCTACCATATAAGCGAGTTTCTCGATCCTTTTTATAATAGGAAATGGACCAACAAACCTTAGAGTCAATTTCCCTGACTTTCCGAATCTCACTACACTCTTCATCAGTGATACTTTGATGAAAACTTGATCTTCAATCGAGAACTCTAATTATTTTCATCTTTTATCTGGATAACTTTTCTTCCTAGACCGAGCCTCTATCATTCTTTCCCAAATTAACTCATTCTTTTCTACAGCTTCCCGTAATGAATCCGAACCAAGAACGAATGTATCTCCGGTCTCTAACCAATATATGGGAGATTTGCATGGCCTTCCATACAAAGCTTCAAATGGTGTCATCCCTATACTGGTCTGATAATCTTTGTTATATAAAAACTTTACTAGTGTAGATGGTCTTCCTATGATCCTCCAAAATCTAGGACATAATCTCTTAACAAATTTTCGAAGACTTTGGTCACTCTTTTCATTTGCCCATCAATCTGTGAATGGTAAGCAGTACTCATCTTGAGCTTGGTACTTAAAACTTACTGTAGACTCTTCCAGAACTCACTAGTGAATAAGGAATCTCCATCACTTACCATACTGTTAGGAATCGCATGCACCCTAACTATATTCTTCATGAATAACTTAGCTAAGACTGGTGTCATTCTAGTCGACTTAACGGGTATAAAGTGTGCACTCTTGGTTAATCTATCCACTATAATCCAGATACTTTCATTTCCTCTATTCGACCTTGGCATCCTGTCTATGAAATCCACAGATATAGAATTCCACTTCCAAACTAGAATATCTAAAAGTTGAAATAACCCACTCGGCTTCTGATGTTCGGCCTTTACTTGCTGATAGTTTAAACACTGCTTTACCCATAAGCCTACATCCTTCTTCGTACCTTCCCAGAAGAAACTTATTTTTATATCTTGATACATATTAGTTCCTCCAAATGAATGGTGAACTTGATCGATGAATGTTCGTCGATGGAAGTTCTATCGGTTTAGAAAACCGTCGAACGAATTTAAATTAAAAATAACCGCAAGCGCACGGTGTACGAATGTAGCACGTGGCGACTACGGGTCGATCCGCAGGGAATTGATGATTTTAAAAATCTATTCAATCAAATTAAATCAAGGTTGAAGAGAATGTTAAAATAGAAAAGAAGAAAAACAAGCGAAAAAAATTGATAAAAAATATGAGTGTTAAGACAATTTAGAGGCAATTTCCACTCTCTAGATCACATAAATCAATAAAATGAAGTTATGATCTCTCTTTTCTTGTCATTAGTGAATTAGTTGATGTGCTTATCATTAGTATGGTATATTTTTGCTATTAGTTAGCTCAATATAAACCATCAAACTATAACACAACCACTAATACACTTTTAAATCTCATAAAATATGACAACAAAGTTGAAAGCAAAATCTATTTTAAGCATGACCTATTAACTATTAATTAGAAATATAAGCCATCAAATTTTAATTTCAACAATCACTTCTTTGCCATAATCATATGTAGATGAAGAGGCAGTTTGTGTTTTGTTTGTTTAAGCATAGCCTATTTGTTATGAACAACATAGACTATCAAATTCAAAGCTAAACAACATCATTAAACTACTTCAATCATTCTCATTAAGCACAAAAAGAGAGCATAAACATAAATTAAGTTGAAGCTACATGATTAGAGAGCTTCATTGCCTCTAAATTGAAGGAGTTTAGCCTCTCATATTTGTTATCATATGAACAAATGTAGCTTGCAACGTGAGAGAAAAAGAAAAAGAAAGCAATAAAAAGAAAAACTATTCTACTTGCATGAAAAATAAATCTAAACTACAATATGAAATTAAATAAGCATGAAAATGAAAAGAACATGTATTGAAGTTGCATAAAAAAAATTACATAAATAGAAATGGACAAGTAGCCATGAAAAGAAAGAAGAGAGCTTGGTTTTATTTTGAGCCTAAAACTAAAAAGAGACTAAGAGAGAGAGAGAGAGATTACATGAAACATATGGGTATTTATACATGTATGAAACCCTAATTCATATTTTTGGGAAATGCGCAAAATGCCCATAAGGTAGTGTGGCCATCAAGTAATCATTAGCATGTCCTAATCCCCATTTAAGTGTACATGAAGCCATTAATTCCATAAGCATGTGCATTAGCATCTAGTTTGTACATTAAAGTGGTGGGTAGGTGGGGTCCTCCATGTTCTTCACTTTGAATTATTTCCATCTTCTTTCCTTTGTAATTATTTTGTGCATGCATATGTCTTCATGAACCCACTCCTATTTGAGATCAAATTCCTACACAAATATGTATAAATTTCCAATTAATTTTTCTCAAAGAAATATATGCACACAAATGAACGTTTTGCTCCTATATGAAGATGGATATGTGACAATTTGGAATTAATATAGATTTTGGTTAAAACAAGTTAAAATACCCAATATGATCATTTATTTAATTTAAATAGATTAAATATGTTGGTAAAAATATGCACATTTATGTGCACATCAAATACCCCCACACTTATCTTTTTATTCGCCCTCGAATAAAGGAAAGCTAAAATAAATCCGTTTTCGTAGGAAGCACGATTGCATTGAGCATATGCAACATGCCGTTAAACCTCTGGGTGTCCTCAGTAGGACGAGGGTTGTCTCGTAAGGGTTTTCAGCGGATACTACCCACAAAATCCAAACGCGGGATGAAAATATTTACAAAATGCAAGATTTATTTACAAAGAGACGAATGCGAGTTTTTGAAAATATTTACAAATAAAGGACTTACTTTTAAGTCAACACAAATAAGTTGAATATAGGTTTTGGTCATTATCTTGAAATTTATGTCATTCACTCGTCAAAGTTTCCAATAAAGACGAAGTTATCATAAATATACTATAGTTTAACTTGTTATTTCGGTTGATAACAAAGTGTAATTATGAAAAGGATTCTTAGTTGATTATCAAAGTTTATCAAAGTGGTATTTTCATTTCTTTCCAATAACAAATCAAATCAACTAAGTAAAAATAGTGTTAGGATTTCAATTGTTTGCTCTCTCATTATTTGCAAGAAAAATTACACACCTAGCTCAGGTAAACTGAGGCCAGATATACCACCCATACACTACCTTTTAGGCTTATGTGAGGAGAGTACAGAGCATGGCGAGTGCACACACTTTCGTGCATACACCTATCGACCGTAGGTGGTTTTTATTAAGTTTATTTTTTTACACGTGTTCCATACATGCATAAACATGAGAACTTTTAAATGAGTATGAAAGCACATAATCAAAAATTTCAAATAATTCACCCATGCATAACCGTGAGGTCTTTTAAATGAGAGTGAATACTTTGGATGTTATTATTTTTTTATTTTTTATATTTTTTTTAAGAGAGAGAGTTTTGCAAAAAAATCTTAGCACCATTTAACTTAGAAGACAATAAATATATTATACCCTTTACTTTAAATTCACCACTTTTAAAACAAAGATTTTCAATTAGGATGTATTTCGTAATTAACACGTATGAATCTTCCTATATACTAGTTAAACCATTTTTATTTATAATCACACTTCACTTTTATTTTTGTTAAGACAAATAAATTTTCAATAATTTTAATTTAATAAACCAAAACCATATATTTAACCTATAGTGTTTCTTTAACAATAAATCAAAAACGCTAAAAAAATAAAAATTCTTCTTTTGTTTTTGGATTTTTTTTGAGTTTTTGGAAGAAAAATGAAAAATTAATCCTGAAAAATCAAGAAGAAGACGAGTCTCCCCCCAACACTTGATTTTGACTATGTCCCCACAGTCAACCCAAGTGAAAGGAACATTTATTATTATTCACATGAAAATGAAATGTATTTACATGGCATCAGAAGGTATATTGTCAAAAAGTAAATGAAACGGTCTTCCAAAGATCGATTCATTTGTCTCATCAAGTATATGAGACACAACTTAAGCTCGAAAAACCAAACCATAAAAGATTTTGATGTCGAATGTGGATTTGAAAAAACGAATGTCGTTTTATTAAAAATCGTACGAGTTGTTTTATTTTCGATGATTTTTGGGGTAGATATAACGATTGATTGAAATTCAAGTTTATTTTCACCAAATTGAAATTCAAGTTTGTCATTGAAAAATTCTTGAAAAATCTTGATTTCAAAATGGTGATGTAAATCGTCCCCTTTGGAATCCAACAACTCATCTTCAGAAAGTCCAAAGAAATCGTGTTCATTAAGTTCGTCTTCCTTTCTTGGATCAACAACTTCATTGCGTATCTCAAGTTCAAAATCCAAAGTTGTATTCAAATTTTCGAAATCGAGAAAAGGAAGATTGAATTTTAAATTTGGTTCCACACCCTCAAAAGAATTGAAATCCAACTCAATTACCATGTTTTCAACAACTTTGTTAAGATCATCATTTTCAGTTTTAAAAGTTGTTATTTGTAAATCGTCAATTGTGGTAAAAGATGGATTATCACTTGACTCGTCACACATTGAAATTTGATTTTGTTTTTCACGTTGTTTCATATATGTTTCAAACAACAAATTCGTGTGATCATCGTAAATTTCATTCACTTGTTCAACAAAATCAAATTTGTAATTATTAACTCGAAAATTTTCGATTTGGATTTGTTGAGAACAAGAATTGTCAATTTTGATAAACGGTAGATTATTATTTGATTCTTTGCAAGTTGAGATTTGATTATGATTTTCACGAATTTTTTGTATTTTTCAAGTAATAAATCCCCGTTATCTTTTTCCATTTGTTCAACAAAATCAAATTCATGATTATTAATTTGAAAATTTTCACTTTGAATTTGTTGATAACCAAAGTTTTCAATTTATCACGGTCGAGATTATTCCCATTGCCAAAATTATTTACAAGTTGGTTCACATTTTCATTTTGATTTTGAAACTCATGTTGAAGTTCGAAATTGAATTGGCATGAGCTATACTCGAAACCATTTGAATTTTGAATTGAACTCAAATTTTGAAATCCTTGACTTGAGTTATTACACAAATATGAATTACACAAGTCATTTATATTTTGGTTTTGTTGTGTAGAGAAGTCAAGTAAAGACGAAATGCTATTTTCGAGATTCGAGGGTTGATCGTCGTTCTGAAAATTTTGTTGTTCAAAATTTGAATTATTTACAAAATAGTTATCGGTAAAATATCCACCAGAATTTTGAGTGAAATTATATGGATTATATTGATTTTCACAACTATTGTAAAATTCACGTAAGTGGGGAAACTCGGACATTTTCAAGAATGTTTTTTTTTAAAAAGAAAAATATTTACAAATAGAATTTTTTTTCAAAAGGGAAATTGATTTTTGTTTTATTTTTTTGGTTTTTCAAATTTTTTCTTTGTTTTTGAAAAGGTTTTATAATTTTTTTTTAAATTTTAAAGAAAAAGGATTTAAAAATATTGAAGGAAAAGGAATATTCACGATTTTTTTTTGTTTTGGATTATGAATTTTTTTTAAAATATGCATGAACTAATGCAACAAATGAATGTGAGGGTCTAATTACAAATTATTTATCCTAAGTTAACCCAAATTGTATAATTACAAATTGTCTTAGCTAAACAAGATAGTTCTCAGCCAGGTAACGGGCAGGATTTATCGGTGCACCATGAATCACCGTAACAATGCAGCCGAAGGTTTGTACCTTCAGAGGAACAACCACTATAATATATACGAGTCACCGTAATATCTATAAATGGTTATTACTCTGCCGTAGCCTAGACACCAAGAAATTAAATTTTTCAAAGAAGACAAATTGTTAATATACAATTAAGTATTATCGATGTCTAACTGTTATTATTAATCAAAATCTAGAATGAAATGCAAAACAGAAATTAAACGTGTATTAACAACGCAACTACGAATGAATTTTTGTTTTAAAAAAAATGCAAATGCAAGCAACCAACAATGCAATTCAAATAAAATTGGAATGAAAGCAGAATTTTTTTTTGAGCTAGCAGCAGAGCAATTTATTTTGGCTAACGAAGCAAGCAACTCCTCTTGTTTTTTTTGGTTTGACAACCTGAAAATTAAAACAAGATATATACAAGTTTACACACACACACACACACACACATATAAGGATGAAATTGAAAACAAAACAAGTGGAAACAAAACAAATGAAAACAATCAAAAACAAAAAATGAAAATAAATTCAAACTTTTTTTTTCAAGGGAATTAAAACAAGTCAACACAAAACAAATGAAGACAATTGAAACTTGTTTGTTTGTATGTTTTTTTTTGGTTTTTAGACAAGAACCAAATAAATAAAACAAAACAAAATATATACAATAACCTAAACAACTAAACAAAGCAATTTATACAAAATGACTGACCACAATTCCAACACAGGCCCAATAACAAGCCCAACACCCAAATAACACGTTCTCCCTTTCTCAAAACAAAAAATTAGCAAATCATTTTATAGCATAAATCACAATTCACTAATCAAATAATGGAACCACAGTTCACCATAAATAGAAGAAATCGAAATTCCAGAAATAAAGACGTGAAATTTGAAAAGAAAATTGTGTCGCAAAAATCAAAATAGCCAAATCAAATCAAAATTTCAAGCAGAGGCGGTTCGAGATGGGGTTTTAGAGGTAGGTCGATGGTCACGCGAGTAGCTGTGAGTCAATCAATTTCGGTTATTGGCGATTGGGTGATGAGGAATTGTGGTTTGCTTGTGGTAGCGTGTGGACTTGGGTTGCGGAATGGTGATGGGATTGGTGATGCTCGCGATATGCTTAGGGGCGAAGTCTGGCTTGCTTGAAAGGACAGTGGCGGAATTAAGTTCGTATGGCTTGCTATTGGAAGAAGTCGAGTTCGCGGCGACTTGGTGATACTGATGGTGATGTGGTTGAACTATGTGTTGCTGCCGTGGAATACTGGTTGTCAGGGGATTGTCGATGTTGTTGAGTTTTGTTTGGGGAGTTGTTCAGATGATGAAGCAGGTTGTTTTGCAGTGTTTTGAGTGGGTGTAGTTGGCAATGGTTGGTTGTTTTTGGGAGTGGCAGTGATTTTCAGTAGTGTATGTAGTGATGGAAGATGTCGTAGTTAATGTTGTTGGCTGATAGATGATTTATTAATCAGAGAGGATGGCAGGGGTGTAATGTTTTGATGAACTGAATGTTTGTGGAGGTAGTGGGAGAGGCTAGAACAGTAAGAGGCAGAAGATGGTAGTAGTTGATGATTGTGAGTGGTGGAATTGAGGCAGTATTGGTATGATATATGGATGGAACTGTGTGTGTTGTGATGGAAGTGTGTGAAGTGGAGATGGTTCAAGGCAGTAACTGATGATGTGTGTTTGGCAGGAGGAAGTTGTATGTATGGGATGACAGAAGTGATATGTAGTTTTGGTCAGTGCACAGTGCAAAAGCAGGTATTGATGATGAAGTGAGTTGACAGTTTTGGTCTGTGGAAATGGTGTTATGGCATGCAGAATATTGAAGTGGATGGTGAGTGTTCTGTATGAAAGTGGGAGGGGACTGACAGTGTAAGATATGATGGTCGTTAAGGTGAGTTATATGCAGTTGTAATGTTGAATTGAGATGAAGTTTTATGAAATGGTGGAGAAAGTTGGATATTTTGATGTGCACGATGTGATATGAATATGCACAGTGAGTAGATGGCAAAGCGAGTTGATGGCAAAGCAGAGGGTTTGCTGTGCTGTTGTACTGTGGTTGAGCAATGGAGAATGTTGATGGATAGCGGCTGTAATGGTTTGGGACAAAGAAGTTTGATGGTTGTATTGGTGAAGCTGTTGATTAAGTGATGAGCAGTGGATGAGCAGTGGTGAAGTTGGTTTGATGGTGATGGGTTAATATGTTCAAACAAGGAGGTGGTAGAGACGTTGTTCTGACAGCAGTAATGTTAGTAGTTTTGTGGATCTATGAGTTTGGTTGCTGTTTGTAGTCGCGAGGTCGTGGTGGTGATGTTAGATGTGGGTTTGACTGTGATCGGCAGAGGTGGGAGGTGGTCTCGGCAGTGGGAAGATGTTCAGTCTTGTACACGAAAAACAAAGAGAGTCTTGTACACAGAGAACAAAACAGAGAGTAAAACAAAGCAAACTGATGTAGTGCAAAATGAAATGTAAACAACCAGAAAGTAAAAACAGCAAGGAACGGTTTTTTTTTTTTTTTTTTTTTTTTTTTGCAAATGCAAATGCCAATTGAAAAGCAACAATCACACAATAAAAATGCAAACAAAAATTGTAACGACCCCAATTTTGAATTTTTTTTATAGTTAATTTTGGAATAAATTTTGAATTAATTTGATTTTGACCTTAGAATTTGAATTTGTATTTAATATTTAAATAATTGACTTACAAAATGTAGATAGTGAAAACTTTAAAACAAAATATCGTCATGCAAAATAAATTTTTATTAACAGCATTTTCTCTTAAAAACAATATGTATATGATAATAATAAGAAAAATTTAATAACACATTAAAATAGAAGTTTATTTATAGTATAAAGTAAGATGACAAAAGATAGAAAACAAAGTATATATATGTATGTGAAGTTTAAAAATTTAACCTGGTAAAAATAAAATATGTATGTAAAGTAGGTATGGAGGCATGCTTTAAAAAATGAAAAGTACAAAGTAAATAAAACAAATAAGAAAAAAAATATGCTTAAGCTTTTGAAAACAAGACAGCAAATGATATTTAAAGTTAAACAAATATATTAAGTATAAGCTTGAGAAAGAAGACACCCAGCATGTACAACTGAAATAAAAGAAAATAAGCAAGGCAAGTGATATCAACATAAAATACATTCAAGTATAATAAATGCCAGTACATTTACATCATCTCAGCCGAGGTTTGCATAGAAAAACAAAACAAAGTAAACATATGTATGAAATATTACGAAACAAAAATATATTCAAGTATGGTACAAGTGTAGATTGTACAAGGCAGCCCATAATGCAAACTATTTTCAGCCATGCCTACTATTGTACAAATAAACATACACTGATGTACACATCTTTTATATATCAACATCTTCATATAGTTCATTCGAAACTGAGAAAAATAAAGTAGCATCATCTCAAAGCTTAAACAATAAGAAGTATTAATAAAAGGAAAAAAATAAGAAGCTTCACCAATTCATTCAACTGAAAAAAAAGGAATTCAAGCCTGCAGTTTTTCAATACAGAGGAGCAACTCTGCTCATTTTTCTGGGAAGCAAGGTGAGTAACTTATTTTCTTAAACGTTTTAAAGTATAAAACTGTTGCTTATATATAGATATATGTGTGAATAAGCTTGTTTATATATAAATATATATATATATATATATATATATATATATATATATATATATATATGGATCCTCCGAGTGAAATTGAGAGTTGGAAGTGTTTATACAGGCTCACTGTTATGACTCTGAACACCAAATTTTGATTTCAAAAATTGTTGCTTCACGATCTACTTGATATTAGGACTTCAGGTTAAAACCAATGTTGTCTGTTTAACTTTGAACTAAGTTTTAAAAATAAAATCAAGATAAAACAGCCTGTTGGAGGCTCTGGAAAGCAAGGAACTTAGCATAACTTTTACAAAATTTAAAAAAAAAATTAAACTTTTTATTTCACGAATTCAAGAACACCAGTTGGATCTTTGTACCAAAGTGTGATTTTTAAAGCTTAAATCGAAATTTTCAGATGTGTGATGAGAGAGCAGTTCCTAGTTGAACTAAAAATGCTTTTTAACAAATTCCCAGTGATCGAACAATTTTAAAATGTTGAAATTTTGTCTGAAGCTTGCTTGGTCTTCGTAGAATCTAGGAAAAATGGAAAAAAAATATCTATTGCATAAATTGTTGTGTAGAGACGAGTTTAGGGTTTAAAGGTATGTTTTGGTCAAGGGAGAAGATGAGATCGCCGCGACGTCGGCGAAGCATTTGGAGCGGTCACACCAGGGGGATTCGAATCATTGGGTATGAGGAAGGCTTCGAGCAAGATGGCGTGTTCGCAGATGGCCAGAGAAGGTGGTTCGAAGCGGGTTTTAGCAACCCTGTTTTATTCTTGTCGAACCCATATGCTAGATTTTCGAATTCGTGATAGTTTTTCGATTCTGGGTGGTTCGATGGATCGTGGAAGTCAAAGTAGACTTGTTGGGGGTCGCAGACGCCGGAGCGTTGCCGGCGATGGGTGCATGTGCACCAGGTCTCCGTGCACAGTTGGGTCGGGAAAGAAGCGAAGTAACTCGGGTTTTTACTCGAAGCAGTTCGAGTTCCTCTCGTGCTCATCTCGGGTAGGAAGAAGGGGATGCGAAGCGTGCTACTCGTGTGTTGACTCGAGTCTGTGTCAGGGATATTGGAGAGTTGTTCGGGGTTTTATTGTGAGGAGTTTCAACTTATACCAAGTTACTTTGAATAAAGGAAATTGTTAACAAGTTTAAAAAAAACATAGAATGGAAGTTTTACAAAGTAAAGGAAAGTAACAAGATTTTTGAAGCTAAATATTAACAAGCATCAAATATAAATCATAAAGCAAATGTCTTGAATTTAATTTGTTTGACTTGATAATCTTCAAAAGAAATGTGATAATGATTCAATTAAGTAATAAATCAAGATAGATGGGTTATATTTGATTAAGGAAGGACTTGATTAATTAAGAAATAA
Organism: Allium cepa; assembly: GCA_030765085.1. Taxonomy (NCBI): domain Eukaryota; kingdom Viridiplantae; phylum Streptophyta; class Magnoliopsida; order Asparagales; family Amaryllidaceae; genus Allium; species Allium cepa. The sequence continues at coordinate 505,850,814 of CM060939.1, forward strand.
TTAACGTGTTTAGGTATTTTACAGGATAAATAGTGATCGTAATTTTATTTGAGTTAGTGTAATTGAATCGAAGGATAATTAATTAATGGGATTAATTTAAGGATCATTAATTAAGGCAAGTGATTAAAAGTTATTAAATTATGTGATTGAATTGAAAATTACTGAATAATTAATAAATTTCAATAATTAATTTAATGGTTTACTTCGTGTTAATTAAAGATTTAAAGATGATCAATTTATTTTGTGTAAATTAAATTAATTAGGATGGGTGATAAATTAATATTGATTATAATTAAATCATATTGGATGTTTGGATTCTATTAGATGATTGAATTGTTTAATGTAATTTACTATCTGTGATATATATCTGTGATTTGTAAGATAAGCGTTATAGTTATATCGCTTATCAACTATATTTTTGTGTTTTAATCTATGATGATTGAATGATGTTGCACTATTGTGTTAAACCCCTGGACCCCACTTATACACACACAAATATGGATTTCACGAGGAAATCGGTTAAGTCACAAATTTTTGAAATAGTTTTAAATTTGAATTTTTAAATTCAAATGTTTTGGAAATGGATTGGGTTAAAGGTGAAAAGCTTTTGAAATGGAATTTTAAAGATGAAATTTATTTTGAATAAATTGATTAAGTTTTAGAATTTAAATAATTTGATTTAAATTTGAATTCAAAATTTGGAATTGAATTCTATGACTTGCAACTAGGGATTAAAGATGTTACAATAGTTATATTTATGTTAAACCATTTTAAAGATATTAATTTGGGAATTTGAATTTCATTCAAGGGCTTTAACTCCTGTAAATAAAGTTGGATTTTTCTGAAGCGAAAACTAATTGTTTTCAAATAAATAAAAGCTTTCACATAAGTAATGAACTCCCAAAATTGTGTTGAAAGGATTTCAAGTCTAAAATGAAAGTGGTCTTCCAAGTTATGAATAAATCTTTGAAAACGAGTTTGAAAGCTACAAATTAAATTTTTGTTATAAGATTGAATGAGTCAATCCAAATTTAAATGGAAATTGATTTGAAAAACTGTGATGAATCTTTGTGAAACTAGGTGAACTTTATGAAATGAATCTTTTTGTTTAAAAAGATTTAAAATGGTTGTTGGTTTAAACCATTTGAAAGAAAGTTTTGAATTATTAAGTTGTGACTTAATTGAAATCCCATATCCATATGTTTTAAATGTTGCGCTCACTATTCGATTTAGCCGGGAGAAGACCTTTGTGTCGTATAACCAATTCCGAATATGTGATTCGATGTATATGGATAGCATTTGAAGATCGGTGGTGAAGACCGGGTATTTTCGAGGACGAAAGGATAACTCGTTGATTGTCTCTGCACCGAGTCGCACCGGTATAGAGATTCTCTAAGTGATGGGAATTCCGATCGGAATTGTGAATACCCAGATTTCAAAGGCTTCTTTGGATGTGCCTTCGGTTCTGTTCGAACCTAGAACAGACTTGTATGGATTGTATGTCTGACATTACAATTTGAGATATAAAGCAGATTTCTTTCAAATACATTTATGTTGGTGGTGGAGAATTTATTCTCTTTGCTTAACACCCTTTTCTGAGACGTACGAGCTGAAGGTTATCAGCAATATATTCCCAATTTGGTAATGTGGCATGCTGAGTGATGCTGATCATTTGTTGATCAAAGCGTGGATTTTGTAAAAAGCGTAGCTTTGTGGACGAGACTTCGTGGGACCCCACGCCCCGGAATGGTCAAAACAGGAAAGATGCAGCAAGGTTATTGGGGGTAGCGCCCCTTAGGGTATGTACATCTCCTTCTGGATAGAAGTGGTATCATGGTATGGATCCCAGATCCTTAACTTATGTGGATATCGCAAATACATATATATCTTACTTTGTGATTGGTTTTAGGGCCCCGGATAAAGGTTGGTTACGACCGGGGGATGGCATACTCGTGTCAGTAGTTACCCAGTTAGGGGTAACCCGGCCTTGTGTTGGCAGAGATCCGCTTAGGTTCTCGGGGATGTCCTTCCAGAGGCGTTCTCATTTGGCAATGGGAAGTTCCTTGGCCTGACCATTTGTTGGAAATCCAAAGAAACAATACGAGCCTTGTACGGTATTAGTTGTAGAACCTGCCAACTAATATGGTAGCTATAGTAGGCATAATATAATGGTACCTATGCTGGCTAAGATTTATATTCTACTTTCGAAATGTTTTCTACACTATGCACTAATAATAATAATCAAATGATTTGATTTTGCGTAGTAAGCATCTTTGACTAACATAAGAAGAAATCTCCTCCAATTCTGCGTTTGCATTGTGTGTGTGGCGGGAGGTCTTATGGTAGTTTCATTTTCTAAAAGCATTGCGAATTGATTTTAAAATCTTTTGTTGGTTGTTTTAAAAGATAAACTATTTTTGTTGCTCACACCAGTCCCATGACTGATCCAGAGTTTATTGTTTCTTTCCTAAACTCTGGATGCTCAATTTTTTTTCAACACGAGCAGTCTAGAGTTGGGGTTTTTCAGATAGTCAGATGTAGTGGATTATCTGGAGTTAGTTCAGTCTTTTGATCAGACTGCAATTGCTTATCTTTGTGCATCGTTATTGGGAGTTCAAGCTATTATTGGATTGGTTCTTGGAAATGGAGTTGTAGTTTTTGGAGTTCTTCCTTGAAGACTATCTTAGAGTTATTTGTTCCGCTGCTGGTGTTATCGTTTTCTTTTCCGCTGCTATTTTATTGTATCACATCTCTGATGTATATTGATATCTATTGGATTATATGTTGTATCATATATTGTATCAAAGCTGTATATCAATGTATTATTTTTTCCTTCCGCTGTGTTGTTTACTTAATGTTGTTATAAGCTCCGGCGAATCGGATTTGAACGGTCGAATCTATGGCATTCGAATACGATATGAAGTATGGATGTCGATTTTCGAGTGTGAAAAATCCGACTCGTTACATTTGGTATCAGAGCTAAAGTTAAACTTTAGCTCAGGAGTATAACACATTAAGTAGCTCATTAGAGATAGGGTGAAGTATCCCTAGAATGAGTAATCCCTAAGATATCCGTATATATGCCTCAGTAAATTCTCTTACTATCCACCGATAGTAAGTATGAGTGCAAGAAGAAAACGAGATAGGGGATAGGGGGATACGACTATAAATGGTCGATACTCTGTAACAACAACGGAAACAATCTTTCTTATCAATTTCCTTTAATTCATCTTTTCAAATTCTTTTGATTGCTTCGTAACAGCTCCAGAAAGAAGTTCGGTGTGATGATGGCCCTATGAATCGTTGTAGAAAATTCTTATTTCATATCTTCATCGATTTCGTTTTAGTTTTTGATTTAAACTTTAATGAATTTGAAATTTGAATAAATTGGAAATTTTGAATAAATTTTAAATTTTAAATTGAGTTAAATTGGTTAATGAAATATAAGGATAGATTTGAATTATAGCGATAAAACAATTTTGTTTAAAACCAAATTTTGAATTTCTGTTATAACTTCTTGGGTAGAATAAAATCTGAAATATAAACTTTGATGTATTTCTCAACCTATAAAATTCTAAAACCATTAGGATCTTAATATTTAGATTTTGATTTTAATTATAGAGGACAAATAGCATCAGCCGGGGCGGAAAGGCCAGAAGGGTTGGTGATTCTGGTTTATCTTGTAGGATTCAGGATGATTTGGGTGAACCATCAGTACGTGAGGAGGCGTCAGAAGAGCCTGCGGTGCAGCCACAACCTCAAGTTGAAGAACCCAAGGAGGAGTTCGGAAATGAAGAAGAACTAGTGAGTAACCCGTGCTTCGCACACGGGCATTGTTATAATTCGTGAATTATAATCTCAATAGCGGAAAGGCGATGTTAGAACGGAACAGTGATTATATATTTCATATACATGTTGCATACGCTCAACAGTGGTAATCTATGCAGCAACGGGAGTCATACGTAATAAGTTAGGGTCAGAGCAGGGTGTTGTTAACAATACACACATGTAATGCGTAGGAAAGCAAACCCAGTTAATGTCATACATCACAATGTACAGAGGGAAAACATTGTAACAAAAAAAGGAGAAAAAAAAGAGATGACAACTACACGGAAGGGAAAAGCAGCAAGTACGGACTGGTAGAATATGAATGCACTACAGTAGTGAAATCATGAAATGGTGCAATTTAGTTCCGTTGCTTCTTATCACGAATCTTAGTTGCAGTACACACTGCATTCTGATCTTCTGCATCAACGTCCTGTAGATAGAAGAAAAAAAAACATGGCTTAAGTATAGAAGCACAAAACCATACCTATAGTAGACGGAGACGATATTAAATGAGTATGAAGTGGCGTAGCAAATGTTTGACCGGGGAAATAATTACAGGAATGAGTGTTCGTACATACGTCACTCAAACAACGCTCAACTTTGGCAAACGGGTGCAATGTGAACTGATTGAAGTACGCGTTATAGGAGGATCAGTTAAGCGTTGCGTGTAAGTTATAGTAGTTGTCGGCAATCGTACTACTTTCCAGAAGGAAAGAGCAAATTAATAGAACTAAGTACTGTCATCATGTATTGGTGGAAAAAAAGATTAAAAAATTGCACCCGAATTACAATTCCTCTTCGCATAGTCTTTCTGGTGACTGGTGGAGTAGAAGCATGCACGACTGGAGGAATGATACCATCGCCATCCTAGCAAAACAAATGAACGTCTTTTCTAAGATACCAGTTGGACAGACAAATAATTCAAATAATTGTATACCAAACTTGATCAATACGTTTCTTCCCTTTGATATCTGCGTCCGACGGTGTCTCTTGCTTGTCCGTTATCGAAGGAGAAACTAAATTAGAACTCTGGTCGCTAGGTGGAGTTAGCTGTAATTTTCAATTTTTCCAAAACAGAGAACAATGTCAGTAAGCGAGAAATTAAGTACGTGATTTACACGTAGATGTATAAGCATGGATTAGAACAAACCGTCTCGGTAACAGATAAATTTTTGGTGATTTTTCTGACAGTGAGGTAAGCATCCGGATTGTTCATCTCATAGTTGTTTGGTCTGAACTCAAACATCGCATCAGTCCCCGAGATGTTGCGGAAAATGTTCTCAATTTTTTGGACGCCATTCTCCTGCAGAATGCAACAGTGATGTAAACCACATTGGACGTAACATGCAGTTAATAAAGTCAAGTCGTCAGGATTCAAATCATGTCAGTGTACATGCGTTTGATCTTACAACGTACGTGATATAAACAAACGAAGCAGAGCAACCTACTGATACCATGGATGACGCCATTTGTACTTGGGCAGTAATCAGTACGGCAAGAGGAAAGGGTATGAAGCAATGCGATGCAGTTTGAAAATGGCATAGCCTACAGACGTACAGGACGTGTAAACAATAACAAACTCATATAATTCATAATTGTGAGGTCACAACTTGTGCCTGCTGCCGTGTACATGGGGTGTCCACCACATACAACCAGTATAAGATGAGGAAAGTAACGTGGGTGAGCAGTGGTATGACAGCAAAGCATGGGGAAGCAACAGTTTATGATGGCTAAAACTCGAAGTACGCAACATAGCAGAAATTTGATAGCAACTGCTCGGGTATCTGTTCGTAGAACTATTATCCATTCGTCGTGCACGGTTCTGTACGTTGCTTCGGCGTTTTGAACGTTGAACCGTGTCACGTCGTACACCGAAGGTTCTTCAAACACGTCTTCGAACTGGCGAAGTATATGCTTTCGAACCATGCCAACCTTCTCATTTCCCTGTCACATTCCACATCAAACACAAGAAATGGGACCAAACAGCTTGCAAAATAATTTTTTTGCATCTATGCATAAAAAATGCAGTACAAACAGTCCAAGTTTAAAATGCAAGTGCATGGGAGAAATGGATGTACGTGGAAGATTACGAACTACTGCCAGTGGATAAGTGTGGACAGTAACAAAAGTAGACTGTAACATACCTCGCTGTCGATAAGCTGCATGTTCAACGCATAAACTTCATTTGTTCCCTGACTGATCAATTTCCATAGCCTAGCCACCCGGACACGTACGGTACTCCAGTTTGTACCGAACACCACTTCTGACAGTAACATGCTGTTTGCGGACATTGTAGAAAACCAGTTGGGAAGAAAATTATAATTTTTATTTACAGAATTTTATGTCAGGCAGAAGGAAGACTTTAGACCATATTAGCAACAAACGGTGATTCAGAGGAAAGTGGGTAAACTGCTGGCACCACGTTCATGTCCTTCCAGTTTATGCGGCAACTGCTATGTATTTGTTCTAATTTCCTGCCGATATTGGGGATTTCCCACACGAACCAACTGAATTAAAAACACGTGTTTGTGCTGTCATATATAACAGTAAAATGCATATCAAATATTTTTGCAGCAGTAAGACAACGTGAGTAGTTGACTAATTTGGCATAGCAAAAAACACGCGCACAGCGATTGTACTGCAGCAGAGTGAAATTTAGTTTGTACATTGTGGAAATGAGTAGTAACATAGATAAGGCATGTTAACATACTGAATACGGCTTGAAAGTACGATGTACCCTGACGCAACACGTAAGATACAGTCTATCGAACATCATTTTTCGAACAGTTGGTTGCATGCATTATGTACAAAGTTAAACCAACCTCATTTATTTAACGGTCCAATACATCTGACAATCGTACGATGGTAGAACGCTGAAAAAAAAGTGTATAACTTCTGGTCAATATTGAAGATGAAACCCTTCATGTAAATGTGTGAAAAAATAGTGAACGCGAACAGAGGTTGATACACGTCAGATTTTAAGACGTCCTATATATGCGGTGCGTACGTCAGTTATTTTTGTGTACAAAACTTCTGTAATTCAGTCTTTGAACTCGTTGGTAGAAGTCATTTGGGGTACTGTGTGTCAATAAGCATTACAAAGCAACTGCCGCAACATATATAAATCCAAAAAAAGTTATGTGTTAACAAACAGGATGTTATAGTGCTATGAATGGTCCTATTTGTTTTAGTACTAACAGCATGGAGTACTTGTTCTGGTTACGTTTGTAGAGCCGTACTTCTTGTTAACTGTTGATACAGTGAGTGAATCCTGTTTCTACTTTTTATGCTAGTTTGTTTTTTTTCACAAAGCTGGTACGTGGACACTGTATTGTAAATGAGTGTTTGCATTACAATATTAGAACATGACATACCGAACAAAAGAGAGCTGTATGTAATTTATTCCAACATAAAATTCTAATAATTTAAACATCAAATCGTCCAAAGGTGAATCATTGAGCAAACTTACATTAAAAAAGACCTTAAAACAGCCTATGTGCAGTTTGTTGCGACAGTAACAGCTGAAGTAAATCAAAATTTAGTACAGATAGGGAAAAAAATAGACACTCAAGACAAAACATAGAACTTGGTACACACAAGCGGTAGCATATGCTGGTTGATAACCTTCATGTGTAATGCCTCCTCCCGTTTTGGTGAGTTCTTCCTTGATTCCTTTGCACATTCCAATAACTATGTCATTTTATCAGGTAGAGTATTCATTTCAGTACCCACAAAAAGCAAGCTGGAAGGCATCATAATTTTGTGTCAAAATAAAAATCTGCCCCAAAGAAAAAACGCGTAAGATGATAGTTTTTAAAGTTATTTATGCACACAAGCATGTTCAGATAAGTCCAACGCATGGAGGTTTATCTTACGCATGTCTGCTAGCAACACAGAACGACAACACCTTATTGGGTTCAGTCGGTAAAAGGGTAGTTTATCAACGGAAAATATGCATCAATTGCAGACAGAAAAAGTAATCAATCATTAATATGGAGTTTGTGAAAATTCTTTAATAGACACAATCTAATATTGCCAGTAAATGATATTGTATTGCTAAATTTAGGTACGATATCCTACCGTTTGATTTCTGTCACTATTTGGCCCTCCCGTCCAAAGTTGTCGGCTAAAGGTGCACCTTGTAATAAGTTGTATACATTAAAATTCAGTAATCAGATCACACACATTTATGTCAGAAATGAATCATTACGCACACAACCTAGCATCACAAACATAATGAAACACTAAAAGGAACGATGATATCAATGGAAAATTCAATGTAAAAAATCTATATCGACAACCTAACCCAAAAGGAACTCTGATATGAAAGGGACAATATCACGAAACTAAATAAATTCAAATAGTAATAACGACTCCCCTATCAACATGCATAATGATTGGTAATACTATCTTCATGTATACATACAGTTACGGTCACATTGGTAATACTGTCCAGTGTTCCCATTCATACATATATGTTCAGAAGGATATGATATCTTATAGCCGTACCAACATTACCTCAGCTGGCTCAAGGTGAACCCGGTCAGTCGACTGACTCCACCAAACTCCCCTCTTCAACAAACCTGCAACGAACGGATGCATGCTTTCAGATTAGGTTTCTATACATAGTATAGAATGGTGCCAAAGCTACAAAAAGATGCAGTGTATGTAGCAGCAACATTGTGCTAAAAGTGTCGTAACGTCAGCGTGTATTTGAAATAAGATCAACATACTTATAAGGCAGTCAATAACAGTGGAAAGACATGTAAGTAAAGCATGTGGTTATGCACATGGATGTAACTTCAAGATAGCATGCTAAGGTCATCTGCAGAAGTAAAAAAAATACACCGAGCAAGCGTGCCCCCTCTGTTATTTTTATACATCTGTTGCACTACAAAATAAAATAACCGTCTACGGGTCAGTACACTAAATTGCGTGTTCCATAACAGATCACGGTAGTAAATACAATTTTACTTTCTACAACATATGGTAAGAGGCTAGCAAATTGTTTACTGCAACAGCCGTTGTAGAGGACACATTATGGCATGTTTACATTGAATACAATGTGTAACAGCGAAAACTGAAAATGTACTAACAGCTACTTGCATCACGTCATTAAGCGTTCTCAACAATGTGCGACCCGATTTTTGTAGTACGGTTACCTTGGTACTCCAATAAGGAGTCGAATTAGTACATGGACATGCACAATGTTACCATAATACTAAATCAACCAAACCAAATTCGTGAATCATAGCAACAAAAGAATGTTCGGATAATACCAGGTAAAAAAAGCTACTTCAATTTATATGTATGGTTGCAGTCAGAAACGTAATAAAGTTCAACGATCCCATTCTCGCATACATGTTATGTAGGATACGAAACCATGTGGGTGGACTGTCGAATGTGAACTACACGTAACCAGTTATGTATACGAAACTCTAAAACGAAAGGGACAATACTGTATGCACTGCTGGTTGTACCCAAATTACCTTATACCTAACTCACAGTTATGCATATTCCGTAACAAATCATCATCCGGTTCGTCTACGCCTTGCATACCTATTAAATTTTAAACATCATGAACATTAGAACGCAGCAGGTGTGTGCAGTCTTGTAAACAGCACTTTAAAATTACAGACGACGGATAGAAAAAACTTCATACCAGAAATGTTCCTGAAGACTTCCTTGTATACAACGTTCTGCGTGTAATTTTCAAAACCCCGTTTAGAAGTCCCAAGCAATATCTTCAGCCCAGAAACGGAAGTTGTTCTAGATAGCGCTACATACAGCTGTCCATGCGTAAAAATCGGCCTTGGCAAATAAATTCCAACCTGTTCTAAAGTTTGTCCCTGACTTTTGTTAATTGTCATTGCAAAACAAACTTTAATAGGGAATTGACGTCGACGCAGGACAAATGGCCATTTCGTGTCATCGGATGTTAAAACCAATCTCGGAATCAATACTTTCCTACCTACATTCTTCCCCGTTACAATCTCACATTCAATAACCTTCTTCGATAGTTGCGCGACAATTAATCTTGTTCCGTTGCATAAGCCTAGACTCTGGTTAAGATTCCTAATCAACATTATTGGCACACCCACCTTTAAACGTAGCTCATGATTTGGCAGACCTGAGAGTTTTAACGTGTTCAAAAATTCAGGAGGATAAAGAAGATGATGTTCTTCGGTTGTGTCAGACATAGGGCTGATTGAATCTGCACTGTAGTAAGTTTGCATGGCACCACTAATAAGATCTATTGCATATGAATTAATTTCTTCAACACAATCGTTTGTTGGAGCCAGAATACACCTTTCTTGCAAGTAAGATTTTTTTAATATATTTGTATCCAAATCAGGATACATCATTTCCACAATTGTATGAATGGCATTATCTGAGTTTGGTATAATATATTCATCCGGTATCCGAATCCATGTAGGCTCTTCGCCCACATCTAAGGACATAGACCTCACCTTCCCTTCACCGACATTTAATATCCAGTTAGAAAACGAAGACAACCTTGACCTTTCATCATCCGATAAGTCATTATTCTTCAATCTCATGTTTATTGTTAGAGTGAAAATTTTGCAGTGTTGCCACAGTGGTGAAAAATTTATAGCAGAACGTACATTCATCTCTCTGGTGCCTTTACGAACAACAGGTAGGGTCTGCCTGAAATCTCCACCCAGTACAACTGTCTTTCCTCCAAATACTCTACCAACTTCATTATTCGTGCCGGAAGAAGTTATATCCGACAATGACTTCTCGAACGCCTCAAGTGCATTTCGGTGAACCATAGGAGCCTCATCCCAAATAATCAAATCCGTACGTCTAAGCAAATTGGCCAAACACGACTGCTTGGAGATATTGCTGGACGACATGTCATCGAGTAGGAATTTTGAACTTTGAATGCGCAGTTCGTCCTCCAGGAAGTAAAAGCGATGCAATTCCAGAAGATGCCACTGCCAATACAATTCTACTTTTCGATCGCATAGTGCAGGCTAAAGTATTCCATAAAAACATCTTCCCGGTCCCTCCACTTCCGTAGACAAAGAAAAAGCCGCCAGTACGACTACGAACAGAATAAACTATAGCTTCAAAAACCATTCTCTGCTCCGAATTTAGCAGTGGCACTGATTCCTGCGCTTCCATGCGCAATAAAGCACAGTCGTAGTCCACTTCGTCATGTAAAAGTTTGTTATCCACCGAATGAAAATTTCCAAGATCAACTTCCGTTACAGACCAAAACTCGGCTACCGATCTATTGTTTCTGAGCATAAGCTTTTCCAAAGCAATTAATGCTTCTGATCGGACCTTATTCGCAGACATTTCTTGAGACCCACAATCGTTCCTGCATATGTACCTCCATTCCTTATCCTCGCTACACTTTTGCCAATGTTTATCCTACAGTTGCTTAGCATTTGATACCTCACAAAAACACAGCAACATTGCAAACATTTCACACATACAATTCGGAGTAGCCCATGAAGCGGCTTCAGTTAATGCTTCATCCCACTCATTGTCATCGTCTAACAAACCTCGTGTAAGGCATGCTTCTTTGAAAGTGTCGAAAACAACACCATTTACGGATCTAATGTCTTCATAACATGTAGGGCCACGAACAACATTTAAAAGCATACGCATATAAAATCTCTCTCCTGAGGTAGGATGTGCATAATAAATCCGACCTATACACTCTCCTTTCTGCCTCATCCTCCAGTCCTTAGTAGACTTATCCCATACCCATTTAGTAGGAAAATCAACATAAGTAAGTCGGCGAGCGGTGTGACACATTCTGTTGGTCTCCAACCACTGAGTGAACATAGTTTTGCAAATATTATGTCTGCCTTGTACATCATTCAAATGTTCCGTTTCGTCAAAATACACAGTTTGCTCTCCTGGCAAATGAAACATTAACCTCTCCACAACTGGAGTGCGGTACTGAACATCAAACTCAAAAATTCGCCACGACGCCTCTGAAGCCGAAATATATCTGTTTACTTCATCAACTTCCCGAACTAATGTGCAGTCTTTGTTTACACTGTCTTCAATAACAACAGTTGCTCTATCATGCCCTTTGTTGATGTATTTAAACAGGTATTTGACAGACCTTGTTCTATTGCATATCTCTACATTGATATGTGCCTGATATTTGACAACTAAATCAACATTATGAGGTATAACCCAACCGTTGTCCTGCACAAACCCATTTGACGTCTCGCTTGACAACCCATTGTTGCGTCGTCTGTACATAGGAAATCCAAATTTGTCAAAACTGGTTTCACTCCTGTAATGTTTAGGATAATGCTTGGAGCAACAACCTTCCACCATGCAAGCACATACAGGATTTGCATAGCCGCATGGTCCATGAATCATGTACTGACACACCGAATGATAAGCAAACGGATCCGCATGTTTATCTGGTATCTCAGCACTAACCACTGCATCAACCTGGCTAACAGTTCTTGGTCTCTGATCGCCAAACAGAAATATAAGTATATGAGCATGCGGTAGTCCCCTTTTTTGAAATTCAATTGTGTAAACAACTGGGAAAAAATATATATCAAAATAAGGTATAAGGTAAGACAGCGTGAGATCATCTAAAAAACGCGTGAAAATAGTTAGAATTTGCCAGACTTACGTGCTTTGACTTTACCAAAATGACATTCTGTCTTTATGTCCCGCAATAGCTCCATAAGCTTCATGTGGAAAACACGAGAAACAATGTTCGGTCTATCCTCAGCTCTCTGACCGGGAATGTTGAGTAAAGCCATTTCAATCTCAGGCCACTTTGGGTTGCATGTAAACGTTACAAACAAATCTGGCGATCCTGCCCATCGACATATAGCCATAGCATCTTGGTAGTTTTGCACCATGTATCTAGGACCTCCTGTGAAAGAGGAGGGCAGAATAATTTTTCTTCCTATCGCGCGTGCATTTATGTCACCAGCTGTAATAGCATCCTGCAGACCCTTGTACAGTTCACATCGTAATGTACTTTGGTTACTCTTCACCCACGATAGTCGGTCTTCTTCAATACATGTATAACTATCTACAATGAATTGGTGGAAAAGCCTACCACCCCACAACAGAACGGAGCCATCTTCTAATCTGCGTTGAATAATGTACGCATAATATTCACGCATTGTCACAGTCGTTCTTTTACTTTCTAACTGTACATCAAATTCTCTGTACTGTATGCCACACATGAAACCATCCTCACCGTAAGGAAATAACAGCGGATATTGCATTGACATAAAGGTAGGGTGCTTTTCACTAATCCTTTTCAGTACCCCATTCTTGTCTTCAATAACTATATCACGACAGCCACACGAATCCGCGTTTGAGTTATCAACCAATGCTGCAATCTCCGACGAAGTTGGTAAATTGTACTGTCATCCATCCCTACAACGTCTCCCCAACAGTCTAATGGTAATAGGCTGGTATTCCAATGCAAGAAATCTTTCTCTAGCCATTCTGAACACTTTCGCCAACTCGCTACAGTTGTTGAACATGCATATTAAATTGCTGACAGTACCCACATCTAAATTTTGCGCCACACTTTCGCCGCACGACAAAACCCGGTTATTGACTTCATTACTGGTGTCATAGAAATACAACTGAGCAAATTTCGGTTTACCCGTTGACGGAAGAAGCGAGCCAATTCGATGGTGGTTTTGCCCGTTCAGTCTGAAAACATACGGACCACGACTGTTGTTGACGGAGCTATCAACATTCCCACCCATTGACGTGAAAGCAAAAATAGAGTTATAAACTCGAATTTTCCGCCTAAATTCTTTTGAAATAGATCCTCCATTGTAGTCCAGAAGTGTCATTAAATAACTGGGGGCAGGCCGGTAGGCTGGGAGCTGGACCTTTCCCTTCTGACAACAGATTGAAAACTTTGGATTCGACTTTGTACTCCCCATCTTTACTCTTTCTTCAAACCAAAGCAATGCTCCACAGAATGAACATGTACACGAGGGTGGGCCAAAACTGTGAGCAGAAAACATCTTACCTGCATATTTTGCGAAGAAAAAATTAAAACTATTTGTACAGTCAACGCATTTTATACCGACCAAGATAATGTACAGTACATACGCCGTCCGTAATTATCAACCGCGGGAAGTTGGACATGCTGTGATGCAGCGAACAGAGGTACGCTGTCACCATGTTGAGTTAAGTCAAACGATGCCGGCAAAGAGTCGGGGGGACACCATGTCAGCCGGAGGTTTTCTGCGACAACAATTAACAACGATAAGAACGTTAAAAACATGGAATAACCTGCAACGAACATGCTGCGCATCAGACGTCTGCTATTCCGTCAGACGACCATAGCAGACGAAGAATAAAATCACTCTTACTCGCAGCTGCTGTCCTCAATTTTTTGTGCCTCAGTTTCTGAAGCCTGTTATGGCGATTTATCCAACAAACTGCAATCAGAAAACAACAATTAAGTAACAGCCGTGTATAGTACACATAGGTAGAAGGAAAAAAAAAAGAATCGAACTCTGTCGACGGCAAGATCGGCCAGTAGAAACCAATCTGATAGCTTCCTCCTCATGTCGTGGACAAAGAAAGTCGGAGAAATTATGCAGCGACATGTCTACAAAATGTGGACAGCAGTTGTTACATCTAATCCATTTGTTTGTATAATATTTCTTTGCCTGTTTCCATCTTAGTAGCAGTCTGCATCTCGCCCTGGCAGACTTGCATACCTGGGTATACAAATTAATATAGCATCAGGACAAACGGAGCAACATCAATATGACATCATTTAGGACCTGAAGAAACGTTAATGTAATTGCAAACAAAACAGCAACGCGTTCAAAGATAGTACAAAAACCATGCTTACCGACTGCTGACATGCACGCGTGTGTAACATGCTACTGTCTTACAGCAAAACCAACCATACAGACTGCCGCAGTTTGTTGAAAAATAAACACCGACCTATGCAACATTCATACAGTTTGCATTAATAAAGTAGGTGGAAGTCAGAAGGAGCGTAAAAAGAAACAAAAACTGTCATGTTTGTAGTCACCAAAAAAAGACATGTTCAAAATGAATAAATCTATGAAAAAGATGAAAAACACACGTACTTCAGCCGGTCGTCGACAGCGTACCCAAAAACGTTATCTCTGACGACCCGTGGACTGAGAAATTAGAAGCTCTGTGTACCAAGAAAAACCACCACCGCTCAGGCAGGCGTTGCCTGCGTAACAAAAATCCAGCGTTTAATTGGTGCAAACAATATGCAACAAAAAAAAAATGTTTGATCCTCGTTGACGTGCACCAAAAATGGAACGAGCAACAGCACACCTTACATAAACCATAAACATATACACGAAGAAAATACGGGTAATGCATGTTTGGATAAACAGTTGATCTAAATTCTGAATGGTATACAAAATGCACAAAAAAAGGCAGCAGACGTTAAGTAGTGCAAATCAAAAACGGGCATAGCAATGGAGGACACTGACCCACAAACCTTAATACAGACAACAATGCATTACCCGAATTGGCCGTAGACAGTATAACATCAACCATACCAAAAAATAGACAACAAAGTTAAGAAGTATGCTGTGAAAAGTTGCCGAAGTAGGTATTGCGAACGCGTGAAAAAGAGAACTAAATCTCACAACTCCAACAACACAGAAAAAAGGTCCACTAAAGCAGGCAGGTGAACAACTTTAACCCACAGATAACATATACGCAGCAACAACATCAATGGCAGAATAAAATGAAGAATGTACGGTTACGGTCCAGGCAGACCACCTGTTTACCAAACCAAGTGGAAAGTCCATAGTTCAGCAAGCAAGGACTTTTCATTGTCAAACAATAGCAAGCACACATACATGAGAGGAAATCAATAAGGGCATAGTAATAGCAGATTAAATGTGCACAAGCCTTGCAACAGCAACATTTAACATACAGTTTCAACCTATCACACAATGTTCTTTTTATGCAAGCAGGAACTTAATTATTCGTACGTCATTTCGTATGAATCATTCATACAAACACGTCACATATGCTGTAAACAATGAGACATAAGCAGAAGTCAACAAAGCGGTGGGTTGAGCAAATGAAGACGCGCGTTAAGGTGGATTTAATGGGAGCAGAAGAAATTAAAAAGTTTGGATACGCCGACGGACCAAACAATCACCTGTATACCCTCCACAGGAGAAAGGAGGAAGATTCGTAGAACGGCAGGGCGTAGTAGACGATTCGCTGAGGAGAGGACAGCCCGTAGACCAATCGAGCGGGAGAGGACAGCCTGTAAAGTGGAGGGGAGAGGAAGGCGTATTTTCAGTAGGTCGAAGCGTAGGAATGAGGGAAAGAAGTGAAAACGAAGGAGGTGTGCGACACACGTGACCGAGAAGTAGTTGGTGGTGAGGCAGTTGAAAGGAGAGAAGGGGAAAACGAAAAGAACGTGGGAGGGGGAATTTTAAAAAAAAAAAAGGACAGCGTACAATAGGATGTTATTTTGAAATGACGAATGTGGAGGAAGCCATGTCAGCAATTGGAAGTTCCTGCTTTATTATAAAGTAATAGATTCGAAGAGGAATTCGAAGAAGAATTCGAAGAAGAATTCGAGGAGGAATTTGAAGAAGAGTTTGAAAAGGAATTTGAGGAAGAGTTTGAGGTGGAAGAAGAATCTGATATTGAGGAGTATTATGTAGAGTCCGAAGGTGATGAAGCCATTTATTGGGATTTAGATGATGCCATAGAGGATGATGATGCCATAGAGGACGAGGAGCTAGATGGTGGAGATTTTATTCCGGTAGAGTCCGACCCAGAGGATGTTTTTGAGACAGACGATGAGGTTAAGGTTAGGGAACTGTCAGGGCCTGAGAAGGGGAGCTCTGATAGTGAAGATCTGTAGTTGGTTGGATTGACTTCCTTTTGGATAGGGTGTATCTAAGTACGTATTTTGGACTTAGAATTGTAGTGAATGTTGGATGTTGATTGGGTAATGTATGACAATAACGTAAGTATGAATATTGTGAGTAGCATTTAATATAAGATATATTATGAATTACCCGAAAGAATCCATGTGTTTACTAGTATAGTTTGAATTGGAATTAGTCTATTCTGTGCGTGTATAATTCGTGAAACGAGCTGTGTAATTTCGAGGACGAAATTCTTTTAAGGGGGGAAGTCTGTAACGACCCCAATTTTGATTTTTTTTAATAGTTAATTTTGGAATAAATTTTGAATTAATTTAATTTTGACCTTAGAATTTGAATTTGTATTTAATATTTAAATAATTGACTTACAAAATGTAGATAGTTAAAACTTTAAAACAAAATATCGTCATGCAAAATAAATTTTTATTAACAACATTTTCTCTTAAAAACAATATGTATATGATAATAATAAGAAAAATTTAATAACACATTAAAATAGAAGTTTATTTATAGTATAAAGTAAGATGACAAAAGATAGAAAACAAAGTACATATATGTACGTGAAGTTTAAAAATTTAACCGGGTAAAAATAAAATATGTATGTAATGTAGGTATGCAGGCATGCTTTAAAAAATGAAAAGTACAAAGTAAATAAAACAAACAAGAAAAAAAATATGCTTAAGATTTTGAAAACAAGACAACAAATGATATTTAAAGTTAAACAAATATATATATATAAGTAAGTATAGGCTTGATAAAGAAGACACCCAGCATGTACAACTGAAATAAAAGAAAATAAGCAAGGCAAGTGATATCAACATAAAATACATTCAAGTATAATAAATGCCAGCACATTTACATCATCTCATCCGAGGTTTGCATAGGAAAACAAAACAAAGTAAACATATGTATGAAATATTACGAAACAAAAATATATTCAAGTATGGTACAAGTGTAGATTGTACAAGGCAGCCCATAATGCAAACTATTTTCAGCCATGCCTACTATTGTACAAATAAACATACACTGCTGTACACATCTTTTATATATCAACATCTTCATATAGTTCATTCGAAATTGAGAAAAATAAAGTAGCATCATCTCAAAGCTTAAACAATAAGAAGTATTAATAAAAGGAAAAAAAATAAGAAGCTTCACCAATTCATTCGACTGGGAAAAAAAAACAGGAATTCAAGCCTGCAGTTTTTCAATACAGAGGAGCAACTCTGCTCATTTTTCTGGGAAGCAAGGTGAGTAACTTATTTTCTTAAATGTTTTAAAGTACAAAACTGTTGCTTATATATAGATATATGTGTGAATAAGCTTGTATATATATATATATATATATATATATATATATATATATATATGGATCCTATGAGTGAAATTGAGAGTTGAAAGTGTTTATACAGGCTCACTGTTATGACTCTGAACACCAAATTTTGATTTCAAAAATCGTTGCTTCACGATCTACTTGATATTTGGACTTCAGGTTAAAACCAATGTTGTCTGTTTAACTTTGAACTAAGTTTTAAAAATAAAATCAAGATAAAACAGCCTGTTGGAGGCTCTGGAAAGCAAGGAACTTAGCATAACTTTTACAAAATTAAAAAAAAATTAAACTTTTTATTTCGCGAATTCAAGAAGACCAGTTGGATCTTTGTACCAAAGTGTGATTTTTAAAGCTTAAATCGAAATTTTCAGATGTGTGATGAGAGAGCGGTTCCTAGTTGAACTAAAAATGCTTTTCAATAAATTCCCATTGATCGAACAATTTTAAAATGTTGAAATTTTGTCTGAAGCTTGCTTGGTCTTCGTAGAATCCAGGAAAAATGGAAAAAAATTATCTATTGCATAAATTGTTGTGTAGAGACGAGTTTAGGGTTTAAGGGTATGTTTTGGTCAAGGGAGAAGATGAGATCGCCGCGACGTCGGCGAAGCATTTGGAGCGGTCGCACCGGGGGATTCGAATCATTAGGTATCAGGGAGGCTTCGAGCAAGATGGCGTGTTCGCAGATGGCCAGAGAAGGTGGTTCGAAGCGGGTTTTAGCAACCCAGTTTTATTCTAGTCGAACCCATATGCTAGATTTTCAAATTCGTGATAGTTTTTTGATTCTGGGTGGTTCGATGGATTCTGGAAGTCAAAGTCGACTTGTTGGGGGTGGTCGTAGACGCCGGAGCGTTGCCGGCGTTGGGCACATGTGCACCAGGTCTCCGTGCACAGTTGGGTTGGTAAAGATGCGAAGTAACTCGGGTTTTTACTCGAATCAGTTCGAGTTCCTCTCGTGCTCATCTCAGGTAGGAAGAAGGGGATGCGAAGCGTGCTACTCGAGTGTTGACTCGAGTCTGTGTCAGGGATATTGGAGAGTTGTTCGAGGTTTTATTGTGAGGAGTTTCAACTTATACCAGGTTACTTTGAATAAAGGAAATTGTTAACAAGTTTAAAAAAAAACATAGAATGGAAGTTTTACAAAGTAAAGGAAAGTAACAAGATTTTTGAAGCTAAATATTAACAAGTATCAAATATAAATCATAAAGCAAATGTCTTGAATTTAATTTGTTTGACTTGATAATCTTCAAAAGAAATGTGATAATGATTCAATTAAGTAATAAATCAAGATAGATGGGTTATATTTGATTAAGGAAGGACTTGATTAATTAAGAAATAATTAATGTGTCTAGGTATTTTACAGGATAAATAATGATCGTAATTTTATTTGAGTTAGTGTAGTTGAATCGAAGGATAATTAATTAATGGGATTAATTTAAGGATCATTAATTAAGGCAAGTGATTAAAAGTTATTAAGTTATGTGATTGAATTGAAAATTACTAAATAATTAATAAATTTCAATAATTAATTTAATGGTTTACTTCGTGTTAATTAAAGATTTAAAGATGATCAATTTATTTTGTGTAAATTAAATTAATTAGGATGGGTGATAAACTAATATTGATTATAATTAAATCATATTGGATGTTCGGATTCTATTGGATGATTGAATTGTTCAATGTAATTTACTATCTGTGATATATATCTGTGATTTGCAAGATAAGCGTTATAGTTATATCGCTTATCAACTATATTTTTGTGTTTTAACCTGTGATGATTGAATGATGTTGCACTATTGTGTTAAACCCCTGGACCCCACTTATACACACACAAATATGGATTTCACGAGGAAATCGGTTAAGTCACAGATTTTTGAAATAGTTTTAAATTTGAATTTTTAAATTCAAATGTTTTGGAAATGGATTGGGTTAAAAGTGAAAAGCTTTTGAAATGGAATTTTAAAGATGAAATTTATTTTGAATAACTTGATTAAGTTTTAGAATTTAAATAATTTGATTTAAATTTCAATTCAAATTTGGAATTGAATCCTATGATTTGAAACTAGGGATTAAAGATGTTACACTAGTTATATTTATGTTAAACCATTTTAAAGATATTAATTCGGGAATTTGAATTTAATTCAAGGGCTTTAACTCGTGTAAATAAAGTTGGATTTCTTCTGAAGCGAAAACTAATTGTTTTCAAATAAATAAAAGCTTTCACATAAGTAATGAACTTCCAAAATTGTGTTGAAAGGATTTCAAGTCTAAAATGAAAGTGGTGTTCCAAGTTATGAATAAATCTTTGAAAACGAGTTTGAAAGCTACAAATTAAATTTTTGTTATAAGATTGAATGAGTTAATCCAAATTTAAATGGAAATTGATTTGAAAAACTGTGATGAATCTTTATGAAACTAGGTGAACTTTATGAAATGAATCTATTTGTTTAAAAAGATTTATAATGGTAATTGGTTTAAACCATTTGAAAGAAAGTTTTGAATTATTAAGTTGTGACTTAATTAAAATCCCATATCCATATGTTTTAAATGTTGCGCTCACTATTCGGTTTAGCCCGGAGAAGACCTTTGTGTCGTATAACCCATTCCGAATATGTGATTCGACGTATATGGATAGCATTTGAAGACCGGTGGTGAAGACCGGGTATTTTCGAGAACGAAAGGATAACTTTTTATTGTCTCTGCACCGAGTCGTGCCGGTATAGAGATTCCCTAAGTGATGGGAAGTCCGATCGGGATTGTGAATACCCAAATTTCAAGGGCTTCTTTGGTAGTGCCTTCGGTTCTGTTCGAACCCAGAACAGACTTGTATGGATTGTATGTCTGACATTACAATTTGATATATAAAGCAGATTTCTTTCAAATACATTTATGTTTGTGGCGGAGAATTTATTCTCTTAGCTTAACACCCTTCTCTAAGACGTATGATCTCAGAGGTTATGTAGTTGAAGGTTATCAGCAATATATTCCCAATTTGGTAATGTGGCATGCTGAGTGATGCTGATCATTTGTTGATCAAAGCGTGTCTTTTGTAAAAAGCGTAGCTTTGTGGACGAGACTTCGTGGGACCCCACGCCCCGGAATGGTCAAAACAGGAAAGATGCAGCAAGGTTATTGGGGGTAGCGCCCCTTAGGGGTATGTACTTCTCCTTCTGGATAGAAGTGGTATCATGGTATGGAGCCCAGATCCTTAACTTATGTGGATATCGCAAATACATATATATCTTACTTTGTGATTGTTGTTGGGGCCCCGGATAAAGGTTGGTTACGACCGAGGGATGGCGTACTCGTGTCAGTAGTTACCCAGTTAGGGGTAACCCGGCCTTGTGTTGGCAGAGATACGGTTAGGTTCTCGGGGATGTCCTTCCAGAGGCGTTCTCATGTGGCAATGGGAAGTTCCTTAGCCTGACCATTTGTTGAAAATCCAAAGAAACAATACGAGCCTTGTACGGTATTAGTTGTAGAACCTGCCATCTAATATGGTAGCTATAGTAGGCATAATATAATGGTACCTATGCTGGCTAAGGTTTATATTCTACTTTCGAAATGTTTTCTACACTATGCACTAATAATAATAATCAAATGATTTGATTTTGCGTAGTAAGAATCTTTGACTAACATAAGAAGAAATCTCCTCAAATTCTGCGTTTGCATTGTGTGTGTGGCGGGAGGTCTTATGGTAGTTTCATTTTCTAAAAGCATTGCGAATTGATTTAAAAATCTTTTGTTGATTGTTTTAAAAGATAAACTGTTTTTGTTGCTCACACCAGTCCCTTGACTGATCCGGAGTTTATTTTTTCTTTCCCAAACTCTGGGTGCTCAATTTTTTTTCAACACGATCAGTCTAGAGTTGGGGTTTTTCAGATAGTCAGATGTAGTGGATTATCTAGAGTTAGTTCAGTCTTTGGATCAGACTGCACTTGCTTATCTTTTTGCATCGTTATTGGGAGTTCGAGCTATTGTTGGATTGATTCTTGGAAATGGACTTGCAGTTTTTGGAGTTCTTCCTTGAAGACTATCTTAGAGTTATTTGTTCCACTGCTGGTTTTATCGTTTTCTTTTCCGCTGCTGGTTTTATTGTATCATATCTTCGATGTATATTGATATCTATTGGATTATCTGTTGTATCAGATATTGTATCAAAGCTGTATATCAATGTATTATTTTTTTCTTCCGCTGTGTTGTTTACTTAATGTTGTTATAAGCTCCGGCGAATCGGATTTGAACGGTCGAATCTATGGCATTCGAATACGATATGAAGTATGGATGTCGATATTCGAGTGTGAAAAATACGACTCGTTACATTTGGTATCAGAGCTAAGGTTAAACTTTAGCTAAGGAGTATAACACATTAAGTAGCTCATTAGAGATAGGGTGAAGTATCCCTAGAATGAGTAATCCCTAAGATATCCGTTTATATGCCTCAATAAATTCTCTTACTATCCACCGATAGTAAGTATGAGTGCAAGAAGAAAATGAGATAGGGGATAGGGGGATACGACTATAAATGGTCGATACTCTGTAACAACAACGGAAACAATCTTTCTTATCAATTTCCTTTAATTCATCTTTTCAAATTCTTTTGATTGCTTCGTAACAGCTCCAGAAAGAAGTTCGTTGTGATGATGGCCCTATGAATCGTTGTAGAAAATTCTTATTTCATATCTTCATCGATTTCGTTTCAGTTTTTGATTTAAACTTTAATGAATTTGAAATTTGAATAAATTGGAAATTTTGAATAAATTTGAAATTTGAAATTGAGTTAAATTGGTTAACGAAATATAAGGATAGATTTGAATTATAGCGATAAAACAATTTTGTTTAAAACCAAATTTTGAATTTCTGTTATAACTTCTTGGGTAGAATAAAATCTGAAATATAAACTTTGATGTATTTCTCAACCTATAAAAAAACCATTAGGATCTTAATATTTAGATTTTGATTTTAATTATAGAGGACAAATAGCATCAGCCGGGGCGGAAAGGCCAGAAGGGCTGGTGATTCTGGTTCATCTAGTAGGATTCGGGATGATTTGGTTGAACCATCAGTACGTGAGGAGGCGCCAGAAGAGCCTGTGGTGCAGCCACAACCTCAAGTTGAGGAACCCAAGGAGGAGTCCGGAAATGAAGAAGAATTCGAAGAGGAATTCGAAGAAGAATTCGAGGAGGAATTTGAAGAAGAGTTTGAAGAGGAATTTGAGGAAGAGTTTGAGGTGGAAGAAGAATCTGATATTGAGGAGTATTATGTAGAGTCCGAAGGTGATGAAGCCATTTATTGGGATTTAGATGATGCCATAGAGGATGATGATGCCATAGAGGATGAGGAGCTAGATGGTGGAGATTTTATTCCGGTAGAATCTGACCCAGAGGATGTTTTTGAGACAGACGATGAGGCTAAGGTTAGGGAACTGTCAGGGCCTGAGAAGGGAAGATCTGATAGTGAAGATCTGTAGTTGGTTGGATTGACTTCCTTTTGGATAGGGTGTATCTAAGTACGTATTTTGGACTTAGAATTGTAGTGAATGTTGGATGTTGATTGGGTAATGTATGACAATAACGTAAGTATGAATATTATGAGTAGCATTTAATATAAGATATATTATGAATTACCCGAAAGAATCCATGTGTTTACTAGTATAGTTTGAATTGGAATTAGTCTATTTTGTGTGTGTATAATTCGTGAAACGAGCTGTGTAATTTCGAGGACGAAATTCTTTTAAGGGGGAAGTCTGTAACGACCCCAATTTTGATTTTTTTTATAGTTAATTTGGAATAAATTTTGAATTAATTTAATTTTGACCTTAGAATTTGAATTTGTATTTAATATTTAAATAATTGACTTACAAAATGTAGATGGTTAAAACTTTAAAACAAAATATCGTCATGCAAAATAAATTTTTATTAACAGCATTTTCTCTTAAAAACAATATGTATATGATAATAATAAGAAAAATTTAATAACACATTAAAATAGAAGTTTATTTATAGTATAAAGTAAGATGACAAAAGATAGAAAACAAAGTATATATATGTACGTGAAGTTTAAAAATTTAACCTGGTAAAAATAAAATATGTATGTAAAGTAGGTATGCAGGCATGCTTTAAAAAATGAAAAGTACAAAGTAAATAAAACAAACAAGAAAAAAAATATGCTTAAGCTTTTGAAAACAAGACAACAAATGATATTTAAAGTTAAACAAATATATATATATATATATATATATATATATATATATATAAGTAAGTATAGGGTTGAGAAAGAAGACACCCAGCATGTACAACTGAAATAAAAGAAAATAAGCAAGGCAAGTGATATCAACATAAAATACATTCAAGTATAATAAATGCCAGCACATTTACATCATCTCATCCGAGGTTTGCATAGAAAAACAAAACAAAGTAAACATATGTATAAAATATTATGAAAAAAAATATATTCAAGTATGGTACAAGTGTAGATTGTACAAGGCAGCCCATAATGCAAACTATTTTCAGCCATGCCTACTATTGTACAAATAAACATACACTACTGTACACATCTTTTATGTATCAACATCATCATATTGTTCATTCAAAATTGAGAAAAATAAAGTAGCATCATCTCAAAGCTTAAACAATAAGAAGTATTAATAAAAGGAAAAAAAAAAGAAGCTTCACCAATTCATTCGACTGGAAAAAAAACAGGAATTCAAGCCTGCAGTTTTTCAATACAGAGGAGCAACTCTGCTCATTTTTCTGGGAAGCAAGGTGAGTAACTTATTTTCTTAAATGTTTTAAAGTACAAAACTGTTGCTTATTTATAGATATATGTGTGAATAAGCTTGTTTATATATATATATATGGATCCTCCGAGTGAAATTGAGAGTTGGAAGTGTTTATACAGGCTCACTGTTATGGATCTGAACATCAAATTTTGATTTCAAAAATCATTGCTTCACGATCTACTTGATATTTGGACTTCAGGTTAAAACCAATGTTGTCTGTTTAACTTTGAACTAAGTTTTAAAAATAAAATCAAGATAAAACAGCGTGTTGGAGGCTCTGGAAAGCAAGGAACTCAGCATAACTTTTACAAAATTTTAAAAAAAAAATTAAACTTTTTATTTCACGAATTCAAGAACACCAGTTGGATCTTTGTACAAAAGTGTGATTTTTAAAGCTTAAATTGAAATTTTCAGATGTGTGATGAGAGAGCAGTTCCTAGTTGAACTAAAAATTCTTTTTAACAAATTCCCAGTGATCGAACAATTTTAAAATGTTGAAATTTTGTCTGAAGCTTGCTTGATCTTCGTAGAATCCAGGAAAAATGGAAAAAAAATTATCTATCGCATAAATTGTTGTGTAGAGACGAGTTTAGGGTTTAAGGGTCTGTTTTGGTCAAGGGAGAAGATGAGATCGCCGCGATGTCGGCGAAGCATTTGGAGCGGTCGCACCAGTGGGATTCGAATCATTAGGTATCAGGGAGGCTTCGAGCAAGATAGCGTGTTCGCAGATGGCCAGAGAAGGTGGTTCGAAGCGGGTTTTAGCAACCCAGTTTTATTCTAGTTGAACCTATATGCTAGATTTTCGAATTCGTGATAGTTTTTTGATTCTGGGTGGTTCGATGGATTGTGGAAGTCAAAGTCGACTTGTTGGGGGTGGTCGCAGACGCCGGAGCGTTGCCAGTGATGGGTGCATGTGCACCAGGTCTCCATGCACACTTGGGTTGGAAAAGAAGCGAAGTAACTCGGGTTTTTACTCGAAGCAGTTCGAGTTCCTCTCGTGCTCGTCTCGGGTAGGAAGAAGGGGATGCGAAGCGTGCTACTCGAGTGTTGACTCGAGTTTGTGTCAGGGATTTTGGAGAGTTGTTCGGGGTTTTATTGTGAGGAGTTTCAACTTATACCAAGTTACTATGAATAAAGGAAATTGTTAACAAGTTTAAAAAAAACATAGAATGGAAGTTTTACAAAGTAAAGGAAAGTAACAAGATTTTTGAAGCTAAATATTAACAAGTATCAAATATAAATCATAAAGCAAATGTCTTGAATTTAATTTGTTTGACTTGATAATCTTCAAAAGAAATGTGATAATGATTCAATTAAGTAACAAATCAAGATAGATGGGTTATATTTGATTAAGGAAGGACTTGATTAATTAAGAAATAATTAATGTGTCTAGGTATTTTACAAGATAAATAGTGATCGTAATTTTATTTGAGTTAGTGTAATTGAATCGAAGGATTATTAATTAATGGGATTAATTTAAGGATCATTAATTAAGGCAAGTGATTAAAAGTTATTAAATTATGTGATTGAATTGAAAATTACTGAATAATTAATAAATTTCAATAATTAATTTAATGGTTTACTTCGTGTTAATTAAAGATTTAAAGATGATCAATTTATTTTGTGTAAATTAAATTAATTAGGATGGGTGATAAATTAATATTGATTATAATTAAATCATATTGGATGTTTGGATTCTATTGGATGATTGAATTATTTAATGTAATTTACTATCTGTGACATATATCTGTGATTTGTAAGATAAGCATTATAGTTATATCGCTTACCAACTATATTTTTGTGTTTTAATCTGTGATGATTGAATGATGTTGCACTATTGTGTTAAACCCCTGGACCCCACTTATACACACACAAATATGGATTTCACGAGGAAATCGGTTAAGTCATAGATTTTTGAAATAGTTTTAAATTTGAATTTTTAAATTCAAATGTTTTGGAAATGGATTGGATTAAAAGTGAAAAGCTTTTGAAATAGAATTTTAAAGATGAAATTTATTTTGAATAACTTGATTAAGTTTTAGAATTTAAATAATTTGATTTAAATTTGATTTCAAAATTTGGAATTGAATTCTATGATTTGAAACTAGGGATTAAAGATGTTACACTAGTTATTTTTATGTTAAACCATTTTAAAGATATTAATTTGGGAATTTGAATTTAATTCAAGGGCTTTAACTCGTGTAAATAAAGTTGGATTTTTCTGAAGCGAAAACTAATTGTTTTCAAATAAATAAAAGCTTTCACATAAGTAATGAACTCCCAAAATTGTGTTGAAAGGATTTCAAGTCTAAAATGAAAGTGGTCTTCCAAGTTATGAATATATCTTTGAAAACGAGTTTGAAAGCTACAAATTAATTTTTTTTTATAAGATTGAATGAGTTAATCCAAATTGAAATGGAAACTGATTTGAAAAACTGTGATGAATCTTTGTGAAACTAGGTGAACTTTATAAAATGAATCTTTTTGTTTAAAAAGATTTAAAATGGTAATTGGTTTAAACCATTTGAAAGAAAGTTTTGAATTATTAAGTTGTGAATTAATTGAAATCCCATATCCATATGTTTTAAATGTTGCGCTCACTATTCGGTTTAGCCGGGAGAAGACCTTTGTGTCGTATAACCCATTCCGAATATGTGATTCGACGTATATGGATAGCATTTGAAGACCGGTGGTGATGACCGGGTATTTTCGAGAACGAAAGGATAACTCGTTGATTGTCTCTGCACCGAGTCGCGTCGGTATAGAGATTCCCTAAGTGATGGGAAGTCCGATCGGGATTGTGAATACCCGGATTTCAAGGGCTTCTTTGGAAGTGCCTTTGGTTCTGTTCGAACCCAGAATAGACTTGTATTGATTGTATGCCTGACATTACAATTTGAGATATATAGAAGATTTCTTTCAAATTCATTTATGTTGGTGGCGGAGAATTTATTCTCTTAGCTTAACACCCTTCTCTGAGACGTACGAGCTCAGAGGTTATGTACTTGAAGGTTATCATCAATATATTCCCAATTTGGTAATGTGGCATGCTGAGTGATGCTGATCATTTGTTGATCAAAGCGTGGCTTTTGTAAAAAGCGTAGCTTTGTGGACGAGACTTCGTGGGACCTCACAAACCGTAATGGTCAAAACAGGAAAGATGCAGCAAGGTTATTGGGGGTAGCGCCCCTTAGGGTATGTACATCTCCTTTTGGATAGAAGTGGTATCATGGTATAGAGCCCAGATACTTAACTTATGTGGATATCGCAAATACATATATATCTTACTTTGTGATTGTTGTTGGGGCCCCGGATAAAGGTTGGTTAGGACCAGGGGATGGCATACTCGTGTCAGTGGTTACCCAGTTAGGGGTAACCCGGCCTTGTGTTGGCAGAGATCCGGTTAGGTTCTCGAGGATGTCCTTCCAGAGGCGTTCTCATGTGGCAATGGGAAGTTCCTTGGCCTGACCGTTTGTTGAAAATCCAAAGAAACAATACGAGCCTTGTACGGTATTAGTTGTAGAACCTGCTATCTAATATGGTAGCTATAGTAGGCATAATATAATGGTACCTATGCTGGCTAAGGTTTATATTTTACTTTCGAAATGTTTTCTACACTATGCACTAATAATAATAATCAAATGATTTGATTTTGCGTAGTAAGCATCTTTGACTAACATAAGAAGAAATCTCCTCCAACTCTGCGTTTGCATTGTGTGTGTGGTAGGAGGTCTTATGGTAGTTTCATTTTCTAAAAGCATTGCGAAGTGATTTTAAAATCTTTTGTTGATTGTTTTAAAAGATAAACTGTTTTTGTTGCTCACACCAGTCCCATGACTGATCTGGAGTTTATTGTTTCTTTCCTAAACTCTGGGTGCTTAAATTTTTTTCTACACGAGCAGTCTAGAGTTGGGGTTTTTCAGATAGTCAGATGTAGTGGATTATCTGGAGTTAGTTCAGTCTTTGGATCAGACTGCACTTGCTTATCTTTGTGCATCGTTATTGGGAGTTCGAGCTATTGTTGGATTGGTTCTTGGAAATGGAGTTGCAGTTTTTGGAGTTCTTCCTTGAAGACTATCTTAGAGTTATTTGTTCCGCTGCTGGTGTTATCATTTTCTTTTCCGCTGCTATTTTATTGTATCATATCTCTGATGTATATTGATATCTATTGGATTATCTGTTGCATCAGATATTGTATCAAAGCTGTATATCAATGTATTATTTTTTTCTTCCGCTGTGTTGTTTACTTAATGTTGTTATAAGCTCCGGCAAATCGGATTTGAATGGTCGAATCTACGGCATTCGAATACGATATGAAGTATGGATGTCGATTTTCGAGCGTGAAAAATCTGACTCGTTATAAAAATCACACAAACACACTATTATTAATTTTTTAAATGCACACACAAAAAATAAAATAAAACAAAACAAAACACACAAACAAAAATAATTCGAAGAATAGAAAAATAAAATCAAAACAATTCCCCGGCAAGTGCGCCAAAAACTTGTTCGTCGACGGAAGTTCTATCGGTTTAGAAAACCGTCGAACGAATTTAAATTAAAAATAACCGCAAGCGCACGGTGTACGAATGTAGCACGTGGCAAATACGGGTCGATCCGCAGGGAATTGATGATTTTAAAAATCTATTCAATCAAATTAAACCAAGGTTGAATAGAATGTTAAACTAGAAAAGAAGAAAAATAAGCAAAAGAAAATTGATAAAAATATGAGTGTTAAGACAATTTAGAGGCAATTTCCACTCTCTAGATCACATAAATCAAGAAAATGAAGTCATGATCTCTCTTTTCTTGTCATTAGTGAATTAGTTGATGTGCTTATCATAAGTATGGTATATTTGTGCTATTAAGTAGCTCAATATAAACCATCAAACTATAACACAACCACTAATACACTTTTAAATCTCATAAAATATGACAACAAAGTTGAAAGCAAAATCTATTTTAAGAATGACCTATTAACTATTAATTAGAAATATAAGCCATCAAATTTTAATTTCAACAATCACTTTTTTGCCATAATCATATGTAGATAAAGAGACAATTTGTGTTTTGTTTGTTTAAATATAGCATATTTGTTATGAACAACATAGACTATCAAATTCAAAGCTAAACAACATCATTAAACCACTTCAATCATTCTCATTAAGCACAAAAAGAGAGCATAAACTTCAAATTAAGTTGAAGCTACATGATTAGAGAGCTTTATTACCCCTAAATTGAAGGAGTAGCCTCTTATATTTGTTATCATATGAACAAATGTAGCTTGCAACATGAGAGAAAAAGAAAAAGAAAAAGAAAGCAATAAAAAGAAAAACTATTCTACTTGCATGAAAAATAAATCTAAACTACAACATGAAAGTAAATGAGCATGAAAAGGAAAAGAACATGTATTGAAGTTGCATTAAAAAAAATTACATAAAGAGAAATGGCCAAGTAGCCATTAAAAGAAAGAAGAGAGCTTGGTTTTATTTTGAGCCTAAAACTAACTAAAAAGAGACTAAGAGAGAGAGAGATTACATGAAACATATGGGTATTTATACATGTATGAAAGCCTAAATCATATTTTTAGAGAACGCCCAAAATGCCCATGAGGTAGTGTGGCCACCAAGTAATCATTAGCATGTCTTAATCCCCATTTAAGTGTACATGAAGCCATTAATTCCATAAGCATGTGCATTAGCCTCTAGTTTGTACATTAAAGTGGTGGGTAGGTGGTGTCCTCCATGTTCTTCACTTTGAATTATTTCCATCTTCTTTCCTTTGTAATTATTTTGTGCATGCATATGTCTTCATGAACCCACTCCTATTTAAGATCAAATTCCTACACAAATATGTATAAATTTCCAATTAATTTTTCTCAAAGAAATATATGCACACAAATGAACGTTTTGCCCCTATATGAAGATGGATATGTGACAATCTGGAATTAATATGGATTTTGGTTAAAACAAGTTAAAATACCCAATATGATCATGTATTTAATTTAAATAGATTAAATATGTTGGTAAAAATATGCACATTTATGTGCACATCAATGACACTCCTTAAAAATTATTTCCTTATGTTTCCAATATTCGAAACACATAGCCTTCCTTTCATTCTCAACCACCTATTTTGGTCAAGGCTGAATCTTTTAAATCATCATTCTCAGTCGCAATCTTTAACCTTATGATCTGTCCAGCTAGTAATGGATCATCTCCTTCCTTATAAGCAATCCTTTCGATCATTACTGGTCGAACTTCCAAACATGACAACATAGTGGTTTCTTGACTCAGCTTGTCGTAGATCTTAACTGTACACCACATGTAGCAAAAGCTTTTAAGTCTTTCCACTTAGTTATCATTGCTAATATTGCATTCTGGTTCCTTTTATTGAGTGTGCCCATTACCTTTTTTCTTTCTCTAGTGTATACTTAATTCCAAAGTCATAGGCAGCCATAAACTCCAAAGTCATAGGCAGCTATAAACTCCAACCATCTCTACTGTCTCATATTCAATTCCTTCTAAGAGAATAAGTATTAATAATTTATGATCTGTGAACAACTCGAATCTCTCTCCCAAAAGGTAATTTCTCCACACCTTTAGTGTAAAAATTACATCAGCCAACTCTAAGTCATGCGTCGGATATCTAACCTCATATAGTCTAAGATGTCGAGAAGCATAGGCAATTAATTTACACTTTTGCATTAATACGGCTCTTAATCCAGTTCCGCATGCATCTATATACACTATCAAATCTTGATTCCCATTTGGAACAATTAACACCGAGGCATTGGTTAGTAAATGTTTCAGCTTCTAGAATGCCTTCTCACATTTATCGGTCCAAGCATACTTTACTTCTTTCCTTGTCAGCTTTGTCATCGATGTTGTTATCCATGATAAATCCTTAATAAATCTTTGATAATAGCCCGCTAGTCCAAGAAAATTCTTTATCTCGAACACTTTCTCAGGTCTCTTCCAATTATTAACTGCTTCTATCTTACCTGGATCTTTTGAGAATCCTTTTTTTAAGACTACATGACTAAGAAACTCCACCTCCTTCTTCCAAAAATAACACTTTAAAAACTTCACTTTTAACCGATGTTGCCTCGGCGTTTCAAGCACTTTCCTAAGACAAACTTCGTAATCACTTTCATCCTTCGAATATATCAAATTTTTTTCTATGAATACCAATATTAATCTGTCCAAGTGTTCTTAGAAGATCTGATTCATTAAGTCTATGAAGAAGGCCGGCGTATTAGTTTGTCCGAATGTCACGACTCGAAATCCAATGTTCGAAAATTGACACCAAATACCTCACTTGTATTTGACTGCCAAAGATTCAAACATCGAACTCCAGTCGGATGGAGCTTATAACAACATTAGATGAATATAAAACAACAGAAACAAAATGAATATCATGCATTACATCACAGATACAACACCATCATTATATCCAATACCACATTAGAGTATCTTAATACATATATCCCAACTCCAAATAGAACATCACAATAGAACAATAAGTGATCATATGCCAAAAAGTCTTCAAGGAAATAGAGTGATAGCGAACATCCAAAACTAAGCACCTTGAGATCCAAAAGCTTTCAAAATATCTCCAAGGTAAAAGCCTCCAAAAACCGATGCCTCCAAACCTAAAAAAGACTCCAAAATACTGCTAGCACCAAAATACGGAAATCTGCTACTAGGCTGCCCGTGTGGAAATGATGGGCACCCAGAGTTTAGGAAGAAACAATAAACTCCGGGTCAGTCATGGGACTGGTATGAGTATACAAAAATAGTTGGTTTTAAGTAAAAAAAGATTAAAAGAAAATCTGGTATGCTTTTTGGAAAATGAAACTACCATAAGACCTCCCGCCACACACACAATGCAATCACAGAATTGGAGGAGATTTCTTCTTATGATAGTCAAATATGATTGATACGGGAAAAATTCTTTGATATTATTACTAGTGCATAGTGTAGAAAACCACTTCGTAAATATAATACTAATCTTAGCCAGCATAGACATTCCGTACTCTGCCTACTATAGCTACCTTCTAAACGGTGGTGACCACCATAAGTAAATGGCAGGTTATACAACTAAAACCGTACTGGGTTCGTATTGGGGATTGGATTTCCAACAAATGGTCAGGCTAAGGAACTTCCTATGCCACATGGGTACGCCTTTGGAGGGACGTCTCAAGAACTTAACCAGTTCTCTGCCAACATAAGGCCGGGTTACCTCTGTAACTAGGTAACTACTACACAACTATGCCATTCCCCGGTCGTTTGCGACCTTTACCCGAGGGACCTCCATCACAAAGCAACAACCACACAGTACATGAGACTGCTGCAACCACATAGGTAAAGTATCTGGGCTCCATACCATGATACCTCCTTTTTCCAAAAGGGAATGAAATACCCTAAAAGGTGCGACCCTTATAACCTTGCCGCATCTTTCTTGTTTCGACCATTTCCGGGGTGTGAGGTCCGATGAGGTACATCCACAAAGCTATGCTTTACACGAAAGCCATGCTTAGATCACAAATGATCAACAAATAATCATCAACACACAGCAGCACTTAGCATGCCACACTACCAAATTGGGAGTATAGCGCTGATAACCTTCAACTACATAACCCTGAGCTCGTACGTCTCAGAGAAGGGTGTTAAGCTAAGAGAATAAATTCTCCGCCACCAATCAGATATGTGTTTGAAAGAAATCTGCTTTATATCTCAAAGTGTAGTGTCAGACATGCAACCATACAAGTCTGTTCCGGGTTCGAACAGAACCGAAGGCACTTCGTCCAGTAAAGGAAGAAGCCCTTGCAAATCCGGGTATCCACAATTTCGATCGGACTTCCCATCACATATGTAGAGCTCTATACCGGAGCAACTCAGTGCAGAGTCAATCGACATGTTATCCTATCCTTCTCGAAGACACCCGGTCTTCACCACCGTCTTCAAATGCTATTCATTTCGTCGTATCACTATTCGGAATGGGTTATATGAAACAAAGGTCCTCTCCCGGCTAATCCGAATAGTGAGCGCTAAATTTTAAAACACATGGGTGTATCAATTACAAGGATTCACATTCAGGGTTCGATGTGGGTTTCGGATAACTAACTGAAATCCGACTCCCTGTCGCATCGAAGTTTGAATGCCGTTTTATGGGCAAAAAGGGTTTTCACATACATACAGAAGAAAATCATGAATCACAGTTCAGCAGTTCACATAACACAGTATCACAACAGAAATATAAATCCAGCACACACTAAATCATCTTCAATTAAGGTGAATATGATTTAAGTGAATCAACCACATACTTATTTTTATTAATTACTTTAAATCAATGATTAATTATTCTTAACTAGGAATTAATTAAATCTTAATTAACTTTATTAATTAATTATACTTTAATTAATTATCTTAATTTATTAATTCTTAATTGTTAACTAATTAAATTTTAATTTTTATTAATTAACTAATCTTTAATTATTTAATTATTAATTATAAAGTAATTACAAATCATTAATTGTTTAATCATTATGAATAAATTTGGTTTTAAGTTAACACTTGAATGTTTGGTTTACTTCTCAATTTTTATTGAGTTAAATGTAAAAAAAAAAATATTTAAAAATATAAATTTGAAATATCTTTGACTTCATTAATTTCAAAAATCATTTCAATACTATTTACTTCACCGTCCATTAACAAACTACCATTATTTTATAAAGAACGCTTTAGAAAATTGTTTAAACTTAAGTTTCAAAATTTTCAAACTGGAATTAGCTGTTTTCGTGGCCAATCCGAGGCCGTCTCGAGTCGTCATCAAGAATAATGCCCCCCGCTTTGAGCTTTTACCCAGATCGACCCATATAAATTTTTTTCCCAAAAATTTGTTTAAGTTTTTAAAACGACCCGGTGCAACGCTAAATGACTCGACCATGGCTTCGAGCCTTCTCCCCAAATCCCCGCGTTGTACTTCGAGTCAAACATCACCCTCACCAAAAACGAACTGTTTGCTGATACAACAAGACTGTGTGCACGTTGCACACCGTCCCGGTCATCACTGGTCGAAGCCACGACCATCATCAGGTCGACGACGAAGTTCTCGACCCATCGAGCCACCCCAAACACGAACCATAGCCACGATCGAAAACGAGCTCCTCGACCCGTACTCCATCGAAACCCATCACCAGAAAATGGTCTCGCCCCACCTCCTCTGGCCATCAGAGGTCACCAAAACTCAACCGATGCTTCATCAATGAACGTCGCCGCGATTGGCACTAGTGTCACGAAGTCCGATCATCTAACGGCGACGTAGCACCATCATTTCAAACGCGAGCAGAAATGGGTTTTTAACCCTAATTCGATCTCGAATCAACAATTTAAAGATTTATAAATTCAACTTGTATTTTTCTAGTGATCTCAAACACTAAGGCTAACGGTGACGACGAACTCGAGGCCCACAAACGCTTAGATCATCAAAATTTGACAAAAGTTCATTTTTCCGATCAACCCCAATATCTCAATAAAAACTTAATTCATCAATAACAAACAAAGATCCAAGCTTTACTTACAGTTTGAATCTTTATACAACAGAGAAAGCTTTTATCTGTTGCTTGAAGTCTAGAAATAAAATTTAGTCTTTGAACTTGATTTGTTTCCTGCAACTGGTTAATACAATTGCTTAATTTCTTGCTTCATTACTGATTTACAACTTCAAATTCAAATCTTTAAAAGAAATTTACTTGCCTTAATTTACTTCAGAGAAACCCTGACTGTCTCTTTAGCCAAAACTGAAGCACTTGTTTCTTTTTTATAAATCCGCAGTTTGAATTTGTGTTAAAACTTGATTTTAAAATTACAAATTTACTGAACTATGAAGTTTGAAGTTTACCTGAGAGATGATATTTAAAACTACAGCTTGATGTTAAGAAGATCTTCAGATTTTTACTTTGAATCCAAGAGAAAGTTGGCAGTTTTCTGATTTCTTTTTTTTCTTTGGGTGTTGAGATTTGTGATGCTCAAAATCTTTGTTACTGTGCTTTCAGAGATTTGGGAGGCTAAATTATTTGAAAATGGAAGCTGAAATTTTTTTATGATTTTTAAATTTTATTATTTTATTCAATCAATTATATTGAATGCCATTTGTAAAAAACAATCATGAGATCTTAATACATGTTAATTTTTTTACTCCATCTCCTTTGTGCAGGTCTAACACTTTTAATTTTGCAAAGACAAAAGAATTTTTAAATAAATTTCATATCATATTCACTTTATAAATAAATATACCCCTTATTCATTTGTATATACATATATACAATGTTAAAAGAAGAATTGATTTAACCAATATTTACATTATATAAATTACACCTTAATGATTTTAAATGCCACTTATTTTTAAAAACATTTATTTTAAATTCAAATTCGAATTCAACTTGAATTATAACCATTTATTTCCATTTATATATTCATACTTATACTTGTACAATTTAAATTCAATTTCAATGTTTACATTCAAATCTACTCATATATGCCATATATGTAAAAAATTTAAATTCAAATGATTTTTAAAACACTTATTATTCCAAGATTTTAAACTCAAAAGAAATTGGAATTTTATTCATACAAATCATCACTCATTTTATTTTTTTGAGATATTTCAATTTATTTTCAAATTAAATTCCAAAGGTTTAAATATATTACCAATTTTAAAATGATAAATTTTTGGAATGTTACAGATATCCCCTCCTTAAGAAAATTTCGTCCTCGAAATTTGAAAGAAAGAGAAAATCAAACAAGGAATATACGAATTTAGAAAGAGTAAAGGAATGGCTTACTAGCTCAAGCCGAGATATCCACTCTGTAATTGGGATATGATTTCTGTATATTATCTTCAGTTTCCCAAGTGCAGTCCTTTGGATTGCCACTCTACTGAACTTTAACTAGCTTCACAATTTTGTTCCTCAATTGCTTTTCTTCACGATCCATAATCTTTATCGGTTCTCTTTTAACTGTTAAATTGGGAGTGATGTCGAGATCCTGTTGAGCAGCTTCTTCAATAATACTATCCGGATCGTGCACATACTTCTGAAGGTTAGAAATGTGGAACACATCAGGCACACCAGATAACCAGCTAGGCAACTGAACTCAATCGGCTAAAGAACCGATCCTCTCCAGAATAGGAAAAGGACTAATATATCGTGGTGCCAGCTTACCGATCTTTTCGAACCTTAATACACCTCACATTGGAGATACTTTAAGAAAGACAAAATCTCCAACCTGGAATTCCAAATCCCTTCTTCTGCGATCATAATAACTCTTTTGACGACTTTGAGCCGTCCTTAATTTCTTTCGTATAAAATCAACTTTCTCTGTGGCTTCTTTAATCATATCCAGTCCAAGAACGAGTCTATCACCTGTCTCAATCCAGCATGCCGGTGATCGACACGGACGACCGTATAAAGCCTCAAAAGGAGCCATCTCTATACTGGCCTGATAATTATTTTTATATGAGAACTCGACTAGATGCAAATGGTCCTACCAAGAACCACCAAAATCAAGTATACAAGCATGCAATAGGTCTTCTAAGATTTGGTTAATCCTCTCAGTCTGCCCAACAGAATGTGGGTGATAAGCAGTGTTGAAATTCAGTTTTGTTCCCAATGTGTCTTGAAACGCCTCCCAAAATATACTAGTGAAGATCGGATACGATCACTCGCTATGCTGCTAGGAATGCCGTGGAGACGGACAATTTCTTTTACATATAACTCGGCTAAAATTGCTTCCGTGCAGGTAGATTTCACTGGCAAGAAGTGGGCTGTCTTAGTCAAACGGTGCACAATGACCCAAATTGCTTCATTGCCTTTACGAGTATGAGGCAAACCGTCGATGAAATCCATCGATACTTGGTCCCATTTCCACTTGGGTACCTCTAAAGTTTAAAGTAAACCCGCCATTTTCTTTTGATCGCTTTTTATTTGTTGGCAAGTAGCACAGCGACTCACAAATATAGATATGTCCCTTTTCATCGTCTTCCATCAGAAAGTTCTTTTGATGTCACGATACATTTCATTGACTCCTGGATGGATGCAACGTTTAGACTTGCGGCATTCGTCCAAAACTTCACGCTTCAGCTCCGGGATGTCTGGGACATATATTCTGCGTTTTAATCTTATAACTCCTCTACTATCCATCTCAAAACTAGTGTCTTCTCCTTGGCATATTCTTTTATAAATTCCCCGAAGAAACTCGTCTTCATTCTGCTTACTCACGATCCTCTTAAGAAGAGTAGAAGCGATAACAAGATGAGCAAGAATAGCATGCTTTCTACTCAAGGCGTCGGCAATTACATTGGCTTTTCCGAGCGTATATAGAATGTCTAGGTCATAAGATGCCAGAAATTCCAACCAACGTTGTTGTCGCAGATTTAAATCTTTCTGGATAAAGAGATATTTCAAAGATTTGTGGTCGGTGAATAATTCGAAATTTTCACCTAGAATAAAGAGAGTTCAACAAGTATATTTGTTAAGTTAAGTTAAATTCGTAAATTGTTAAGAAAGCTGAAAAGATTCTTACCCAGAAGATAATGTCGCCATATTTTCAAAGCGAAGATAACAGCTAAAAGCTCCAAATCATGGGTTGGGTAGTTTCTTTCATGTGGACGTAATTGTCTACTCACGTAGGCAATTACCTTCCAGTTCTGCATTAATACTGCACCCAAACCTTCACCACAAGCATCGGTGTAAACAGATAAACCCTGATTCTCGTTGATAATAGCGAGAACAGGAGCAGTGATTAATCTCTTCTTCAACTCCTGAAAAGCCTCATCACATATTGGAGTCCAATCGAATTTTGCATTCTTCATTGTTAGCTTAGTCAAAAGACTAGCTATCTTCGAAAAGTCTTGAACAAACTTCCGATAATAACCTGCTAAACCCAAAAAGCTTCGAACTTCCTTTGGTGTAGCCGGTTTCCTCCATTCAAGAATAGCGGAAATTGTGCTAGGATCAACCGAAATATGTCCAGTGTTTTGTGAATGTTGTAACTCTGATGTATTAAAATATAATTGACAGATACAGTATTCTTTTGTAAACTGTTATTATTTGATATTATATTTTGATCCGCTGCGAATGTGAGATTATGTGTTGTGTTTTCTGTTTCTTCTTCTTCTATCTCTTTCTTCTTTTCCTAACTATCTGGAATTTTCGGAATCGAAAATTCTGGGTCATTACATTTGGTATCAGAGCAGTGTTGTGTATTGGTTGTAACTCTGATGTATAAAAATGTAAGTGTATTGATACAGCTCTTCTTTTGTAAACTGTTATTTATGTGATATTGTATTTTGATCTGCTGCGAATGTGAGGTTTCTATGACTTGTTCCTGTTTCTTCTTCTTTCTCTTTTCTTCTTTTCCTAACGACCCGGAATTTTCGAGAATTAAATGACACTTCTTGTCATATTGTTTAATCTATCACTTAACACATGTTGTTTAGATTACTTAAGGAATTAACACATGTCTTTGTTTTATTTTCTTTTTATTTTGTTAAATTATTTCAGCCTTTATAACATTGTTTCCTCCTCTTCAATTTTCTTTACAAATTCTAAGCTAAGAAAACTTAAACAACTCTTTTTCTTAAAAATTTGAAATTCACTCCTCAAAACCAATTCCTCAAAGTAAAACCAGAAAATCAAACATCAACTTAAATATCATTCCTCAGATCAAAAACCTGTAGATTAGTATCTAAATCAAGGCAGAGATCATTCAAACAATTTTCTCTGTTTTGAAAGCAACCCGGAAACAATATTTGCAAAATCAAATGTTTTCATTTTTCAAAAACCAAAAAAATCAAGCCTGCATTTCTTTTCAAATCTGGTAGCATGCATGCATGTAGTTTTAGACAGGGAGAAAAAGCATTTCAGTTTCAAAACATCTCAGCACTCAAGTTTTCAAAGTTTTAAAGGATTCAAAAGCTTTTCAAAAATGAAGAAGCTCAGTTTTTCTGTGAAAACAGGTGAGTAACATTTTGTTTAAAAATAAATTAAGTATGATTCTGGTTGCCTGATTGTCTCTGGAAATAAGATTGCTTGTGTGTATATTTATAAGTGTATTTGTGAGTATATATATGAATGTATGATGTGTGCATGTTTGTTAGTGCCTGTAAATACCTCTGTTTCCAGTTTTGAGCTAAGTTTTGATTTAAAATCCTTAATCTCTTGATCTAGACTTGGACAGGATTAATGATATAAACAAAAACTATTTGTTGACCCTAGATTTAGTTTTAAAATTTTATGCAAGTTAAAATAAAATTTAAACTTGATCTGGGAACCAAAATGGACAGGAAGACTTGAGTTTGATTTAAAATTAAAATTCTCTAATACATTAATTTAAGTTTGTCATCTGAAACCTGATATGAAAACATGATTTTTTAAAACCAAAATCATAATTTTTAACATTGAATCTAAGGAGCAGTTCTGGTTGATCAAAAAAGGGGGTTTTGGGTTACATCTGGCAATATAGTAGCTTGGGATGGTCAGGGTTCATACTGGAGGAAGAAGAGTGATCTGGAACTTAGGCAAAAATGTCAGATGGTGGATCAAGACGATATGGTGGCGGCAGGAGGTCGTTCTTGCCTGTAACCCTTGTTTTTAGGGTTAGTTTTAGCGTATTCGTTCATCGTCTCTAGTGGATCGAGCTCCACCAGAATTTGGAAATTGATTGAGGGGTTGGAAAAGAAGATGTGGCCGGTGGCATTGCCGCACTGATGATCGAAGTTTGGTTAACGTAGATGTTCCAGTTTTGGAAGTGGGTTCCAATTTGGGTTCTTATGCTCGATTCTGATTTTGGGGTATTGGTTGAGTTCTGATAGTCGTAGACTGATCTGGAGATGATCGTTGATTTGTTAAGATCATCGTGGATGATCGAAGAGGGGTGGCTAGTCTGTGCATATGCACAGTGCATATCTGGTTCTGATGAAGCCGGGTTGAAGCAAGTGATGAGTACTCGAGTTTTACACGAGTGGTTTCAGGTTTTTGCTCGAAGTCATTTGAAGATTGACTCGAAGTATTTGGGGGGGGGGGGGGAACTCGGGTCAATTAGTTGTTACAGGTTTATTTTAAAAACCTGTTAGTGTTCCAAATTTTAAAATGAAAATTTAAAATTTGAAAATTTAAGGAAAAGTTTTAAGTCAAGTTTTTAAGCTTGGTTTTAATTCAGATTTGGTATCTTGGTTTTAAAATAAATAAGTTTTAAAGAAATGAAATGTTTTTAACAACTTTAAATTTGTTAAAGTATTTTATAAAATGGTTTTAAAATCTGAAAATAAAGATTTAAACAGGGTTTTAAATCTAAGTTTAAAATCTGGATTCAAAAAAATGAATTTGAATCCTAGTTTGAAATAAAATAAAGTTTTTGAATTTAAAATGTTTTAAAACAACTTTGAATATTTAAAGTGTATTTTAAATTACCAAATGTAATGACCCGAAATTTTCGATCTTGAAAATTCCAGATAGTTAGGAAAAGAAGAAAGAGATAGAAAAAAAAGAAGAACAGAAATACCAACATCTCACAATTCGTAGCGGATAAAATATAATAACAAATAATAACAGTTATACAAAGGAAAACTGTACTTATCAAATTACATTATAATACATCAAAGTTACACATTTACACAATCACTGGACAGTTAAATATAACTTGTCCCAGATAAACAATAATATAACACAGCGGAAACACTCCATACGTTTCTGCCTTCCAGCTCGCCTCCTGAGCTCCAGAACGTCCTTACCTGAAAATCTGTAATACTCGGTCTGACCCGGGCAGACCGAGCATTACAGATTTTCAGGTAAGCACATTTTGGAGCTCATGAGGCTCGTTGGATGGCAGGAACGTATGGAGTGTATTCCGCTCTATATATTATAGTTTATCTAGGACATGTTTGTTTAAACTGTCCAGTGTTTTGTATTGGTTGTAACTCTGATGTATAAAAATGTAAGTGTACTGATACAGCTCTTCTTTTGTAAGCTGTTATTTATGTGATATTGTATTTTGATCCGCTGCGAATGTGAGGTTTCTGTGACTTGTTCCTGTTTCTTCTTCTTTCTCTTTTCTTCTTTTCCTATCTATATGGAATTTTCGAGATCGAAAATTCTGGGTCGTTACATTTGGTAACGAAAACTATTTTATAATTGAAAACTATTTTCGAACTTATTGAAACTCGAGTTATAAAAAGTATTTTTATAAAACTATTTTGGCAATATTATAGATTTTAAAAGTGTTTGAAAATGATCAAAGAATATATTAACTGGTTTTAAAATATTTAATAAATTCTGGCTTCGTTCCTTTTCGAGGACGAAAAGATTCAAAAGGGGAAGGAATGTGATATCCCGGATTTCTATACATCTGTAATTGATAAATAATTTGGTTAATTAATAGAAATACTGATTTATAATTGAACAAATAAATGAGATAATCTCCTTTATAATTATTTAAAATTATTTAAAATTGATTATTTTCGAAACAATAATAATAATGTGTTATTTTTTTATATATAAATTGGTTTTAAATAAAACTGAACTTGTGTTTGTTTAAATATATGTATATATCAAATTGATTTTTTTCAAATTGGATTTGAAATTGAATTAGAATTTGGATTTTTAAATTTGAAATTCAAAAGATAGATATGTATATCTTAGATTATATTTTGATTTTTAAAATGTAATTTAATTGATTTTATTGACAACATAAATTGTTGTATTATTTTCTTTTTAAAAAGAATTTATTTATATAAATTAGAATACGTATTTATAAATTAGAAAATTAATTACAAAAGCTTTATAAATAAATAAAGTCATGCATGATTACACATGTTAGTTAAATATGTATAGTTTAACAAAAGGAAGAATATTAACACATATGAATGACAAATGTTAGGAAGTTTAACATGTGTCACAAATTTATTTTATTTTTCTTTTATATTTTTAAAATCATAACTGCATCTATATATACATCTTTCTCTTCTCTTCCTTTCTTTTTTTTTCTTCCTATCCTCAAAGTTTCAAAAGCAAAGAGAACCAAAGGTCTGTAAAACAAAATACAAACCAAAAAAACAAAAGCCTATATATATTTTCAACTACCTCAAATAATCAAGCAATCAACTATATTTTCAACCTAAATCATCAGCAAGCAAGATCATCTCAGCTAGAAAATTCAATCATCTCAACAACAAGTTTCCAAAGATCATAGCATTCAGTTTTTTCAAATCAAAGAGGCATTCAAGTTTTTTTTCCAGATCCAAAACTGTTTAAAGCTCTGTTCAACAGTTTCCAGGTGAGTAAACAAAGGAATAACTCTGTTGAAAATCTTAATGCAGGCAGTAAAATTTAAATTTAAATTGGTAATAATGGTTAGCATGGTTAATTAAATGGTTATATGTATATATGTAAATGGATATAGTTGTGTGCATGTCAGTGTTTCAGTGTATTGCTTTGTTCTTCAATTAATGGGTGAAAATATGATTCAAAAAAATCAACTGATTTTTCTCTAATTTGTTATATGTCTTGGTGTTTAAACAAAAATTGCTAGAAATAGTAAGATTTAAATTTTAAAAATATTTTAAATAGGAGTTGATGATAGTTTCAACTGGAATGTAGAATTTACAGTAAAAACTTATGTATATCAAAATTTCGATTTGATAAATTTGTGGATTCAGGTGTATTATCTGAATTGTTATAAAAAACTAGGATTTTTAAAAGTGGAATCGTGAATTTTAAATTGGTAATTCATGAGTCATTGTATGATGAACGGAATTTATGTTTGATTCGATTTCTGGTGATCGTGGTGAATTGGGTGGTCGAGGCTTTTACTGAAGTAAGAAGGGAGGTCGAGGATTAGGGTAAAAATGGTCGTAGGGTTTTATGACCACCGTAGCGGCATGAGAGGGTCGAATTAGGGTTTTGTCTTAGTTTTTGATCGAGGAGGAAAATCATGCTACTACGCTAGTGTGGACGCATCGGAATTGTCTAGTCATAGTAGGAGACGTGTGTAGAGCATTGGTGAAACTTTGGGTGAAATCTGGAGAATTCTGGTGGACGGCGTTGCCTGATTGAGGTGATCTTTGGTCGGAGTATTGGGTTTCAGCAGGTTCGATCCTATCAAATTTCGATTGCGTGATCATTTTGGGAATTGAGTGTTAGTGATCGAAGGAGGAGATGATAGGGGTCTTGTGGGTGATGGTCATGGATGCCGAAGCATTGTCGGCGATCGGTGCATGTGCACCAGGGGTCTGTGCACTTGAGTTTGGGTTTTTGTGAACGAAGGATTTTCCTTCGAGTTGGTCTCGGGAGAAAAATTGAGTTGTCTCGGGTTCATCATCGTGTTGTTCACATGTGTATTTAGGGTCCACTGTTTAAAACTTTAATCAAAAAGGAAACTCGGTTTCGTGAGGAAATGCTCAGGTTTTGTTCAAGTAAACCTCGGGATTTGTCTCGGTTTATTAATAAGTTGGTTAGCAAGTTTTAAGTTAACAAAATTTAAGTTTAAAATTATTAGCTTTAAACTATTTTAATAGTAATTGGTTATTAGATGTTGGTTTATTAAAGTTGAAAAAAAATTATTTTAAATTATTATTAAGTTTATCCTTAGGATGTTTTTAAAAGCTTAATTAATCTAGTAGTTTAATTAAAGGATTAAGTGGTTAAAATTTTAAATTATACTTAATTCCTTTTAAGTTAATGATAATTTATTCCAAGTTTTATCGAATTTTGATGATGATTAAAAAGGTGTTTAAGATAAATGAAGTATCTTAAATCAGTTAATGTTGGATGATTAGGTTTATTAATTAGTTAATTAATTGATTATTAATTAAAGGTTAAATAAATGATAGGTAATTAATTATTAATTAAGGAGATTAATTAAAGGATAATTAATGGAAATAGTTAAGGCTAATTAATCTGGGTGAT
Source organism: Allium cepa (assembly GCA_030765085.1). Lineage (NCBI taxonomy): Eukaryota > Viridiplantae > Streptophyta > Magnoliopsida > Asparagales > Amaryllidaceae > Allium > Allium cepa. Next base: position 505,895,624 of record CM060939.1, read on the forward strand.
AATTAAAAGTTAATTACTTAAGGTAATTAGCAAATGATTAATCAATGATGATTAGTTGAGATGGATGATTGAAGATCATTAATTATATAGATTGTAATTAATTAATGTTTATTAAGCAGGATTTACGATAATCTAAGTAATTTAAGTAAGTAATTAATTAAATTGGAGATTGATTAAATTAATTAAGAATTTTATATCTAATTAATCTTGCTTATAAATGATTATAGGACATTGAATGCCTTCGACTATTTAATGTTTTCTTATATGAAATGTTTTGTGATATGATTGATTTGAACAGTGATAATGTGGTAATCTATCGAGATAAATTGCTTTGTATAGTGAAATCCTATATTAAAGTTTGAATTGTATTTCAATTGAATTACTTGGGTTAAGAATGACATGGGACTCGAAGAGACCGGGGTCATGTATCAGTAAATACCCGAAACCACTTCGATTTGAAATCTTCTATAATTCTTAATAGATTGATATGTGAAATGAATAGGCTGAAATGGAATAATTTAAATGACTGGACTATTTAAAACTAAGTAAAGGTACTTAGAGATTGATTATGAATATAAATATTGACCATAGCAAGTAGTGAACTTGTAGTAATGATCGAGTTACCCGGGTTTTAAATAAGTTCTGTGCATTGGAATTTCATGTTAGATGAGTTTACTCACGTTGGTTTCCAGCCTGACCCGGGTGTTACTTTGATGTAATGCTCGGGACAAACCGAGTATTATGGATTTTCAAGTAAGGACGTTCTGGAGCTCAGGAGGTGAGCTGGATGGCAGGAACGTATGGAGTGTTTCCGCTATGATATATTTTTGTATATCCGAGACATGTTGATTGTATATGTCCAGTGTTTTGTGAAATGTTGTAACTCTGATGTATTAAATGTAATTGACAGATACGGTATCCTTTTCTAAACTGTTATTATTTGATTATATATTGATCCGTTGCGAATGTGTGAATCTATGTTGTGTTTTCTGATTCTTCTTCTTCTATCTCTTTCTTCTTTCCCTAACTGTTTGCAATTTTCGAAATCGAAATTTCCAGGTCGTTACATTTGGTATCAGAGTGAAGGTTAAGCAAGAACCTTGGCTCTAGTGGGTGTACTCATTAAGAATAGGGTCAATAGTGCCCTAGAATGAGTTAAATGTAATATATATGATAAAGCGTACTTGTTGTTTTCTTATAAAATGATTTTAAAAATGATTTTCCATATAAGATTATCTTTTGATATATATATATATATATATATATATATATATATATATATATATATATATATATATATATATATACATACATACATACAAAGAAATTGGTTGTTGATTTTTGGAATTAAGTAAAATAACGAGAATTAAGTGGTAATAGAAATACAACCAAATTGAAATTAATTAAAGATAAGTTTGAAATGGAATCAAACTGAAATTTAAATCTTGAATTTGGGAAGGAGTTTTAGGATAAGATAACAATGAATTGGTTTCGAAATATGATAATCTTGGTTATTATCATAAATGATTGTTGCGTTTAATAATAAAATGTGTATTAATGAGTAAGAAAAATGAAATGTTTTAGGGAAGTAAAACATTTAGGAAAGTATGGCTTATGAATTGAAACTGGAGTGATCTTAATTGCGAAGTTTGAATCATAAGATTTAAAAACATTTGAAATTTGTTTCCAAATTATTAAAAGGAATAATAAATAATATTATTTAAATGATAGAGCTTGATTCAAACAAGAGTTGTTTGAAGATTTAAAGGAATTTGTTTTGAATTAAAACCAAAGGTGGTTTAAAATTTAAGTATAACTTGGTGTGTAAAGGAAATAAATATGTACAGATGAGGGATATACATAGTATCAAAGATGGTTTGAAATAAACACTAAATGTTGAATTTCAAATTTGGAATGTGATGTGATACCCGAAGTGATATAAGTTTTTGAACTTATAAGTGGGAAGATTATTAATGTGAAGTTTAGAATTTGAAATGGGAATTCAAATTGGGTAAGGTTGGCTGGATTAAGTAAATTGAATTTATCTTTGAAAAGTTAAATAATTAAACAAGCAACCTGAATTGGAAATTTTAGGATGAAATCGGGAGTTTGTGTGATCTCAAAATAGGTTTGAGATCTGGAAATTGAAAAAATAATAATTGAAAATGGATGTTTTAAAATAATTTGGATAATATTATCCTATTGTTATTAATAATCTTTAGATTGAGAGTTGGATTTCTTTGAATGAATGAAGAAATGAATTGTGGTAATGTATCCATTATTGAAGTAAAAGGGAAATTTAAACTTTAATTTGAAATTAAGGATATGGAATTCCTTTGAACTTAAGATTTGAATGTTAAGAGTTGAAATTGTAAATTTAAATTGTTTTGAACTCTTATTTGAACCCTGTAATGAGATAAGTAAAGATAATTTAAAATGGAATTTTGAAATTTGGACTCAGAATTAAATTGTTTAAAGACTTTAAATAAAGGTTAATTTGGTTTAAGAGGTTAAACCAACATTTGAAATTTAACTCGAATTTATATAATTCGAGATGATTTAAAGTGAGATTGAATTTGAAATTAGTTCGAATTTAAATTTGATTTAAAATAATTTGGATTTGTGATTAAAGTTGAATAGTTTTAAATTCAAATGGGATTTGATTTGAATTTGGAAAGAATCAAGGATAATTCAACTTGAATAGGGATTAAATTCAAACTGGAGTTGAAATGAATTGAAAATTGAAATTGGCTCAATTTGAAATTTATTTGAATTAATTGGAATTATGATGGAAGATGGATAAGTTTAAAAATTCAAATGGAAATTTGAATTGGATAATTTGAAAAGAAATTGTGTAACGACCCAACTTCCTACCCCCAGGAAGACGTATCGTTATTAAGAAAGAAAGAGGTGAGAAAATAGAAAAGGAAGAGAAGAAAGAAGAACCAACATCAGAATCTCAATAGCGGAACGAATAAATTATATTAATCACATAAGTATTACATAATATACAACATCAGTCAGAGTTACATATATAATACATCACTTACTAGACAGTTATAAACACTTGTCCAGTTATACAACACAACACAATATAACTCAAACAAGACGACTCAGTGATGCCAACACAGCGGAAAACTATATGTATATATCTACAACGCTGAAGCCTCCTGCTCCGTTGCTCCTCCAGAATTTGTCAAAGCTAACCTGAATCCCTTGGCTACTCGTGAAATTTGAGTACCCGAGAGTTTAGAAAAACAGAAATAAACTCCGGGTCAGACATGGGTCTAGTATGAGTAACAGGTTAAAGTTGCTTAACTTTGAAAAGCCTTTGAAACAAAAGGTATCACGTAAGACTCCCCACACATAAATACGGGTAAGTTTTTACCTTACGCTAACCAAATCATTTAATAGGAAATTCAATGATATTATAATATTGTCTAGGGTTTTCAAGTAAATAGAAAATAGCTGAAATTGTTGCATTTATTAAATTCCAGCTACTAGCCACAAAGTGGGTAATACAATCAAATCCGAGGGCGCTTATTGGATTTTGGATTCCATACAATGGCAGAGCTACTAGGGTACCGCCCGTCACAGTACGTGGCCTAGATCAACGTACCGAGGATCACTCCCGACCCCCTACAACACAAGGCCGGACCCATTCCTTACTGAACAGTTCCAAACAAGACAACCCCAGCGGTTGTAGCTATTCAACCACCCACACAGCCGAAATAAAAGGGACATCTAGACAGGGGTATATCTCACTCTCAAGTGGGTGCTACCTACAAAGCCTTGCTGCACCTCCCCTGTTTTAGCCATTGCCGGTTGATGAGGCTTGAGGCTACGATTACCTGTAGAGAACATATCTCTTAGAATGCTCATCGTCCAACTGACGATGTTATGAAAGCATTCAATCCATACAAGTTCGTTCCAGGTTCGAACGAAACCGAAGGCATTATCTCGTTACACTCATTCTGGAATCACCCTCAGAGTTAATGACGATAACCCTTGCATTCTGAACCTTTATCTTCACTTCAGAATCACGACCTATCGTTAATTTGGATCGATGTGGTTTTCGGATGTCCAAATATGGAAACCCGATCCCGGTCTCACCGAAATCCAAAACGTATCTATTAAGGCCAAGTCGTTTTAAAGTTTAAAACAGTTCAATATATCTATATACACACAGATAGATAATTTACATATCACAATAGATAATCACATTCTCATCATAAAAGATAATCTGTATTATCACAAACAGATAACCATTACAAATAGATAATCCATATTATCATACTTAACTAAGCATCCATATCATATAGATATTATTCATCTCATTACTGAGATCACAACCATTCAATCAATAACATCCATAAGCAAAGATTTATTAACCACCATTTATAATTAATTTAAAATGAATTAAATTAATTACTTTCATCTTTAATTAATCTAAAGTAAATTAAATTAATTACTACATCTCTAATTAATTTAAAGTAAATTAAATTAATTACTATATCTCTAATTAATTTAAAGTAAATTAAATTAATTACTACATTCCATAAATCCTGCCTATATATCCATTAATGAATTATAATCTAATTCATTTATCATTCTCTAAATATTTATCTTGATTAAACACCTTTGATTTATCATTCTCTAATTACAATAAGTAGTTAGTCTTTAATTAATTTCACAAATTAAATATTCTTAATCATTTATAGTAATTAACATTTTATTACTTTATTTATTTATTAATTACATTTATCCTTAATCAATTACATTAATTAATCACTTCATTATTAATTATTACTAAATTAAACAATTGTTAATTACATCATTAATTATATAAATTAATAATTTCTAATTTATATTTAAATTAATTACTTTATTTAAATTAATTACATTTAGTAATTAATCTAAAATTTAAAATACAATTATTAATTACCTTTGGTTAATATCAATCCAGTAATTAACTACCCTTAATTACTCATTAACAAATTAATTATTCCATAATCAATTATCTTCATTAATTAATCCCTTGATTAATTACAAAAGTAATTGCCCACGTTACTTTATTAACAAATCATCCTTCGCTAATTACATTCCAGTAATTATCCTTAATTACTTCCTTAAGTAATTATGCTCCATTAATTACATTAAGTAATTACACTTATCCGTTTATCAAATGATTATCTTAAATTAATTAATCTAAATTAATTAACTTAAATTAATCATTTATCTCAGTTAATTACAATAAGTAATTAATTTCTTAATTAGTTTCATTAAGTAATTACTTAACAATTTACAAATGATTATCTTAATTAATTAATCTAATTAATTATTAAAAATTAATCTCATTAATTAATTACTTAATAATTCTTATTTAATTATCTTCATTGACTAACAATATTTCTTAAATTACTTTCCTAAGAAATTATCTTAGATTTAATCATTATCAATTATTTCGGATTATAAATTATCTAAATTATTAAATAAATAAATCATTCTTTAATTACCTTATTAATTAAAGCATTTCATTTCCTTAATTATCTCTAAAATAATTCATTTCTTTAATTAGCGATTTCATTAATATCAAAGTGCATTTAAAACATTACACTTTAAATTTAAATTCAAATTCCATTTTGAAATTAAGATTCAAAATGTTTAACCATTTAAACATTTATTTGAAGGTAAATTCACTTTTAAAAATCTACTTTAAAACATTTAAACTTGTTCACATTTACATTAATAAAACTGATTTAAATTCAAGGTTTTGGATTCAAAGTAAACTTGAATTCATATTGTAGACTTAATTTGAAAACTTGATTTAAATTTTTCTTTAAATTTTAAATTTCATTTTAGAACTTAGGATTCAAAAGTTCATTGAATCTAAACTTAAAATTTGAATTTTAAACCCCTGTTTAAATTTCTACTTTGAATTTACATTTCATTTAAATTTCAAAAACTTCTCACTGTCAGGTTATAAACCTGAAGCCAAACAGACCCGAGACCACACTACTAGCACTTCGAGTCAGAACCCTAAACGCTTCGAGTAAGATACTCGAATTTCTCGAGTAAAACTCGAGTTCCATCCTGATCAAACCCAGAAACAACAAGCATCAACACAAATATGTACTGTGCACATGCCCAACAGCCTCGGTCGATTCCGACCATCGACGACGATCTTCCCACGTCCACTGGCATCTCCAAAACCCAACTCGATCATCAGAAATCCCTCAACTCGACTCGAAATCAAATTCGAGTTTAATAACCAAGCTTGGAAATCGAAGTGCATCTCCACCTTAACCTGTCAACGCGTCGTGCTTGCAACTCCGACCATCTGAATTTGCACAAATTCGGCCTCGACTTCATCACTCTCCAAACCACACTTTCCCAGAGTTTTGTACCACTCGGTCAAACATAGGTGATGAAATCACCTCGTCACAGACCACAACAAATTCCAGAGCTAAACCCTGTATCATTCTCGTACCATCATAGTTTGCAACAGAAAAATTATTCAACATTTTTCCTAGCTCCAATGATGTCTAAGTAAGCTTCGGACACAATTTTACCATTCACAGATTCTTTGATTATCGAAAATTGATCAAGATTTATTTTCCATACAATTCAATAGTAAAAATTTGGATTTTTATTTTAAAAATCATACTTTTCAAGGATGATTCGAGGCATATACTTGAATCAATATAATACGACATTTGATTTATCCCATTATTTAAGTTTCCACTGTATTTTCTTGCTTACAGGAAATTTTCTAACTTAAGCTACTTAAACTTGTTTTCAAAAATCTAGATGGTGTTTAAACAATCATGTTTAAAAGTTTTTAAAACCTAACAATGATCTGTTAAGGGAATTTTAATTTTCCCTTATTTCTAAATCTCTGCAGTTTGAATACAGAGAAGAGCAATCAATATACACGCAGAAGAATCATCACAAACCAAGCATTCAAGCATACTCATTTACAGGCAACTGATAGTTAACATTTATGTTTTAAAACATGAAATTATTTACCTTAAAGTGAAGACAGAGCAGTTTTACTTGCAACTGTTTGATGTTTGAAAAGCAGTTTGAATTTGAAACTTTAAATTTTTAATAGGATATCTTACTGGGTATACATTATGCAGTAATTTCATCACACAAATGCCCAGAGAAAAGAATATATACAAATATTCACACAAATATATTGAGCATCCAAATATTAGCATGCAACAGATTTTAAAACTCAAGTTATTTAAAAGTGTTACTTACCTGAAATGAAGACAGAGCACCTAGTTTTGAAAAACAGTTTGAAACTGAAATCCTTTAGCTTTTAAAAACCTTGCACTTGAATGCCTTTTATTTTAAATTGGAGTTCCTTTGTTGATTAGATTTTCATGCAGGTTGCTTGCCTTAAAGCTTGGGTTGAAGATAAATATAATAGCCTTTGATTTGAATTTGCTTGCAGGCTGGATTTTCTTAAATCTTCTTGTTTTTATTTGAGGAAGTTGTATACTGTTTTCAGTTTGTAAAATGATAATGCTTGCTTATATTTTTGATGAATGAAAATGAACTGGAGGATACAAATATATAGAAGAAAAGATTACAGGGGAAGGTGTTTACCGGTTTGCACTTTACTAGTACAATATTATCTTTGATCATAGATTTTATTTTTGTTTTTATCAGGCAGATTTGATATGGAGGCTGCAATGAGTTTGATACATTTCGGCTGAAATGATTTTTACACTTGTTGAATTGACTCAATTGTTTGCTAAGAATTGAAAGCATTAAATGCAAAAGTACTATGTGTCTACAACCTCATCTTATATGTTGATACTTAACTTAGCAGCATAATCTAAACTTCCTATATAAGATTCTTGCTTGTTCATCCTTATCTTCTTTTTGTACAAATTATTCTTTTGTTGATTTGACTAGGAAGATTTTATTTTAGTCTTGGTGGCTGATATGAATGTATTGTGTGCTAGAGATATTAACATTAATTGCTTTTGTTTGTTTCCAAGTGTACATGCTTATAGTTGAAAATCTTTTTACCTTATCTTTTGTCTTTGCTTTGAAATTGAAATGAAGTTCTAGTTAACATGTTGTTAGAATTTGTCTAATATGTTTACTTATTTCTAATATGTATACTTATCTGATGTATTTTACATTCCTATTTCTACCTTACATGTTTATTGTCTTGTATCTTTATATATATAGATTTATTTTTATTTATTTAGTAAGCACATTTTGTTAGTATTTTATTTTACTTCTTATATCTATTTCCATTTTTATTTCTAGAATTATTTTATATGATTACTTCATATTTTACATAATTATAACTTTATCTTGAAATATTTAGTTCACATCAGCACTCATTTATTATTCATTTTCAAAGTTTGGTTATCCAATATTCAATTTTCTTATTTATTATTTTATTTTACTTATGTTAATAACAAAATGTTCTTAAGTCTATATATTTATTTTTAATTTATAACAATATATTTGATTTATGTTTAGATGCAATATTAATAAGATTTATTCCATTTCAACTCTTACTATAAATTCCAACTCAATAATTCTTCCCAATTCACAAATATATATTTTTTTTTAAAAGATAAGTTATATTTTAATTAATCACATTAAATATTAATTAAAATAATACTGCCAAAAATCAGGGATGTCACAAATTGAAGTTGAATGAGTTCAAATTCAAATAGGAAGTTGATTTGAATTTGGGATGAGAATGGAAGTTAACTGGAAATTGGCAATTGATTGGAATTGGGATCAATTCAAATTGGGACTAATTGATTTAAATAGAAATGGAAATTTAAATTGAACTGAAATTGAGTCAATTCAAGTGGAAGTGGAAATTTAAATTGAGTTGAATGGAAATGGTGATTGGCAATTGAACAGTTAGACTCTGGACTATTTTCATAATAAATTGCTTTAATATTAATCTATTTTTCCAAGCTACTTACTATACAATCTTTCTTTTTAAAGCCAAACTATCTTATACTTATTTATAATTATTTTTGGAACTATTTAACAATTTTTCAACTGTTTATAAACTAATTACCGTTTTTCAACTACTTGATAACTAATTTCTATTTTACAACTATTTTGCAATTATTTAAAATTTCTACAACTATTTGACTATTTTCCAACTATTTTACAATTACTTAACTATTTTACAGATATTTTACAATTAATAATTATTTTTCAACTACTTATCTATTTTAAACTTTTCAAATTGTTTTCTAAGTTTAAGCCGGTCAGAGTGTAAACCGTTTATGATTAAATTCCCAAATTGAAATAAGAATTGAGGTGATAATCCAAGTGGAATTGAAACAATTGTGAATAAGTGGATAGAAATTAAAGTGAAGGTGAATAGAAAGGAGAATTGATTTGGCTAATAACCAATTAAGATAAATATGTAGGATGTACGTATATTATTCTATTCGCATAGTGATTTGATCCAGATTCGAGCATAGAATTTCGAGATAGTTATATCGATCCGAGTTGGGATTTTTCACTTGAATTTCGACGGAGAACCTGGATATGGATTGTTGATTGGTTCTGGATGTTCTCTATCATAGTTATGGCTATGCAAGGAGAATGACGGTTTCTGATCAAGAAACCAGATCTGAATCCACACTAGAAAGTCGGGTGGACGATACTAGTTTGGAAGAGAAATTGTGTGATCGAGTGAGCGATCAGATTGATATTGCATACGGATGATATGTGTACATCGTACGGATTTGAATGAAATTGATACTAGGAATTTTTAGATAAGAAATGTGAAATGGTTTTTGAAATGAAAGGTATATTTTGTGAAATATATGATGAAGTAAAGTGGAAATTGGATATTTCTATGGTAAAAAATTACTTTATGGAAGTAGGTGATATGGTAAGTGGTTTTGTAAAGAGTAATCAAATTTAAATATTTGATTTTGAATAACCAAAGTTATATATCTTTGTTATATAAGATAAATCTCCCCTTGTTGAATCTATAGCCAGAAGAAAAGGGTTTTTAAAATATTTGAAGTATAAAAGGGGTTTTATACAAGTTTGAAATGATCCAAAGTTTTCTCAAGGATTATATATATCTATATATAAAGGATCTTATGAGGATTTTGGAAAAGGTTTTGGGAACCTTTGGATTTGGAAAGGCTTTTGGTTTTTGGGAAAAATCAATATTGGAATTTGGAAAGCCTAGTTTGAGAATGATCGATTTTGGGATAATCGATTTTGTGTAAAGGAGCTTTATATGAGAATCATACTAGGTGTATGATTTGGAAGATACTATATGTGTATAGTATAAAGTGTTTTGAAAATGGCTCTGGAGAAAAAGGCACTCCCTTGAAATGAACTTCTCAGGAGTACCATAGGTTGGTACTGCCTTGAGTCTCAAAGAGGGGGAGCTCTAAAGTTGTTCTTGTGAGGAGTCCGGACAAACTAGTTCATGAGGATTATTGGGTAGCGAAAGTCGAGGGCGCTGATGCCTAAAGAGGTATTTGGGTTATGTTGTGATGACAATGTAACTCGATGTTGCTGCGATCTACTGTGTGGACCATAGCGGAAATCGTATGGAGGTGAGTGTCAATGGTCTACGTTTGATTTTGCCGGGAAGGCAACGTAACATCGGTAGATTGCGATCTATGGTCAAGTGGAGTGGAGAAGTTTCATTCTTTTGGCTACGGAATTCGAGGGCGCTGAGGCCTACAGTTATATGGGTTTTTGCTGTGACAGCAACGTAACCCTGGTTGTAGCTGCGATCTTTAGCGGGTTCCATGGCGTAATCGAGGTGCGCGGAGGCCTACAGCTATCTATGGATTTTGTCGGGATGGCAACGTAACCATCGGGTTAACTGCGACCATGGATGGGGGTGATGATTTCCAGAGCATTCTCACCAAAGATATTTCTTCAATTTCAAAAATGTTTTCTATATTTTCAATAAAATTATTTTCCAAATATTTTCACTGGGTGTTGAAAATAGGTCTGCTTAGTACTTTTAAGTTTTCAGTCCTACGCCTAATCAACGTATGACCGAATTTCTGTAGGAACGAGGACGGACTTATTGAAACATCGAGTTATAAAAAGTATTTTTATAAAACTATTTTGGCAATATCATAGATTTTAAAAGTGTTTTAAAACGATCAAAGAATATTTTAACTGGTTTTAAAATATTTAATAAATTCTGGCTTCGTTCCTTTTCGAGGATGAAAAGATTCAAAGGGGGAAGGAATGTGATATCCTAGATTTCTAGACATCTGTAATTGATAAATAATTGGGTTAATTAATAGAAATGCTGATTTATAATTGAACAAATAAATGAGATAATCTCCTTTATAATTATTTAAAATTATTTAAAATTGATTATTTTCAAAACAATAATAATAATGTGTTATTTTTTTTATATATAAATAGGTTTTAAATAAAATTGAATTTGTGTTAGTTTAGATATATGTATATATCAAATTGATTTTTTTCAAATTGGATTTGAAATTGAATTAGAATTTGGATATTAAAATTTGAAATTCAAAAGATAGATATGTATATCTTCGATTATACTTTGATTTTTAAAATGTAATTTAAGTGATTTTATTGAGAACATAAATTGTTGTATTATTTTCTTTTTAAAAGAATTTATTTATATAAATTAGAATATGTATTTATAAATTAGAAAATTAATTACAAAAGCTTTATAAATAAATAAAATCATGCATAATTACACATGTTAGTTAAATATGTATAGTTTAACAAATGGAAGAATATTAAACACATGAATGACAAATGTTAGGAAGTTTAACATGTGTCACAAATTTATTTTATTTTTCTTTTATATTTTTAAAATCATAACTGAATCTATATATACATCTTTCTCTTCTCTTCCTTTCTTTTTTTTTCTTCCTATCCTCAAATTTTCAAAAGCAAAGAGAACCAAAGGTCTGTAAAACAAAATACAAACCAGAAAAACAAAAGCCTATATATACAACTACCTCAAATAATCAAGCAATCAACTATATTTTCAACCTAAATCATTAGCAAGCAAGATCATCTCAACTAGCAAATTCAGTCATCTCAAAAACAAGTTTCCAAAGATCATAGCATTCAATTTTTTGAAATCAAAGAGGCATTAAAGTTTTTTTTTCTCCAGATCCAAAACTGTTTCAAGCTCTGTTCAACAGTTTTCAAGCGAGTAAACAAAGGAATAACTCTGTTGAAAATATTAATGCATGTGGTAATATTCAAATTTAAATTGGTAATAATGGTTAGCATGGTTGATTAAATGGTTATATGTATATATGTAAATGGATATAATTGTGTGCATGTCAGTGTTTCAGTGTATTGCTCTAGTCTTCAATTATTGGGTGAAAATATGATTCAAAAAAGTCAACTGATCTTTCTCTAATTTGTTATATGTCTTGGTGTTTAAAAACAAATTGCTAGAAATAGTAAGATTTAAATTTTAAAAATATTTTAAATAGGAGTTGATGACAGTTTCAACTGGATGTAGAATTTACAGTAAAAACTTATGTATATCAAAATTTCGATCTGATAAATTTGTGGATTCAGGTGTATTATCTGAATTGTTATAAAAAACTAGGATCTTTAAAAGTGGAATCATGAATTTTAAATTGGTAATTCATGAGGCATTGTATGATGAACAGAATTCATGTTTGATTCAATTTCTGGTAATCGTGGTGAATTGGGTGGTCGAGGCTTGTACTGAAGTAAGAAGGGAGGTCAGGGATAAGGGTAAAAATGGTCGTAGGGTTTTATGACCACCGTGGCGGCGTGAGAGGGTCGAGCTAGGTTTTTGTCTTAGTTTTTGGTCGAGGAGGAAAATCATGCTGTCGCGCTAGCGTCGACGCATCAAAATTGTCTAGTCATAGTAGGAGACGTGCGTAGAGCATTGGTGAAGCTTTGGGTGAAATCTGGAGAATTCTGGTGGACGACGTTGCCTGATTGAGGTGATCTTTGGTCGGAGTATTGGGTTCCAACAGGTTCGATCCAGTCAAATTTTGATTGCATGATCATTTTGGGAATCGGGTGTTAGTGATCGAAGGAGGAGATGATAGAGGTCTTGTGGGTGATGATCGTGGATGCTGGAGCATTGTCGGTGATCGGTGCATGTGCACCAGAGGTCTGTGCACTTGAGTTTGGGTTTTTGGGAATGAAGGATTTTCCTTTGAGTTGGTCTCGGGAGAAAAATTGAGTTGTCTCGGGTTCATGATCGTGTTGTTCGCATGTGTATTTAGGCTCCACAATTTAAAACTTTAATCAAAGCAAACTCGGTTTTGTGAGGAAATGCTCAGGTTTTGTTCAAGTAAACCTCGGGATTTGTCTCGGTTTATTAATTAGTTGGTTAGCAAGTTTTAAGTTAACAAAATTTATTAGCTTTAAACTATTTTAATAGTAATTGGTTATTAGATGTTGGTTTATTAAAGTTGAAAAAAAAATTATTTTAAATTATTAATTAAGTTAATCCTTAGGATGTTTTTAAAAGCTTAATTAATCTAGTAGTTTAATTAAAGGATTAAGTGTTTAAATTTTTAAATTGTACTTAATGCTTTTTAAGTTAATGATAATTTATTCCAAGTTTTATCAAATTTTGATGATGATTAAAAAGGTGTTTAAGATAAATGAAGTATCTTAAATCAGTTAATGTTGGATGATTAGGTTTATTAATAAGTTAATTAATTTATTATTAATTAAAGGTTAAATAAATGAAAGGTAATTAATTATTAATTAAGGAGATTAATTAAAGAATAATTAATGGAAATAATTATGGCTAATTAATCTGGGTGATAATTAAAAGTTAATTACTTAAGGTAATTAGCAAATGATTAATCAATGATGATTAGTTAAGATGAATGATTGAAGATCATTAATTAATTAGACTGTTATTAATTAATGTTTATTAAGCAGGCCTTAAGATAATTTAAGTAATTAAAGTAAGTAATTAATTAAATTGGAGATTGATTAAATTAATTAAAAATTTAGTATCTAATTAATCTTGCTTATAAATGATTATAGGATATTGAATGCCTTCGACTATTTAATGTTCTCTTATATGAAATGTTTTGTGATATAATTGAGTTGAACAGTGATAATGTGGTTATCTATCGAGATAAATTGCTTTGTATAGTGAAATCCTGTATTAAAGTTTGAATTGTATTTCAATTGAGTTACTTGGGTTAAGAATGACATGGGACTCGAAGAGACCGGGGTCGGGTATCAGTAAATATCCGAAACCACTTCGATTTGAAATCTTCTATAATTCTTAATAGATTGATATGTGAAATCAATAGGTTGAAATGGAATAATTTAAATGACTGGACTATTTAAAATTAAGTAAAGGTACTTAGAGATTGATTATGAATATAAATATTGACCGTTGCAAGTAGTGAACTTGTAGTAATGATCGAGTTACCCGGGTTTTAAATAAGTTCTATGCATTGGAATTTCATGTTAGATGAGTTTACTCACGCTGGTTTCCAGCCTGACCCGGGTGTTACTTTGATGTAATGCTTGGGTCAGACTGAGTATTATAGATTTTCAGGTAAGGACGTTCTGGAGTCCAGGAGGCGAGTTAGATGGCAGGAACGTATAGAGTGTTTCCGCTATGATATATTGTTGTATATCTGAGACATGTTGATCGTATATGTCCAGTGTTTTGTGAAATGTTGTAACTCCGATGTATTAAATGTAATTGACAGATACGGTATTCTTTTGTAAACTGTTATTATTTGATATTATATTTTGATCCGCTGCGAATGTGAGAATCTATGTTGTGTTTTCTGTTTCTTCTTCTTCTATCTCTTTCTTCTTTTCCTAACTATCTGGAATTTTAGAAATCGAAATTTCCGGGTCGTTACAGAAATCCCCTTCTTCATTAACAATATGGCCGAGAAATTTAACTTCTTTGGCCCAAAAATGGCATTTGGAAAATTTTGCGAGTAGAATATTTCTCCTCAATATCTCCAAAACGATTCTAAAATGCTTGGCATGCTCCTCTTCGGTCTTGGAATAGATCAAAATATCGTCAATAAATACGAGCACAAATTTATTCAATACTTCCCGAAACACACGAGGCATAAGATCTACGAAGTATGCTTGAGTATTAGTTAGCCCGAAAGGCATGTCTAACCATTCGTAGAACATATTAGGACCCCTGAAAGCGGTCAAATGAACACAATCTTCGGCGATTCGTAGTTGATGGAATCCCTGGGCTAGATCCATCTTCGAAAAAAAACGAGCGTCGTGCAATTGATCAAATAGATCATCAATTCTAGGTAGAGGAAATTTATTCTTGAGAGTCAGCTTATTGAGATCGCGGTAATCCACACACAAACTCAAAGATCCGTCCGATTTAGCAACAAACACGACGACTGAACCCCATTTAGAAACAATAGGTCGAATTAACCCTTTTTCTAGTAAATCATTGGTTTGCTGGACTACTTCAACCCTTTCCCTGGGTGCCATCTTGCGATTTGCGTGAACGACAGGACGAGCATTGGGTACTAAGTCGATTCTGAATTCTATTTCTCGATGTGGAGGTAAACATTTCACTTCTTCAAACACATCTGGAAAATCTCTAACAATGGGTATGGACTCCAGACTGGGTTCGGGATAACCCAAATTATACATCAACCCTTCTCTTTTAGGACTAGGGTCCTCACAAGAAATCTCAATGAAATCTCCAAATTTGGTTTTAACTGAAATCAATCGATTATTGCAATCCAATTTGGCTTCATATTTTGCTAGCCAATCCATTCCGAGTAAGACTTCAAACTCGTTAAAATCAAGGACAAAGAGACCGATAGGGAATTCGTTGCAAGAATATGAGATAGGAACGTCTGTACATCGAAGACAAAGATTCACGGGACCTCCAACTTGATTCTTTACGCGTATAGGCTCATCAACAAAATTAGGTTCAAGATTCAATTCATTAATAGCTTGTTGAGAGATAAAACTGTGTGTAGCGCCCGTGTCAAACAGAACTCTAACAATGCTATCATAAATAGTGAGATTACCTTCCAGAACTCCTTTCCCCTTTTCTGCTTTGGAAGATGCGGGTTTGTTTTTGATTATTTATACCTTAGCTGTCTGAGATTGCTTCATGACTGGGCATTCTTTAACTTCGTGTCCTAATTTCTGACAATAATAGCATTTCCTAGGCTTTGCTTGAACGGATTGATTGACTTGTCTCTTAGGCTTCGTACATCTGCTCGAATAATGGCCCTTTTCTAAGCAATTAAAGCAAGTGACATTCTCTGCCGTGCTTCCCTATTTGCTCTTCTTTTTCTCCTTGCCCTGCCATGGTTTCTTGCCTCCAAATTTCCTCTTCTTCCAATTTTGATTGCTCGAATTTCCTTTCTCCACCGGAGCTTCTTGCATGTCAAGTGTAGCATATCTGTACCCCATATCAACCAAATCTGAAAAGGATTCTTTGACGTGGCTAGTCATCCTTTTATGGAACTTCTTATTCATCCCACGAATGAACCTTTCATTCTTCTTTAATGGTGTGTTCACCAATTCTAGACCGAAACGATACGATTCATTGAATTTGTTTAGATACTCCTCGAATGACAAACTCCCCTGCTTTAAGTCCAAGAACTCCTGGTACATTCGATAAATCCCAGCTGATGGAATATAGCGCTTCTCAAATACTTCTTTGAATCTCTCCCAAGTCAAATCGTCTTTTGACTCATCAACAGTGACTGTCTCCAACGATGCTAAGGCTTCTTCTTGAAGTTGCCAAGAAGCTATGAGTCGCATCTGATCATCTTGCAGTTTTAGCCCTTTAAAGATTCTTTCACATGATCTGATCCATGCTAGGACTTCAACAATCGACTCCTTGCCGGTGAATGGCCTACCACCAAGCCTTGAGAAACTCTTATATAAATCAGCCAGATTCGGCTGATGTTGAGTAGATAAAGCTGCTGCTGCTGTTGGGAGAACTTGGCTAGGTGCTGTGGCATTTCCTTGCCCCCAGCACTACCTCTTCGTCCGCTTATCCTTACTATCTGTAATTAGTAAGAAAATTGATTTGGATATTCGGACGAGATTACTTAAGGAATATCAGCAGTTAAAAGAAATATACTAAGAAAATTTGGGGTTTCGGTCTCGTTATATTCATTCTAGGGTATACTTCACCCTATCTCTAATGAGCCATCTAATGCGTTATACTCCGTAGCTAAAGTTCTTACTCAACCTTTAACTCTGATACCACATGTCACGACTCGAAATCCAATGTTCGAAAATTGACACCAAATACCTCACTTGTATTCGACTGCCAAAGATTCAAACATCGAACTCCAATCGGATGAAGCTTATAACAACATTAGATGAATATAAAACAGTGGAAACAAAATGAATATCATGCATTACATCACAGATACAACACCATCATAATATCCAATACTACATCAGAGTATCTTAATACATATATCCCAACTCCAAATAGAACATCACAATAGAACAATAAGTGATCATATGCCAAAAATTCTTCAAGGAAATAGAGTGATGGCGAACATCCAAAACTAAGCACCTTAAGATCCAAAAGCTTTCAAAATATCTCTAAGGTAAAAGCCTCCAAAAACTGATAGCCTCAAAACCCGAAAAAGACTCCAAAATACTGCTAGCACCAAAACACGGAAATCTGCTACTAGGCTGCCCGTGTGGAAATGATGGGCACCCAGAGTTTAGGAAGAAACAATAAACTCCGGGCCAGTCATGGGACTGGTATGAGTAAACAAAAACAGTTACTTTTAAATAAAACAAGATTAATAAAAGAAAATCCGGTATGCTTTTTGGAAAATGAAACTGGCATAAGACCTCCTGTCACACACACATTGCAATCGCAGAATTGGAGGAGATTTCTTCTTATGATAGTCAAATATGCTTAATACGGGAAAAATTCTTTGATATTATTACTAGTGCATAGTGTAGAAAACCACTTCGAAAATATAATACTAATCTTAGCCAGCATAGACATTCCATACTATGCCTACTATAGCTACCATCTAAACGGTGGTGACCACCATAAGTAAATGGCAGGTTATATGACTAAAACCGTACTGGGTTCGTATTGGGGATTGGATTTCCAACAAATGGTCAGGCCAAGGAACTTCCTATGCCACATTGGTACGCCTCTGGAGGGACGTCCCGAGAACTTAACCAGTTCTCTGCTAACATAAGGCCGGGTTACCTCTGTAACTAGGTAACTACTACACGACTATGCCATTCCTCGGTCATTTGCGACCTTTATCCAAGGGCCCTCCATCACAAAGCAACAACCACACAGTAAATGATATTGCAGCAACCACATAGATAAAGTATCTGGACTCCATACCATGATACCATCTTTTTCCAAAAGGGAATGACATACCCTAAAGGGTGCAACCCTCATAACCTTGCCGCATCTTTCCTATTTCGACCATTTTCGGGGTGTGAGGTCCGATGAGGTCTCGTCCACAAAGCTACGCTTTACACGAATGCGATGCTTTGATCACAAATGATCAACAATTGATCATCAACACACATCAGCACTTAGCATACCACACTACCAAATTGGGAGTATATCGCTGATAACCTTCAACTACATAACCTCTAAGCTCGTACGTCTCAGAGAAGGGTGTTAAGCGAAGAGAATAAATTCTCTGCCACCAATCAGATATGTATTTGAAAGAAATCTGCTTTATATCTCAAAGTGTAGTGTCAGACATGCAACCATACAAGTCTGTTTCGAGTTCGAACAGAACCAAAGGCACTTCGTCCAGTAAAGGAAGAATCCCTTGCAAATCCGGGTATCCACAATTCCGATTGGACTTCCCATCACATATCTAGAACTCTATACCAGAGCAACTCAGTGCAGAGTCAATCGACAGGTTATCCTATCATTCTCGAAGTCACCCGGTCTTCACCACAGTCTTCAAATGCTATTCATTTCGTCATATCACTATTCGGAATGGGTTATAGACACAAAGGTCCTCTCCCGGCTAATCCGAATGGTGGGTGCTAAATTTTAAAACACGTGGGTGTATCAATTACAAGGATTCACATTCAGGGTTCGATGTGGGTTTCAGATAACTAACTGAAATCCGACTCCCTATCGCATCGAAGTTTAAATGTCGTTTTATGGGCAAAAAGGGTTTTCACATACATACAGAAGCAAATCATGAATCACAGTTCAACAGTTCACATAACACAGTATCACAACAGAGATATCAATCCAGCACACACTAAATCATCTTCAATTAAGGTGAATATGATTTAAGTGAATCAACCACATACTTATTTTTATTAATTACTTTAAATCAATGATTAATTATTCTTAACTAGGAATTAATTAAATCTTAATTAACTTTATTAATTAATTATACTTTAATTAATTATCTTAATTTATTAATTCTTAATTGTTAACTAATTAAATTTTAATTACTTTTATTAATTAACTAATCTTTAATTAATTATTAATTATAAATTAATTACAAATCATTAATTGTTTAATCATTATTCAATCATTATGAATAAATTTGTTTTTAAGTTAACACTTGAATGTTTGGTTTACTTCTCAATTTTTATCAAGTTAAATGTAAAACAATTTTTATTTAAAAATATAAATTTGAAATATCTTTGACTTCATTAATTTCAAAAATCATTTCAATACTATTTACTTCACCTTCCATTAACAAACTACCATTATTTTATAAAGAATGCTTTAGAAAATTGTTTAAACTTAAGTTTCAAAATTTTCAAACCTCAAATTAGCTGTTTTCGTGGCCAACCCGAGGCCGTTTCGAGTCGTCCCCAAGAAAAATGCCCCCTGCTTCGAGTTTTTACCCAGATCGACCCGTATAAAAATTTTTCCCCAAAAATTTGTTTAAGTTTTTAAAGCGACCTGGGGCAACGCTAAATGACACGGCTATGGCTTCGAGCCTTCTCCCCAAATCCTCGTGTTGCACTTCGAGTCAAACATCACCCTCACCAAAAACGAACTGCTTGCTGATACAACAAGGCCGTGTGGACGTTGCACACCGTCCCGGTCATCACTGGTCGAAGCCATGACCGTCGTCAGGTCGACGACAAAGTTCTCGACCCATCGAGCCACCCCAAAACACGAACCATCACCACGATCGAAAACGAGCTCCTCGACCCGTACTCCATCGAAACCCATCACCAGAAAATGGTCTCGCCTCACCTACTCTAGCCGTCATAGGTCACCAAAACTCGACCGAAGCTTCATCAATGAACGTCGCCGCAATTGGCACTGGTGTCACGAAGTCCGATCATCTAACGGCGACGCAGCACCATCATTTCAAACGCGAGTAGAAATGGATTTTTAACACTAATTCGATCTCGAATTAACAATTTAAAGATTTATAAATTCAACTTGTATTTTTCTAGTGATCTCAAACACTCAAGCTAACAGTGACGACGAACTCGAGGCCCACAAATGCTTAGATCATCAGAATTTGACAAAAGTTCATTTTTCTGATCGACCCCAATATCTCGGTAAAAACTTAATGAAAAATTTGAATTTTACTTTCTAAAATCATTTTTTTAAGGGGGATTCAAATAGCATTACTGAAATCAAGATCCATGAGGTTCAAATTTCTGCATAATTTGAGTGGTGACTGCATTTTCACATTTTTCAGGAAAAAACCATATTGTTTTGCTTTGATTAATCACTAAACATAATGTATGATTAAAACAACACTTTAATTTGTTTACAACCAAAATTCAGAAGAAATGAGAGAGAGATGGGTTTGAATTTGCCAGGGGTTGACTCTGTAACCCAGAGGCTAAGAAGAACAGGAAAGAAAATCTTGAACATAACATTCAAAGCAAAAATACACAAGCACATAAATTTGTTCACATGCAAGGGCCTTTCAACATTCATTCAGGCATTCATACAACAACAAATAATTGAATAGATCGGAGGTTTACTCAACTTTGCCTAAAGACAGAAAGCTTCTGATTGTTTCTTTTTAATAAGGATGAAGCCTGGATAATGATTTTTTTCTTTCTTTTCCTACTTTAATCTTGAAGTTTAGATCTGCAACTTGTAAGTAAAGATCTTTGGTTATTTTTTGTTGTATTTATTCACTTAATTCATCAATAACAAACAAAGATCCAAGCTTTACTTACAGTTTGAATCTTTATACAACAGAGAAAGCTTTTATCTGTTGCTTGAAGTCCAGATATAAAATTTAGTCTTTGAACTTGATTTGTTTCCTGCAACTGGTTAATACAATTGCTTAATTTCTTGCTTCATTACTGATTTACAACTTCAAATTCAAATCTTTAAAAGAAATTTACTTGCCTTAATTTACTTCAGAGAATCCCTGCACTGTCTCTTTAGCCAAAACTGAAGCACTTGTTTCTTTTTTATAAATCTGCAGTTTGAATTTGTGTGAAAACTTGATTTTAAAATTACAAATTTACTAAACTATGAAGTTTAAAGTTAACCTGAGAGATGAAATTTAAAACTACAGCTTGATGTTAAGAAGATCTTCGGATTTTTACTTTGAATCCAAGAGAAAGTTAGCAGTTTTCTGATTTCTTATTTTTTTTCTTTGGGTATTGAGATTTGTGATGCTCAAATCATTGTTACTGTGCTTTCATAGATTTGGGAGGCTATATAATTTGAAAATGGATGCTGAATTTTTTTTATGATTTTATTCAGTCATTTATACTGAATGCCATTTGTAAAAAACAATCATGAGATCTCAATATGTGTTAATTTTTTTACTCCATCTCCTTTGTGCATGTCTAACACCTGTAATTTTACAAAAACAAATGAATTTTTAAATAAATTTCATATCATATTCACTTTATAAGTAAATATACCCCTTATTCGTTTGTATATACATATATACATTGTTAAAAGAAGAATTGTTTTAACCAATATTTACATTATATAAATTACAACTTAACGATTTTAAATGCCACTTATTTTTAAAAACATTTATTTTAAATTTAAATTCAAATTCCAATTCAACTTGAATTATAACCATTTATGTCCATTTATATATTCATACTTATACTTGTACAATTTAAGTTCAATTTCAATGTTTACATTTAAATCTACTCATATATGCCTTATATATATAAAATTTAAATTCAAATGATTTTTAAAACATTTATTATTCCAAGATTTTAAACTCAAAAGAAATTGAAATTTTATTCATACAAATCATCACTCATTTTATTTGTTTGAGATATTTCAATTTATTTCCAAATTAAATTCCAAAGGTTTAAATATATTACCAATTTTATAATGATAATTTTTTGGATGTTACATCGAACGACATTACTAACCATTCATACAATCCATACCTTGTCCTAAACTCCGTCAAAGGAATACTATCCTCTACCACTCTTAGTTGATGGAACCATGTTGCCAAATCCAACTGAGAGAATATTTTGACTCAACTCAACTGATCAAAAAATAGTCAATTCTCAACAACGGATATTGATTCTTTGTCGTCTTCTCATTTAACTTTCGATAATTGATACACAACCTTAACGATCCATCTAGTTTCTTAACAAACACTACGGCTGCTCCCCAAGGAAAGCCGCTTTGTCTGATTAAACTTTCAACTTTCAAATCCACCGATTTCACCTTTAACTCCTTTATCTTGGTAGGCATCATCCTACTTGGCGTTCTACTGATAGGTTTAGCTCTCGGTACAAGATCTATCTAAAACTCAATAGTTCTTTTCGATAGTAGTCTTGTCACTAGTTCAAAGACGTCTATGAATTATCTAACAATGAAAACCCAATTCAACTCATTTTCCTCCTACATTACACCCAACAAAAAACAAGCATCAAAACTCGAGTTTTCTATACAATATATAATTCGATCACCAGTACTAGTGTCTTAGTGATATTTTCGTATCGTGGGAAAATATCCTAGCATCATACTTACTTAACCAGTCCATACCCAAAATAATTCCAAAGCCTACAAAATCAAACACATGCAAACTGCTAGAAAATATATGACCTAACATTTCAAATTCTATCTGGTCGCATCTCACCCAAGAGTTGCATAACCTCCTATCGGATTCTCAACCCTTAAGGATGTAACTAGGTATAAGGATTCTAGGTTAAGCTTATCTACCAAACAAGAGATATGAAGGAATATGATGCACCAGTATCAAATAGGACTCTAACAGGTATATCAAGAATCAAAAACATACTTTCCATCACAGCCTTTCCTTTCTCCTCAACTAATGGTCTCAAGGTAGCTGGATCCAATGCAAACACCTTTCCCTTCTATGCTTTAGCTGGTTCCTTGCACTGGTTTTTATAATGACTAATATGATCACAATTAAAGCACTTAATGTTCTTCTTTCCCATCACCTTCTTTCCATCTCCAGAATGACATTCATTTGTGAAATACCCTTTCTTATCACACCTATAGTAGATAATCTCATATTTTCCTTTCGTGGCAACTCCACTCTTCTAAATCCTTTCCTGTGGAAAAACTTCCTCTTCTATTTCTGCCTACCTTGAGTCTCCACGGCTATATTATTACCAAAGAAAGCAAGTATCTCTTTATTTCTTAAAGCCATCTTGAAAACTACATCACATGGATCTCTAAGATGTGGCAAAGTTGCCTTAATAAGCTTAGGTCTCAGTCCCCGAATGAACTTCTCATTCTTCTTAATTACTGTATCCACGGTAGCATACCCATACTGGAACAATTCCTCAAACCTTGTAGCATACTCTAGCGCAGTCATGTCTCCTTGCACTAACTCAGCAAACCTCCTTAATAGGGAAAACTTAACATTTTCCAACATGAACCTTTCCTCAACCTTTCTCCTAAATTCAGCCCACGTCAAAGTATCCTCCGCTACTCCAACAATTATATTGTTCCACCAGCACAACGTAGCTCCTTACAGTTGCTTGGATGTGAACCTCCTCTTTTGTTCGTCATTCAGTCCAAGATCAACGAAAATCCTCTCGCAATGAAGCAACCAATTATCTACTTTAATTGCATCCTTGGTTCCAATTAACGGCTTTCGTTCTAATCTTACATACTCTATACTAAGAAAATCATAGTTGTTGATAGCCAAAGCTTCCTGATTCACTCCTTCAGTATTTCCACCTGCTAATTGTAACATCCAATATCTGGAGGTCCGAAGCTAAGCATTGTAGATGCTGCATTTATCCGTAGTATTAACTTCTGGTGACCAAATACGGTAATGTTAATGGTATCCATAATATCTAAAACACTTGAACATGAATTAAAACATCACAGATTAAAACATTTTTTTATTGCACTTCAAAACAACATTTCATATTCAAATTACATAATCTCATAATCATTTCCCAGATTCATATAAAATATAATTATTACAAAATAAGCCAAGATCAAAATATGAAGATCCCCCTGGTTGATCAGAGTACTATATAGTCATATCTAACTTAATACAACACAGTAGAGTCAAACAAAATAAAATAGCAACTCCTACATAGCTATATGTCAGCTACCTGCTCGTCCCTGGAAGTTTTATTCATCAACCTACTAAAACCTGTAAAACCTCAACCCTCAGCCTACTCAAATCAATTTTGAGCACCCAAGAGTTTAAGAGGGAAAACATAAACTTTGAGTCAAACATAAAGCCTGGTGTGAAAAATACTATACAGTTCGGTTATTTGATATTAAGTGAGACCACGCCACTTAACGGAATGGGTTTCCCTTCACTAATATCATTTTAAAATATACCTTTTGCAAACCTTTATCCTGCAACCAAACTGGTTAAAACTATGAAGCATTATTATGTACACATACATATCAGGTAACAAATAAACTATCTGTCCGAACACTATAGTTTTGTTTGGCTAACTACTAACTTTTGGTTGACTCGGGCATATCAGACAATATAATCAAAAAAAATTAACACATGTTAGACACACCTCTTCTGGACGGTCTATCCTTAACTATTTGTTAAATACTCCTCTTTTGGATGGTCTTTCCCTAACTTAACATCTCCCAGGGTAACTTGATCCTAATGGTTTAGCGGGCTCACCAATAACCTATCTGTATACAAATATATATTCCCTTCTGTGTGTAATCATAATTTTGATCTTACCTGTGATAAAGCCCTACACACTGGAATTTTGGACTAAATTAGTTGGGGCTAATAGCTAATGTATATGGCGCGACCCTATACCAGTCCCATCTAGTATTCTAATATCCGAGTCATTTTACTTATGGTAATCTTTCCTTAAATTTTCCTTGAAAACCTTATCATCTCAAATTAATTTAAAACCTTTAAACTATACATAATTAAGGAAAACATATACTCTATGCTTTACTCAAAATCACTTTGTCATGTTATGTATACTTTACTCAAATCTTTGTTGGTAAAAACATTTAAACCTTTGAAAGCACCCCTTTCGAATCCATTGAAAGCACCCCCTTTCGAAACCAAGTAAAACCCTTCTTTCACCTAGGCCAAAAGGCTAAAACATTCCTTTCGAAACAATGTATAATCTTTCTTTTGAAAATGTTGAAAAACCTTTCCTTTGAAAGCATTAAAACCTTAGACATCCTATCTTTAAACATTTAAACTTTACCTTTCAAAAACATTGGAAAACCTTTCCTTTCAAACCTTTCGTAACCATTGGGGAACCACCCCTTTGAAAGCAATAAAACATCAAACCTTTCAAAAGCCTTTGGGTTCAAGTAAAACATGTGGAAACTCCCTTCGAAACCATTAAAATTAACTCCTGCAAAACTATTTGGGTTCTACCTTCAACAGAGCAAAAGGGTCATAAAACATTTAAGTCGTAAGCACTCTTTCGAAAGGATTTCCCAAGAAAAGAAGTGATAGTGTTGAAACCAACCTTCCGAAAGCATTGGAGAAGCGGCTAAGTTTTATAGCAAATTATACCTTCTGAAACCATTGGCGTCGAAAAGTAGAAAAGCGGCAGCAAAGGGGTTTCGATCCCAACGAAATAATTCACTCAAAACAAGAGGCACAACCCATTCGAAATCTTTCCTTTAAAATATTTGACTCAGTCGAAAGCCAACTAAGTCAAAAGCATACCCTTCGAAAGCAAAGCAGAGGCGTTTGCATTTAAAAGCAAAGACGCGTGACCCCTATGGAACTTTTGATCTCGACCTAGTGCCTTCCGTTATAGTCCAATTCACTATGTACCAAGTTATTGATATCATGTGCATTGGTTTCGATGGCATGGAGGCGGCAGTTCTTGGTTGGAACCCCTGTGCCAAAAGTGGCGAAACATGCTAAAAGCATGTAAAAACTGATTTTTACTTTAAAAAGAATTTCTTTTGAACTAATCTGCTTTGTTTGTCAAAATATTATTGGTTGCTATTTTTCTTTTTTAAAAGTGCTGCCAATATTTCAAAAATAAACAATTTAATTTATTTATAAAATATCCCTTCTTTTTTTATAAATATATAAAACATTTAAGCCCCAAACGTTAAATAATTTTATAAATTCATGAAAATACTCAGGAAAATTTCATTAAAATTCCAAAAAATCATTTTTTATATGATTTCTAACATTTATTAATTCCAAACCCAAAATATTAATTATTTAGACATAAATAATTTAAAACCAAATAATTATTTTCTACTAGAAAATTAATATTGAATCCACATTAATTCAGAAATTTATGAAAATTGAAAGCCATCTCTAAAATATCATTAATGATCTATATCTAAAACTGCAATGCATTTGGATGTCATTAAATAGGGTTTTCACATTAAAACATATCATAAAATCTATATGATTAAGCATAAATCATAAACAAGCATATATAGACATTTAATCATTCAAAAACATAGCATAATCAATACTTCAGATAATCCTTAAAATGAAAACAATTAGAAAAATGAGATGTAGCCATTATTCACCTTAGCTTTGAGACTAAGGATTTGAGATTTGATCTCGATTAAGTTGCTTAAGCTTTTCCTCATGAAGTCTTCTCTTTGCTTTTACTAATGGGGTCGGCCTTAGTTTATATTCTTGTTTGTAAATTATGAGTGAACGTGAGAATGAGAGCTTAAGGGGTTTAAGGTATAAGAATGTATCTATTCCTATATTGCCCCTTATCCATTATACTTAACCATGTTATTTTAGTTCATTTGTTATCAAGGCATGGCTATCCCTTATTAATTACAAATCTAAATCCCCTAATCATCACATTATTTATTTAATTTAGCTAATTAAATATCCTAATGATGATACATAAAATATGGGGTGTTACATTAATCCAATAGCAGCTTCTATTTGCATCATGTTGACAAAGAACTGATACATAGCTTTCATATCTACGTGCGGTGTTCTGGCACCTACATTTGCATCTGTTTGCCGACCCAGGTTTCTCCTAGTATTGGGCCTAGCATTTCCATTAGCTGTGGTGCTTCCTCTACCAAGATTAACTCTTCCATTTCCTACCTCCATATCTTACTTTCTTTAATCTACATCCAAACTTTAGTAAGACAAGAAGAACGGTCTAAGAGAGATGAGAGAATAGAGATGAAGCGTATACTTATATATAACAAATACAAGTACATTACTATAGCGTTATCCCATACCCCAATCTTTCATCTGATTCATTTAGATCATATTTTAAAATCTTTTCGGTTTAAATTCTTTTGAGTTTTACATAAACCTATGCTTTGATACCAAGTTGTAACATACCCTCTTTTGAGCCCCGAAACTAATCACGAGAAACTCTACAGTCATCTATAGTATTAATTTTCGGTGACAAAATACGATAACGTTAATGGTATCCAAAATATCAAAAGCACAAGATTATAAGATACTTCAAACACAATTTCAAAACAACTTTTCTCATTACATTTCAAATTAGCATTTCATATTCAGTATATAATCCCATAACGTTGCCCAGGTTCATAAATATAATTATTACAAAATACACCAAGAGCGACATATAAATATGCCACCCCTTTGGATGATCAGAATTACTATATAGACAGTTATAACATCCGCCATTACATACAATAATCAATCACATCAGAATAGATAAATAAATAATCTCCTACATAGTTAGATCTGCCGCCTCCTGGACATCTTCGGATGATTTATTTGCCAAAACCTACTGAACTTGAAAACCTAAACTCTCAACCTGCTCAAATAAAATTTTGAACGCCTGAGAGTTTAAGAAGAAATCATAAACTTCGAGTTAAACAAAAAGCCTTGTGTGAATCATAATATGACATCTCGATTTATCGATATTAAGTGAGACCACACCGCCTAGCGGAACGGGTTTCCCTTTATTAGTATCCTTTAAAAGCATACCTTTTGCAATCAAAATCCTGCAACCAAACCGGTTATAATAAACAGTGCACAATAACATGTATGCATACAAAATAGATAATCAATGGACTATCCGTCCCAACATCATAGTTTTATCAGGTTGACTATAAGTCTATGGCTGACTCAGGCCTACCAAATATAATAAGTACTCTAACTAACTGTTAAAGGAAAATTAGACGGTCTGTCCATAACTTACTACTTCTAGGGTCAACTAATCCTAATGTTTATGCAGGTTCACCAATATCCTACTCTACTCTATGTATTCCTTTCTGTATGTATCCTTCTTTTAGTCTTACCCATGACAAAGCCCTACACACTGGAATTTCAGACTTATATTAGCTAGGGGCTGCTAACTAAAGTATAGGGTGTGACCCCACACCAATCTCATATGCTTTTCTAATCTTTGAGTCATTCTTTTAGTAAAATTTTGGGTTAACTGCTCTATCTATATTTCCTTGAAGATAACATCTTTGTAAATAATTTAACCTCTAAAATCATACTTAAAACAAGGAAAACATTGGTTCTTTAATTTTCTCAAAATATTTATGCTATGATAAATGCTTTACAAGCATATTGATGATACTCAAAATCATTAGGGTCTTCGACCTCTTAAAACTTAGGCTATAAGGCCAAAACCATGTAATATCTTTATAATTATAAAAATCGACGGCGTCATCGCCATTAAAGATCTTTGTCCATTTTAATGCATGTTGAAGTCTTTTATTTGAAAATATATGGGGTGATGTCGGAGTCTTAACTTTGGAAGTCATAGTGTTAAATTATAAAAATTGAACTTCGGCGACTCTCAAAAACATTGGCATCAATGCCTCATTGAGGGTATAAATTTTAGATTTTTGGTTAAGCTCAATGACGATAAAAAGCATGGGTTAGGCTCGAAGACTAGTTAAAAGCGAAATTGACAAGGCTTAATAACAAGTTGAAAGAGGCATAATTAGACTCGATGACCATCTAAGTCTTCGAAGCAAAAAGTTCGGAATCACCTATAAAATAGAGCGTCTTCGAAGTTATAAAGTTTATGACTCATAAAACATATGCGGCGACATGCCTCTTTGTAAAAACGTGGTACTTATGTGCATGGACATGCCCATGTTGAAGACCATCTCTCTATCTTTGATAGTATAACCTCGACGAGGTAATATGGCGGAATGTGGCTCGATATGACCTATGTCATTATGGTAGGATGGTAATTAACTTGAAATCTACAAAATAACTATAAAAAGTGTTCACCAAACCTCTATAATTTATCAAGATCTCATTGGCTAACAAAACTTTTACAATTTCCTTTGCTGAAAATCACCACCTAACATAATTTTCAATAGCAAACATTTTTACAAATTATCCCTTTTATAAACATTTTAATTAAATAAATAAGCCCTTTTTCGCTCAAATAATTTATTTAGCATTTCTAAACACTTATGAAAAATTCCTAAAAATCATAATACATCAATTTTCCTATACTCTTCGACAAATAAAAAATTCAAAATTCAAAACCAAAACTTATTTTAATTATTTAATAATTAAAATTCGAAATTCACCAAATTCTTTACTTAGAAAAATCATATAAAATCCATATTTGCATGGAAAATTATGAAATTAAAAAATCACTTCTAAAATGGTATTTTTTAACATCGTATCAAAATCTCAGGTCATTTGGGTATCATATGATAGGTTTTCAACTCAAACACAACACTAAATTTCATATTTAAATTCTAGGAAATCACCAACTAGCATATAATCATTCAGACTACTAATACATGGCATAATACTTGAAAAAGAATGGGTTTATACTTAAAATCAAAACATAATCAAAATATGAGATGTATACTCATTATTCATCCGGGTTTGGATGAGAAAGATGAGATTTGGTATAGACTTGATTTCTTTTAGCTTTGATTCCTTAATCTTTTAGTTTCCTTATTGTTTTCCCTTTTCTATGGTCGGCCTCTCTCTATGATATGCGTAAATAAATGAAGGAAATGAAGATAGAAGGATTTAAGGTATAGGAATGAAGGTTGTTCCATTTGTCCTTATCATTTTCCTTCTTCTTATCCTAACCTTTTGCTTCTCTAATTGGTTTATTAACTAAGGCATGACCTAAAATTAATTACCAAATCTCAACTTTCTCGTCCCTTTACATTATTTCATCTAATTTATCTAATTAAATATTCTAAATAAAGTTAGTCAATTTAAGGTCTTTGTAGTGTGTGTGGTATATTTGTCAATGGAGATCGACAAATATATTGTGTTAACTTGGATAATGTAATGAACTAACTAATAATTTCCTTGAATTACAATGAATTAAACATTCAAATTAAATATGCAAACACTCGATAAAATATAATTGACAATGTAAATGTTCGTTTTCATCAAATCTGTGCAGTTAAAGCACCGTTGAAGCCCCACAAAATCCCCATTATAGCACATAACTTTCTTCGACCATTACGCTTTTTGAATTTAGCGCTATAAAATAGGAGATTCGCTTTAAGCCAAGTTATTTCCTGCTACAGTCGCTAAATCAAGACTTTTTAGCACTCTCTTTAACAACATTAATATAAAAAGATTGATTTTGCTAATTAACATTTCAATCAAATCAAAAAAAGTTAGGGTAAAGACTTAATTTTAAGGCATGTGCGCTTAATATAAGTTAGAAATCTATTGTAGTCATCAAATCCGAACTGCATAAATCATTATTTTTTTTGGTTTTGTTATATAAGATTAAAAAATATTTCTTTTTCTTACACAATTAGTGTGAGAGTGAGAATGAATTAAATTTAAATGTTTGGTTTTATATCTAATGAAGCTTTCTACACCTCCGCTATTTTTTGTTATCTCTCCACTTTATCTCCAATATAGTTTTTTACACCTTCATTGCTATGGAACAGCTAAGCGCTTTAACTACATAGCATCAAACAAGATCATTGATTGTATATTCCATAATATATATATATATATATATATAACACCCCGTAAATAGAATGATAATTAATTAAAAAGAATTATTAAATAACTATTAATGCCCAAAAATAGAATTTTTGAAAACATCAGAATTTGACCACGAAACTTGCACCATTGTAGTCGCGACGATTTTCTAACCAATTTTCTTATATAAAGTTTTACAATTAGAGTTAAAAAGAAAAACCTATTAAATTTTAGAGTTTCCAGATCAAAAACAATGTAGAAGAAATTAAGGAAATAAATGTTAATAATTTAGCATTGAAAAGGAACGTTAAATATAAATGCTAATTAAGGGTGCTCAATTAAATCAAATCTAATTAAGGGAGCATGTAAGTTAATAAATTGATTGCAAAAGTAAATATGTATCAATAACTTACGTTAATGTAAACAATGGATGTAAATCTTACCATTTAAATAATTGGCTATATTAAATTTAACAAAATCAGAGAAAAAGAAAGTTATCATAGGAGATTAGTGTTAAATAAGATTAATGAAATTAGATCCTTCGTAGAAGGAAATAAACCAATGTAAATAATTTTATTTTATAAACAGCGACTTGTCGATAGGCATATTGCGCTTGGTCGGCCTCAGGCGGTCGAAAGCCTATACATAAGCGGTAGACCGGTCGTCGACTAGTGGCTGTGTATTAAACCTAGGATGAACGACCCCGATTTAATAAACTAAAATCTAGTGAATGGAATTGATTTGTTCGCCTATAAATACAGTCATAACCCCCACTTTTCTTATTATATTTTCTAAATCAAAGAACGAAGCTCTGCCATATTCTTTTTTCCACAAATTTTAGAAAATATAGAAATTATAAAATAGTATATTATATATGTATATGTGGAGAATAATGGAAAATAGAAGAGAAGAAGAATAAGGAGTGAATCAATTCTACAGTGAAGATCTAAATTCTGAATCTTAATGTTTACAACCACATTAATTCAAATCTCTACACAGATCTATAATTTTAATAAATATGTATATGCTTTAATACATATTTTGGTAGATGGAAAGCAAGTCAAACAAAAAGACTGAGATTAGATCTAGAGATTTGGAAGCATAGAGGTAAATGGGAAATTATATGCCTTTATATATAATATTGGATTTATATCATTGTAAATATGTTCTTTATGTGCCTGAAAGCAAAATTTTGGAGTTGTATGTTATGTGTGGCTCTAATACCAATTTGTTAGGAATTTTGTTACACCAAAGTACAAAGGAATAATATGGGATGAAAATAATAATATTTGAAGATAAACAATGGTGAAGATAGATCTAAAACACAAAGAAATCAAGAGAGCAACACGTAAGATTCCACCCACCATTTATATTGATTCTTAAAACCGATTATTTACAATTAGGCTACCAAATAAAAGTAAACAAAACAAAAATAAAATCAATAACCTATTTGAGAAGGAGCCTTGATCTTTACAACAATGGCTTCTAAGTGTTTGGAGAAGAAGAATAAAGATGGAAGAAGAGAGAAATATCAAATAATTTTCCACACTTTTCCACTCTCTTGCAGGCTTTATTTATGACATCAATTACTTAATGCCCAAGTTAATATTTTATGGGAAAAAAATAAATTGATTAGCCAACTAGAAAGAGATAAACATAACCAAATATGCCTATTAATTATGGAAAACAAATTTTCTCTTTCTTTCTTTTGCATTTTTGCTTCCTTCTATTTGTGATTCTGTATCACCAAAGTTTAACACTTCGCCTTGATGCAAAATCACTTATCTCCAATACATCGTTGATCTCCATCATCAATCAAATCGTCTCTTCAAAGAGAAAAATAAGAAAGTGGCCTCCTCAAATAAAACAGATAAGCCTACCATCTTTAGATCAATCACTACTCCTTTCTACCTCCTCATACCAATAAACAAATGTAACAACCCGCATATTTATCGAGTTTATATTTAAATATTTTATTTAAATATTAAATCGTTAATCGGATTTTGGTCCGAAAAACTACTTTTTGCAAACGGTCAAATTAGGACTCGAGACCACTTCCATTGAGTTCGAAATGCCGTTTACAACTTTTTAAGTATAAACATCAATAGGTTTGGAGTTAGTGAAATTTCACTAACTTTTCCCGCTTTGGACTTTGGGTTAGTTTAGCCTATTAAGCCCAAGTTCCAACCCTCTTCTCCTCACTCTTCATAAATTTCCTAACTAACTCAAGCTTTGGCATTAATGGTGAAGAGAATGGGAAATTAAAACTCCAAGCTCAAATTCAATTGCAACTCCAACATTCAACTCCAAATTCAAGTAGAAGATATTGGATTCAAGCTTTGGATTGCTTCTCCTTGCTTTCAAGCTTCATCTTCATAAATTTTAGTACAAAGGTGAGATTTTTATCTCACAAATCTAGTCTATAACTATATTGGACTGTTGGGAATGATTCCCTATCACTTTTGCATGCACATTTGCATTTGGTTTGGATTGGATTGGCAAAAAACTCCAATTTTTAGCATTTTGGTGAAATTTCTGCACTTAGGTCGTTCTGGCCATTTTCGTGTGTTTGGAGTTAGGTCGCTCGCGACCTAACCCTTAGGTCGTTCGCGTGTTATCGCGCTAGGTCGCACTGCCTTGAATCTTCACTTCGGAGTTAGGTCGTTTCACGTTAGGTCGTATGGGGTTTAGGTCGTAGGTCGTTTCTGGCCTTAAATTCCCCCTGCAGCGTTAGGTCGTTAGCCTCGGAATTAGGTCGTTGAGCCTTAGGTCGTAGGTCGTATGGACCTTAGGTCGTAGATCGTCCTGGCCATTTCTAACGTCTTCGGAGTTAGGTCGTATGGACCTTAGGTCGTAGGTCGTATGGACCTTAGGTCGCTAGGTCGTATGGCTTTAGGTCGCTAGGTCGTATTACCTTAGGTCGTTAGGTCGTATGGCTTTAGGTCGCTAGGTCGTATGACCTTAGGTCGTTAGGTCGTTTGGCTTTTAGGCCGCTTCCACGTTAAGTCGTTCGACTCTTAGGTCGTAACACTTAGGTCGCTCGCCTCTTAAGTCGCTAGGTCGCGTGCCTTTAGGTCGCGTTCCTTTATTAGCTCGCGTGTCTCTGTTAGGTCGCTGACCTTCTTAACTCGCATGGCCTAACCCCTAGGTCGTTGGGCCTCATTTCTACTTAGGTCGCTGCTTCTTATAGGTCGCTCGGCTCCTTAATTTCTTTAGGTCGTTTGAGTGTTAGGTTGCGAACCCATTTTAGGTCACATGACCTTTACCCTTTAGGTCGCTGGACCACTAGGTCGTGCCCCTTAGACCCCTAGGTCGCAACCATTAGGTCGCTCGACCCTATCCCTCTTAGGTCGTTAGACCTCATTTTGTCTTCACTAAGTCGTACCGTTTTGGACGGGGCGCTGCCCCGCACCCTGCCGGGGGCGCTGCCCCGCACCCCGCCGGGGGCGCTGCCCCTTGGACCCCCACGACCTGACCGGGCAGGTCGAACCCCGTAAGCGGTGGCGTTGCCCCCGCACCCCCACCTTGGGGGGTTGCCACCCCCCTGGACCCCCCCCTCCGTAAGGGATCTTATCTGAAAAACATTGAGCTGATTTCCTTGGATTTTATTCGCATCTCCGTATGCGATCTTTGTGACTGATTGTTTCTACAATTGCTTCTGTGTTTTTTCACTTTATAATATAAAGGTTTCAATACTAGTAGTAAATATCAAAACTCTTTTAACAAACAATTTCAACTCTATTTTTAATAACAAAGCTCTTTTCTTAAACCGTTTTCCAATCTATTAGTATATACAAACCTTTACCTCACTCGGATGAGAAATCTAATTAAACGACTTAGTAAAACAAGTGGTATGAAACGCTTGCATTCACTTCGTCGGTTAATTCTTGGACTTGTTCGATTGAACCTCTTGTGACAATTTCCTAGTGGAGATTTACAGTTTGTTCGTAAATATTTAAGTTAAGCAAGTGGTTATGGGACATGAAGCTAAACTTCTATATTTACTAGCTTAGTGTAATTGACACTTCTCGTTGATCATGACGATCATTCTGATGATTTAGACTAGCAACTGTGCGATGTCTCTTATTGCGAGGTTAGACTAGACACCACTTGTGTGATTCCACTCACACATACCTTTTTTCTTTTTGGTTAGTCTGGACCTTAATCTGTGTGATTCCATTCACACATGTGGGGTAGCTCCCCTTGGTCTTCGGACCGTCATGTGATAGGCCTCTTACTCTTTTCTATGATTACTGGACTTCTTGCATTGATTTCTAGAATTTATGTCATTGACTTGTTATGAGTACAAGTTTGGGGTATGGTGCCCTTTTCGAATCTTTGAGAAGATTCTTGTGATATTGATTATCTCTTATTGATTGATCTTCTGTTGATCATTATTTACATACTTATAGTGGTATGTCATTATGGATATTTTATGTTTATGTCATATCTTTTATGTTATATCGTGTCATCTGATATTTATAGTTAGACTGATCCGTTTATTATTTTCTTAAATAATACTCGGGTCAGACCAAGAGTTACAGGTGCTTCTGCTTGACTTCTTCCCAGGGATTCATCACTCTGACTTTTGGCTAACTGTTTAGATTAGCAGTTTTTGTTGTATACACTTGAGATATAGACTCATAGTTGTATTCTTTTGTATAGCACGTGTTGCTATTCTTTTGTATTATCGTGGATCTTACTGCCACTACTCTGATGTACACTTTCATGTGTTAGTTATATATTCATATCTTCTTCCGCCTTTGTGATATGGATATCTGCGACTGATTTGTGTTATGATTATTTCTATGTTTGCTTTCGAAGATTATTTATAGCCACCGTGTGATAAGCAATTACATGGATGGTCGCTCCTCAACAACCTTATTCTCCATGCTAGTTGACAGCACTACATCGTAGTGTTCTTGGCTAGTGTGGGTATAGAGGTGGGGCGTCACAGCTTGGTATCAGAGCCAAACTTCGAAACAATGTAGAATAACTTAACAAGGATCATCGTCCTAAGTCTATCTTAGGAGTCATACCATAAGATCAATTCGAGTCTTCGTACCGATTCATCCTATTTCCTTTATGATTCCTTGTTTTATCTATCAAGATTGCTTGGTGTTCATTGGTGAATAACCTTCTTCCTTCTCTTCTTTCTTTCTTAAAGGAAGAGAATGTCTAGACCAGGCCGTCCCAGAACTGGATCATCTGGTGCTGCTCCCCCGGATGGAGTTTTTATGACTGCTCAACAGCTTCTTGATTTAGTAACTAATGCTCAAGCAGCTGGAGCTAACCCGGAACCTACTCACCCAAAGTCGGGATTTGCACGCTTGTGCAGCGATTACACCAACTTGGGTGGGAAGCCCTTCAAAGGTTCGGAAAATATCATCGAGGTCCAGGCTTGGTTAAAATCATGCGATCGAATCTTCTCTCGCATGAACCTTATCGATCTCCACCGCGTTCAAGTGGCTTCCAGCATGCTCCAGGAGAGAGCATTGGACTGGTACGAACTCCTTATTTCAGAAATTAATGAAGCGGATCTCACCTGAGAGCAATTTCAAGGACGCTTCGAGTTAAAGTTTGTACCAGAAGCTGGGAAAGCAACCTTGGCTCGACGTTTTATAGACCTTGTTCAAGGTCAATCCTCTGTGACTGATTACGTCGCAGCCTTTGAGTTGCTTTCCAAATATGGGGTTGAATACATCAACACCCCATTGAAGAAGAACCAGAGGTTCGTTTATGGCTTAAATAAGAATCTTAAGAAGCCACTACTCCTGAAACTAGAAGTCGCATTTGATCAACTCGTTGATATCGCTCTTCGTCTTGAAGAGGCTGATAGAGAGAGTGATGTTGAAGTGGAAGGCGCTAAACCAAACTTCAACAACAAGAAGAGGCCAAACAAATTCAAGGGTCCTTATCCCAACAAAAAGGGTAAGCAGGCAACCCCTGTGGCAAAGTCTCCTTCTCCTAGTGGTGCGAGTTGCTTCAACTGTGGGTCTGGGGATCATTATGCAAATAAGTTCTCTAAGCCCAAATCTTGTCTCTATTGTAAGAGCCCGGATCATTACATACATCAATGCCTCAAGCGTAAAGGCAAGAAGGAAGGGAAGTTGAATGTGGCTCAAGCCCCTGGCAACACATCTCGTGGCCAAGGTATTTCTCATTCCATTCTTGATGGTATTATTTTATTTCATGATCAACCTATTAGAGTTCTCTTTGATACGGCTGCGTCCCGTTCTTTTATATCAAAGGAACTGGTAGACACTTTTTCCTTAAGTGTTACTGCATTGATGACTTCTTTAAAAATTGCGAATCCTGTTGGTGGATCCGCAACTCTTAGTTTGCTTTGTAAAGATGTGGAGATTATTTTATGTGATTTTTCTTTCCTAGCCGATTTGCATGTCATGCGTTACTTAGGCTTTGGAATAATTTTGGGAATGGATTGGCTTAACCGTTATCAAGCCCATATCCTATGTCCTGAGCGGACTATTCATCTCCAACATCCACTATCTGTTAATCAGATTTCTGTTAATCTTAAAGATTCAGAATCCTGTTTGGTGGCATCTTTATATTCTTTAAATCCTCGTGATAACGATGATGACGATGAAGATGATATTATTTCTTGTATTCACGTTGTTCGTGAATTTTCCGACATATTCGAGCCTGTTTTAGGTTTACCACCTAAACGAGCAATTGAGTTCAGAATTAATCTTGTTTCTGGAACTCAACCTATTACTCGTCCTCCTTATCGCATGTCCAATAAGGAAAATGAAGAGATGCGCAAACAATTATCCGAATTGAAGATGAAGCAATTTATTCGCTCTAGTTCCTCGCCTTAGAGAGCTTCGGCTATTTTCGTAAAGAAATCCGATGGTACTCTTAGGCTCTGCGTTGATTATCGCAAGCTTAACGATCTTACTATTAAAAATAAATATCCTTTACCTCGGATTGATGATCTATTCGATCAGCTTAGTGGTGCTAAGGTCTTTTCACAATTGGACTTGGCTACCGGTTTCCATCAGTTTCGTATCGCTGAGGATAGCATTCCTTTGACATCATTCCGTACTCGATATGGATCTTATGAATGGCTTGTTATGCCATTTGGGTTAACGAATGCTCCAGCTTATTTCGTTGACCTCATGAATCGAGTTTTCAAAGATTTCCTCGATCGATTTGTTCTCATCTTCATTGATGATATCCTTGTGTATTCTAAAACCGAGGAGGAGAATGAAAAGAATCTTCGGATTGTATTGGAAACTCTTAGGAGCAATCAGTTAAAGGCGAAATTTTCTAAATGCCACTTTTGGCAATCTCGTGTGAAGTTTCTCGGTCATATTATTTCCGAATCCGGAATCTCCGTGGATCCTTCAAAGATTGAAGCGATTCAAGATTGGAAGAGACCGGAGAGTGTGACAGAGATTCGTAGTTTTCTCGGATTGGCGGGTTATTACCGTCGTTTCATTAAAGACTTTTCTAAGATTGCCGTGCCTCTTACTGGCTTGACTAAGAAGGGAGTTAAATACCTGTGGTCGGACAAATGTGAAGCCTCTTTTCAAAAATTGAAAGAACTCCTTTCCGATGCTCCTATTCTTGTTATTCCCGAAGGGAATCAAGATTTTGTTGTTTATACTGATGCTAGTCACGTTGGTTTGGGTGCCGTTCTTATGCAAAAAGAACGTGTTATTGCTTATGCCTCTAGGCAATTGAAGCCGGCCGAGACTAGATATGCCACACATGATTTAGAACTCGCGGCTATTGTTTTCGCCCTTCGAATTTGGCGTCATTATCTATTAGGAGAGAAATTTATTCTTTACATGGATCATAAGTCTTTGAAATATTTATTTTCTCAAAAGGAACTCAATTTGCGTCAACAGCGTTGGCTCGAGTTCCTTGCACCTTATGATCTTGATATTCTTTATACCCCCGGTAAGGGTAATCGTGTCGCCGATGCTCTTAGCCGTAAACAACAAGCATTTGTTTCTATGATGATATCCGAATGAACGATCTCGAGATTTTATCCACTTGTGAGATTCGAGAGCGCGTATCCGATTTGAGCTCATCACTTGTTTTATGTAGCCTTGAGGCTC
Source organism: Allium cepa (assembly GCA_030765085.1). NCBI lineage: Eukaryota > Viridiplantae > Streptophyta > Magnoliopsida > Asparagales > Amaryllidaceae > Allium > Allium cepa. Next base: position 505,934,979 of record CM060939.1, read on the forward strand.
ATCCTTCCCTCTTAGACCGCATTCTTGAAGCTCAAAGGCTAGATCCTGAATTGGTTCTTCTTGGCCAAAATATTAAGGATAAAATTGACATTGAAAGTTTGAAAGACTTTGATATTGATTCTCGTGGCGACATTCGAAAATTTGGTAGACTTATCGTACCAAATATTGGTGATCTTCGTAAAGATATTTTAGAAGATTCCATCGTTCTAAATTCACCATTCATCCTGGTAGTAGTAAAATGTACGCTGATATGAAGCGACTTTATTATTGGGAGGGAATGAAATCTGATATTGCTAACTTTGTTAAGTGTTGCATGACTTGCCAACTTGTCAAGGCCGAACATCAAAGGCCTGGTGGGTTATTGCAACCTTTAGAAATTCCAATTTGGAAGTGGGACCAGATTTCCATGGATTTTATAGATGGCCTTCCCCGTTCTCGTTCGGGTCATGATAGTTTATGGGTGATCGTTGATAGACTTACTAAATTCGCCCATTTTATTCCCGTTCGGTATAACCGAACCGTTCCACTTTTGGCCAAACTCTTTATCAAAGAAATTGATAAATTGCATGGAGTTCCTACTTCTATTGTTAGCGATCGAGATCCATTGTTTACTAGTGGATTTTGGAAGAGTCTTCAAAAAGCTTTAGGAACGAAGCTTAATTTTAGCACTGCTTATCACCCCCAGTCCGATGGACAAACCGAGCGTGTGAATCAAACTCTTGAAGATCTTCTTCGTGCATGTGTGCTCGATTTTGGTGGAAGTTGGGAAGATCATATTTCACTTGTCGAATTTTCCTATAATAATAGCTTCCAGTCTAGTATTGGTATGGCACCTTTCGAGGCACTCTATGGAAGGCCATGCCGATCTCCTTCTTGTTGGCTTGAGGCCGGTGAGAAGCTGGTTTTAGGTCCAGACTTTATTCGTGATTCCACGGAAAAGATTGAACTTATTCGACATAGGATGAAAGAAGCCCAGAGTAGACAAAAATCCTATGCCGATAATCGAAGAAGGAAATTAGAATTTTCTGTTGGGGATCCTGTTTTTATTCGTGTTTCACCTATGAAGGGTGTTGTACGTTTTAGTCGATCGGGGAAGTTAGCGCCTCGATATATTGGGCCATTTCCTATCACTGAACGTATTGGTTCCATGGCTTATCGCCTTGCATTGCCGGCTCAGTTTTCTGCTATGCATGATGTTTTTCACGTTTCTCAATTACGGAAATGCCTTCGGGATTCCGATTCTATTCTTGAGCCTGCTGTTGTGGAAGAAATTGAAGTTTCGCCGAATTTAACTTATGAGCAGCATCCTATTCGAATTATAGCTTCTGAGGTTAAACGACTTCGAAATAAAGATGTTCCGCTTGTGAAGGTTCAATGGTCCTCAAATCCTAAGGATTGTTCTTGGGAATCCAGAGAATTCATCGAGCGTACACATCCGGACTTGCTTACTCCTGCTCTTTGAGGTGAACTTCTTATTTCAAATTTCTCTTGTGTTAATATGCTTTTATGGTTGATACTTTTTATTTCCACCTTATATATATATTGCGAGGACGCAATTTCTTTAAGGAGGGGAGTCTGTAACAACCCGCATATTTATCGAGTTTATATTTAAATATTTTATTTAAATATTAAATCGTTAATCGGATTTTGTTCCGAAAAACTACATTTTGCAAACGGTCAAATTAGGACTCGAGACCACTTCCATTGAGTTCGAAATGCCGTTTACAACTTTTTAAGTATAAACATCGATAGGTTTGGAGTTAGTGAAATTTCACTAACTTTTCCCGCTTTGGACTTTGGGTTAGTTTAGCCTATTAAACCCAAGTTCCAACCCTCTTCTCCTCACTCTTCATAAATTTCCTAACTAACTCAAGCTTTGGCATTAATGGTGAAGAGAATGGGAAATTAAAACTCCAAGCTCAAATTCAATTGCAACTCCAACATTCAACTCCAAATTCAAGTAGAAGATATTGGATTCAAGCTTTGGATTGCTTCTCCTTGCTTTCAAGCTTCATCTTCATAAATTTTAGTGCAAAGGTGAGATTTTTATCTCACAAATCTAGTCTATAACTATATTGGACTGTTGGGAATGATTCCCTATCACTTTTTCATGCACATTTGCATTTGGTTTGGATTGGATTGGCGAAAAACTCTAATTTTTAGCGTTTTGGTGAATTTTCTGAACTTAGGCCGTTCTGGCAATTTTCGTGTGTTCGGAGTTAGGTCGCTCGCGACCTAACCCTTAGGTCGTTCGCGTGTTATCGCGCTAGGTCGCACTGCCTTGAATCTTCACTTCGGAGTTAGGTCGTTTCACGTTAGGTCGTATGGGGTTTCGGTCGTAGGTCGTTTCTGGCCTTAAATTCCCCCTGCAGCGTTAGGTCGTTAGCCTCGGAATTAGGTCGTTGAGCCTTAGGTCGTAGGTCGTATGGACCTTAGGTCGTAGATCGTCCTGGCCATTTCTAACGTCTTCGGAGTTAGGTCGTATGGACCTTAGGTCGTAGGTCGTATGGACCTTAGGTCGCTAGGTCGTATGGCTTTAGGTCGCTAGGTCGTATGACCTTAGGTCGTTAGGTCGTATGGCTTTAGGTCGCTAGGTCGTATGACCTTAGGTCGTTAGGTCGTTTGGCTTTTAGGCCGCTTCCACGATAAGTCGTTCGACTCTTAGGTCGTAACACTTAGGTCGCTCGCCTCTTAAGTCGCTAGGTCGCGTGCCTTTAGGTCGCGTTCCTTTATTAGCTCGCGTGTCTCTGTTAGGTCGCTGACCTTCTTAACTCGCATGACCTAACCCCTAGGTCATTGGGCCTCATTTCTACTAAGGTCGCTGCTTCTTATAGGTCGCTCGGCTCCTTAATTTCTTTAGGTCGTTTGAGTGTTAGGTTGCGAACCCATTTTAGGTCGCATGACCTTTACCCTTTAGGTCGCTGGACCACTAGGTCGTGCCCCTTAGACCCCTAGGTCGCAACCATTAGGTCGCTCGACCCTAACCCTCTTAGGTCGTTAGACCTCATTTTGTCTTCACTAAGTCGTACCGTTTTGGACGGGGCGCTTCCCCGCACCTTGCCGGGGGCGCTGCCCCGCACCCCGCCGGGGGCGCTGCCCCCTGGACCCCCACGACCTGACCGGGAAGGTCGAACCCCGTAAGCGGTGGCGTTGCCCCCGCACCCCCACCTTGGGGGGTTGCCACCCCCCTGGACCCCCCTCCGTAGGGGATCTTATCTGAAAAACATTGAGCTGTTTTCCTTGGATTTTATTCGCAACTCCGTATGCGATCTTTGTGACTGATTGTTTCTACAATTGCTTCTGTGTTTTGTCACTTTATAATATAAAGGTTTCAATACTAGTAGTAAATATCAAAACTCTTTTAACAAACAATTTCAACTCTATTTTTAATAACAAAGCTCTTTTCTTAAACCGTTTTACAATCTATTAGTATATACAAACCTTTACCTCACTCGGATGAGAAATCTAATTAAACGACTTAGTAAAACAAGTGGTATGAAACGCTTGCGTTCACTTCGTCGGTTAATTCTTGGACTTGTTCGATTGAACCTCTTGTGACAATTTCCTAGTGGAGATTTACAGTTTGTTCGTAAATATTTAAGTTAAGCAAGTGGTTATGGGACATGAAGCTAAACTTCTATATTTACTAGCTTAGTGTAATTGACACTTCTCGTTGATCATGACGATCATTCTGATGATTTAGACTAGCAACTGTGCGATGTCTCTTATTGCGAGGTTAGACTAGACACCACTTGTGTGATTCCACTCACACATACCTTTTTTCTTTTTGGTTAGTCTGGACCTTAATCTGTGTGATTCCATTCACACATGTGGGGTAGCTCCCCTTGGTCTTCGGACCGTCATGTGATAGGCCTCTTTCTCTTTTCTATGATTACTGGACTTCTTGCATTGATTTCTAGAATTTATGTCATTAACTTGTTATGAGTACAAGTTTGGGGTATGGTGCCCTTTTCGAATCTTTGAGAAGATTCTTGTGATATTGATTATCTCTTATTGATTGATCTTCTGTTGATCATTATTTACATACTTATAGTGGTATGTCATTATGGATATTTTATGTTTATGCCATATCTTTTATGTTATATCGTGTCATCTGATATTTATAGTTAGACTGGTCCGTTTATTATTTTCTTAAATAATACTCGGGTCAGACCGAGATGTTACAGGTGCTTCTGCTTGACTTCTTCCCAGGGATTCATCACTCTGACTTTTGGCTAACTGTTTAGATTAGCAGTTTTTGTTGTATACACTTGAGATATAGACTCATAGTTATATTCTTTTGTATAGCACGTGTTGCTATTCTTTTGTATTATCGTGGATCTTACTGACCACTACTCTGATGTACACTTTCATGTGTTAGTTATATATTCATATCTTCTTCCGCCCTTGTGATATGGATATCTGTGACTGATTTGTGTTATGATTATTTCTATGTTTGCTTTCAAAGATTATTTATAGCCACCGTGTGATAAGCAATTACATGGATGGTCGCTCCTCAACAGCCTTATTCTCCATGCTAGTTGACAGCACTACACCGTAGTGTTCTTGGCTAGTGTGGGTATAGAGGTGGGGCGTCACAACAAACTTCTACCACCACCTACAAGTTATACATCCCCCACCATGAGATACACTATATAATTTGGCCTCAAAAGCGTTTGTAAAACCAGAAAGACCTCTTTAAAGTCATCATGGATTTTCTGACTCGACACCCGTCTACCACTTGACTTGTGCTCTCCACACGGTCACCAATGATACCTCGAGCATCATCAAAATAAAGACTCCTGTCAAAAATATGACTACTAACATGTCCATCAAAAGTAGCGCACACATTTGCCTCCCCACCTACTTATAGACTAGGCTCTTTAACTGTCATTGGCTTCTATTATTGACCACATGATGAAACAATCTATAAAGGTTTTCATCATTTAATACCCGTCTCATCACAATATAACCATACTTTTTCACTCTCAAAATTCCACCTCGAGTCCCATAAGTGCAACCACGGAGGTCCACCAAGAGAAATGAGATTATGTGAACCAGTAGGGACATGCCTCACTCCCAAGACTTCTCTAACCACACCATTATGCATACAAAATCGGATATATCCAATACCACAAACTGGTTGCTTACTCCATTGGCGGTCCTAATCATGTCGACAATATTCTTATAAGAAGAATAACTCCTCGCATCACCACATATGTGAAACTAGCATCCAAATCCATCTTCCAAGGCTTAACATCACTAATGAGGACATCACAAGAAGTATCACTGTCACTGCCTTCAGCTATGTTCGTCCATGTATCACTATCATTGTCACTATGTATAGCCTTTTTTTGATTCTTTTATACGATTCACACTTCTTGCACATATAAAACTTTTTATGACAATAATAACAAAAGATACATTTCGACATACCTTTACCATTATCGACTTTTTCCTTTAGTTTTGTATCCCAGTTTGAGTACCTTGCTACCATAGCCTCATCTTCAACTGAATTCAAGGTTGTCCCTTTCCTTCTATGTTCTTCATTCAAGAGACTATTCCAAATAGTATCCAATGAGATAGTTCCAAGAGCATTAGAGTTACTTAATGACACAATTAATGTTTCTCAACTTTCTTAAAGCAAACTCATCAACAAAAGACCATGTAATTCATCATCAAATTTGACATCCATACTTGACAGTTGATTTATTACATCTTGAATTTCATTCAAATGCTCTGCTACAGACTTCTCTCTATCCAGCCTTAGCTGAACCAATTTTTGAACAACAAAAGTCTGACCGGTATCACTTTTTGACTCATATAAAGATACCAAGTTGTCCACAAAACCTTTATGGATTTACAACTAGCAAGTTGGTGGAAAACTAAATCATCAAGATACCGACGAATCAAAGCAATCACCTTCTTATCCATCTTCTTCCAATTTACCCTCCTCTATATTTAAGGATCTCTTCCCATCAACTTCAATTGACTCATAAAGATCATTGAGATATAAAACATCCTTCATATTAGGCTTTTAAATACCCTAATTTTTTTCCATTTAGAAGAGCAATCTTAGAGAAGGAAATTAAATCTGACGTCTCAACAACTATATAAATCCAAAATTACCCTTAGCCTTTCGATGATCTAGCTCTGATACCAATTTATTAGGATTTTTGTTGCGTAAAATCTAACAAAGGATAAAAATTATTATGGAACCCTACCCTAGAATTTTATATCATCCAAGTACAAAGGATAATATTGGATGGAAATAATAATATTTGAAGACATGGTGAAGATAGATTTGAAACACAAAGAAATCAAGTGTGCAACACACAATATTCCATCCAATAACCAATTATATCGATTTTCGAAATACAATTGTTTATGATTAACCCACCAAATTAAAGTGAAAAAAACAAAAATATAATCAATAACCTAATTGAAAAGGGGTCTTGATCTCTATAACAATGGCCTCTTGGCATTTGGAGGAGAAAAAAAGATGGATGAAGAGACAAATACCAAATACTTTTTCACCTTTTCCACTCTCTCTTCCAGGCTCTATTTATAACATTGGTTACTTAATGCCCAAGTTAATATTATATGGTAAAAAATAAATTGATTAGCCAATTAGAGAGAGAAATCAACGTAACCAAATAAACCTTTTACTTAGGGAAAACAAAATTTTCTCTTTCTTTCTTTTGCATATTTTTTCCTTCGTTTTATGATTTTGTATTACCAAAATTTAACATTGTAGGTGTAAATACACACATGAAATAAATTTGAAAATCAAGCCTATATATTATGTGAAATTGTTAACTTTGATTTAACATTGCATATAATTTAATCTGGAAAGTAAGGGTAAAAGTAGTGCCTAAATTTATGAGATAACCCGGATATTGTATAATAATTCCAGTTTTGTTAGTTGAATGATATATGTTAATAAACATGAAATGGGAAGTTGTTATAAATTGAATTGGGATTTAAATTGTATTTTAACTCATTGGAATGAAGTATGTGACAATGTAAATTCCAATAAATTATACGGTTTTGCAATTGTGAATAAAAGTGTATCATTTGAAATAAAAAAAATTATACCTAAAAGAAAGAGGTTACAAAATATGGATGTTTACCGTATTTTGTATCATCTATTTCAATAATAATATATTAGCTAATTCCTTGAAATTCCAAACATAGCACAAGTCCTCTTTAGACAATTTATGGAGAATCACAGTGTTAACATTTCCTTTTGGGAAGATGTAATTCCAATGCATTAAAATGCAGAAATCCCTAAGTATAAACCAAAGTAATATAAGTAGTGATAATAATAACAGTTTAATTTTGAATCTAATATATGGGATTGAAGATGAGTTAGAAAATAAACAATAAGGGAAGAAATATAAATAAAGCAATGGTGAATTAAGATGATATAATATTCAAAGAAAGGTAGTTAATAGTTTAAAAGGAACTGTAAGCAATATTTACCGCTGTTAAGTGGAATTTAAGCGGTAAAACATATTTAATCCATTAAAATTAGACGTAAGTGATAAATGACATTAAAGGCCGTTAATGAAACAAGAAGTTAGTATTGTAAAAATAACTGAATATTAATAGTTAAACATGGGAGGCATAGTAAATAAATAGATATATATAGCCTTAGTTACTTATTTGTGGTGGGTGTGAATTATTAATCCAGTCAATAACTTAGATTAATTAAAAATGTTGTAATTATTGATATGGGTTGGAATGCATGGTTAGTAGTGTTACATAATAGAAGCATGCCCACCATTTATTCGAGCTTTTGACCAGGCAATATTTCGATGAACCAGACTTCGAAGTTATCAAGGCAAGTAGCTCATAGGGATGATCCTAAGGCCTAGATACCAAGTACAACCAGGATCACAACACAGGAACCAAACCACCATTGAAGTGCCAACACTCCAATACCTAGGTGTGGATTCGATACCGAGCCATCCTTAGAGATCGGTACCGATCCCCAAAGCTCCACCATTGGGGTCCATTTTCCTTCTATAGGTACTTCATGGTGTCAAGACTCCATTTTCCTTCTATAGATACTTCATGTGATTCTCTACCAATCTCCATGAGCTCTTGATTCAGCAACTCCGTTCTTCTATAATTCGATCATTTAGACTCCAAAACACCTAGGCGACTATGCAAACAAAGCCCGGACTCATAACACGAACAATGAGAGGGACCACCATGAGGATTTTCAGGGCCCCACTCCCCTTCTTTAAAGATCGATACCAATCCCTCTATAGGGGTCGGTATCGATCCTCATACTTAGCAGGTATATCATTGGTTTTTTCTAGAGGACTTCGTCTTGGCACTGAGCTTCTGTAGGAAAATTTAAAGGAAGATATTTATTAGTTTATCCCTATAAATACAAGTAGCATGGTTCATTCTAAGGATCGTTACGCTGGTGTTATGCACAAACTCTATTGTACGTTGGGATCCCAACCAATCATGCCTACTTGTATCACAAAATCAAGTGCAAAAGCAATAAAATCATTCATGTGGACGTAGGCCAAGATTGTCGAACCATTACAAAATCAGTGTGTGGTTGTCTTTCTCTATTTTCATTTTACATTCTTCATTTATCCTCTACTCTCTTTCTATTTTGGGTGTTTGTGCCATTTTTGGTGCAAACATTTTAGTGCTTTCACTGAGAATGATTCTCAGGCCATGTAACGACCCATAAATTTTTAATAATTAAAATTGTTAAATTGATAAAATTTTGGTAATTTAATATGAAGAAAAATAAACTTTGTAAGAAAATAAGAAAGGAATGTTAAAGTGGAAATGCATATGTTATTCATAAGGTAATATAAAAGAATGAAACTTATCTGAATGAATTTATTTGAGGATTCAATCATAATAAATGTACACATTTAACAAATTGAATATAATTAAGAACAATTGTTAATACAAAGGAAAGAAATTAATTAAATCCATCAGGTCATTGCTTGATTTCTTGCCTTTTTCTAGATGGCCTCCTTATTTCTTGCTTTATCCATACAAACTCTTTTCCTAGCCATGTATTTCTCATTTTCAAATCATGTACAAGAAGAATTATTTCTCATTTCAAAATTCCTCATTTTCATTTGCATTTAAGAATAAAACATATACACGTTTCTTTCTCCTTAACTTATGCCTTTTCTGTTTTTTAGCATTCACTCTCACTTTGCTTGCCATCCAAACCATCTATGTATCAACACAAAATTTTAATTATTTAATTTAGATAATTTTTTATTTAAAATATAAATTTTGATGTGGATTAGAATTCCACACATGAACTAATAGAATATTTTCCGGAAATGTAAATTTTGTCAATATGGTCAAACTTTGACTTCTAAATTTAAAAATTTAAAAGTTTGAAAATTGGAATTTTATCATTTATTTTGAAAGAGAATAAAATTTTAAGAATACTGTTTTTTGTTTCGTTGGAAACTGAATTGTAATGTGAAAGTTATGCATTTTTAACTGTTGTGTGTAATTTGCTGTATTTAACAAAATTGTTTACTTTAAATTATATAAATAATATTTTATTAGGTCAAGCAATGTTCTAATTTATGTTTTCAGGGGTAAAATAACTTTTATTGTATATATTTTGGTTTTGAAACATATTTAAAAGTGTAATTGACATTTTTCAGTGTCAGTTGAACTTTGTTTACAATTTCTGATTTCCAACTTCAGTTAATTTAAGAAATTCTTTATTTATTTTTATATTTGTCTTAAGAACTTATTTTATTCTCATTCTCACTTTATTTTGTTTCTCAAAGATTTGTTTTAAACCATTTTTAAGAAGAGTTGTAATTTCCCAAAGTTAAGTGGATTATGTTTGCAATTTTCTTAAGCTAGTTTCAATAAATTAAGCTATTTTCTTTATTCATCTTTCTATTTTCCTAAAATATAATTATTTACTTTCTTTTTCACTTTATTTCGGTTTGTTTTTTTTTATTCACTGATATTTTTTTTTTTAAAGTGTGGTAGAAATTTTTCCAATTTTTTTAATTTAGATGAATATATTCGTACAACATTTTTTCCCACTGTGATTCTTTTAAATTTGGTTATATACCTTTTTAATTAAGAAATTAATATTGGGTAAAAAAATAAATAAGAAACGAATAGTTTTAATCACGTTACTTTTGTCAATTATTTAAGCGTACGTTTCAATTAAAAATTTGCATCTAGTACACGCTCAAAAATTTCATACCCTAGCTAATAAAAATCAAACCTTTTATATAAATATATATATATATGTACAATACTTATTTTGCGGTTGTTTTACTGATATTGGTTGTATACTTTTTAAAGTAAGTAATAAATATTGTGAAAGGAAACAAATTTTACGTATATACATCAGTTTATTTATTACATGTTAAGTAATCAAACCAATGTAATCAAATCAAAAGTTAATTTAGTAATAAATTTTAAAATTTATAGAGTGTAAATAGGCTATTTAATTTCACGTTTAAATTTGTACGTTTATATCTGTTTTGATTAATTTTGCTGGCGTATAAATGGTATGTATTTAATGAATATTCTTTAAACGTATATCGTACTATATATAAGTAGCAAATAAATAAAAAAACGTACAAATTTAGATACGTTATTTTTGTTAAATTGGGCGTATGTTTGATTTAATTTTTGCTTTTATAGTATGCATTCTTAAAATTCTTACCTTAGATATTAATAATTAAATTTATCAGTAGACATGCAATTCTGAGTGGGAAGGGAATAGATTCCCTAGCCATCCAATTCCATATAAAACTTGCCTTGAATTCACGTGTTAATTTCTACTCTTTCCATTGGCCTCTCATATATAATTGGTATAAATCTTTGAATACAAATAACTGTTTGATTTCCATTCTTCCTTGCCTATAATTACGCAACCCTCTGTAATTAAAGCCCACGTTTCCAAAGTTTCAATAGCCATTCCAATTTCATTTATTTCTTACTTTGTTAGTCCTGTAAACTTTCTACATTTTTACATTACCTCTCATATATAATTTGGAACAAAATCTTCCAATTTCTGTAGACGTTTCAAAAAAAATTAATTCTTGCCACTTTCCCCTCCTTGTTTTACGCAACTCATTTTTTCATTATTAAAACTCACGTATTTCATTTCCAATTACCTCTTGTATATGTGGAATAAATGCTTCCTATTGCTTCTGACATTTCAAAAATTATTCCTTGCTATTTTATTTCACCTAAATTCACGCAACCCATATGCAAACTTTCCTATATAAATTTATAACCCATGTTCATAAAATTAAATCGTCACTTCACTGATTTAAATATAAACCCACGTATAAAGTTCTGTTCCATCTCGTTTAGGTTCAATCTTCTCTCTCTAGCACGAGCTACATCAGGTAAATAGCTTCTCTCCTTCTCCTTTCTTATTTTTCTTCTTTAGTTTTCCTTTTATTTCCATCCTTGTTCCACGTGTGTCAAAATTCTTTTTTTCCCAATCTTAGTTCCTGTTGCTATTAAAAATTTGCTACGATCATTTTGAATTCGCTTAAATTGTTTATTTATTTTGTTCAAGATCAGAATTGGCTTGTCGCATCCTCTGAAAATTGATCGTGCCTTCTGTACGCTTTTCGGTGTAGATATTCATCATTTTGTATCAAAACTCCAGCAGCGTAAAGGTGAATATTCTCACCAAACCAACGTACTTATAGATATGTAAATTAATAACAAGTGTAATTGTAGAATATTTATATTTTATTTTTCTTGCTTGTGATATAAAATTATGATGTTAAAAACCCTGTTATTAATTAGACACATCATCGGTCATATTATATACCGTTGTATTTAAGCCGTTATACTATTTATTTTTTTACTGTTTATCACCGCAAGTTCCCTGTAGAATAGAAATCGTTACGGGCTGAAATGATAGGCCTAAACTATATTGTTTATTTATTTATTTATTTATTTAACTTGGGATGCGGGTTTGAAATGATAGAAAACGGGTTTTTCTTTGTAAATTACGGATTAAAATGATATATTATCAGTATCACTTGACCTAGGTCAGAAAATATTATACAGACCCGTGGTTATTTTATATATATTTTTCTAGAAATTTTAAGTATTTTAAATATATATATATTTTAAGTATTTTAAATATATATATATATATTAATATTTTGATTTAAATTAGGTTAAAATAGTTGTTGGTAGTCTTATACAAGTTAAATGTATAAATAAATAAATGGTAAGTTGGAATTCGAAGTAATAAATTCATTTTGGAAATTTTGATGGAATTCAAGCTAAGTATGTAAATGTAATAAATTTTGATGTAAATTGGAATTTAAATAAAATAATAAGGTGTTATTGAATTTTCTATGAATTTAATAGTTAAATAAATAAATACTTAAACATAAAATTTGAAATATATCTTAATTTAGAAATGGAAGTTTGGTTTAAGAATAAAAAGGTAAGTTAATAAATAAAGAGGAAATTTAGCTATATTTTGAAATGGTAATTCAACTAAATGGTTAAGAAAATTTTGAATATAGAAAAATACAGAAATTTGGGTATTTAACTTTAATAAGTAAAGCCTTGAGAGGTTGATATTTATTAGTGGAATATACTTCATAAAAATCATAAATTTTTGGGTAGATTTAAATGACTATTTCAAATGGATAATATGATTTTTTTATAAGTTAATTTTGTTTAAAATTTAAGTTTAATTATTGATGAATTTATATTGAAGTCTACAAAAAATTAATTAACTTAAAACTGTTGTAAGGGATATTACCGCACTTTGTAAGTGTCGTAGTTGATGCAAATGGACTAAAAGCTAAAAATTAATTAAGGGCTATTGCAGTACTTGGTAAGTGCTGTGGTCACGAAATTTAAATTAAACCCGATTAAATAAAAAGGTTACAGTAGCACTTGTTAAGTGTTGTAGTGGCTGAAATTGAGATTTTTGGATATTCGATTCGTAAATATAATAACGTCACTTTTAAAAGTTAAAATGAAGTATTTGATTTAATATTAACTATTTTGGAATTTATAACCACGGGTATTAATAACGTTGGTTGTTAAAGAGACCGGGGTCGGATATGGGCATACTCTTTGTCGATACCGAAAACCACTTTGACAACCGTGTATGCGGTGGAGATTCCAGAATGAAGTAGGATGGTGGTGGCGTTCTATTAAGGTATGTATGTGGACCCGACTCCCATGAGTTGGCAAAAGGTGGCTAAAACAGGAGCGATCGACGGGCTAAGGAGATAGCACCTCTTATCGGACGCACTTCTTCGTATGTCATTCTATTACTCTGTGATTGTTTGGTGCGCACCTTTGATTTGGGTGTGTTTGTTCGAGGTGGGCGGTAGTAGCTGCTACGCGCTATCACCGGTCCGAAAGCGTAATTGGTATATCTACCCTAGAATTGCCTAGTTGTGCCATGTCACCTACCCTAGCGAGCCTTGTATGAGTTTAGATTTCTCCCGTAGTCCGTGTGGTATCCTCTAGTGGCTTCCCGATCAGGAGGAACTATGATATTGGATGGACAACTGGGACTATTACGTGTTAAGGGGAATATTGGGTCACTTCTTAACGCTATTTTAAAGTAAGTTTATTTTACTTATAGATGCTATTATAATAGCAAAATATTACCACATAGTAAATAGTTTAATGGATCCCTAGAGGATGTGCGGTCCCAAGCATCCTTTAAGTTATTTGCCTTTATATTATAGTTCACTTGAATTAGCTTACACCGTATAAGTATGTATGTCCTGACTCGAGTGTTTGTTTTTATTTTCTTACGCTCGGGGCAGCCTGAGTATTAGTTCGGACTTCTTTCCCCGGAGCTAGGACTGCTGGAGATCACCTCATCGAGCTGTTGTCCTTTTTCTTTCAGTCTTTTATCTTAGCTTATGTAATCGAGACAAATAAATTTAGGATTTCTGTGGTTGTTTCAAACTGTATTTGGTTTTAAACTATGTAATTATGTACTTATTTTGAGACTATGTGATATTGGCTTCATGAACTACTATTTTCTTTAATTCCGCTGCGAGTATTCTGATTTCTGTGACCTGTGATTATTTATTTACTGTATATTTTGAGATTTGCCAAATTTTATTTACAACGCGGTATTTTGAACAATTCAAGTCCGACATGTGCGGATGTGAATGGTTGAAAATACTGGGTATTACAAGTTGGTATCAGAGCTTTGGCTCTAAGCAAAACTTAGCATGTATGGTAAATTTGATTTACAAAATCACTTTCATTCGAGCTTGAATCTCCTCCTTTTGATTCGATTTCCTTTGGATTTTGAAACGTTCCCTGCGGTTTCAAAGTTCATTCATGTCCCTCACTATTCATCTTCTTTCGATTCTGGAGTATCGCATAACTCCACTTCGGATGATCTTTATAGTGAATTGGTGGTCTCGCCGATATTCTAATAAAGGGGTGAAACTCCTTTACAATTAGCATTGATTCACCAGAGATTTATATTTATCCTTGGTTTAGATGCTAGTATCTTTGGTTATTCCAAACTCTATCTCTTCAGATCAAATGTAGATTTACCCCAGAAAATCCACATCGATCTTATTCTTTAAGTCATGATTGACCCGGTTAAGGTTGCCTGCAATTTATATAAACTTATCCAGTTCCTTATTCTTTTATTTAATCATCGGATCTTCTGATTCCAACTTATCTTTAAATTAAAATCCTCTTTGATTTGAGTCCATCAAATTTGAATCTCTATCCTTGTTTTGAAAAATTTATTCCTATTTTTGGAAAAAAAATCTAATGTTATATATATAAGTATAATTTTCAGAATTTTTATAATTAATTTAACTAGTTGTCAAGAGATGATGGTCTTTGATTTTATTTATGGTTTTGTAAACCATGGGTTTTGTCTCATATATATAATTGAACTATAAACAATGGTTATAAATTAATTTGGAGACAGAAATGAATTTAAAACAAGAATTTGAGAATTCAATTTCCGATGGTTTCAAACCTTGTGTTTAAGGTTTTAAAAGGATATATTATTTAAATTATTTTCAAATAGAAATTTATTTCCAAAGAATTTTGAAGGTTTAAAAATCAGTGCTCTTCTCTTTGTCATTGGGAAATAATTTCGGTGATACTGCAACATCATCGACATTCATTTTCGAGTTTCGAAGTGAAGAGACCATTCTGTAGTCTGGCTACAGTGTTACCTTGTGAATTTAATTGATTTAAATCTTTAAAATATGACTTGATTTATAATATGTAGATATATGATTTAAATTTGATTTGACATATTATGTACATATATTTATTTATCTCTAAATGGTTTGAAGGGAATCAGAAATTTAATTCTTAAATTTTATCTTGAAGAATAATTTCAATTATAAAAAGAAAATCAAAATTTTTAATAAATGATTCAAACTTGAGATAATTAAATTTGAAAGTTTTATTTTTATAATACTCAATTACATTTCAATATAACTTACCTTGATTTTCAGAAGTTAACAATGTAGTTGGATAATATACAATATAAAAAGATTTTATAAATAAAATTTGACTAGTTATAATAAATGTTATACACTTAAATTCTAGTTATAAAAAGATTAACATAGGTAAATAGAATAAAAGGGTAATGGAATAATTTACAATATAAAATGATGTTAAAGGAACTAAGAATAAATTTAAGCAGTTGTAATAAGTGTAAACTTATTTCACATAGATGATAAAAATATATTGAGAGAAATAAATTTAATTATAATTAGGAATAAAGAACAAATTAATTTATTGAACACATTTTTTGAGTATAGCAAATGATTTTCAAACTTATGATTTTAGAAATTTTATTTTAAGACAATTGGAAGATGAAGTAATGAAATTACAAATAGTTAAATTTAACTTAAGTGAAATTAAATAGATGAAATCAATTATTAATTTAAAATTGAATTTGTATGGTTTAGATTAATGGTTCTATTTTGAGTTTCAATTTAGCTTTCTTTCAGGTTGTTTCTGTTCCCTGACCTTCTTTCTTTTCGAGGAAGAAAAGTTTTGAGTGGGGGAGAGTGTAACGACCCATAAATTTTTAATAATTGAAATTGTTAAATTGATAAAATTTTAGTAATTTAATATGAAGAAAAATAAACTTTGTAATAAAATAAGGAAGAAATGTTAAAGGGGAAATGCATATGTTATTCATAAGGTAATATAAAAGAATGAAACTTATCTGAATGAATTTATTTGAGGATTCAATCATAATAAATGTACACATTTAACAAATTGAATATAATTAAGAACAACTGTTAATATAAAGGAAAGAAATTGATTAAATCCATCAGGCCATTGCTTGATTTCTTGCCTTTTTCTACATGGCCTCTTTGTTTCTTGCTTTATCCATACAAACTATTTTCCTAGCCATGTATTTCTCATTTGCAAATCATGTACAAGAAGATTTATTTCTCATTTCAAAACTCCTCATTTTCATTTGCATTTAAGAATAAAACATATATACGTTTCTTTCTCCTTAACTTATGCCTTTTCTGTTTTTTAGCATTTACTCTCATTTTGCTTGCCATCCAAACCATATATGTATCAACCCAAAAATTTTAATTATTTAATTTAGATAATTTTGTTATTTAAAATATAAATTTTGGTGTGGATTAGAATTCCACACATGAATTAATAGAATATTTTTCAGAAATGTAAATTTTATCAATATGGTCAAACTTTGACTTCTAAATTTAAAAATTCAAAAGTTTGAAAATTGTAATTTTATCTTTTATTTTGAAAGAGAATAAAATTTTAAGAATACAGTTTTTCGTTTCGTTGGAAACTGAATTGTAATGTGAAAGTTATGCATTTTAACTGTTGTATGTAATTTGCTGTATTTAACAAAATTGTTTACTTTAAATTATATAAATAATATTTTATTAGGTCATGTAATGTTCTAATTTATGTTTTCAGGGGTAAAATAACTTGTTTTGTATATATTTTGGTTTTAAAACATATTTAAAAGTGTAATTGACATTTTCCAGTGTCAGTTGAATTTTGTTTACAATTTCTAATTTCCAACTTCAGTTAATTTAAGAAATTCTTTATTTATTTTTATATTTGTCTTAAGAACTTATTTTATTCTCATTCTCACTTTATTTTGTTTCTCAAAGATTTGTTTTAAACCATTTTTAAGATGAGTTGTAATTTCCCAAAGTTATGTGGATTATGTTTGCAATTTTCTTAAGCCAGTTTCAATAAATTAAGCTATTTTCTTTATTTATCTTTCTATTTTCCTAAAATATAATTATTTACTTTCTTTTTATATTTATTTCAGCTTCATTTATTTTATTCACTGATTTTTTTTATTTGTTTTAAAGTGTGGCAGAAAATTTTCCAAATCTTTTAATTTAAATGAATATATTCGTACAACATTTTTTTCCCACTTTGATTCTTTTAAATTTGGTTATATACCTTTTTAATTAAGAAATTAATATTGGGTAAAAGAAATAAATAAGAAACGAATAGTTTTAATCACGTTACTTTTGTCAATTATTTGAGCGTACATTTCAATTAAAATTTTGCATCTAGTACGCGCTCAAAAATTTCATACCTTAGCCAATAAAAATCAAATCTTTTATATATAAAAATATATATGTACAATACTTATTTTGCGGTTATTTTACATATATTGGTTGTATACTTTTTAAAGTAAGTAATAAATATTGTGAAAGGAAATAAATTTTACGTATATACATCAGTTTATTTGTTACATGTTAAGTAAGTCAAACCAATGTAAACAAATCAAAAGTTAATTTAGTAATAAATTTTAAAATTTATAGAGTGTAAATAGGCTACTTAATTTCACGTTTAAATTTGTACGTTTATGTCCGTTTTGATTAATTTTGCTGGCATATAAATGGCACGTATTTAATGAATATTCTTTAAACGTATATTGTACTATATATAAGTAGCAAATAAATAAAAAACGTATAAATTTAGATACGCTATTTTTGTTACATTGGGCGTATGTTTGATTTAATTTTTGCGTCTATAGTACGCATTCTTAAAATTCTTACCTTAAATATTAATAATTAAATTTATCAGTAGACATACAATTCTGAGTGGGAAAGGAATAGATTCCCTAGCCATCCAATTCCATATAAAACTTGCCTTGAATTCACGTGTTAATTTCTACTCTTTCCATTGGCCTCTCATATATAATTGGTATAAATCTTTGAACGCAAATAACTGTTTGATTTCCATTCTTCCTTGCCTAAAATTACGCAACCCTCTGTAATTAAAGCCCGGTTTCCAAAGTTTCCATAGCCATTCCAATTTCATTTATTTCTTGCTTTGTCAGTCGTGTAAACTTTCTACATTTTTACATTACCTCTCATATATAATTTGGAACAAAATCTTCCAATTTCTGTAGACGTTTCAAAAAAAATTAATTCTTGCCACTTTCCCCTCCTTGTTTTACGCAACTCGTTTTTTATATTAAAACTCACGTATTTCATTTCCATTTACCTCTTGTATATGTGGAATAAATGCTTCCTATTGCTACTGACGTTTCAAAAATTACTCCTTGCTATTTTATTTCACCTAAATTCATGCAACTCTTATGCAAACTTTCCTATATAAATTCATAACCCTTGTTCATAAAATTAAATCGTCACCTCACCGATTTAAGTATAAACCCAAGTATGAAGTTCTGTTCCATCTCGTTTGGGTTCAATCTCCTCTCTCTAGCACGAGCTACATCAGGTAAATAGCTACTCTTCTTCTCCTTTCTTATTTTTCTTCTTTAGTTTTCCTTTTATTTCCATCCTTGTTCCATGTGTGTCATTTTTTTTTTCCAATCTTAGTTCCTATTGCTATTTAAAATCTGCTATGATCATTTTGAATTCGCGTAAATTGTTTATTTATTTTGTTCAAGATCGGAATTGGGTTGTCACATCCTCTAAAAATTGATCGTGCCTTCTGTACGCTTTCCGGTGTAGATATTCATTATTTTGTATCAAAACTCCAGCAGCGTAAATGTGAGTATTCTCACCAGACAAACATACTTATAGATCTGTAAATTAATAACAAGTGTAATTGTAGAATATTTATATTTTATTTTTCTTGCTTGTGATATAAATTTATGATGTTAAAAACCCTGTTATTAATTTGACACATCATCAGTCATATTATATACTGTTATATTTAAGCTGTTATACTATTTATTTATTTACTATTTATCACTGCAAGTTCCCTGTAGAATAAAAATCGTTACGGGCTGAAATGATGGGCCTAAACGATATTGTTTATTTATTTATTTATTTAACTTGGGATTGCGGGTTTGAAATGATAGAACCCGGGTTTTTCTTTGTAAATTACGGATTCAAATAATATATTATCCGTATCACTTGACCTAGGTTAGAAAATATTATACAGACCCGTGGTTATTTTATGTATATTTTTCTAGAAATTTTAAGTATTTTAAATATATATATATATATATATATATATATATATTAATATTTTGATTTAAATTGGGTTAAAATAATTGTTGGTAGTCTTATACAAGTTAAAATGTATAAATAAATAAATGGTAAGTTGGAATTTGAAGTAATAAATTCATTTTGGAAATTTTGATGGAATTCAAGCTAAGTATGTAAATGTAATAAATTTTGATGTAAATTGGAATTTAAATAAATTAATAAGGTGTTATTGAATTTTCTATGAATTTAATAGTTAAATAAATAAATACTTAAACATAAAATTTGAAATATATCTTAATTTAGAAATGGAAGTTTGGTTTAAGAATAAAAGGTAAGTTAATAAATAAAGAGGAAATTTAGCTATATTTTGAAATGGTAATTCAACTAAATGGTTAAGAAAATTTTGAATATAGAAAAATATAGAAATTTGGGCATCTAACTTTAATAAGTAAAGCCTTGAGAGGTTGATATTTATTAGTGGAATGTACTTCATAAAAATCATAAAATTTTTGGGTAGATTTAAATGACTATTTCAAATGGATAATATGATTTTTTTTTATAAGTTAATTTAGTTTAAAATTTAAGTTTAATTATTGATGAATTTATATTGAAGTCTAGAAAAAATTAATTAACTTAAAACTGTTGTATGGGATATTACCGCACTTTGTAAGTGCCGTAATTGATGCAAATCAACTAAAAGCTAAAAATTAATTAAG
The DNA here is from genome assembly GCA_030765085.1 of Allium cepa. Taxonomy (NCBI): domain Eukaryota; kingdom Viridiplantae; phylum Streptophyta; class Magnoliopsida; order Asparagales; family Amaryllidaceae; genus Allium; species Allium cepa. The sequence goes on from CM060939.1 coordinate 505,955,158, forward strand.
GGCTATTGCAGTACTAGGTAATAAGTGTTGTGGTCACGAAATTTAAATTAAACCCGGTTAAATAAAAAGGTTACAGTAGCACTTGTTAAGTGTTGTAGTGGCTGAAATTGAGATTTTTGGATATTCGATTCGTAAATATAATAACTTCAGTTTTAAAAGTTAAAATGAAGTATTTGATTTAATATTAACTATTTTGGAATTTATAACCACGGGTATTAATAACGTTGGTTGTTAAAGAGATCGGGATCGGATATGGGCATACTCTTTGTCGATACCGAAAACCACTTTGACAACCGTGTACGCGGTGGAGATTCCAGAATGAAGTAGGATGGTTGTGACGTTCTATTAAGGTGTGTACGTGGGCCCGACTCCCATGAGTTGGCATAAGGTGGCTAAAACAGGAGCGATCGACGGGCTAAGGAGGTAGCACCTCTTATCGGACGCACTTCTTCGTGTGCCATTCTATTACTCTGTGATTGTTTGGTGCGCACCTTTGATTAGGGTGTGTTTGTTCGAGGTTGGCGGTAGTAGCTGCTACGCGCTACCACCGGTCCGGAAGCGTAATTGGTATATCTACCCTGACATTGCCTAGTTGTGTCGTATCACCTACCCTAGCGAGCCATGTATGAGTTTAGATTTCTCCCGTAGCCCGTGTGGTATCCTCTGGTGGCTTCCCGATCAGGAGTAACTATGATACTGGATGGACTACTGGGACTATTACGTGTTAAGGGGAATATTGGGTCACTCCTTAACGCTATTTTAAATTAAGTTTATTTTACTTATAGACGCTATTGTAATAGCGAAATATTACTACATAGTAAATAGTTTAACGGATCCTTAGAGGATGGGCGGTCCCAAGCATCCTTTAAGTTATTTGCCTTTATATTACAGTTCACTTGAATTAGCTTACACTATATAAGTATGTATGTCCTGACTCGAGTGTTTGTGTTTATATTCTTACGCTTGGGTCAGCCTGAGTATTAGTTCGGACTTCTTTCCCCGGAGCTAGGACTGTTGGAGATCACCTCATCGAGCTGCTGTCCTTTTTCTTTCAATCTTTTATCTTAGCTTATGTAATCGAGGCAAATAAATTTGGGATTTCTGTGGTTTTTTCAAACTGTATTTGGTTTTAAACTATGTAATTATGTACTTATTTTGAGACTATGTGATAGTGGCTTCATGAACTACTATTTTCTTTAATTCCGCTGCGAGTATTCTGATTTCTGTGACCTTTGATTATTTATTTACTGTATATTCTGAGATTTGCCAAATTTTATTTACAACGCGGTATTTTGAAAAATTCAAGTCCGACATGTGCGGATGCGAATGGTTGAAAATACCGGGTCGTTACAGGCCAACTAATTCCACATCTACTATGGGATTACCCAGGATCCAAGAAAGAGAGCTAGTTTCTCCTCATTCAGATTTGAAATTTCTATTTGAAGCTATCTCCAATGGACCGCAGGAAAGATAAGGCTGCTGCTTCCTCAAGTGCTGCTGATGAAGTAGACAATACTAATTTTAATATTCTGGAAGAAGGAACATAATAAGGAGCCACGAATCTCCTGAATCCATCTGACGCTATCACCAGGACTGACTTCGAAAGGATGACGAAAGAACCGCAATATAGCCATTTAGAGCTGAATCGGCGAATCCAAGAGAATAGGAGCTTGATGAACCAGCTGAGTACTGGACATAGAAGGACCATGAGAGAGCCAACTCCTCCATGCTTGGAATTAGGAAGTTCCTCATCATTTGGCCTTTTCTGAAGGAGCAGACGGTAATGAATAGATGCACACAAAGCTCGAAAATCAAGGAAGGAGTTGAGAACTGATCCCAACCAAGGAATGGGGGCAGTATTGATCCCATTAAGGAGGTCAGTGCAGAACCCATTAAGCGGGGTTTAGGTCTTCAACTCAGTGATGGCATGTAGCGTGTAAGCACTGCGATTGAGCGGGGGACCGAAAGTCAGGAGTTTGCGGGTTGCTGCCGAAGAATGAATATGGAATTTCTAAGCAAACGATTCCTTTGGAGCCTAAACAACGAGGCACGAAAATGGAATGTTTACCAGGTCAAGCACGAGAAGCAGACTATGACTATTGCAACCTAATATCCATTCAAAGACCAAATTGGGCTACAATTGTACGATGACTTATGAGAGAAGGCCAAGACCAAACTAATGACGACTGGGGCACTTTCCCTAGTCGGAATCCTTTTACAGAAGCTATTTTATGCAAAGAGTATCCACGGAGAATGAACATGCCAACTATGTCATCATACTCAAACGACGGATCCTAAACAACACATCATGAAATACAAATAACACCTGGACCCTACCAGGGCCACGGTAACTATCAAATGCAATTATGCAACTGCTTTCCCATTTCCCTAGAAGGAGTAGTGAGCATGTGGTTTACTATGACTACCACCAAGGACCATTTCATCATTTGACCAACTAGCAATTGAGAAATTTAGGATGCACATGACTTACCCTAAGGATGTCATGTCTTTATCAAACTTACTCCAAGGACCGGGGGAATCGCTTAATGACGTTTTGCAAAGATTCAGTATTGCAGTGACTGAGGTGAGCAACCATTAGGAGAATATCATCTTAATATCTTTGACCAGGGGGATCCACTCAACATGGATTTCGAAGAATGGTTACTAAGGAAGCCTCCCTCTACTCTGGATCCCTTTTACAACAGGGCGGCCTAGTATTTGCGCAAGGAGAGGGCTCTATGGACCAAACAAGGAGATAGAACAGACCATCAGGCCGAAGGTATCCAAAAGTAATTACCGTGAAGCAGTCCGGATTGAGTCTTGGGGCATTGATGTGAATGTACATAATAAGAGCAGTGGTCAGAGCAAAGACTGTAGTGGGGCCCCAGATGAAAACCTGGATTCTAGAAGATGACGGAGAACCTCGAGATTTGAAATACACTCCCCGTTTGATGACTCAACTAAAAATATTTACTTAGCTACTCGTGACTCGGAACAATATAGGAAACCAACCCAGAGAGAGTCAACTGAAGACCAGAGGGAATCTGGAAAATTCTGTAGATTTCATGAGACATATGTGTTTGCACCAAAATTGGGCAAACACCCTTCGGAAGTTTTTGAAGAGATAGTAAATGAAGAACTTGAATTAGAAATAAGGACTATCTAACAAAACTCCAAATCACAGAAAAGTAAATTGCACAGAAGACAAGGATTTAGAGTGGTTCGGCTATGCGCCTACGTCCACTATGAAGCTTTTTTCACTTTATTCCCTAATACTTGAAGATTACAAGTGTTTTTAAGCAAATTACAGCAGAAAATGGACTTAAATTCGAAATTATCAGCAAAGGAGGTGGTATGGAGTGATTCCGGCAGTGTTTAGGCTTATTTTTCTTCTCCAAATTCTCCCGTCCCTTTTCTGAATGACCAGGGGCTCTATTTATAGGTGTGGAAGGCCAAATTCCCGCCTAAAGCTCAGGGAGGTTGCCTGGCACGTGAGGGGGGCCCATAAGCCCGCGTTCTCGAAGTCCGTGCCCAGTTTGGGATCGATTCGAAATGAATTTCGAATCGATCAAAGAAGCATCCAATCGAGGCGAAATTTGGTATGGACATTCTTCAACATGCATGTGAACTACTGTAAAAATTTCATGGGATTTGGATCAGTGGATTGGAAGTTATGATCGGTTCGAAATTGGTGTCTTCGGCCTTCTGTTGGTTCGAATCGATGAAGTGGTCTCGTTCGAATCGACCTGTTTGATTCGAGTACTTCGAACCGATCCCAGGGCGCCTCTCTTCGAGTCGATCCTGTCTTTTGCGTGTGGTTGGATTCGAAGTGAGTCTTCGAATCGATGGGGATGGTGTTTGTTCGAATCGATCCAAATGTGTTACCTTGGATCGATTCGAAGTTGTCTTAGCATGTTGGATTCGAAGACAGCGCGATGCCGCATGGTGGGCTTGTAGTCTTGTGAAGATGGATTCGAACTAGCGCATAGTTGATGGAGTCGAAGTATAGCTGCTTTGGTGGATTCGAAGTAAGGTCTAGGTCATGGATTCGAAGTAGAGAACGTCTGATGGATTCGAAATACATGGAGTCGAAGCGGTAGCGTGTCTTATGGATTCGAAGTTAGGGGCACTCTGATGGATTCGAACTTACGTTCTTTTGTTGGGTTCGAACTAGTTGGTTTCGAACATTATGGGTTCGAAACAAATGGTTTCGAACTAGTTGGGTTCGACAGTGATGGTTTCGAACCGAGCGACGTCCATCTTCCTTAACTTGAATCCGTCATAACTTGAGCATATGACCTCGGATTGACTCGAAACTTGAATTGGTGGCTTCTATGGCCTTTCTTGTTATGCCCTATCACTTGTGGCCCGATCCGGACTCGGACAGAATTCATCGATATCCATAGCGGAGTGAAGTGCGATCAATCTCTGAAGCGAACTGTTTTTTGTCTTTGATCAATCTTTTGGTATCACGGCTTTTGCCCGAAAAGCGGGATAACATTTTGCCCCCCAAAGTACGTCTTGTGGGCACATGACGTGCTTTGAATAGTCGCCATGTTATTCTGAAGATTATTGTTTTCTGTTCGTTGAAACTCATTAGAGAATTGTCGTAACCTTGCCTTGATATGGTTGATTGTGTGTGATTGCGCTTGATCATTGGCTGTCGTTGTTGCAACCGGGTGAATATTTGGTCCCTGTAAATGTTCAAAATCGAATGTTAGTTCGATACGTGTACACGTTTATTAGCTTTCGTCCTTGTTAACGTCGTGCGTTCACGAGTTATGTTGGTTTTTTGCTTGCTGCCGAATTCTGTCCCGATTTTCTCCTGGAATGATTTTAGACTCAAGTCAAAGAGTGTTTATCAGTGGTTGTTGATGGATTCGAAGTTATGATTGTATGAATTAATGGCTCTCGAATCGTCGTTGTCTCTGATGGATTCGAAACTTTTGATGGGTTCGAAACTTTTGATGGATTCGAAACTTCCATGGATTCGAAACTTCTATGGAGTCGCAACTTCTGATGGATTCGAAATTTCTGTGGATTCGAAACTTCCATGGATTCGAAACTTTTATGGAGTCGAAACTTCTATGGAGTCGCAACTTCTGATGGATTCGAAATTTCTATGGATTCGAAACTTTTTATGGAGTCGAGACTTCTGATGGATTCGAAACTGGTCGTTCGAATAGATGGGAGTTGAAGTGACACTAATCCCTTTTTGGAATCCATATAAATACACGAGGCTGACTCCATTTTCACTTTTTACTTTTTACCATTGCCTTAGCTGTTTCTTCGAATCGACTTTCCAGAGCCAAATCAAACGAGGGATTTTCACGAATCGATCAAATTCCTTCAGGCTTCCACTTGTAACCAAATCAAATCAGGTAACCAAGGGGTCGATTCGAGTTGAGAACGATAGAATTGGAACTTTTCGGCATTGTTTCATCCCTTCTTCTGGAAATTTTGGAGAGTGGTGAGATTTGAACGACGTAGGTCGACTCCACGGAACTGAGGAATGCAAACATTTGAGTCGTATCGATCAGAGTACTGTCTTTCACTGTCTTCGCATCGATCCAGGGGTGAGCGATTCGAGTTGGCTTTGAGCGTGCAACTTCGAATCGATGACTGCAGGAGAACAAGAAAACAGGACTTGCGGTGATCGATTCGAAACGGCGACATTCTGATCGATTCGAAGGTGCTCACTACTGGTGGGTTCGAAACAATGGTACGTGCATCGATTCGAAGGGGCTCGACTCCGATTGATTCGAAATCAGGTGAAACTCCATGGATTCGAACCGCTCTAGATGGATTCGAAGGAGCTCGTCTTCGATCGGTTCGAAGTCAGGTGGGGTTTCATGGGTTCGAACTGCTCCTCCGTTTCCAGGTTGCGTCGAGTCGAACTACGTGGCATTGGAGCGCACCGACTCGGAGTTCATCGATCTGACTTGTGTCGAATCGAGTCGATCGATTTGAGCGTTCTTGTTTCTGGAATTTCCACTCCTTCGATTTGTTTCATCCTCTGAACTATGACCAACTTTAAATCGGATTTTAACGAACTTAATAATTTCTTTCGCATACTTGATTCCGACGAGCTTTGGCCTTGCATGACTAAAGTTGACTTGACCTGCCTTCTTTTGAGAGCTCGTCGATGGCACCATAACTCAAACACATATAACGAATTCATACTTCAGTTGGCCAGTAGTATTGGAGTGACGTGAAAGTGACGGTCAGCGATGACGGTCGCTTTCGTTTTTTGACTCCGAGGGTTTGTCGTTCGGACTCCGCGTTCCAATCCCGTAAAATTTGTTTCAGTTATGCACTTCCACTGCACGTCACATTCATATACTTCACACCGGGGAATATACGGGTTTTCTCTGTATTTGACGCTGCCTTCTCGTGAGTTAGTTAATTATGGCGTCTTCGGGTTCTAAACAACAAGAGTTACAGAGCTTGCTCCGTCCAGCGCTAGAAATTCCAGAGATTCTTCCTGAAGTGATAGATCCTGCTCCGGACGAGTTGCCGGAGGCCTTACTTATCGAGGATCCCATAGACTCCGTCCGATCCAATATTTCTGGAGCATTGTTAGGCCGGATATGTTTGAAACATAACTTGTCCCTGGATGACGTTTTGCTTCCTGGAGTTGAGGATAGACCTCACAATCCACCCGAGGGTTACACTGCTTTCTATCGTCATGCCTGTGCGGCCGGAACCCTTCCTCCGTTTAATCAATATATCAGGGAGATGCTGTCGTTTATTGGAATAGCTCCCGGGCAACTTCACCCCAACGGGCACGCGTTGCTGAATAGTGTTTTCATTTTATTCATGGACTGCCTTTTTCGTCCGCCTAAGCCAGCTGAGATTAGACACATATTCAATTTCAAGAGTAGAGGTGATAGTCCGTCTTTCACCTTTCTGGAAGCAGTTAGAAACTGCCAGGTTGTGACGGGAGCCTGGACCAGACTTAGTTACTTTAAGAATGAATGGTTTTTTGTCCGATGCCCCCCAGGATTCGCTAGGCGATGGATGTCCAGACGTGAGTGCCGTAAAATACGTAAGCCTTCTTTAATAGTTATTGTCGACATTCGAACTGACATCAGGTGTTTTCATTACAGCTATCATATCGAGGCCGGACGGCGGTCAATACAGAAGCGTCATCCGAAGTTTACAAGAGACTCCGGGTGACTTGCGGCACATTGACTCGGTCTTAACTGATGATAACTTAAGGATGCTGGGCTTAATTGAGACGAACCAAAGTACTGTCGTTAAGGGGTTGGCGAAATCGGCTCCGAGGGCAAAGAAGAAAACCGGTGCAGCGATAAGAGAGATGAGCGATGATGAGAGGACGCCTAATGACACCGGACTAGCAGCTGGCTTTCCCAAAACAGGAAAAAAGCAGAAAGGCAAGGCTGTTGTTCTTAAATTTAAGAGACGGAAGTCTGTAATCGTGTCTCGCTCGATCCCTGGGATTATTTCTTCTGACTCCGCTATTTGTCAACCAGGAAACATTTTCGCAGGTCTGGATGACGTTCCCATCCCGGAATGCGTTTCTCTTTATCACGAGTCCGGGTTGGTTGAGCTTCGGGAAGCGTTAAACATAAGCGAGCTTTTACCCGTTAGTGCAGCCGATACTTCTGGTTGGTCGGAGGCTTTGCGCATTTGCATACACCTTCATGACACTACATGACTGCTTTACTTGCCATATCTAATTTGCCTGGCCCTTAACCGAACTGCATCTCTTTTTCAGGTAATATGGCTGGCCGTCAGACTACACTGGACAAACTCCGGAGAGTTCATCACCCCCCAACCTATCATGAATCTCGGCGTGGGGGCCCTGATCGCGATCGCGACCGGAGGCAATATGGCCAGGAGTACCACGCAAAGGATCATCATCGAGGTTACTCTAGCCAGGAACGATCAGACAGAGATCGTAGACATCGCTCCCCATCTCGATCTCCTCCGCAATCCCGAAGTCATGTCCAAACATCCGAGCCTCTGCGACATCAGCCATCTTCGCAGGCTTCGAGGCTTGAGCCACATCGTTCTCGAATCGGGGTTGCGACTTCCACGTCTGCGGAAGAGACCCTTATTGAGTCTTCTGGCGAAGGGGCCATCAGGCTTGCTCAACTGAGGAAAGATTTTCCAGAGATCTGCTTTGATGCTTGTATTTTTCCCCCCAATCTTAAAAGAATTCCCGATGATGCCGCGATTACGGCGCTCAGCTACACCCAGGACTTTTTCGCTCAGTACAAAGAATGGTACAAAGCGGCCGTTAAGGCTTCCAAAGCTGCCTTCGACCGGGCCCAAGTCATCGAGAAGCTAGAGGCCGACTTGGCTCAAAAGAGTCGTATTGTCGACATACTCCAATCTGAGGCGGAATCTTCCCGCAAGGCCGAAGTCGAGTCGTTACAGAAGGTTGATGAAACATTGGTCGAGATGGCGAAAATGCAACAGGCACATTGTACATTAGTTGAAGACTTAGGCCACCGATACAAGAATGTCGAAACTGAGCGAGATGCGGTAGTCAGGGAACTAGAGGAGCTAAAGGCTAAGTTTGCTGACATGAATAAAGAAAAGGACGACGCGAATGTGGCTGCACAGGAAGCGTGTGAGCAGGCTGTATCTTTCCGAGCTGAGCGCGATGCGGCAATTAAGGAACTGGAGGTGCTAAAGGCTAAGTTTGCTGATATGAATAAGGAAAAAGACGACGCGAACGTGGCTGCGCAAAAAGCGTGTGAGCAGGCTGTATCTTTCCGAGCTGAGCGCGATGCGGCCATTGCAAGGGTTAAGGAGGTTGAATCGGAGGTGGAGGAGAGAGTCCAAGCGGAGAGGTTCAAAATGGAGGCCGAATTCGACGATCTCTTGGACACATATAATGCCAATGTACTGGAGTATAGAAACCTCTCCTGGCTAGGGGATTACTCGATGCCTCTCTACAATGCTTGGAAGAAATTGGTGGAAAACAAGAGGATGTCTTGTCCGGATTCGGTATTAGATGAGTTTGAGCTTGAGTCGCGTTTGCTCAGCGAGGATGAGAGGAGGACTCTTCATGAAGCAATCGTTTCCGTTGAAAAAGAAAGACTTGGAGTCCATCAAACGGAGGTTTGTGAAGGTTCGGGCATTGTGCATCATAGCGAGAATATTGAAGTCCCCATTTCGACTTCGTCCGGAGCTGTTGCTGTAGTTGATTCGCATGCTATTCCAGCCTACAATCCGGACCAACCGGAAATGTCTTCGGGCACGGCTCTCGCCCCCGAGCTTGTTCAGGCTCCAAGGCAAGGTAAAGCGGGTATTTTGACTACTCTCTTTACGTCTTAAGACATTGGTTGTCGAGGGAATTTCTTGGTCTGACAGCTCTACTTTTTGTTGTTTAGAGACCGAGAGTGTCGCACCCGTGCTCCCTGTTCCTTCGGCTTTATATCCCACGCATGGAGTTGTTGCCACTGAGGCGATCTCAACCGCCGCCATGGTTGGTGACATAGGAGAGGGAGGATCGATGTCATTCGACGTTCAAATGTTTGAAGAGCTATTTGGTCATCCTCTTGATCCCGTGCCTGACCTCTCTTTTGCGACGAGCGGAGCTGCTCCAGTTTCTAGTTCGATTGTGACGACCACTGGCGTACCTAGCGCAGCTCAACTGTCTCGAGAGGAGGAGATTTTGGCAGAGATAAGTGCCGAGATGGCCAAGACAGTGGCAGTTGGTCCCGGAGGTGACGCCGTTCCCCCAAGCTTATCTTCTCTAATGATGATTTCTCCTGGTGGCACGGTAATCGTCTCGAGTGTCGCTGAACATGTATCTGTTACTGCTCCCATGCCTTCGGTTCGCCCTCATAAAAGGATCTCCATCCCTTCCAGTTCTGAGGAAGATGTCGATATTATGCCAGACCCGGAGGACGTTCCTAAGAAAGGCAAAAAGTCTCGCAGGAAGCCAGGCAGTGGGTCTACCGGCTCGACTCCGAGGAAGAAGCATCGGAGGAAGATAGAGTGAGCCCTTTGCTTTGTCAAGAGTTTACGGATAACAATTCTTTTGTCTTTTCTCTTGTTCTTTTTTGGGCCATGTGTATGTGTGGATTCGGCCTCCACTTAATCGAAGCATCTTTACTCGCCATGTAATCAAACCTGTTTTTATTGGCCGATGAAATGGGAAATTATTCTTTTCTTCTTACCTAAATGCCTTGTAGCGTTTGTTTTGTATCCGTTCAGTATTTTTACAGCTTCGTGTCGTGACTTAATGAATGAGTCGGATTCTGATTATATTATCACTTAAGCCAGTGATTAACACCCAGCTTTTTGCCCCTTAGTTGCGGGGAATAATACTCATATTCTGGTGGCTGATTGCGTTTATTGCAAGCCTTTGGGCACACGCCCCCCTTTTGAGGTCTCATGACGATTTGAGATCGATAATCTGTTCCGCATTCCAGGATTCTGAGTGTTATCGATGTTTGGAACACAGTTCGCGCTTTGAGAATCTGGATTAGATGTCTATACCCCAATTCACACTCTGGGAAGTTGGAGTCCGTTCGCACTCCGGGAACGATTTGTTGGATGTTTATATTCCAATTCATACTCTGGGAAGTTGGAGTCCGTTCGCACTCTGGGAACGATTTGTTGGATGTTTATATTCCAATTCATACTCTGGGAAGTTGGAGTCCGTTCGCACTCTGGGAACGATTTGTTGGATGTTTATACTCCAATTCACACTCTGGGAAGTTGGAGTCCGTTCGCACTCTGGGAACGATTTATTGGATGTTTATACTCCAATTCATACTCTGGGAAGTTGGAGTCCGTTCGCACTCTGGGAACGATTTGTTGGATGTTTATACCCCAATTCACACTCTGGGAAGTTGGAGTCCATTCGCACTCCGGGAACGATTTATTGGATGTTTATACTCCAATTCATACTCTGGGAAGTTGGAGTCCGTTCGCACTCTGGGAACGATTTATTGGATGTTTATACTCCAATTCACACTCTGGGAAGTTGGAGTCCGTTCGCACTCTGCGAACGATTTATTGGATGTTTATACTCCAATTCACACTCTGGGAAGTTGGAGTCCGTTCGCACTCTGGGAACGATTTATTGGATGTTTATACTCCAATTCACACTCTGGGAAGTTGGAGTCCGTTCGCACTCTGGGAACGATTTATTGGATGTTTATACTCCAATTCACATTCTGGGAAGTTGGAGTTGGTAAAAGGATTATCGTGTATCGATCCCTGCGAATGCTGGTATTGTATTCTGCCCCCGAGCTCGGGTCTCACTCAATGAGCGACAGGTCGTATCACAGTTACTCCCTGTTCGAATAAATCCCACTGTGTGATGGAATTTAGCTCTTCGTGCAACGTGATATAATGTGTTATTTTCAGTGAATCACAACTTTTGGCTCGAAGAGATGGCATTTTATTGCTGAAACGAAAGAAACATGGCAAAATCAGTTGCCTTATTACAAATTCAAATTTCAAAATGCAAAAACAAAAATGCTGAAGAAGAAATTGATAAGAAATAGATAAATAAAGCCCGTCAGATGTAGTAGTGACGGAGGCTTCTGCTATTCCAGGCTCTTGGTAAAGTGAGGCCATCAACTGTTGATAACTTGAATGTGCCATCTCTGAGCTTTTGTGAAATCATATACGGCCCTTCCCAATTTGGGTTCATGTGTGAAGGAACCGGGTAAATTCTTTTAAGTACCAGGTCGCCGGATTTAAAAGTTCGTGGGCGGACCTTGGCGTTGTATATTCGAGCGACTCGACCTCGATATGCAGCTGCTCTCACATCGGCTTCTTCTCGCTTCTCATCAAGCAGATCTAGGGATTCAGCAAGCAATATACCGTTTGTTTTCGGGTCGTAGTATGTCACACGGTGAGAGCGAACTTCCATTTCGACTGGAATAACTGCTTCAGAGCCATAGGATAGAGAAAAAGGGGTGTGTCCGGTCGCAGTTTTGTGAGTCGTTCTGTACGCCCACAGAGCCATTGGTAGTTCATCAACCCACTTGCCCCCAGCTTTCTCCAATCTTTTCTTCAATATAGACTTGATAACCTTATTGACGGCCTCGACCTGACCATTTGCTTGTGGGTGCGCTACTGCTGAGAATCTCTTATGGATGTGAAATCGCAGACAGAAGTCCTTGAATTCAGCACTGTCGAATTGGGCTCCATTGTCGGTGATAATAGTATGCGGGAGACCAAACCGGCAGATGATGTTGCGTACCACGAAGTTGATCACCTTTTTTGTTGTTATCGTTGCAAGGGGCTCAGCCTCAGCCCATTTGGTGAAGTAATCAACCGCAACTATGGCGTACTTTGCACCCCCTTTAGCTAAAGGCAATGCACCGATTATATCCATCCCCCATATCGCAAATGGCCACGGACTGACCATTTGGGTTATTTCAGAAGGCGGGGCTCTAGGGATCCGAGCGTGTCTCTGGCATCTATCGCATCTTTTGGCATAATCCATAGCATCGCGGTTAACGGTAGGCCAATAATATCCGTATCGAAGTATTTTCTTGGCAAGTGCTTGCCCCCCAGTGTGATCGCCACATTCTCCTTCGTGCACCTCGCGCAACACTCGCTTGATTTCGTCATGTGCGATACACCGGAGAAGAGGAACAGAGTATCCTCTTCGGTACATAACTCCGTTTTGAATGACAAATCGTGACACCTTTCGGAGAATCTGTCTTCTTTCACTTCGCCGTTCGGGTAGTGTGCCATGCTCAATGTAATCTTGATAGGGAGTCATCCATGATTCCTTCTCGGAGGTAGCTTCAAATGTGAATTCGTTCTCCGTTCGATCAATGCTTGGATAGGATAATGTCTCGACGGGGACGAGTCCCAAGTGTTGAGTTTCGCCTGTACTTGCCGACTTTGCCAACGCATCAGCTTTCTGATTGTGCTCTCGGGGTATGTAGAAAATGGCATAATAATCAAACTGATCTAGTGTTTCTCGGACCCGGACTAGATAAGCGGCTAGTCTTCGATCCTTGGCCTGATATTCACCCCGAACTTGGCATACCACCAACTGAGAATCGCAGTATATCTCTACCGCGATAATTCTTAGGTCTCGGGCCAACTTCAACCCGGCGAGCAAGGCTTCGTATTCAGCTTCATTGTTGGTTGCCCGGAAATCAAACTTTAAGGCGTAGCAGATGGATCGGCCCTCGGGAGTCTCAAGCACAATCCCTGCGCCCGAACACCGATCGTTGGATGCGCCATCAGTGTACATCTTCCATACATATTCGGGTGAGTCACTAGTTTCAGGTAAGTCTTCAGGAACAGTGAATTCGGCAATGAAATCTGCTAAGACTTGACCGTGTATGGCTCTCCTTGGAACATATGCGATGTCGAATTGACTCAGCTCAATGTTCCACTTTAGTAACCTGCCAGATGTCTCGGGTCGTGTAAGGACCTGTCGTAGCGGTTGATCGGTGTACACAATGATAGGGTGAGCCTGAAAATAGGGACGGAGCTTCCTCGAGGCGATGACTAGGCAGTATGCCAACTTTTCTAGCCTTGGATAATTTCTCTCGGCCCCGGTCAATCGTTTACTGACATAATAAACTGGTTTCTGTGTTCGGTCTTCCTCCCGAACCAATGCAGCACTAATAGCGTTTTCAGATACAGCCAGATAAAGGTATAATTGTTCATGATCAACAGGTTTTGAAAGAATCGGTGGTGTGGAAAGATGCCGGACTAGCGATTGAAATGCGTTTTCACATTCCGTAGTCCATTCGAAGTTTCGCCTCCCTTTTCGGATTAGGTCGAAAAAGGGTATGCATTTATCCGTTGACCTTGAGATGAACCTACTCAGCGCTGCAATCTTTCCATTGAGGCTCTGAACCTGTTTCATGGTCCTCGGGGTTTGAAGACTCCTGATTGCCCATATCTTTTCAGGGTTGGCCTCTATTCCCCGGGCGTTGACGATGAACCCAAGGAACTTTCCGGAAGCAACCCCAAAATGACATTTTAACGGATTTAGCTTCATCCCATACCTCCGGAGGACTTTGAACATTGATTCCAAGTCCTTGACATGATCAGTGGAGTACCGTGATTTTACTAACATGTCATCTACATAGACCTCCATGGTTTTCCCGATCTGGTCGGCAAACATTCGGTTGACTAAGCGTTGATAAGTTGCTCCGGCATTCTTCAAACCAAAAGGCATGACCATGTAGCAATATAGTCCTATGTCAGTTACGAAGCTCGTATGTTCTTGATCAGGCACATGCATGGGTATCTGATTGTACCCAGAGTAAGCATCCATGAAAGACAATAATTCATGTCCGGCCGTCGAATCCACAAGTTGATCGATTCGAGGAAGTGGAAAACTGTCCTTTGGACAAGCCTTATTTAAGTCAGAGTAGTCGATGCACGTTCTCCATTTTCCATTTGGTTTGCGGACAAGTACAGGATTGGATACCCACTCCGGGTACAAAGCATCTCGGATAAACCCATTCGTCTTCAATTTATCGACTTCTTCCTTGAGGGCGGCAGATCTCTCTGGATCCATACCGCGTCTCTTTTGTTTGACCGGGATGTACCGCGGGTCAATATTTAAGGTGTGGCTCGTGATGTCCGACGAGATTCCACACATATCGGAGTGCGTCCAGGCGAATACGTCTAGATTCGCTTGGAGAAATTCGACCAATTCCTGTTGAGCTTGCAGGTTTAGCTGAGACCCAATTTTCAAGACCTTCGAATCGTCATCGTTATCAATTGGAACATCGATTGTCAGCTCGGCTGGGGAGGCCTGACTTTCTTTGGATTCATCATTATCTTCAGTGTTTCGAGGGTCAAGATCCTTCTGGAATTGGTCGTGGTGCCCGGGCCGAGGCCCAGGCGCTAGTTGTCAATCGTCGACAAAGCGGACGTGGAGAGATTCCCCCACGCCCTTTCCCTTTTCCCTCTTTTGTGCTTCTCGTAGTTCAGCAACGTAACAGGCTCTCCCGGTAGCCTGGTCCCCTTGAATGACCCCAATCCCGTGGTCAGTTGGGAACTTTAGAGTCAAACACCACGGGGCAATTGCTGCCCTAAATTCTGCAAGGGCTGGTCGGCCCAAAAAGGCATTATAGGGTGAATGGATGTCCAGGACAACAAACTGTAACACTCGAACTCTACGGCGTTCTCCGTTTCCCAATTCTACTGGCAATTCCACCATTCCGGTGGGTATGTTAGCACTTCCATCGAAGCCGTGGATCCTATATTGACAAGGCTTTAGATCTTTGGCTTCCATTTTCATCTGATCATATGCCCTTTTGAACAAGATGTTTACTGAGCTTCCACTGTCTACCAGGATCCTCTTCATCCAAGCAGGACCAACCTGGGCGGATATGACTAGTGGGTCTACGGTCGGGGCTTCGACTTTGTCAGCATCTCGGTTTCTAAATACGATGTCATCCGTCATCGTCTTCTGTTGCTTAGCTGGAGTTCCTTCATAAAGTGTACTGCAGCTTTCAAAACTTACGTGTCTGATCGAATTGGCGTATGATTCCATTTCCCTCCAACTTCGATCTGCTGGATGAGGGCCACCACTGACTGTATTTATGACCAATCTTCCGCCTGTACGAGCGGGCTCTTCTTGTCTTTCTTGGTTCTGTGCACGATTTTGGTTTGACGGGCCCGCACTACCGGCTTGCGGTGTCCGCACAAATTGATCCAGCTTCCTCTCTCTGATCAGTTTCTCAATAAGGTCTTGCAGATGCCTGCAATCATTGGTGTTGTGTCCATAGCTTTCGTGAAATCTACAAAACTTCCCCGTTTGGATCTGTTTCTCCGATGATGGCTTCGGAGTCGGCTTCTTATATTGCATTGCATTACAGGTTTGTAGATATACGTTTTCTAACGTCGTATTCAGTGGTGTATAACTTTCAAACATTTGCGCCCTACGTCGCGGGCCGCGATTCTGATCCTGCTTCTTACTCCTATTATCGCCGTTCCTTGGCTGGGTTTGCTTGTTCTGAATATTCAACTGCACTCTTCCTGAGCCCTCTCCTGACTGTTTAACGGCCACATTGCTTTGAATCCCTTCATTGCTGGGCCTCGCATCGTCCTGCTTCCTAGATTGTTTCGCATCCTCACGCCTCAGGAATTGGGCGGCTTTGGAATAGAAACGATCCAACGACGCGGGAGGTTTCCCAGCTAGCCAGTTTCCAAAATCAGAGTCGGGATCAATCCCCTTAGTCAGAGCCATCAAGATTGAATTATCATTGGGGTTAGTAATTTCTGCACAGGCGGCGTTGAATCTTTCCAGGTATCGCCTGAGCGTCTCCCCAGGGGCTTGAGTGACACTAGATAAAGTGTTTACGTCTTTAGGCCTGGCGATGTGCATACGGAATTGTTCGATAAATTTGGTTGCCAATTGGTCAAACGAGGAGATAGACCGTGGTGGTAGTCGTGTAAACCACATTGTCGCAATCCCCCCCAAGGAAATAGGAAAACTACGGCACTTCACTGCATCATCAGCTCTCGCAGCAGTCATCGACCATTCATACTTTAGAATATGCTGGCTAGGGTCGGAGTTTCCTTCATACATAGGCAGAGTCGGCATTCTGAATCGCCGGGGAGGCTCAGCATACAATATGTCATCTGTGAACGGGGTGTGACTTCGAGAGATCCCCCAATCGTCATTTGTTAAACCTTGACTTTCGCGAACCATTTGGCGGACCATAGCTGAGAGATCAGGCATTGCCGCATTCGACGGGTGTCGAGCCAAAGTGTGGTCGGGTTCCACAGTGCGAGGTGGGATCGGGCGCTGTCGACGATCCGAATCTCGCCTCCTTGGCTCAACGTCTTCTGGGATATTCGATCCTGGGGCACGTTCCTGTGGGTGGTAGTTCGGACTGGAGTGATTTCGGATGTCAACTCCTGTGTCAACTGTGGTGGCTTGGTTATCTGCAGTGTGCTGTGGAACAGTGCCTCCTCGAGAGGAAGGTCCCGTATGAAAGCTAGCAAAGGGGCCAACCCTTATTTGTCCAACAGTTAACGTTTGCCGGAGACCAGAAGCATGACTTCCGTCTAACCTGGGGCGTGTAGATCTGCCGCCATAGTCGGATGAGGCAGAGCTTTCCGTGGAAGAATGCGGAGCATGGTCCCTCTTTGATTTCCTTCGCCCTTGACGATTTAGTTGGTTAGCCAATTCAGCATTGACACGCAGCTGCTCAGTTAGCTGTTGTCGGCTTTGAGTTAATTCCTGGAGTAATGCTTGGAATTCTTGCCTTGTAACTGGACCTGACTGATTCGTTTGCCCAGCGGCATCCTGATTGGCTGACTGTAGCTGTGCGGGATTCTGCCTATCCCGACCTTCTTGGTTACCAACGTTGGAAGTGGTTCTCGTACTAACCATCCTGAAGGTTGGATTCCTGTCCTAGATTTTTAGCAAATCTGAAAAGAATAGAAGGAATCCGAATTTGAGGTCTGGATCTCCCTCTTAGATTTATGCAATCCGGTATCGAAGATAGATCCACGGAGCAGGAGAAAGAACTGGTTCCTTTTCTTTCTCAGTGAAAGCACCAAAATGTTTGCACCAAAATTGGGCAAACACCCTTCGGAAGTTTTTGAAGAGATAGTAAATGAAGAACTTGAATTAGAAATAAGGACTATCTAACAAAACTCCAAATCACAGAAAAGTAAATTGCACAGAAGACAAGGATTTAGAGTGGTTCGGCTATGCGCCTACGTCCACTATGAAGCTTTTTTCACTTTATTCCCTAATACTTGAAGATTACAAGTGTTTTTAAGCAAATTACAGCAGAAAATGGACTTAAATTCGAAATTATCAGCAAAGGAGGTGGTATGGAGTGATTCCGGCAGTGTTTAGGCTTATTTTTCTTCTCCAAATTCTCCCGTCCCTTTTCTGAATGACCAGGGGCTCTATTTATAGGTGTGGAAGGCCAAATTCCCGCCTAAAGCTCAGGGAGGTTGCCTGGCACGTGAGGGGGGCCCATAAGCCCGCGTTCTCGAAGTCCGTGCCCAGTTTGGGATCGATTCGAAATGAATTTCGAATCGATCAAAGAAGCATCCAATCGAGGCGAAATTTGGTATGGACATTCTTCAACATGCATGTGAACTACTGTAAAAATTTCATGGGATTTGGATCAGTGGATTGGAAGTTATGATCGGTTCGAAATTGGTGTCTTCGGCCTTCTGTTGGTTCGAATCGATGAAGTGGTCTCGTTCGAATCGACCTGTTTGATTCGAGTACTTCGAACCGATCCCAGGGCGCCTCTCTTCGAGTCGATCCTGTCTTTTGCGTGTGGTTGGATTCGAAGTGAGTCTTCGAATCGATGGGGATGGTGTTTGTTCGAATCGATCCAAATGTGTTACCTTGGATCGATTCGAAGTTGTCTTAGCATGTTGGATTCGAAGACAGCGCGATGCCGCATGGTGGGCTTGTAGTCTTGTGAAGATGGATTCGAACTAGCGCATAGTTGATGGAGTCGAAGTATAGCTGCTTTGGTGGATTCGAAGTAAGGTCTAGGTCATGGATTCGAAGTAGAGAACGTCTGATGGATTCGAAATACATGGAGTCGAAGCGGTAGCGTGTCTTATGGATTCGAAGTTAGGGGCACTCTGATGGATTCGAACTTACGTTCTTTTGTTGGGTTCGAACTAGTTGGTTTCGAACATTATGGGTTCGAAACAAATGGTTTCGAACTAGTTGGGTTCGACAGTGATGGTTTCGAACCGAGCGACGTCCATCTTCCTTAACTTGAATCCGTCATAACTTGAGCATATGACCTCGGATTGACTCGAAACTTGAATTGGTGGCTTCTATGGCCTTTCTTGTTATGCCCTATCACTTGTGGCCCGATCCGGACTCGGACAGAATTCATCGATATCCATAGCGGAGTGAAGTGCGATCAATCTCTGAAGCGAACTGTTTTTTGTCTTTGATCAATCTTTTGGTATCACGGCTTTTGCCCGAAAAGCGGGATAACAATATGGTCATTACTTGAATGAGTGCAGTCACCTTCATGATATGATCGAAGAATTGATCAGAATGAAACCAACAGTTTGTGAAAAAACCCATAGGATGACGGATAAGGAATATCCAACCCCCAACGAGGACAGTCTGCTCCCAGTGCTGACGAACCTAGGTGGCCTAAAAGGAGATTGATTATAAACTAGACCGTTGATGGCCATCTTTTAGCTATGAAGGGCTGGAGTGGAATAGTGAGCATCTATGATGTTATATTGCTTAACAATAAAACTTATTCCTATTTGCTTTGAATTATTTCATAAGACAGGTTGTTATTTTTCAATAAAATATCTTTCTAGCCATGCAACTTTACCTTATGCAATTTTGTTGTGAACCACAACCAACTCGAATGAAACAGCATATGAATAATGCAGTTGCGTAGGTACCCAAAGTTTGGTTCCTACCAAATTTTCTTGGCCCATGGTCCGACCTTCAGAGCTCTACCGAGACGAGCATGATTTTACACTTCTTAGCCAACTCTTGCCCCCGACTTAGGGGCAAAACCATGATCCGAGATGGATGTGACTGACTGTACATCTCCTAGCCCTTTCTATTAACCCGAAAGGGGGGCACAAAACATAATCCAAGATGGATGTGATTGACCGTCTATCTCCTACCCCTTTCCCTTGACCCAAAAGGGGGGGGGGAATAAAACATAATCCGAGATGGACACGACTGACCATCCATCAACTTAGCTCTTTCCCCTTACCCGGCAGAGGGAGCATAACCAATAAATAAGAGGATATGACTGACCGTCCGTATCTAAACTCTTTACCTTGAATCGATGGGGAAAATTTAATCGAAAGTGGATGTAAACGATCATCCATTAACTTAACTGACTCCTACCCTTTATCTCACAAGGGGAAGTTCAAGTCCAAAAACGATGTGACATGACCGTCCAACCAGGACGAATGTGATCTAACCGTTCATCCACCAACTCTATTTTTCATGGCATCACCAGAATACAAACATGGAATGAATGAGACTTGGCTATTCATTCACCTACTCCTACCTTTGATCCATCAAACAGAGCACAAACTCAGGTTGGGTATGACCCGACTGCCCATTTGCCAAATCTAACCTTAAACCCGATAGGGAAGATTATCAATACATAAGGATGATACTTGACCATCCGTGTACTAATCCTGTTGATCTCAGACTAAGCGTAGAGGAATGTCAACATCTTATAGTTGAACACGATAGCTCAACAATGTGGCTGGTGCCTAATGTTCGATACAACTTAAGGCTACGACCGAAAGAATGCCTCAAAATGGAACGATCAGAATAATTCAGTCACTAACTCATGACTTTAATTCAAGGCATCATGGCCGACATCATGACTCAAATTCACTTATCGTTTCATCTTCCTCACATCATCTTGAGCATCCTCGACCTTCTAACTAGGGACTAAGGGCATGATTAGAACCAAACATCTTGGAATAGGATGTCAAACTGATAACTCAAGTAGGAATTACTTCAATCAGCAACCAAAATCAGTCACCCTAATGATTTCCCTTCATCAAACTAGCCCGAAAACAACTTGTGATTATAATCCACCAGAACTTAGCAATGGCCCATAGGCATACGAGCAGCTTGGAATCCAAAGACATACCCAACATACAATTTATATAATCGATGGAGATTGGATTCTTACTTGAGACTTTTAGAAAAGAAACCAGTTTAGATAACCAAGATCTACTATTTTAATCAACTAGATCAATGGAAAAGCACGCAGATAATTACCAAGAGAGAATATCCCAATTTACAATGTTAGATATCGACCGTGCATCGCAACAATCATCCAAGATACTGAATGTAATCCTTTACAATGATCCTAGCCTGTCTTCATTCAAAGTACATCGTGTTTTCCACACAATGTACTTTGGAGAGCAAATGTTATTTGACCAGACAATATTTCGACGAACCAAACTTTGAAGTTATCAAGGCAAATAGCTCAGAGAGATAATCCTAAGGCCCAAATACCAAGTACAACCAGGATCACAACACAAGAACTAAACCGCCACATAAATGCCAACATTCCAATACCCAAACTGTGGAGTCGGTACCACCCTCAAAAGGCTCCACCATTGGGGTCCATTTTCCTTCTATGGATACATCAATAGTGCAAGAACTCATTTGCAATGCTAGCCTATTGAGTCAATGCGATTGTCTACCGATCTCCACGAACTCCTGAATCAGCAACTCTGTTATTCTACAACTCCATCATTTGAACTCCAAAACACCTAGGTGACTATGCAAACAAAGATTGGATTTATAACACGAACAATGAGAGAGACCATCATGAGGAGTCGTAGGGCCCCATTACCCTTCTTTAGGGATCGGTACCAATCCCCCATGTTAGGGTCGGTACCGATCCCCATACTTAGCACGTATGGGGTCAGTTTTTTTGGAGGACGTTGTTTTGGAAGGAGCTTCTATAGGAGAATTTTAAGGAAGACCTTTTCCTCGATGAATATAGGTGGTATTGTTCATTCTAAGGATCTTATGCTGCTGGTGCGCATAAACGCCGTTGTACTCTAAGATCCTTATCGATCCCTTCTACTTGTAAGCACAAAATCAAGTGCAAAAGCAATAAAAATCATTCAACTGGACGTAGGACATGGTTGTCGAACCACTATAAAATCGACATGTGGTTGTCTTTCTCTGTTTTCATTTTACATTCTTCTTTTATCCTCTATTATCTTTCTGTTTAGGTGTTTGTGCCATTTTTGTTGCATACACCATCGCAAAGGGCATGTGTAGTTAAAGCCCCACAAAATCTCCATTATATCCCATAGCGCTCTTTGATGCTACACTATTTCAATTTAGTGCTACTAACAGTAGATCTACTTTACGCTCCGCTATTTCTGCTACACCCCTAAAGCAAGGTTTTACCACCCGCTATAGCAACAATAATGTAAAAGTTTGATTTGACTGGTTCTCTTTTCAACTAAATCAATAAAATTAGGGTAAAGACCTAATTTCAAGGTAAAAGTGCTCAATATAGGTTAGAAATCTGTTGTAGTCACCAATTCTAGTTTGTATAAATCATGATATTCTTCGGTTTTGTTATAAAAGATTAAATAATATTTCTTTTTTATATAAAAATGATGTGAATGAGAATAAAATAATTTTAAATATTTAATATTATATGTGGTGAACCTTTTTGCACCTCGGTTATTTTCTATTATATCCCCGCTATAACTTTTTCCACCTCTACTGCAATAGAACCACTAGGCGCTTTTACTATGCTATAGGCTACTAGCAATTGTGCATACATTATACTATTGTGGCACATATCCAATTGGATAGTATCCTTGGGATTATATGTTCGCATATAGGTGAAAGTAATATACCAAAGTAGGGTTAGCCTCGATTGAAGTATGGAAGGGCCAAGTAGACCCTGCTTCATTACTTAGGAGGTATGTGTTAAGTAACCAAGTGGGTGTTTCTTTGATTGCATTAGGCAATCTAAATAGGATAGTGAGCGTTGACTTGATGCTATGTTAGCAAGGTCGGTATCATACATGTGAGGAGTAGGGCTGTGCACATAGGTCGAAAGCATCATCGGTCCTAGGGCGGTCAATAGAAAGACGAGGGTAACGCCTGAACGGACTACACCTCCTACTAGTGTAGATCATATTTTAGGGCATGCACCGTCTCACAGTTGTTTGTTAGTTAGTTTTTTTTATGAAACAAGGCTAGATAACCCTTAATTGAGGTCTTTTAAGTGAATAGGTCAATCTTGATAAAGTTAGGGCATTGGCCTAGGGGAATAATGTAATTTGTTGCATATATCTAACTCAATAAGCAACATTGTTCAAAATAAAAGGTGTTTTCTTTCTATTATACACTTGATATAATGTGTTACATTAGTTGGATAATTTAATAAAACTATATTAAATGGAAAATCCATAAATGGTATGTTTTATGATAGTAATTACAATGTGTTGTAACCGTGAGTAATTTATCACAATGAAAATAAATATACCATATGAAATATTCCTAGCCAAGATGTATCGAGACTGGATATTGATACATCTGTTGAGACTAGAGTATGTGATGCTCTTCAAATTTTGGGCAGTGTATTACTCATGACTGCTGAGGGCACCAAGGGGTTATGTACCCACTGTTATTGGATAATTATGGAATGACTCAAACGATAGGTTTCTTTTGGTCAATATAACTAAGGTCAAACACAAAATATCGATGTGACAAAATTGTAAAATTCTCTTAACTTAAGAATACTATTGATCTTTAATGTGGGAGTTCCGCTTTGATTATAATTAAATCATGACACAATGTTCATTGAACGACTATAGTTGGGCCGACTGGAAGAATTGGAAGTGGAACACTATTCAAATGAGGATTCATGTCCTTAATTATATGAGGTAAGTATCATGGATAGCTAAAGTCAACTTATAGTCGAAGTCTCTAGCCAGGGTATTTTGGTTAATAATTATTGTTGTTTTTGAACCAAGGACTTTTTGTTTGGACTTTAGAGTAGAATGTGGACAATATTGGAATTTTAAACACTACCAAATTCCATAAGTCCAAAGTGCTATAGTTTTGATGAAGAGAATTTGTGTAAAATAAAAGTCACAATCGAAAGACAGATAAAATTGGATTTTATCGAAACCATGTAAGCAATAAATTTAGCCAAAATATCATACCCCCGCTAAGTGATGTAAGGGATTTCTTTTGAATGGTTTGAGCATTAAAAAAGAAAAACGAATGTGCAAGAGTAGATGATATTTAAGGTACAGTTGGGATGAAGAGAGTGAATAGTAACTGTTACTTCATAAAGAAACATCGAAAATGAGAATTGTAATGATAATACTTAGCACTTAACATTGGAATAAGAAATATGATTACTATCTCGAATGTATTTTCATATAGACAATTATTATCTATGAGATTTATTTTATGAGCCCAAAATATTTGACTAGAGAACTTTCCACTGAAAACTAGTTGTAGTATATGAAATAAATAATCCGTGTTAAGTGAATCATGGACCTCAGAAATTCATAAGCTATTATAGTAATAATGGAAACAATGGGAGAGAGCCATGTAACACCTATTGATTGCATCAAGTTATGAAAATTATTTTCCTAAAACCAAGCTTGCATCATTTATAAAATAATGACTATTTTTTTATGTCGACCGAAAAATGGATATAGTTATATTTCAAAGTGAATATTATGAATATTCGTTATGAAAACTATAATGTGGTATTTTTTTCAAAACAAAAGCGATGCATTGAAAATACTAATGTATCTAAAATTATTTACTTTTTTTTGGAATTATAGACTAAGCCGTAATTTTGAGAAATAATTGATATTATATAATTATGAATTATATGATACTAGTTTATTATATCTTAAATAATTAAAATCGGTGCATCCATTTAGTGGAAGAATCATAAGAGTTGATGAACTCTTCAGATTGATTTATAAAGACGTATGCAATCGTAAGTCAATTAATACTAAAGCGGTTCCACGTTCTTCATTATATTCACAGATGAGATATCATGGATACAAACATGTGTGTTTGATATGCATGTATAAGTCTATGATAAGGTCACAGAATATAAATGAAAGTAAATAATATAACATGCAACATAAATGATTTGATTTTATCAAATGGGTGAGTATAATGAAAATAGTTATGTATGTACCTAGTATGAATATAGATTCAACCTCAAAGGTCACTCCTTCCTATAATACATAATGATGTATTAATAAGAAGTAATCGAACTTTGTTAAACAAATCACGACTAATGATGAGTGAAGTTGAGTTAAAATCTTTTTATAAGTTGTGTACTTAAGAGTATTTTACAATGTTAAAGTTAATATCATCCAAAGAATAGTTTACAAAACCATATGAGATAATGGTTTATAAGAAACCCCTAAATATCTTAGGCCAAGAAGTTGGCAGGTTGTGTGAGTCAAAAGACTATACGTAATAATTATACATAAAGGATCTTATATGAATCGTCCCAAGACAATTTTTGAAACGATAGTCATTAGATGATTAATTTATGTTGTGAACATAAATATATTATGAACTAATGCAAAATCAGTTTCATATACAACAATTCATAAAACGCTTATAATTGCCCATTCTATTGCACTGAGAAACAATTATTGTTTTAAGAAATACCAACTTTGTAGCAAAGGATTTTTTTAAGAAAATATTAGTATAAAATGAAATTGGACACGGTCCAATGATAAAGCTAATTACAAGGTATTAAATGAAATTGACTGAACCTAAATGAACACAAATACATTAGAACGTCTAATGAGTATTCTTGTACATTAAAGAGAAACTATGGGTTTCCTATCGATGTTGATAATAAACAACCCTCGATTGTTTAATTAAACCATTAAGAGTAATTACTCTATAATATGGTATGATGCGTAAATCCGTAATATATTCCTAGTACATTATCAAATTTTGATTTTTATATTTTCTAAAGGATAGATCCATTGGTTGCAAATATTTCTTTATTAAAAAGACAAATGCAGTTCAAATATAGTGACCACATTGATAAGAATATTACCAAATTTCAATTATTAAATTAATGTAATAGATTCACCATTCGATGTGCTTAAGGTTCGGATTTTACTTACAGAACTATCGCTTGGTATGACTTTATGTTTTGGCATATATGTGTTGAAACAAAAAGTTATGAATATATATTTAGACTGGTCTGTTTGAACATAACTTAAGTTTGTGGGTTTCTTGGATACGATCAGAGAAAAGGTACGAAATTTCAAAAGCATTAAAATTCAACGAATGATTTAATATATGTATCAAATAGTTTGATTATCAGTCAAAATGCAGAGAAAGCATGTGTTCATAAGAAAGAATGTTAAAATGTACATAGATTTTTTAAATCATAAGTAAACAACACATTGCTAATTATTAATGATGTACTTGTATTAAAATCAGTTTTAGTGGTTTAAATACTCAATGTTGAATTTGTGTATGATATCTTTTATAGTAAGTATAAAATATATTGAAAATGTCCCAAAATAGTATGCAAGGATAGCTTATTAAAATGTTTAATATGAAACATGTAAGATGGATTCCTTATGCATTGGCAATAGGAATTATCATACTTGTTATGTTGTCTGCGATATCATGATTTTGTTATGTATTTGATACATGAAGCAAATATCAAATCCAAATTTATATCACTAAATGGTAATTTGGAGTGTTCTTATGTATTTACGAAATCTTAGAGAATTAACTATAGAAACAACAAACTCCTTACGAAGGAGTTTTCAGACTCAAACTTTCATAAGTGATATTGAGTATAATATGTCAATAATAAATTCAAGTCAAGAATCTCTAAGTTGGAAATGTTCCAAATGAAAGACCGTGGCTAATTCAATGAAAAATGTTATGTACATCCCCTTGAATAACACATAATAGAAACAATATATATATAGATATAAGTGCATAAATTTATAACTAAGCTTAGGGTGATTCCAAATGTTGAAAATCCCATAACATTGCTCTATGATAACAATGTTATTATATAAATCATAATAGTACTTAGAGCTCACTGGAAGTCGAGAGGCATTCTCTGAATTTTTCCACATGAAGGTAGTTTTTCAACGTCGGAGAGAGTTGATTAATATAATAGAGAACTAAAACATAATAGCATACACGTTCAGAAAGGGACTAACCCAATTGGTTTTAACAAAACCGATTGTAGAAGTTGGAATAAGATTCCATAAATTACCCCAAGTGTAATTGGAAGATCTATAGAGTTAGAGCTATGCCCTAAGAGCAATTATGTAATTTGTTACATATATCTAACTAGATAACCAATCTTATTCTAAATAAAGCATGTTTTCTTTATTTATATGCTTGATATAATGTGTTATATTAATTAAGTAGTTTAATTAAAAAAATATTTAACATAAAATCCATAAATGGTATGTTTTGTGATGGTGGTTACAAATTGATATAACTTTGGGTAATTTATCATGGATAAATATATATACCATTTTAAGTATCCTAGTCAAGATGTATTGAGACTGCATATTGATACATCCATTGATACTAGAGTACATACAATGTTAGGCAATATATTGCTCATGGATGTTGGGGGCACTAGAGGGTTTTGTACTGATAGTTATTGGATAACTATGCAATGACTCACTTGAGGGACCTAGTAAATCCTTTATCACTTACATAGAATCATTCTATTTTATATGTGTGGATATCTATAAAATATATATTTTCTGTCAATCCATTCTGTAATTCTTATACATTTGTGTATTGATAAAACCATTCACCATTTCTTGAAGCTCGATCTCCTCCCCAAATGAACCATGTAGCCAAGAGAAACCATGAACCAGAATAGAAGGGCTTGCCCCGCCCATGAGTAAATATTTCGTAGTTGCCTCATTAGGCTATACATCTCTCTTGGTATATCCAGATAATAGGTAGGAAAATAAGATGAAACATTCTGGAGCTACAAAGATAGTTATTAAATCGTTAGCACCACATAAAAACATTCCTCCTAAAATATCGATGTAACTTAATTATACAATTCTCTTAACTTGAGAATACTGTTGTTTTCTATGTGAAAACTCCACTTTGATTAAAATTGAATCATGACAAAGCGTCCATCGAACGACTGTAGTTAGGTCAAATGGAAGCATTAGAAGCGAAACACTGTTTAAGAGAGGATTCGTCTTCTCAGTTATACAAGATTAATATCACGATCAACTAAAGTCAACTCAAAGTCAAAGTCTCTAGGCAGAACATTTTGGTTACTAATAACTGTTATTATTGAACCAAGGACTTTGTGTTTGGACTTTAGAGTTGAATGTGGACAATTTAGAATTTTGACCATTACCAAATTCCATAAGTCCAAAGTGATATAGTTTTGATAAAGAGAATTGGTGTAAATAAAAATCACAACTGGTAAATGCTTAACAAAGTAAAATTGTATTTTGCCAAAACCAACTGATAAATTTGGCCAAAATGTCACACCACCTGCTAAGTGACATGCGAACGTTAATATTGAAATAGTTCATATTAATCGCTGACTATACAACTAACGAGCCACACAACCAGAATGATGTATACTTCTCTAACCAAAATGATTTAATTAATTTGTAATTTTTATAAATTAATTAAATTAATGAATATTTACGAAATAATAATTATAAATTTTTGTTTTTATTCGATGAACAAATATTATTAAATGTATTTATTATATTTATAAATATATTAATCGATATACGATATCCATAAGCATCACATTAGATTATTTTGGGCCAGAAATAGGTTTAAAGCCCATAAAGGGTGCTAGTTTTTTTTAGCCATAATAAGTGTAATAGAAAGCCATGTGATGGTGCTAAAGCGGCGTTGAGACAGACTTTTAAGATATAAGAGAAGTGGTAAGAGATGATGTAGGATCCTGATCCTAAAACATCTCTAAATTCTCCTATATGTGCATCTCTACCTTCACTTGTTTTAGATTCCTTTTAGCCTTCATATCCCTTATAGATCTGGCTAAACTCTCCCCCTCAATCTCTCTAATTTTCTTAATTTCAAATCAAGTGCAAATCCCATCATCACTTTGCTAGACTTGATGTCAGTTCAAGGAGCAAACTCCATCATTTCAAGATGTAATTTCAGGCATTGGGAATAAGGTACATTTATAGTTAAATATTGTTATTAATGTTTAGACATAATGTCTATGTCATATCTGTATATTTTAGTTAGGTAATGATTTCGATATACATATATACTATCACAATTGGATTGGTCGTATGTTTGCGTATAATCGTATATAAATAATAATAAATTTAGACATATATATGCGTACATGCAACAGGCTATAGACAAACATTTTTTTATTTTAAATAGCTTAAATATATAAATTTAAATATGCATACATAGTGTAAACTGTAATGCTACATCATACTTTTGTAAAATATAGTTATAGAGGTTTATATATAAACTTTAAAGGTATTTTATTTCAATAAAAATAATAAGTATATATATTTTTTAAATACTATTTAAATATAAATATATATATATATATGTAAGTATATATATGTATGTATCATAAAATTATTTTTTATATTTTACAAAATTAAATTATTATCTAATTTACTCACGCCAAAAAATAAAAAAATTTACACTTTAAAATAATTTAAATATAGACTAAAATTAAAGACTAGATTTAAAATTGTTTTTTAAATTTTAAATAACAAAATATATTTTAAAATATTAATATAAATTTAAAATTCAAAATGTGTTATGAATTTTTTTTTAATTCTTATTAACATTTTAACAAATATCCTTCTAAAATTTATTCAAAAATATTTTAAATTTAAAATAAAAAAATTGTCGTGCACCCAACCTGGTATACGTGCATACAAACGCATACATACACGCATACACAAAATATATAATAAAATTATATACATTCATATATTATTTCTAACCTAAAAAAATTATTTTAAATTATATTTTAGGTAATTTATAAATGATTTAAATTTCATACATATGTTTATAAATATACACACACACATATAAAATTGTTTAAACAAAATATTATCTATATACATGCATGCATACATACAAACATACATACATACAAACATACATATATATGCATATACATATACACACAGATATATATATACACATATTTGTAATATTTTTTAAATATATAAATTAAAAATATATATAAACATACATTTGGATAATATATAGGTATATTAGATGAGTTGACTTATCAGTTGCGATGTAAATCCCAGGACCTATATGCGGGCATGTTATACCTTGCATAGATTGATATGTTACACATGCACACACACACATATACATACTTATACACACAGTTATATATATATATAGACACATACATATGTTTATAAGATACATGTATATGTATAATACGATAATAATTAAATAATATAAAATCATTTTATAAATTTAAATATAATAAAAATTTATTTAAAAGAAATTTGGAAATGTTCTAAATAAATTAGACTTCAAAGGCCCAACAAAGATAATTTGAAATTCACACATTAGTTCCGCCATGGGCCGGCCTAGTTCCAACAATTCTAAGGAGCTGAGTCCTTAGTAGTCCATGGAGTCGAGTCCATAATTAGTCCGAGGAACGAAGTCCTCAATGTGAAGTTGCTAGATAATTCTTCAAGACGTGGTACGATATGATTAAATAGTTGTATTGCCGTTATTAGAAACTAATGGGAAGATCCTCGATGTACATGGATAATTTTATCTAGACACATATGGTGGATACTCTCTGTAGGTGTAGAGTTACGGATACTGCTAGGGAATGTATCCTGGTCCAAAAGGGGACTATGGTACTTACACACACACATATATGTATGTAGTTATTGTATACCTCAAATAGGTGGGCCATATCATATGCATATATGAAGTTAGGATGACTAAGTTTAAAAGGTAGACATAATAAGTAATGGAAAGCAATCGGCTAAACTAATGTTATGTATAAAGTATGTAATTTAGCAATCACTAGAGCGTTGTTCTGACACTTCCTCATTAGAACCCACAAGATCAACTTAGAGGGATAGGTATGGTACAAGGTGAGAACGGTGGAAGGACAAATTTCTTATACAAGCTCAGCACCGACAAGCATACTAGATACTAGAGGTATTAGCCTTAGTCGGTGATTATATGTTTTGTTATACTTTATTACTCCATTGTGAGTTTTATCAATAGTTCTCTGATATACTTTTGTTTATTTACAGGATATCAACACCAACTATCCGTACTTTGTTGGATTTGGATTTTCGATTTAGTAATAATTCGAGCCCACTGAGGTGTGGGTTATAACATTTGGTATCAAAGCTTAGGTTAGTCGATCATAGAAATTGAGATATGTTGAGTGAGTGTACTTGTATTTTTACTATAATCATCTATATATACAATATGCCAAACTCTACAAATATCGACTTCAGAAGTAGTTGCAACCATATTCTAATAAGGTGGACAATGCAACGATGAGTTGGAACAATAGACGAAGTTGAAGATATACGCCTATCTCGATCCCCCATGGAAAATAGATCATATTAGAAGATATTGACTTAATAAGACCATGAATGCAACATATGGAAGGTCCTTGAAGCTGGATGATAATTGATTCCCTTTTTAGACCTAGATTGCCCAATGGTTGTAGAACTAGATAAATGAGAAGTAAAGAATCTATATCTTGCAGATATCTGGAAGTAAGAATCATGCAAGTTCATAGAGGAAGTGTGTAGAAATAACTCCAAGATGATAACTGGATTTTTGATACATTTTGAAAGAAGATAAGTCAGAAAGTAAGTGGAACAGAAAAAGATTCCAAAGAAGGGCAACAAAAACCACCCTTGAGTCCAACCCCATATGAAAGAATTTAATAAATGGACTGGAAAAAAATGAGGAGAAAAAAGAAAAATCCAACGAAGTGACAACCAAAACCCACCTTGAGTCCGACCCCATATGAAAGAATATAATAAAAGGTCTGGAATAAAAAAGAGGAGAAAAACCCAATTTATGAAAAGTATGTAAATTTTTCCGCAAATTAAAATAATTTTTATATTTTGTTTAAATAAAATTTCTAGGAGAAATTAAAGTTTGTTTAGACTAGTTTAAATGGGTTTTAAAAAAGATATTTCTTTTGAAATAAAAAGAAAATAAAGCGTATATATAGTTTCTCGACTTTTTTCGTTATGGGAAATTTTAAATTTTCTGAAATTCTTTTAAAGGTGTTCGATAGTAGGAAGTGATCCTAGTCTTAAGTGGGATAGAAAGAATGAAAAGAGGATAAGAACCCAAAAAAATAGTAGATGAACGCATAGCAGTGATCAATAAAGAAGACAATCAACTCAGAAGAAAAAACCTATATGAAGAAAAGCAATTTAAATAAGAGCAACTTACGCAGAAGAAAGATATATATTAGTAAAACTACGAAATATAAATAGAAATAATGTTACAAAGTTTATGTAAAATAATGTTAACAATTAAAAAAATGTAGGAAATTAAAAGAAAAATGAATAATTTCCATAAATATTTGCATTAATTGTACATACCTTTTTGGAAGTCCTCCTCATATGCTATCAGCATCTTCGCTACAGTTGAAAGTGGATATAGCATAAGTAATAGAAAAACAATAGAATGAAAGTTGTCCTTATTTACTCAGCTTTTATTGTTTAAAGTTATAAAGGATGATTTAGAAACACTATAAAGTGCATTTTTGACAAAAAATGGTTTGGTATAAAAGTTGAGTTTTTGGAATACAAAATTTAATAAATGATTTGGGTTAAAAGCTCTACTTTTTGAGAAGTAAAATCATTGTGGTGAAAAGGCTTTAATGGAAATGACCTTTTTAAATTAAATTGCTAATAATGACTTTTGGAACTTAATAAGTAAGCTTGCTTCATAAATCCTAGAATATAGTCTTAAAAAGTTTCAAAGTTTATATTATAAAAAAAGTTTTAGGTTAAGTACTTCATGATTATGAAGTTTAATAATTTATATAAAGAGTAGTCGAACCAACCAAATTTAATATGGAGTGGATAGGAATGACTGTCTAGGTAGGACATGGTAAAAATTAAAACTATGAAGGAAATAGGTACGGATGCTTGCAAAGTAGCAATAAGGAATCCCGGTAGAATATAAGAAATATTGGTATGAGCCTTAGAATATTTTATTTGGTATGTGTGAAAGCCATAAGAAGATCCCATAAAAGAGTCCGAGGCTTTGGTGCAGTGGTAAAACGCCAGGCTGTTGACGACAAGGTCGGCAGTTCGATCCCTGCCTCTGGCATATTAAACTGTGCGCCACGATGATTCTTGCAGACTTGTGTGCTGCCTACTTTGTAAATATAAGTACCCAGTTTCAAAAAAAAAAGATCCCATAAAAGAATAATGAATTGTATCAGAGTATACCTATGCAAGTTCTAAAGTATACCCGTATGAAAAATTAAAAATGAAGAAAGCATATACCCAAGTTTAAGATAAGAGATTTGGATTAAAAAAAAGATAGTTGTATACTTGGATGTAAAAATTGAATTAGTGGATGGACCTTATTTATTAGAAACCAAAAATATAAGTTAAGGTATGTAGGTTATAGTAATATGGTATGGTAAAATTGTCCATTTTATTTAAGTAAGAAGGGTTAGGGCTCCAACATCATTATTGCCACTTGATGTGGAGGGTAAGCTTCCAACAATTGTTTCTTTTAGATTAGTTGGGTTGTAAGTATTAGTTGTCTCTATTTGTATAAAAATGCATACGATATTCTGTGAGAAAAGTTCTTTTTTATTTCTGTGTTGGTTTTGGGGATTGACCGCCATATATTGGAAAGTAGAATAAATAAGGAAATCTCATTTAGACATTTAACTAATGCAAAGTAAGACTATAAGTTTATAAAATAAATTAGAAAGTTTATGAGCTACTAAAAGTAAATAACGTTAAGTCCAAAAAGCCTTAAAAATTTGAAAAGATAAATTTTAGCAAGCGAAGGACAAGGAAAAGTTATTACAAAACCATGGGTCACTATCCAATTCCTTAAAAGCTAAAATTTGTAGATGAACTTGTGTGTCGAATGTTGTTCTAAAATAAAATAAAAGGGTTTTGAAATTTGAAAATTTACTATGTAATAGCATATATCAAGTCATAGATGTTAATCTATTGACTAAAGCTCGACTGCAAAGGAGTTGGCTCAATTTGTGTTAAGAAGGGCGAATACTTTTGGGAATTTTGTTCGAAAACCTTAGATTATTAAAATAAAATATTTTTGTGAAAGTTTTGAAATGGAAATGGGTTTTATTGTTAAAAATTTTCAACTATTTCAAACAAAATTAAATTGAAAAAGATTTTGAATGGAAATGGGATTTTTTTTGACTTTTGAAATGTAATATATATATAGCATAATAAAAGCCGACGGGTCAGCAAATATGAATTTTACTGTTCAACATAAATGATAGTATGAAAAATATAGCTAACAAAGAGAGAAAAAGTTATTTAACTTTGTAATTCCTTTCTCCATGCCTTGTTGATTGGGGAACAAAACATGTTTGGAATAACTCTATTTTAAAAAAATTAAAATTTTAAAGTTCTAAAATAATTTTTATTATGCGGACTGTACATATAAAAGTTGAAAAAAGAATCTGGGGCTAAAGAGAAGGTTCTAATGTATAGAGGATTAGGAGGATGGAAATATGGAATTATTCATCTAATCCCCTTTTTGGCATAAGTATATAGGTTTAAAAAACTAAATTTTCAAAATTTTTATATGTTAGAAATGGTATGCTAGGTATTGGATGGTAAGTATTGTATGCAAATTTGGTTGAACCATAATTCTATTCGTAGAGGCGTGGGAAAATTTGGATGAAAAAACAAGGATTTTGATTTTCAAAACTTGCATATATATGGAACCACCAGTATACAAAAATTGTTTGCACCATATTTTCAATTTTTTTTTTAAAATGAATTCATACAAGATGCATATATTTAGTATTATTTAGCGTACATATTATATTTGTTGTGACAAGTCATGCTCTTGTACATGATTTGGTATAAAATTGGTTGTACACTAATTGGATGAATATCTTAGAATGGTTGCGCGCTAGCTTACATAATTCAGTCGTTGAGGAACTTTAGGGCCGAAATTCTTTTAAGGAATGGAGAATGTAACACACCATGGTTAGAATGACCATTAATTAAAGACAATTAATAATTAAATATTAAAGCTCAAAAATAGAATTTTTGAAAACATTAGAATTTGGCTACGAAACTTGTGACATTGTATTTGTGGTGATTTTCTGATCGATTTTCATATATAAAATTTTATGATCGGAGTTTAACGAAAAAGTTATTAAAGTTTGAAGTTTTCAGATAAAAGGCAATTTAGAAGAAATTAGGGAAATAAATGTTAACATCTTAGCAATAAAAAGGGACGTTAAATATAAATGTTAATTGAGGACGCTTAATCAAATTAAACCTAATTAAGAGAGCATGTAATTAAATAAATTGAGCATAAAATTAAATAAGTATTAATAACTTATGTTAATGTAAATATTAGACGTCATTCTTATCATTTAAGTAATTGGTAATGTTAAATCAAATCACAGATTAAAAAGATGTAATCAAAGGATATCAATGTTAAATAAAATTAAATGAAACTAGATCAGTGTAGAACAAAATAAACCAATGTAAATAATTTAATTATATAAATAGAAATCGGTCGATGGGGTATTGCACCTGGTCGAGCTCAAGCGATCGACCGCCTATACATGAGTGGTCGACCAGTCATTGACTAGCAGCTGCGCATTGAACCTAAGCCGAACGGTTTGGATTTAATAAACTAAAATCTAACAAGAGGAATTGATTTATGCATCTTTAAATACATTCCTACTCCCGACTTTTCTTCTCATATTTTCTGTATCAAAGAGCGGAGCTCTGCCAATTTCTTTTCTCCGTCTATTTTAATAATAACAGAAAAGATGATTCACTATAATTCCAAATATAACATAAGTTCTCTTTAGATAATTTATGGAGAATTGTAGTTTTAACATTTCCTTTCAAGAAGATGTAATTCAAATACATTAAAATGTAGAAATTCCTAAGTACAAACCAAAGTAACGTAAGTAGTGATAATAATAACAATTAAATTGTAAATCTAATATATGTGATTTATGATAAGTTAGAAAATAAACATAAGGGAAGAAATATAAATAAAACAGTGGGGAATTAACGTAATATAATAATAAAAGAAAGGTACTAATTGATTGAAAATGGACAATAAGCTATATTTAATAGCATTAAATTGAAGTTAAATAGTAAAATATATTTAATATATTAAAATTAGAAGTAAATGGTAAATGACATTAAATGGCGATAATGAAACAAGAAGTAAGTTGTTTAAAAATGAGTGAATATTATCAGTTGAACTTAGGAGGCATAATATATATATATATATATATATATATATATAGCCTTAGGTACATATTTATGGCAGGTGTGAATTACTAAACCTAGTCAATAACTTAGAATAATTAAAAATGATGAGTCATTATTATGGATTGGAATGCGAGGTCAGTAGTGTTACACAATAAAAGTCTTCCCACCGCAAGGGGTTACCAGCACTTATGTGTACATTATACTAATGTGGGACATATCCGACTGTAGGACCCATGAGATTATACATTCACGTACAAGTGAAGGGAACATACTAAGGTAGGGATCTCGGTTGAAGTGTCAAATGGCCAGGTAGGGTCTGCTTCGATACCTAGGAGGTATGTGATATGTAACCAAGTGGCCATTTCCTTGATTCCATTAGGCAATCTAAATGGAACGGTGAGCGTAGGCTCAGTGCTATGTTAGCAAGGTTGGCACTATATATGTGAGAAGTAGGGCTGTACACATAGGTCGAGAGCGTCATCAGTCCTAGGGCGGTCTGTAGAAAGACGAGGGTTATGCCTAAACACACTACACTTCATGTTAGTGTAGATCATGTTTGGGACATGCAATGCTTTACAATTTTTTGCTAGTTTATTTGTTGTTTGGAGGCAAGGCTAAATAATCATTAGTTGAGGTCTTTCAAGTGAATAGGATTGTCTGAGGAGCTGAGTCCTCAATAGTATATGGAGACGAGTCAACGGTTAGTCCTAGTAACAAAGTCCTTAATACGAAGTGGCTAGATGAGTCTCCAAGACGTGGTAGCATACAACTAAATAGTTGTAATGCTGTTATTGGGCACTAACAAAAAGATTGCCGGGGTGCATGGAAAATTCGGTCTAGACACAGATAGTGGATACCTGGCGCAGGTGTAGAGTTATGGATACTAGCAGTGTAGTCATCCTGGTCTAAAGGAAGACTATGGTACTTATATATACATATACATATACACACATACGTACATACATATATACGTACATACATATATATATATAATTTCTACCTCAAGTAGGTGGGGAGTGTCGTATGTGTATATGAAGTCAAGACGACTAAGTGTACAAAGTAGACATAACATGTGATGGAAAGCAATCGTCATAAACTAGTGATATGTATAATGTATATAATTAACCGGTCACCAGAACGTTGTTCCAACCCCTCCTCATTACAACCCACATGATAAACTTAGAGAGATATGTATTGGCATAAGGAGGAAAAGGTGGAAGTATAGATTTCTTATGCGTTCTCAGCACTGACAAGGGAACTAGTTACCAGAGGTATTAGCCTTGTTCGGTAATTATATGTTTTATTATACTTTACTATTCCCATGAGAGTTTTATCGATAGTGCTCTCGTATACTTTTTTATAGGATACCAACACCAACGATCCACACTTTGGTGGACTCGTGTTTTCAATTTAGCGAAAATTCGGGCCCATTGAGGTGTAGGTTGTCACAATGTGTGTGCGTGTATATGTATGTGTATATTTGTTTCACTTCAACCAACATTAAGTATACATTAATAATAAATTTTTCTCAACTCTGTGTATAGAATTGTTTTCATAATCTATAAATGACAAGCATAAACAATTTTGACTCATATATAATAAATGGAAATAAAATATTCAGGAAAATGGGCTCGAGGAAGTTTTTATTTCTGCTTTTGGGCCTACGGACGCGGATGATTTTTTTCGTCTGAAGGACGCGGGCTTTATTTTTTCATTCTAAGGACAAACTTCTGTAAAATTTAAATTTTCGTCTTTATTTCTTCTCCGCCTTCATTCTGATATTACTAATCTTTGTTCATCGATCTTCTCTATTCAAGAACGCATTTTGTATTCGATCGTCTCGATTGTCATCGATCTTCGTCATGTTTTTTATCGTCGATCTTCATCGTGCTCGGGATCTTTATCAAACAATTTCGTTACATTCAGGTATATTGCTTTTATTTTTTTCGATATTGTTTTTATCTTTCTCTGATAAAATATTGTTTGATTATTAAGTATGTTTTGTTTTTCTAGGTTGTATAGTTTGTCTTTTTCCAGATTTCAGTTCCTATTTTGGATTTGTTTCAACAGCAACGTAAGATTTTATTATGTATCATTATGTTTCTTCAGTATAGTATAAGGTTTTACAATTTTACTGTTCATCTATCTTTCTAAGGTTTTACAATCTTTATGTTCATCTATCTTTCTAGTGAATTTTATATGTAGTTTTTTTCGTTACGCTATATTTATATAGCATTCTTTGCTGTTGTATTCATATTTTGTTGTAATTTGATTGTGCTATGTTCATTTATCATCTGCTTTTTAATTAATTTATATTTCTTTTATTTATCTCTTAATTTGATTTCAATTTGTTATGCTATGTTAATTTAACATTTTCTGTTGTTTCTGTATCATAACATTAAGTAAGTCTGTTAATTGGTTTTTTAATTTCTTTTGTAGTACTGATATCTACAATGATGAAGCAAATAGTTTGCTAGTTATTTTTGAACATAATGACAATTGTTATTCTACTCGACTCACGATGGGCTCTTCTTTGTTTGGTGTTAAGACTGAAATTTGTGAAGTTTGGCCACATCTTAGTCCATTTTCTATTGAGATATCTTATGTTCTTGAGAATAAGAATATAATCATTGATACTAATTCAGATTTGATTAGTATTGTGTGTTTTCTAATTTTCAAGAAGAGTCGACATTTTAAGTTTACTATTGAGGAAATGTTTGTGTTAAGGAAGCTGATATCGCTCGCTGTGGTTTAGGCAATGCAAGTGTTCAAAGCACTTCAATTGGTAGTAATTCTGGTTTAAATAGGGATTCACATGCTGATTCTTATTATTATTTGAAAGATATGTTGAAGAAAGGTTCTCAAAAAACTATTGTGGATTTTCTTGGTTTTTGTTTTAATGGAGCTGAGGGTTTTCAGGATTTTTTAATGGCATATCAAATAAAAAATGGTTATGATTTGATTTTTATAAGAAATTCTCCAGATAGAATTTCGGTTAATTGCTCTTGGTTGAAGGATGGTAGTAAGTTTTATCTTAATGCTTCTTCGGATCCTGGTCTACTCTCTTGGTTTTTTATTAGAACTTACAATTTTGATCATTCGTGTGGAGTCGGTCTTAGAGATGTTAATAAAGTTAATATTTCAAGTAGATTTGTTAAATCTTTGATTGTTGATCAAATTCGAGATGCTCCTATGATGAAGCCAAAAGATATTATGAAGGAATTTAGAAGAGAGTACAATTTTAATCTTTCATATTATTATGCTTATAGCGGAAAACAGTTGTCTTTGAAAGAAATATTTGGGGATGATGCTATGTCATATAATGATTTACATTAGTTTTTGGAGGCGTTGCAAAAGTATAATCCTGGTAGTTATGTGGCCATGGAAGTTAATGGTTCAACTGATCAGTTTGAGAGAGCTTGTACTGGTTTTGGTGCTTATCTACTTCGATTTAAACACTGTCGGCCATTAATATTTTTAGACGCAGTTGCTTTGAAGGGAAGACCGGGTGTTTTGTTAGCTGCTACTTCTAAAAATGGTAATCAAGGTATGAGTTTCATTTTAGTTTTGTTTTATTTAGTTATTTGTTTTTCTAGTAATGATCTATTAAACTATCATTGTTCAAAGTTGTACATAATTATAATGCAGCCATGTTTACACAAGAATTGTTGGCTTTATTTTATTCAATGATTGACCTGGTTAGACTAGAAATGTTTATGGTAGAAATGTTTACAAAAACAAGAATTAAAATTTTATGCAGCAGTAACTAAAAGACTTTAAAATAAAATATGCTATATTCATATATCATTTTGAATTTACTTTAATTATGTATAATAGAAATTATTAACATTTAATAATGGTTTAGATGTTTAATATAATTCATGTTTCTTATTACTGAGCTGTCATTAATTATTTATTTTGTAGGTTTCTTTCCTCTTGCTATGGGTATTGTTTCACACGAAAATGAATCTAATTGGTCTTGGTTTTTATCCCATCTAAAAGGAATGCTTAATGAAGATCGGTCTTTAGTTTTTATGTCTGATCGTCAATGGGGTCTTATTTTAGGTGTTCCCAAAATATTTCCTTCTTCGTATCATAGCTATTGTTTACTTCACATGGAACAGAATATTGGTACTGTTGTTAAGGCGGCTAAAGATGATTCATCTATTGTGGAGTTGTTCAAACTTTGTGCTAGAGCTTCTAATGTGTATGATTTTGAGCGATATCTTTCCAAATTTAAAGATATTGGGGGTACATCTGCAGAAATTTTTTAAGAGATAAACCGCTTGACCATTGGCAGATTTGTTTTTTCAAAGAAAGCGTTATGGTGAATATTCTTATAATGTTGCAGAAAGTTTCAACTCATGGATTTGGGAAGATAGAGTTATGCCTATAACCTCTTATTTGGATGGTATTCGTGTGAAAGTTATGGAGCAAATGGCGAGACGAAGAGAGGAATGTTGTCTGCGGACAACATATCTTTGTCCTGTTATGGAGGAACATTTGTCAAATTTAGTAGATGATGGCTTTGGTTGGGAAGTTTTTAAGTCTTCGGAAATTGTATTTGAAGTTAAATCTCCTAAGTCACAGGTTGTTGATTTTAAAAATCGTTTATGCGGTTGTAATCAATGGAGAGTTACTAGTTTTCCATGTGCTCATGCAATTAAGTGCATTAACAAGTGCAGATTATCAGTTTATGATTTTGTGGAGGACTATTTTACTGTTAATGCTTTCAGATCTTCGTATGCTAATGCTATCAATCCAATTCCAGATTTTGATAAGCCAATTGCTACTGAAAATGATGTTTTGATTAGGCCTCGTAAAGAATTTCGTGGTGCTGGAAGAACATTTACAAAGAGGCGTGGTGGATTTGGATATTCTCAAAGTAAAAGAAACAGATGCAGTCAGTGTAATGAAGTTGGCCACAACAAAAGGAATGGTCTTCGTTCTTCAAAAATTTAAGAAAATTTATGTGTTTTGTTACTGTAATTGAGAAGTTTTTTAAGTGTACAGCTGCTAAAGCTTATAGAAAAATGAAGTCGGACTTTGTGAGATCATTAGAAAATAAAATGTGAAATGTTTTGGTTATTTTTTTTTAATTTGTAATATCCGTTGTTCCTCTACATTTCGGTATTGATATTTCTATTCAATGCTATATGTACTTATCATTTCAATTGAATGCCAGTTGTAACTAGCATTTCATTATAATTAGTAGGCATCTCTCTGTCATTGAAACCTATCATCTGTCATTGTATACAACTGAGTAAGCTTTTGAGCAAGAACGAAGGATTTGATGATGATGATGATATATTGTTTATATGATTACTTGGTTAGATTACTTAAATGGTTTTGTAATGATTTTTCCAGTATGATGATGTATTGTTTATATGATATTGTGGAACATATGTTCCCATATTTCTTCTATACTGCAATGGAATATCTTCTCTTATTGTTAGAAACAGCAGTTAGAAAAAATAATTAATAGTAATTTGTAAATGGGATATCTTCATTATGTTGACTGCATCTCTCTGTTTCAGAAAATAACAGAAAACAACATACACTGCTACACAACAAACGGTGTGTTAAACAACTACTTTACTTACCATGCAAACTAATCTCCTTACTTCAATCACAAATGTGCATACCAGTCGTCTATCAATCACTTCTTCCACCCTGCATACTTCATCACCGCCCCAACATTATACTACCCTTTACTACTTAAACTACCACTATTTCTTGCTACTTTATTTTAAGCTACATCTTTACTTTTCTGCTGCTATACATCCCACAATCAAACTTCCACTGCTAAATTGCTGACATCTTCACCATTTTCTTCATACAACAACGCTTCCATTATCACCATACAACAACCCACTGCCTTTTCCTTCCTAACTTACAATAAAACCACCTTCTCCATGTTTCTACCCCAGCACTTACCATATCCATAACTGCCTATATCTGCTTATCATTTCAGTTAAATGCTAGTTATAACTAGCATTACCGTGTAAACAATAGTCATCACACTTGAAATGGAGTTGAAACATTGGAAACCATATAAAAATTCGATATGGATAAATTCACACATTATTGATCATAATTCAATCACTGAGAAATGTATTTTCGCATAATGCTAGTTCTATTCAGCATTTCAGTATAAAACATTATTTGGTACATCAAAAATACAGTAAAAGCATTAAAAACACATAAAAATGACACTTGAATATATCCATACTTTATACATTATAGTTAATGCATTGAAAACAGACAACTATAATCAAATCAAATTCAAATCAAGAAGTTCAAATTCATTTGAGCAGTTTATACACTGAGAACAAAATACAATCATTGGAAAACATATAAAACTTCATCTCAGACTCCATCTCAGATTCCATCCTAGACTCCATATCAGACTCCATCTCAGTTTAATTAGCACAAGTGGTTCAGTTCAAATATATCCAAAGTTCTAAGAAGTTAAAATGCAATAACTTTTTTTATGTAGAATCTTTGCAGAGTTTCTCCGCTGACCAATTGTATTGTGGATCATTGAGTATGCTATACACCACTACAGCTCTTAGGTTTCTAAGCATTTCCCTTGGATATTTTTCTGATATCTCATCCTTATCAAGTTTTTTCATGTTTACCATGACAAAGAACGCACAATCAAGTATGTTTCAAATATAGAATTATTTGTTCATATTACAGTAAAACCTAATTCTAAAATAATATTGCAATTTTTACTCTAGAATTCTAAAACATAGCTTTATATTTTGATCACAATATTAATCAATGCATTCATACAGACATCATTGTTATGTGTGGAATGTGCAGCTTATACATAATCTTTTTGTTCAATAAATGCAGATCATTGAACTGTCAATTGGCAATGCTAGTTTTAATTATCATTTTTCATATTTAATGCATTCTTATGCAATTTAAAAATAGAAATGATACTTTATACAAGAGAAGAAATGAAATTATTTACTTATGATTCTGAATCCTTTGGTGGGTTTTTGTCTGCAGCACTTTAGGTTTGTGAAATTCTTTGATCAGTCTTCCTAATTCTGCCTATTTTGTCTTTCTGCAAGAAGTAAAATTAGCGTTGTATATTAATTTTAGAGTGATTTCAAAATTATACTTTTCTTACAAGAATGATGGCTTGGTTATAGCTGGGGTTTGAAGTCCTTGTTGATCTTGTTTTTGGTTTTGTTGAATCATAATGACTCCACTGCATTGTTTCATAGTTTAGCATCAACAAGCTCCAATGGTTTGCGTAATGTAGAGGGAAGAAAATTTTCTCTGTAAATTCATCTTTGACAATGACATCTATTGTTGGTATAACTATGTCTTTGATCATAGTTTGCTGGTCATGTGCAAAGCATTCTGCACATTCATATGTATTAGAATACTTTATATTATTTTTTAACATTTATATTGAAAAGCTTATACTTACCATCATCATTATGGTGAAGTAGTAATTGTGTTCATACATCTCTTGATTGTAATAAAACCAATCAATAAGCTGTTAAACCAAACAACAAAGGTTGTAAGTTTCATGGGATAATTAATTTTTTTTTGGACCAGGAATATTAGTGCTAGTATTCACTTTCATTTATTTGTTTACTACATTGTATGCACTTAAAAAATGCAAATGATCGTTTAATCAGTCATCTTGGACATTCTATATATTTATATGCGTTTTACAAATATCATTGTTGTTTTTATCTCCCATTCTTTCATTCAATACATTTACATGCAGTTTGAAACTTTGAATGCTAGTTTTAACTATCATTCTCTCATATGCACTTAAAAAACTATGAATGCTAGTTTTATCAATCATTCTCCCATCCTATATAGTTATCTGCATTTTAGAAATACTAATGCTACTTTTAGCTGCCACTCTCTCATTCAATTCACTCATATGCATTTTGAAAAGTTGAATGCTAGGTTTAGTTATCTTTCTTTCATTTTATATATTTATATACAGTTTTTTACTACCATAATTTTATTTTGATGCATAC
Source organism: Allium cepa (assembly GCA_030765085.1). Lineage (NCBI taxonomy): Eukaryota > Viridiplantae > Streptophyta > Magnoliopsida > Asparagales > Amaryllidaceae > Allium > Allium cepa. The sequence goes on from CM060939.1 coordinate 505,999,113, forward strand.
CTGTCCATCTGTAACCCCCTCAAACAGAACAGCTTCCAGCATAGATTTCACTATTGTGATTCCTCCTTTGTATCCTTCATCCTTTTCATATGCTACAGTGCTGTAATTAAAAATCAATAATTGACAAGTTGATTTTTCTTTAATTTTATTTAATTACAAATATTATGAAAGAAAAAATGTCAGAATTCTTACTTCTCATTTTCGTTAAATTTGAAGAAAGTAAGAATTTTGTTTTGTTGTTCTTCATTCAATAATTGTAGAATACTGCTTTTTGTGATATCTTTACTCTTATAGGTTTTACTTGATTGTGAGTATCCATCAACATCAATAATTTCTTCATTTTCAATTGTTGTGACTTGTTCATCTGTTTCAGTTTCAGATTCGTGTTCATAATCTAATTCTTCATTTTGTTCCTCTTGTTTCTGTTCATTTGTATTTTCTTTCTGACCTTCCATGGTTTCAAGTTGCTGCTTTTGGTTTTCGTTGTCCACATTATTCTTTGTTTTTCTGTGAACAATTTCATGTTGGCAATCAGAATCAATTTTATTTCTTCGTTGGCGCTTTTTAACCCTCAAAACTAAAGAGCTTGGTTTCTTCTATGTTTTTTCATGCACTGCTGGTGATTTTTCTGTTGCCTCTGAAGGTTTGTTTTGATCCTGTTGTTCTTTCTCTTGCTGCATCTTTTTAACCTCCTGAGTTATATTGACATCAAATGATGGTGGTTCTATTTCTACTTTTGCTTTTGATCTCAAAATCTTGATTTCTTTTTTCAACTGTATGACAGTGCCTTCTGCTTGTATTCTTTTCTGCTTTTCCTTTTCTAATTCTTTTTCACTTTTCTTCAATTTATTTTCCAAATCTATAATGTACTGCTGCATTGAATCAAGTTGCTTTTTTGATGTCTCTTCCAAATTTTCCATTTTGTGCATCCCAATTTTCTCATTGGTATCCAGTTCGACAACTTTTTGTTGGCTTTTTTGTTGAAGAAGTGCTTTTTCATCTTCAGTCAGATTTCTTATTTCAACAAAAATCTACGTACTAACATAAATAGTAATGAATCAGGTAACATACAATGGATGAACTAATTTTATATATTATTGTCATTTTTCATGTGATGCTATATCTGACTATCATTCTTTAGTAGCACCTATAGAAAATTATATTTGTGCAGAACTGATATATGTATCTATCATTTAAATTATGATTGTACAATAACAAAATGACAACTGTTGATATACACTATGTTATGATATATTTATCTATCATTATATATTTGTTATAATGGTGTGATAAATAATACCTTTCTATTGTCCATGTTCATCAATGCTTCTCTTGAGATCACCTTTCTCAAGCTTGCAATATTCCACCTCCCAAATCTAGGTAAGATTGAACAGTATGTTGCTAATGGAGATATCAAATTCACATGCTAACATAGGAAAACTACAAATAAAATACTACTTGTTAAAACATGTAATGTGTATAATTTAATTTATAGGGATAGATGCATGAACATAAAGTTAGAATGTTGTACTTACAGTAGGGAGCATGGAACAACCTGGCATGTTTCTTGGCTTTGTTTTGAAAGTCGTCAAAGCTCTAATCAATGAATGATGAATTGAAATTGGCCAAGATATTGAGTTCATTTTGTTTTGATCAAGGATATAGGGAATATATCCCCATGGTAAGTATCTTTGGTTATCAGGAAAGAAGAAGGTTATCATTGCAAGAATTATAAGCAATTTTGGAAAATCATTTTCATGTTGAAATTGTTGTGTTTCTAGCACATTATTTATCTTTGAAATTGTAAGATCCTTTGTGATGTGCTCTATTGTTCCAAAATTTCTCAGTACAAAATCTTTACAATTATCTAGAAGGATTTGTAAACTCATTTTAGGTAATGGAAAAATATTTATTGCAGACAAAGGTAAGCTAAAGAGAATTGAAACATCTTCGAGTTTGATTTTTAAAAAAATATTCCCCACTTTAAAAGCTTCATCATTGATAGAAATTTTTTCTATGATATCATCTAAGGTTGTTGATGATTTTGCAGCGATGGATAAAATTTCTTTGAAAAACACTAGCATGAATTTTTCGAAGGGTGTTTGCTTTAAATAATTTAATTGATCTACAAGATAACCTCCTTTTTCCTTAATTTTCCTGAAATTTTTTATCATTAGCAGTAAGCTACATCTATACTGAATTTTTTTCTGAGATACTTTCTTTGGTTTTTTTTCTTCAGTTGTTTTTGCTTTCTTCAATGTTTTACCTTTTGATCCCTGTACAAAAAACTATGAATGAACAATTCGGTATTTAACAAACTATAATGTTATTTCTATGTCTCATTTTTTAAATGCTTTCTTATTTTTATCTATCAATCTTTTCAACAATGAAAGCATAATTTACTAGTGCTATATGCACCTATCATTCTTTTTTCAAATGCTATATTTGTCTTTCATTTCTTTTTTTCAATGTATGCTTCTAAAGTCGGAAGATTGAATGCTATGTTTGTCTATCATTTTTTTGATGCTATATTTGTTTATCATTCTTTAACTATTCATCATATTGTTGTCTATCAACCATTAAAAACTGAATGCTATGTTCATCTATCATCTTATATTTTAATATGATGCATACAAATCAAATGATATATTGAACTATCATTCAATAACTATCAAAACAGTAAATCAAATGATATATTGAACTATCATTCAATAACTATCAATACAGTAAATCAAATGATATATTGAACTATCATCAATAACTATCAATACAGTAAATCAAATGATAAATTGAACTATCATTCAATAACTATCAATACAGTAAATCAAATGATATATTGAACTATCATTCAATAATTATCATTTATCATACCATCCTAACAAATACAGTAAACAAAATGATATATTCAACTATCATTCTATCATGATATGTTTGTCTAACATTTTTTTCAATGCTATATTTTTCTATCATTCTATAAATACTATTCTTATTGTTGTCTATCATCTGTCAAAGACCGAATGCTATGTTCATCCATCATCTCATATTACAATATTATACATGCAAACCAAATGATATATTGAACTATCATTAAATAAGTATCCATCTAATTATTTTTTACCATCTATCAAATATTGAAATGCTATTTTCATCTATCATTGCATCATTACACCTACAGTAAATAAACTGATATATTCAACTATCATTCTATTATTCTATGTTTGTCTAACATTTTTTTCAATGCTATATTTTTCTATCATTCTATAAATATTCATCTTATTGTTGTCTACCATGTGTCAAAGATTTAATGTTATGTTCATCCATCATCTCATATTTCAATATTATACATGCAACAAATCAAATGATGTATTGATCTATCATTCGATAACAAATCAAATGATAGTTGAACTATCATTGTAAAATTAACCTTTATTTCAAAAAATAATCAGCTGTTATACCTTTGTTTTTCTTTTTCTACTGACGTTTTCATCACTAAGCTGTTGTTTCTTCGTATCGTCTTCATTCATAGCTTTACATGCCCTAGATTTTTTCGTCCTCTTTATATCTTCGTCATTCTCATTCGAATCGACAGCCATTGATGAAGTAGTTTTTCGCCTTCTCTTTACTGTTGTACACGTAGCATTCGAAACCCTACTTTTTGAAATCATAGATTCATCGTTTATTTGTTCAGGATTTATTGAAATATTTTGGTTTACATTCATCGACTTAGATTCTAAAGTCGATTGTGCTTGTAAATCAGCTTGAGGAAGAAAATTGATTTCGGTTTGGGTTGCCATTGTTTGACGAAGAAGAAATTTTGTTTACAGAAGAAATGAAACTAAAAAGCACGAACGATCGACAAATTTTGGCGCTTGTCCTTAAGACGGAAGTTTAATTTTAACGTTCGTTAAAATTAAATTTTATTAAACCTTTTCCTTTAAACTAATTTCCTCTAAAATATTTACATATATAAAAAGTTGGGTCAAGTTTAAACATTGTGAATGAGTGATATGAAATAGAAGTAGACCGAATAGATCCTGCCTTTTGTAACATGTTAATTTATGAATCGCTTCTTAGATTACTTGAATCACCATCTTGGTATTGATGGAATTGAATGAACCACATTTATTTAATTTGATGTTATATTGGTGAAAATTTTGGCCATGAATGAGAAGGAGGGCCATTGTTGTGGAAAGAAGGAGAAAAGAAAACTAGAATGAAAATGAATGCCAGAGTAGTGTTTTAAAGGAAGAATAGGAACCTTTCCTCTTATTTTATTTTGGACTTCCTGATTTCATTTGCAGTCAATTTTAAGTTATGTCAATCCTCCCCATTTCTACATATAGTTGAATATGTATTGAATTTGCACGGAATAATTCTCGAAAATGCTTGTTAAGTACTTAATTGTATCTAACTGTATTTAAAGCTCTGTTTAAATACATATCGATAACTTATATTAGTACGCACATATATAACTTTTATATGTGCATCCAAATAATTATGAACAACACCCAAATCATAAAATAAATTGATAATCAATATTTTTTTAAAATATTAGTTGATTTACTTAATTTATAACATTTCACAAACTAATTAAATCAGCGGCTTTCTGGAGAATTCACAAATGTTATTGTATTACTCAAAGGAGTGAATTGATTCAACAATTAATACCGATCAACTTAAAATATAACGTTCATACACACCTTTGCTAGGTGCGACAGTTTGGCCGAATTCGTTGCTTACGCATCTTTTTAATAAAATCATATTTTATATCATCATAAGAAGTACCAACGTGATGATAATTTACATATGTTTCTTTATCAAAACTATATAACTTTAGGATATATAGAATATAATATTGGTAAAAATTCTAATATTATCCACATTCAACTTGATTTATCCGGAAAAAACTCCTTGGTCCAACAGTAACATTTATTATTAACTATTCCACTCTAACTAGAGATTTTGACTTTAGGTTGACTATAGTTGATCATGAAAACTAACCTCATACAACTGAGGATGTGAATTATCTATTGAATAGTGCTTCACTCCTAATGCTTCAATTTAGATCCAATTATAGTTGCTCGATAGATCGCCATGTCATGGTTTAACAATAGTCAAAGTGAAGTTTTCACATTGAAGTTCCATGGTAGTCTCAAGTCAGGAGAACCGTGTAACATTGTCATCTGAGATTTTTGGTTTGACTTTGTATTTATAAACCAACAAGAAATTCTTGAACGAGTCATTCCACAATTATCCAGTAGCCACGAGTACATAGCCACTTGGTGTCTTCTACAGCCATAAGTAATACACCTTTTGTGGCGACTCCAATTTGAGGCCTAAAAATAAGCGCTATTGATGATGTAGTCATCCATAGTGTTTATTTCCCGATGACAAAATAAAATCAGTTAATTGTATTTATAACATCAAGAGCATATGAATATGGAAATTTTCAAAACACATTTAATTAACAACCTTGTACATTCATTACATAATCCCATCGATTCCACGTTTATAGAAAAAATAATAAATACAATTATATTTCAAGAGAGACATATGAAGATGCCCCTTTGGATGTCAGAGTCAACTACTTGACAGAAATAAATTTTGTCGTTGCATCCATCAAACAAAGTATAAACTTCAAATAATACAGCAGAACAAACTCTTGATATTAGCTTTCCTCTCGCATGTCTCCAAGAAGCTTATTTTTCTGACTTGAAAATCCTACTCCCAATCTACTCAAATGAGTACCCGAGAGTTTAAGGGGAAAAGCAAAATTTTCTGGTCAGACAAAAAGTCTGGTGTGAATAATGATTTACCATCTCAAACCAAAAACAGATATCTAGTAAGACCTTTCCCCTCATTAGTATCTTATCCAAATATGACAATCTTAATATAAAACATGCACCTACAACAATAATGGTTAAAACAAAACATGGGATGATCATATGAATGCAATATGAGTAAGTATAACTAGTCTATCATTAAAGAGTTATGCATTCCTAAAATTTACATGCCTCACGATATATACTATCTGTCTACAATCATAGTTTTTCTAGGGTCACTATGAACTCATTAGTTTCACCGGCAACTAATAACCTATCAAGCTGACCGGGGCCAAAACATAACCAGTTGTCCCAAAATCTCCAAATATGGTTAAGAGTAAATCCAATTAAACAATATAGTGAGCATATAGAGCTATGAGTTCCTTTCTGTGCGTACACATATTTTAGTATCACTATTGATAAAGCCCTACATGGTGGAATCATGGACCTTACCAACCGAAGGCTATCGGCTGAAGCATAGGGCGCAACCCTATATCAATCCTACCTAAAATCTTATCTGGTTCTAAATCCATGAGTCGTAACTATTCGATCAGTTCAAGTCATCCTAACACAATTGATCTGTCTGATCTCCTGAATGCAATTCTACTCACTCAGGAGTTTAGTCTGACCATACTCACTATTGAAATAGCCTAATTGGTAATTTTGTTCCTATGTCCTAAGGTGCAATGTTAGACGATGAAAATGTGAGTACGGAAAATGATAAAATATGTAAATTTAATCGATCAATTGATAACAAGAACATATAACATCATTCCTCTAAATATGTTCAATCAATAGTCACGTACATAACAAGATTGCTTAAGCTTAAGTCACATTTTCCTTTGGCAAAATTCATATAGAATTAGGCTAAAACACTTCTAGAATTGATAAACTGCTCGATATAGAATTAGGCTAAAATCCTGTTCCAAAATATTATCATTTTTCATACCTTTTAAAATTAATTGCTATTAAAACAACGATGTTAAACATATGGAAAACATGGGTTATCGACCTCTAGAACATAGCTTTCAAGTTTATAAATCATACGGCTGTATAGCCACTAAAATATAAAAGCCGAATATCCAGAAAAGATGGGGTATTGAGCCTCTGAAACATAGCCTTCAAGCTTGTAAAACATACGACTGTCGAGCTGCTAAAATATAGTTATCGAGTAGCTATACGGAAGCTATCAAGTCACTATCACTACACCAGAATCCTCATTTCGCAACGGCTTTAAGCCGTTGCAAAATAATTTCGCAACGGCTTTGAGCCGTTGCAAAATGGACAGTGGTAAAAATTTCGCAACGGTCCTTAGCCGTTGCAAAATATATATTCGCAACGGCTAAGAGCCGTTGCGAAATATACTTTAGCAACGGCTTGTAACCGTTTCGGATTTTATTTTGCAACGGCTTAAACCGTTGCGAAATGTAGATGTATAACTGATGATTTTAATACTAGCAACGGCTTTAATCCGTTGCTAATTAATATTTTATTTTTTTAAAAACATATTTGAAATTTTTCTCTCCACCAGCGACAGTCATTTCATTATCATAATTAATACAACAAATTGCAAATTTAACAGTATCACAGAAGAATGATTATTAAACCAAATAGTTTTCATAGATTAAACACAAAAACCAAACATAACAAACGTTTGAATTATAATGTTCAACATCAACACATACCACAATATAGTTCAACAAGTATACATAACATACATAGTACAACAACGTCATCATTACATAATACAACATACGGTACATAACGTCTTCCTTCAATCATCTAACGCTTGTTGGAGACTGGAATATTGACATAAAATACTTATTTAGAATATCCTGCATACACTGGTATATCTAGCCGCAGTATATCCTGCAAACACAAAATCAAATAATGTATTAGAATATCAACTAGCGTATAGAAATTTGGATAAGAAAATTTATTAGAATATCAACTTTATTAGAAAGGACCCATTTCAATTACATTTACAATTTTTAAGCTTCAATTTACATTTTTACAAACTTTAAAAAAAAAACTGACTGTGCACATTTCTGTGCACTCCCTGCTGCAGTAATAGTGCACATCACTGTTCAAACTAAATCTCCATCCTTGTTGCTTCAAGCATCTCGACCACCTCACAATGCAGACATCATCCACTCCTCTTGCTACTATCAAACATCCCATTTCACACAGTTCAATAACTTCTACATTGCTACTTGCCTCTTCCCAAACTTGCAACCTTCAGCAACAATACAAAATCATCAAAACTCCTGCCTGCATACATAGCATTTTCAAACTTCATTCCCCCACGGTCTACAACATCAATTACCACCAAATATCCTCTACCTTGACCATCTCAAGCAACTGCATTTGTACATATACCATTTACATAATCTATCATCACTTCATCCTCTACTGCCAATACATCACCACCCCTAAACATGTTATAGTTGACCTGTATGTCCTGATCATAGCCGCATACCATGTCTCGGCATGTAAGTTTTGTAGTCACAAGATAATGAAAAACCAATCATTTGTTCCACTGCCTTTGGTAGAGGCATTTCAAATTGCAATTGCTACAGACAATTTCCATTTTCAATTTGCAACAACAGTCACTCCAAATTCTATTTGACGTTTTCTATTTTCTATTTGTTGTTTGTTGCAATTCATTTCATTTTAGTTTGCAGTTGAGTGTCATTTCATTTTAATAAAAAAAGCAAACAAATACTGGTTTCATTTCAATTTGCATGTTCATCATTTCATTTCATTTTATATCTCTATCACTACCTGCACAACTACATACACAACTACATCATACCTGACCACACTATTGCTTTGCTTCAACCTGCTGTTTTCAACCATACCACTGCACTTAACTTCAAACTACCACCTTCAAACACTTCTACTTCTCTGATTTCCAACTGCCACAACATCATCTTCCCCTCTTCATACAGTTTCTGGTATCACCTCTACAACCACATGCTACCCCTTTGCCTTGCCTTCATACCACAGCAGTTTCTTCATCACTGTCACATTCACCATCAAAACTCCTCTTCACATCCCCTGCTTCACTTCCCCACTTCCATACAAACACATCAACACAAAACAACTTCACCAACCAACCTGCCATCAATCAACAAGCAACTGACATCAACCACTTTTCCTTACAACCAACAGCAACACCCTCCCCTCCGTCTCATTACAAACTGCTGCTTCTCTGACACAGCCACCATTAACTCCCTGCCTTGCCACCAGTGCGACATCACAGACCAACCGTCAACTTACTCCATTATCCTAACAACTGCATCACCATCATTGTACAACTCCAAGCCGACAACCAATCACTATCATCCTAAAACCATCAACTCCTCCTCCAACCGTTACACTACCGCCAATCCCATTCACCTTGCTGCCTTACTTCAGTTGCCATAATAACAGTGCACATCAAATAGTGTCCCTGACCACCAGCAGCAACAAAAAAATCCAGATACACACAACATCATCATACCTCTCCTGTATACAAACTCCATCCATCACTAGTGCACAGTTTAACTCAACACTGTCAAAACAACCCTTCATCATTATTTTGTTAAAAAGTTTCAATATTATGTTTTCAATATACATGTCAAATGACATTGAATGTGGTGATGAATTGGAGAATTACAGTTATACTAATATACATGTCAACTGAACACCTGACCATCTTCCATTGCCTCTTTAAACAAACTCTAACCACCCACCTTGCACACTTCAAACAAGTCTAATCCTACCAAAATAACAAGCATTCAACCTCATCACACTGCCTTCAATCCCCCATCTACTTGCCGCAACCACCTCCTCACCAACCATCGCTGTCTCCTCCAATCCCAAACTCCTTCAACTTCCTCTGCCATATACAAGCTGCTCCTTATCAAAACTTCCACTGCAAATTCATCTCACCCGAAATCAACATCACTGCAAAAGAAATCTGCTACCACCTTCCACAAACTCACCACTGCAACCCACATCCATCTCTAATTGATCCCATCGTACTTCCTACCATAATTCAACCTTCAATACCCAATCACGACCGGAAGCCAACACCTAACACCACTACAACCTCACCAATTTTCTCCGCGAACCAACAACCTTCGTTTAAGGAATTTCATCACCAAACCACCTCATCAATCCAAATCTAGCAAACTTCACCCACGACCTCATCAAAATCCATGACCAGTGACCACAACACGACCTCCTCCTGCACCCACGAACCAGCCAAATGCCAACAGCAATCAAACCAGCGACTTTATTTCAGAATTCTGGAATTCATTGATTTTTGATTTTTATTGATTTTGGAATTCTAAAATTTGGGTCTTAGTTTAGAAATGGAATTACGAGCTTGTTTGCTCAATTGCTAATTATTTTTTTTAAGTTTTAAATTTGTGTAAGTAATGGGTGTTTACTGATTGAGTGTGAGTTTTAAGTTTTGAGTAAATTGTTTGTTTTATTTTCTTTTTTATTTATTTTTGTAAAAATAAAATTGTTTGCTGAATTGTTTTCGGCCTGTGCGAGAATTCGGGTTTAGTCAATTTTTTTTCCCCACTTCAAAAAAAAATAAAGAAAAAATTACTTTCATTTGGCTTAGGTGGCTCCAGTTGAGTTTAATTTTTATTTTATTTTTTTTAGTTTTCTTTAGTTTAACTTTCATTCTTTAGTTTACCATTGCCACAACATCTCCTTGACATCAAACACTTCACTGAAACATACCTCTGAAACACTGCTCATCTGCCACTTTTCACAGTACATTCACTTATTAAATTGAATACTATCTTTGTTATGCAATATAATGTGAAGTTATCTTTGTTACCCTTGTTGTTGACTCGTCAATGAAAAAAATTAATGCTACTACAGAGTAACTAAAATATTGTACTTTCCTATACTATTCCCTCCGCTGGTTTTTTTTAATTAACATCTTAAAATAAAATGAAAGCAAGCAATAAGACAAGAAAGAAATAAAAGTGTATTTATGAAATACAGTTCCCCTTATGTTAAAGGTTATTTGTCTAATTTAAGACCATTTGGCTTTTTCACTAAGTAGATGCATGCAACCAAATAGTGCTTGACATTAGTTTACTTTCATAAACTTATTAAACGATGCTTTCAACATAAGAATGTATTGCAATTAACTATGCCAATAGTTATACAAAAATATTATACAAAAAATGTTACCTCACGGATCAAGCTTTTCTAAATCAGAAAGGTACACAGAGAAAGCATCTTCAACCTGAAACAAATGTTAAAAACATGAAACAAAGAACAAATCAGAGAATTATCTGATTTTGTAGAATTTTCAGTTTTGATATTAAGATTGGAGGATTCTGATATTAAGAACAAATCAGAGAACATATATAGGTTTCCATTCAGATTGAATTTATTGGATAATAATAATCTATACCTGCTCCTGCGTTTAAAGATATCGAATTGAACTCTTTGGATGACAGACATAACCACCGACTCCAACATCATCAAAGATCATAGCAAGAGGATGATTTTGTTTGGCTGTGGGCTCATCTGGTAATAGTATATTGTCCACAATCAACTTCTCGTGTGTAGGAGGTACATGTTTTCCATGTATTATGGATGCCGTCGAATCTCTGCATACAAAACCTATTGCAATGACTTCTAGATCAAAGTTCAACACTTCATATTTTTGATTTTCCTGAACATGCGAAATAAGCGAGTTAGCAGCATCGTCATTGTTCGACGTTCTTCCAACACTTTCATGATGTGTCCCACCACTTCCTCCTTCGTTGGAAGCAATGTCTGGCATCTATTTCACATATCCTTTTAATATGTCGACCAATGTGTTCAATGTCCCCTTCACATTCTCCAAAGAACCCTCCACCTTCTCCATCCTTGTTTCCAATCTATTTTAGTCTTGTTTACTCCTTCTGAGTTGTTTACGTGGAATAGTAGATGCTTTAACTTGTGTCTTTGGTATTATAGTTCCAACACTTCGAGTCCGGCCCCTTTTATCTTTGCCGAACGTTTGTGACAAGATGTCTTCATCCAATGGCATATCTTGTTCCTCGTCGTCATTGATTGTTTCCCTTGCTTTTACAATTTTACCCTAAAATATGATAATACTTGAGATATTTAATTTCGTGCATATAAGTTATAGGCCGATAAACCATGTAAACATATATGTCATAACAGTAAATGATTTTTAATTTATCATCTAACAATATATCGTTTAACTTACAAAGTACGAAGAATCTGATATGTTGCCATCCTTTTTTGTATGAGTTTTCTCCCACACTTCCCGGCGTATGATTTCTCTTCCTGGATTTTCAATTGCCTGCAACCGAAACATCGATTATCAAACCAACCGATTCTTATTTGAAGAGTTTATTTCCTACCGATACAATCTCATTCAACGAAATGGTAAAATGCAACGAAATAACAAAAAATTAAAACTGTACCATTTTATGTTCTACTACGGCGTGACTTGTACGACCACCGTGATGGGTATAACTGTATTGTGATCTATTTTTTTTGCCTAGCTCTCTTCTTTCGCGTGCGCCGGGTTTTGCTTCATTTTTCAAGAATCCGTCCCAATCTTCTACGCTAACTTTTGGTGGACAGTTTTTCCTTCTAGCTTCATCATTATCAAATTTGTCGTAGTACCCTGTCCTCAATTCACTTTTGTATCTTCTAAATTGTTCACACATTTTTTTAAAATACAACTCTTTTGTATCCGACTCTAGCTCATAAAATGTCTATATATATTGAAGATAAAAAATTAAAAAGGAAATACAAGAAAATTAAAAGAGGTTGTATACACCTTAGGTGACATTCTCTTTTAAACAATAACCTGAACTGAAATGAAGTGGTGATAGAAGTGTTGTTTTGTGGACAGAGGTTGGAGGTGTAATTGAAGTGTTGGTAGTTTATTTATGCATAAAATCGAAATATATTATAAAATGGAAGTGGTACATTCATAAAATATAAAATCTCAAAAAAACCAGGTTGCAACAAATTAAAATATTAAAATATGCAATGATATAGTTCAAAAAATAATATGTGTGTGAATTATTTTATAAACAAACACTTATGATGTATGTATACAACAGAATAGTTCGTGCATTGCATGGATCTAGAGTTGGCTAGTTTATGTTAGATGATGTGGAAAGTAATCAAACTTTACTAGATTATATTTTTAAAACCAAAGAAATAGTTATGAATGACTGGGTAAATTTGTGCATCTTTATACTTACATAAAATCTAGTAGTTATTAGTAAATGAAAACCAGATCGAAATAATAATTTATACATGCATACAACTGAAAAAGAAATGTGATAGTGAACAACTGAGCATGGATTTGTAAAGAAGCATGTACACAAGTATACTTTGCCATCTTATAATCAAATAAAACAAATATTGTTTCTTCTTAATTTGGACTGAAAGGAAGAACATAAATACACAAAATACTTTAAAAAAATGCAGATAAGACAAAAAAACTATACAAATTGTATTTCTTCAAGCATAAGAATAAAACAAATTGAGAAAAAAAATTGGTTTTTACATGATCAGAAATCAAACTAGAACGAGATAAATAATTAAAACATAAAAAACTTTGGTGCTCAATATTTGGTTAATAACCCAACAACTAATATGTCTACAGAGAGAATTTATTGCTGACTTACAGCAAGCTATCGTGATGAGAAACCAAGCAAGATTTTATGTTTAAGTGCCTACCATTTGATTTGAGTAACTTGTTGCAAAATGCATATATTAAATGCTAGTAGATTCCATTAACTCAACCCTCTGCATTAAAATGCACTACTTCAATTCATTGACGAAACACATCATTTGCATTAAAAATTATGTTAAACAAACTTAATAGAAAAACAACCCAAAAGTCATTGGTTCACTAAGATACTACGGTGAACTCTTGTATCCCATTAATATGTTCTACTTCATGAATTAAAATTTATATATTGTTATAATATATAAGCAAAACATATTTACTATAATTTCCAGTACTAGTACTGTAACACAGATGGAATATAGAGTAAGTGCTAAAGGTGCATGTTGAATAAGCAGCAATGAAGTCTATAGTTTAACTCCAACATGAGTAATACAACTACTGAAACTGATCAAATTATATAACATATTTTATTTTACATATTTTTCTTCATATATTTAGGTTGATCAAACAGAATATATGCATATTTTATTTACTTTTACAATCGTTAGGACCAAAACAACTTTATATCAAACTTATTTTATTTATTGATATCTTTATTGTCAGTGTATAGTATAATATCTCATATCATTGAAGTCATTGAAGTGAAAAAATGTGTTGTGCCATTTGTGTCACTTGTGCTATTTGTGCCATTTGTGCTTTTCAGCAGGTTAACAGTGAAAAAAATGACTTACCCGCAATTCAGCCCAAACGTCATCTTTACATTTGTTTGGTACTTTATCCCAACTTTCATATGATATCGGCACATGCGTTCGTACCAATTTACCAAGTCTACTGCCTATTTTCCCAGCATTATCAGAAACTGGAACACCATATGCATTTGTCTCAACTTTCTCAGGTTGTGAAGATGACGAATTCGCGACTGAATTGATCGACGTTTTTGCGGCTTCTGACATTGTTGCTGCAAGTATTCAGAAGTAAACATATACGAGTTCCCAGCATAATTATACACAGCACATATAATTGTACACAGCACATATGTCTAATAAAAGCAAGCAAGGATTATTACTTGAAAATGAAGAAAAACCGGGTATGTCGCTCCAAATTCCATATGGTAAAAGACATATTGAAAATTGATCAATCAGATTTCATGAATTTAGAGTAATAATTAAATAGTGATACATGAAAAATTCTAAATTCATAATCAAAAAATTCTAAATTCATCCACATTTGAAATTCAACTCAATTAAATTAAGAAATACATCTTATATTAACATATGCATTTGGTAAGATCTTCTAATTTTTTGTTATCTTCAAAGGCTGATTGATAGACGGTAGGAAACTCAAGATCATCCACAGTTGTAGTCAAGCGCTTAGGTGTGTGTAAAACCACAAACCATCCGCTATATTTTAAATCTTTTGAGTAGAACACTTGATTCGCTTCTGACGCAAGAATAAATGGCTCATCGTTCATCCTGTCTTTAGTCTTCAATTTCCCTAAATTAACTGTAATCAAGTTTGAAACAGGATCAATCTTTCAACCATTGACCTTGTCTTCGACTTTTACCCAATCACAATAAAAAATCGTTTGTTTGAATTCTATATAATCCAACTTAATTATCTCCTGAATAACTCCATAATACAGTGTTTCAGCTTCTGCATAATTTTTATCTTTCCCACTGGCTCTAAATTTTGTGATTGCTCTCATACATACACCGCTGTCTTGTGTTACCATCCGCTCTTCGTATTTTTTCGGGGAAAATGTAAACCCGTTTACTTGGTACTTCATATAACTGCGCGCCTTGAACTTCGGCCCATTCACAAGGCGCCAAAGAGTTGAATCAACATCGTTTGTTTTTGCCAACTAAAAAAATGAAATATGTGAAAAGTTTGATTAATAAGGTGTATGATACCTTTAAGTACGCATGAAATATTAAATAAGCTTTAATATATACCTCGCCACGTAACCATAGAGCAAAACTTTGACAATCTTCCACGGATGAAACCCCATTTCGAGATTGAGATTTAGTACTTTTCACATAGATGTTATACCTCCTGCAAAAACACATTTCAAAAAATTTATATACTTACAATGGTGGAGATTCTGGAGTTATTTGTGAACTTGCTTCTCCCATTCATCCAACCCATCATACTTATTGAGGACCCATCTACGAACTTGTTCAAACTGCACCGAGGTTAAGGTTATGTCTTTACCATTATCTAGAGGCATCTCACCAGCAAACTCATCATCCTCGTCTAAGAAAGCCTCACGAGTATGTTTATGTGTGCCATCGCCTCCTTTTGGCATATACTCCATGCAGTAAAGACTAACTTCCTGTACGATATATCCTTCTCAATACATCCTTCAATATATCTTTTGTTGCGGACGTATCCTTTATATGTTTTCATTAACCTATGAATATAAATCGATTACAAACAACTAGTACCAATTGAAATCGAATGATGATGAACAAAACAGAGATTAATAAATTACCGTTCAAAAGGATACATCCACCTATATCTAACAAGACCGCATTTCAATGCTTCATCGGCTAAATGAACCATAAGGTGGATGCTGATGTCAAAAAATGCAGGTGGAAAATATTTTTCAAACATACAAATTGCTTCTACCAAACTAGTCTTTGCTTTTAAAAGATGTTCTCTGTTAATCACCTTTGAACATAAAATGTTAAAAAATAGACTTATACGATGTATAGCATTACGTAGATTCTTATGTTGTGGATAAGAATGCTGAAGCAATACCGGAAGTAATTGCTGCATTATGACATGGTAATCATGAGACTTCATATTTGTTAGTTCAGAAGGATTGATGTTCACATTGTTATTGAAATTGGAAGCGAATTTGCTAGGCACTTTTAGGCTTTTCAAAATGGTGAAAAATCGTATCCTTTCGTCTTTGCTCAAGGTGAAAGTTGCATCTGGTATGATTACTTTATTTCTTTCAGGATCTTCACTCACCCACAATTTTTGTTTTATACCCATGTTTTTCAAATCCTTACGTGCATTGATGCCGTCTTTTGACTTGTCTTTATGACCCATAATTGTGCTAATGAGATGCTCAATGACATTCTTCTCTGTATACATAACATCAATATTGTGTCGGACCAAATTTGCTTTCCAATATGGCAAATCAAAGAGGATCGACCTTCTATACCATGCAGGAACATTCTCAACTTCGTCTTCATCGGTTTTCTTTTTTCGTTTTCGACCGATTTCTAATTTGTCTTTACCAACTTTCATCTTGATATTAGCTACCTTCTCTTCAACTTGATAACCAGTCAATGGCCGTGGAGGACGACGATATTCTTGTTTGTTATCAAAGTTTGTTTTTTCGTCTTGAAACTTATGTTTGAAAGGAAGAAATCTTCGATGTCCCATGTAACACATCTTCTTACTTGCACGAAGATAGTAAGAACAAGTGTCTTCCCCACATGCAGGACATGCAAAATAGCCATGAGTTGTGCATCCCGATAAAGTCCCAAGTGCAGGATGATCATGAATTGCCCACAACAGCCTAGCTCTCAATGTAAACTCAGAATTATGAAATGAGTCAAATGCAGCGACTCCTTCCCATAACAGTTGTAACTCATCTATTAACGGTTGCAAATAAACATCAATATCCTTTCTTGGTTGTTTTGGTCCAGAAATCAACAATGTCAACATTGAAAACTCTCTTTTCATGCACATGGATGGAGGAAGATTATATGGTACTATAACTACTGGCCAACAACTATAACGGTTACTTAGAGATGCATGTGGATTGAAACCATCCGTTGCTAATCCAAGCGTGACATTTCTTGATTCAACAGCAAATGTTTTGTCAAAAGCATCTGCAGCTCGCCATTGAGAAGTATCACATGGGTGGCGCATTACGTCTGAATTAGACTTGGCACGACCATGCCAAGTCATAGCATCTGCTATCCATGGTATAGTATACAACCTCCTCAGCCTAGGAATTAGAGGGAAATGTCTCAACGTCTTCTGAGGTACTTTTGCAACTCTTTTCTCTTCGTTGAATGTTGTTTTATATCTTGATTGTTTGCAAACTCGACAAAAAACTCTATTTGCATCATCCTTCCAATAAAAAATGCAGTCATTAATGCACGCATCATAAGTTTTGTAACCCATACCAACTTGCTTAATCATCTTCTTCATGTCGTGATACTTTGTTGGCAGTGTGATACCTTCAGGAAGTAATTCCTTTATGAATTCTAGGAATGTTGTCACACCATTGTCGGAAAAGCCATACCGGGTTTCCAAGTTATTCAGCTTGACGACGAAATACAATTTTGTTATCCCTTTTGGACATGAAGGATACAATGGCTCTTTTGCATTATCAAAAAGTGATTTATACTTCTTGCTTTGATTGGCCTGCCAATCAACATCAATCGTGGGCGAATCCTCAATATTGTCTGGCAACAAACTTGTAGGTTGAAATTGATGAAATCTATTAGCATCATTGACCAGATCTTCCATCCTAGGAAGTTCAGAGTCATCGGTACTTATGGCTTGACTAACAGGTTGTTTTTTGTTCATTGCTGACTCTTCCCCATGAAAATGCCAAACAGTATATGATTGGACAATTCCCCATCTAAGCAGATGAAAATGAATTTCATCTAATTTAATTTTCATTTTCATATTTTTGCACTGTGTGCGAGGACAAGAATAGATTTCCTTATTGCCACCATTTTCTACAACAAAATCAATAAACTTCTGCACTCCTTCCATATATCGTGGGGTTCTTTGATCGGCTTCTTTCATCCACTCTTTATCTATAATTGAAGACATATTGATCTGCCAACCAAAATATATACAACATTTTATAAACTTGAAAGTATGAACAACTTAAAGAATAATTACATGCACAAACTTTACTATATTATTTGCTCAAAAAGTGCAACAATATATAATTTAGGAAAGAGGATAATGGATGCAAATAAGTAGTCTATCCAAATTGAAATATATTTGCTATGGAACATAGACGATATAACCCAAACATTTCTTTTTGCAGATTTATACTTATATTCTGCCAGTTAATATAAATAAGAATGACAATATATTGGCTGTGGAATGATCCTTTAAGCAAACAAAATACTATATAACAATTCTAGTTTTACCTATTTATTGTATGGCTGTGGAATGTAGGATGGGTAGACTTTGAGAAGTCTGGCAGTCTACGGTAATTAAAGAAAAATTATGCTCATTTTAGTAAGAGTTTATATAGTACAAGGAAAATATAAAGTGGTACCACAAAGTTTACAAACGTGTTTGTCATTTGTAAATTCTTATTAACTGCAAATCTGACTATATCCTCCTTCCAATTTCCTATGTGCCCTCCGTCCTTTTACACAACCTCTAAACACTCATATACTAACCATTGACAGCAATAAATTATTTAAAATATTATTGATTTGAGTGGATGAGATTACTAGAACACATGGATGAACAAACATTTAGGATAAACAAAAAATTTCTTATCCTGAAAGGGCATTACAAAAGAAAAGTTCCACTATGCATAACATATCACTGTAGCTAAGTCTGGGATTAAAATACCATTGTTGTTACCTGTAAAGAGAATTACTTAACAGGGACTGCCTAAAGCAGAACAAAAACATAAAGTGCAATTGCATTTACAATCCATGATTTTCTTTACCCACCCCATTGAAAATGAAACAACAACAAAAGATAAAATTATCTTTTTTTATTTGTTGAAAAACATAAAAACCAATCATCTTATTTCAACAATGGTAGGTAGTGCAGCGGGCTTGTGCTACAAGCAAATTCCAGGAAAGGTGGTGACAGTACACATATGCAGCTTCATTCCAACATCATTCCATCATCCTCAAAACTGCCTCCACCACACACGTCCCACTCTCATAGTCTACAAAATTCTCCCTGAAACCATCCCTGCTGCCATTTCATTCTTTCTAACCAAAAATATAATTGCCTCCAACACACTCAAACATACTACCTCCTTCGTACTGTACAAACATCCCACTTTTACATTCAACCAACCACCAAAATTGATGCTGCTCCACCACTGTACACTGTGCATATCAGTGCACCACACCTACCCTATGACAAAACCACAGTCGTCCGCTGTCAACTTCTCACAACATTGCTTGATTCAACCATATCCATCATACCATCCATACATCAACAGCCTTGCCTTTACATTCTCCCATTGTCAACACATCAATGCAACTTCTCTGGTCATAACGACCAAACTTCTCTCCACTTGCTTCCAACGTCTCAAATAACTCCACCCTTCAAAACTACAACAACTCTTGCTGTCTTCGCAAGCCTGCCACCAATACTGCAAACCCATCCACATCACACTTTCTCTTATTGAACTGTGCAAACCACTTGCATATCACCCAGCAATAAATTTGAATCTCACATACCACTTCACTGTCTATTCAATCACTCACAACATCCCAGAGACATACTACTCGAAATCAAACCCTCCACTTCATACATCAAACCTAAATTGCCTGGCAAACAACACTGTTGCTACTTTCATCTACAACCAACTTCCTTCCATACATCAATAGTTCAGTGTACTTTACCACTTAATATCACTGCACAACAAACTCCAGCCCACCATATACTCCACTTCGACCACCGAACAACCTTTCCAACCACCTGCCTGTGAACAACCCACAACCTCCTCAAATCACCAACCCAAAGTGCAACTGCATAAACTTCCACTTTCTCATTACAATCAGCAGACCACATTCAATCCTCCACAATTGCAACTAGTATCAACAGCAGTGCAATTCTCCTTGCTTGCATCTGCAAATACAACCAGAACTCTACATACAACTTCAAATTAACATAACAACCCATCATCTTGCAACTGCTGCATCATCATGCTCCCCACGACACTGACCAAACACCCCTTTCCTCCACAAAACTCCACAATTCCATTCATGTTCAAACTAGAAACCACTCGAGTTCAAACCAGTTCACCAGAAATCAATCTCGAACCCCCCAATGGCTCGAAATTCTCCATCCCCAGCATCGCAACCTACGCGCGACCCAATTCGAACCATCCCAATCACTTGCCTGCTTACCTCCATCTCCAACCTGCCACTGCTAACAACAGCCTCGCTCCTCTACCACCATCGCAAACCACCGAAGTTATTCTCAAGTCTCCATTCCCATGCCGGATCTCGACGCTTTCCTCATTCCACTGCCGGACCAAACATTTATACATATACACAAACATATACACACATGCGTGAACAGAAATATCTATTTTTAAACTTGATGTTATTCTAGAAACATCAGTAATTAGTAATGACTAAACTCGATAAGTTAAAATTACAATACACCACATCAATTTGATCCAGTAAAGTAAACCGTGATCGAAGTATCATCAAGTTTAACGAGCTAGCATTTTGTTTAATGAAATGTGTTCCTAATGTGAGGGGTCTTAATCTAGTTTGGGATGATTAAAACAAAGCAAAAGAAATGAAATGTTAAAGATGGATGAAAGTCCAAAAAGGGAATAAAATGGAGAATACTGGGATTTGAATTCAAATGTATAATACATAGAAGACGTGACCAAACTTTCATACACAGCTAAAAACATATATGCATAGAAATACTAACCTATTTTTATTTTTTTCTTTCTATATTTGAATTTTCGTGGATTTAGATGTGCCAAGTTTGTCCTAAGCTGCGTCCAACCAAAATAATAAAGACAAATTGCAATAACAAGGACAAAGTAACAAGTAATAATAACAGGCTACAAATTCTTTCAACGGTTAACAAATTTGGCACAAATAGTTAACAGCTACAAAATGCAATAACAACATGCTATATGATAACAGCTACAGGAAATAGTAAATCAACTAGAGTGTAAACCAACCACAGCGTAAATCATCCACAATTTGTAAAATCATTGATGCTAATATAGACTTGGGAATTCTAGTTTATAGTCGTTCATTGCTATAGATAATCAACAGCTAGCTAAATATAAACTATCACAGCCATTTCAATTAAATTCCCAATGAAAAGGCTAGGAACAAGAACTAAAAATAGAAAGTTGGACTATCTGATATCAGCAATTTTGTACGGACTTCAGAAGCAAGAGGAGAGTGTAATTCAACTTGAAGAACTCCAATCAAACCGTGAGTACTTCAAACGAAGTTAATTATTATTTTTGGGATGAATCAGTCATACTTGTAACTTTCACAAAATTTGAAGAACTCCAATCAAACGAAGAATTCTTGACTCCTCCATCAAGTCCTTCAGTAATTACAACTCCTTCACCCTCTACACAATCGACCTCTTCCTGGTTGCAGTGGATAAAAACACCTTATATTCAGAACTATGCTACAAACACGGGCCTCGCTAACCGTGAAGAAGACATTCAAGATCCCTTTGCTGTTTAAAACGAAACTTGTTAACAAAATAAAATAAAACGTTCAATTAAAATAAAACGTTCAATTAGAAATACCATTTTAGTCGAAAGATCTGAGATGAAATTTGGATCTGCCGAAATTTGGATAAACACGCTTTACTATTTCTTCCACAGCAAAGATAAACATGCTTTACTATTTTTTCTACCGAAATTTGGATCTAGAATTATTATCGCCTTTTTTTTGGATCGAAGTGGAAAATGAAAGAAACGGGCATAGCTGGTTGGGAACGGGGTGTATGCAAGGCTGTACTACAAATTTAGTTCGGCTAAGGGCCGTTCCAAAATTTAGAACGGCTATCAGCCGTAGTATAATATTTTACAACGGACTTTAACCGTTGCTTAATAGCAACGGCTTAGAGCCGTTGCGAATTTTCCGCCTTTGGGTGTTGCGAAACGGCTAGTATGGTGTAGTGTATAAGACAAGAGGTGTTGAGTTCTTAAAAAAATGAGGTACCGAACCTCTAAAAACATGAGAATGTCGATTCCTTAAAATCACAAGGTACCAATCCTCTAAAAGCTTGAGGATGTCGAGCGTTAACAAAAAGAAATTATCGAGTCTCTAAACCATGGGATTGTCGAGTCTCTTCAAAGTATGAGAGACCGAACCCATAAAAACACAAGGTATAGAGTCGCTATACAAGTGCATATATTACTTAGCTATTGCATGCATCGGCTCTTATAATTTTCGAGCTTCTCTGAATATAAAAGTATCGAGACTCTAAGTTATAATGCCGATGACATCTCTATAAATTAAAAAGCGGATTTATTTTCTTTTAAAATTAAAACATTCCCCTAACTCTTGATTCATGTCAAATTTTCATTATAAAATAAAACACTTTTCATATTCTTTGCTGGAAATTCTGGTAGGTCGCGTACTACCTTCTCAAATAAATTTGCAGAACCTTGTAATTAGTATCAATAAATCATATTAATTATAAAAATTTCTAGAACAACAAATTCATAGAAAGTCATAACAGTTATTGAAAACCCCAAAAATGATTAAAAATCTTAATTTCCATCTTCTTCCATATGCAAATTTTTTGGATTAAAACATTATTTTAATTCTCTTTAGTGATTAAAATTGGAAAATACACATATTATTTCCTCTTAGGAAATTTATAAAATATTCATATTAATTTGAAAAATTATGAAATTGAAAATCCATCTCCAAAACAATGTTTTTCATAACATATTCAAATTTCAAATCAATAGAAGATCAAAAATTGGGTTTTTGCCTTTAAAACACATTAAAACGATTCCTATGACGACCCGAAATTTCTGGATATTTGAATTAAAATATTTAATTGATTTTACATATTTTAAAGTTAGTTTAACTTGAATTTCAAACATCTCTATTTATTTGGCAATTAAATTATTAAATTTAATTGTTGGAAGTTGGGTAAAATATTGAATCTTCAGTTTTATGCTTGTTAAAAATATTTCAAAGGGCTTGGAAAATTTATATTTATAATACTGAAGATAATAGAAGTGTTAAAATTTAATTTAAAAATGTTGTGTTCAGTTTTGAAAATATATCGTTTAAATCCATATTTCAAAATAGCCTTCCGAGGCATAGTCTCAGAATTCGATGAAACTAGTTCCATTAGATCCGTAATAGTGTTTTATTATCGGATTTCAATTTTCACAGAGTTTGGTGTTGTCGTGTGACTGTACTGTAAGTAAACGCGTTGAAAACTTTATCGAAAATTTAATATAATAACCAAGTCCAGAAATCTATCTTCTCCATACGATCAAGTTAGTACTCGAAACCTTTTCCATTGCATTCGGAATAGGGGTTTAACCTTATAAACATCTGGCGACACGCTTCGATAGGAGATCGAGATTTTGAGCTATGATTTGGAGACAATTTAAATTTAAATATACTTCCTCAACTAATTTAACATCAGAACTGTATCTTTTCTTACTAAAGCCACTTGTCTTCTGGTTCGCGACATCTCTCGCATTCATGCAATCAGTTAAGCCACGTTTTCTTCTTTTTGATATAAAAAATCGACGGGGCATAGGAAGATTTTTTTTTACAGATCGAACACTTTCCCTCGTTCAAAATCAATTCTATAAAAAAATAGGGGGGCCGAGCTCTCCTCCTCTCGAATCGGAAAATTGAAGAATGATTTCGATTTATAACTTCAGGGCCGCTCTCATTCAAATTCATCTAGAAGTGGGTACTATTCATCGAATCGAAATCGATTTCGATTCAGGGCATAAAAGCTGGGCCTTCGCGATTTAGGGCATTGAGGGGGTTGGTTGCGGCGATGCTCTGGAGGGAACGAGGGTTCAGCTACGCGACGAGAGTAGGCACAAGGGGTGACGTCGAATCCACGAAGACGAAGGCAACGACTGTTAGAGTTGGGTGGTCGTGATGATGGGATTTTGATGCTGCATCGTGTGTGGGCATCTCGAGTTTAAGATTTTGCTACAGGTAATCGTTTCATTTTAATTCGAAAACACGTATTTATGGATAAATTATAGAGAAAAATATAAGATTAACTTTGTGTTGTGGAAACAGAAAAAAAGAGAATATATATATATACATAAGTTTTAAACAGAGTATATATAGATAAGATTTTAGATTTACAGTAAAGAGGATGATTGTGCCTGTTAAGCAGAATTATTTTTAATATAGAAAGATTTTTTATGGAAATTTTAAAATGGTTAAGTTTTTGTAAAATCGGTTTCAATTGGAAAAAATATATTATAATAGATATCAAATAAACATTTTAAATCTTACTAGCTTATTTAAAAATATGTATTTAAGATGATTAGTTTATTTAATAACTTATTTCATTATTCCGATCACTAAAAACAATTTATCATAGAAAAAATTAGTTGAAAACTTAATTATTTGTTTAAATTAAATCATTAGATAAAATAAAATTTATTAAATGGAAATTGATTTGTCCAATTGTTTAAATATTAATCGATTGTATAATGTTTATGCAAGGTCAAAAATCGTGAAAACAAGCTGGAATGGAAATGGATTGCAAAACATAGTCAAAGGTGAGAACTTCTCACTTAATCGGATTACCCAGTTTAATTTAAATAGTCATATTTAAATTATTGGTTGTTTTCTTGGATTGATAATTGTTATCAGTTGGATTGGTATGTTATATATATAGTATATATATTGGAGTGATTGATATTCCTGCATTATATAGCGGATGAGACCATATACGTCCCGCATAATAGCGGATGACCCCATATACTGTGACATTCCACCTCGAAGTGGAATTGGTATTTTATATTGTGCTAACATCTATGGATGCAGGAAATAGGTTAGAGGGATCCATCTGGATTCCTCAAATGTTTGAATTCATTTCATTTCCTGTGATATAATTTATTTATGATCTATGATTGATCATATTGATAATTGAAATTATTGAAGGCTATGGTTTGGTCGAATATATTTTGGAATTTTAGGATACCAGAAATATAAAAATTGGACTTTTGGAAGGAAATTAAAGTAGAGAATTTTAAGTAAAATAATTTTAAAGAATTGGATAAATTAAAAGAAGGAATTTGGAAAGGATAAAGGTTGATTTTTGAAATCCTATTGAATAAATTCCAAGTATGGGGAAAAAGGCTGTTTTTTAATAAATGGAAATAATTGGATTTTGAGAACTTAAGTAGTATTGTTTAAAAGTTGAAGAATTTATTTAAAATTCGGATTTTAAATGGTTTGTGAGAAATAAAGGGAGAATTTTAAAATTAAGTGTGAAATTAATATTTTAGATTTTAAATCTAAGGAGTGAATATGGAATTAATGGGTTTTGAAATAAATTTGAATAAGTAAAGAAATTTGTTTCAAAATGAGTTGGTTTTGAAAATTGATTTAAAAGCTGATTAAGTATTTGAAATTGTGTTTTAAAAGGAGGATGATACTATGGAATTTATAAATTGGGTTTATAAAGTGAAATAAGATATCAGTGGATATTTGAAAATATAAATTCACGATGGAAATTTATAAAGGAATGGATAATTTGTTTTAAAAATGAATAGTGGTTTATTTTTAAGGGTGTGAAAGAGAAGTGTATTTCCCTGAAAAGCCAAGTACGTTTTCGAGGTAGATTTTTAAGTATAAGTTGGAAGTTTTAAAGTTGTTTTTAAAAAAAGTTTTTGAGAAATTATTTATTTAAGCTGTTTAGAATTTTAAAGTTAAATATTTATTAAATTAGTTATAGTAGTAATTATTTTAAAAGGCTAATTGGTATTATGATTTGAAAAGATAATTATTAATATTTATATTTTATAAAGTAATTTTATTTTAAAGATAGTTTTTCTAAAGCTTTTATTTGAAAAACTTGTATAGAATTTCATAACTTTTATTTTAAGATTGTTTTGGCTTAAGCATTACATGAGAAATTACTATAAAATTTCATAACTAGTATTTTAAATAAAGTGTTTTGAATAGTTTTTATTTTAAATGTTTTAAAGTATATATTTTTAGATAAAGTGATTTAAATTATTTTAAAATCTAAAGCATTTAGTCTTGGTGACTTTTCAATGGAAATAAACAATATATGGAATATATTCCGCGAGAGGAAAGTGATTTGAAAACTGTTTTCAAAGGATTGAAGTGTAGGAAAATATCTTGCAAAGATATTTTGAAATAAATAATTTGGGAAATTATTTAAATCTGATGGTTGTTCATGGATGTTATTTAATAGTTAAATAACCGACTATCAATATTGGCCTTTAACAAGGCATTTCAATTTCGATGAGACCGGGAATCGGATTCCAAATGGTTATCCGAAAACCACATCGGATCTTAAAGTGGATCTTATGTTTGAAAGATTAAAAATGGAAATTTGTATCCACATGTTAAGCGCTTATTATTCGAAAAGGCCGAGGGAGGACATTAAGTCACAAAATCCATTTCGAATAATGATACGATGGAATGGAATTGCATTTGAAGACGGTGGTTGAAGACCGGGTATTTTTGAAAACGAAAGGATTGCATGTTGATTATCTCTGTACCGAGTTGCTCCGGTATAGAGATTACCCAATGTGATGGGGAGTCTGGACGTGATTAGGGGATATCTGGATTTGCAAGGACGTTTCCTTAATTGGATGAAGTGCTTTCGGTTCCATTCAGACCCAGGATGGACTTGTATGGATGTATATGTGACATTACACTTTGAGATATAAAGTTGGTTTCCATAAAATATATTTCTGTTGGTGGCGGAGAATTTATTCTCTTAGTTTAACACCTTTCTCTGAGACGTACGAGCTCAGAGGTTATGTAGTTGATAGTTATTAGTGACATAGTCCCAATTTGGTAATGTGCCATGCTAAGTGTTGAGCATTGGTTGATCAAAGCATGGCTTTTGTGTAAAGCGTAGCTTTGTGGGACGAGACTTCATCGAACCTCACACCCTGGGAAATGGTCGAAACAGGAAGGATGCAACAAGGTTATGGGGTTCGCGATCCTAAGGGTACATACATTTCCTTCTGGATAAAAAGTGGTATTCTGGTATGGAGTCCAAGTATTTTACTTATGTGGATAAAAAGTGGTATTTTGGTATGGAGCCTAGATATTTTACTTATGTGGTTGTTGGAATTTGAGGCGCATCGGTAAAGGTCGGTAACGACTAGGGGATGACATACTCGTGACAGTTAGTTACCTGGTTACAGAGGTAACCTGGCCTTGTGTTGGCAGAGATCCGGTAGGTTCTCGGGACGTCCTTCCAGAGGCGTACCCTACCTGATAAAGGAAGTTCCTTAGCCTTGACCATTTGTTGGAAATCCAAACAAAACAATACGAGCCCTTTATGGTTTTAGTTGTAGAACCTGCCATTTAACATGCTAGCTATAGTAGGCATACTATAATGGTATGTATGCTGGCTAAGATTAATATTATACATGCAAATATTTTTCCACACAATGCACTAAAAATAATATAAAAAGGATTTTCGCGTATGAAGTATGTTTGACTACTATAAGGAGAAATCTCCCCCATGTGTGCGATTGCATTTGAGTGTGTTCCGAGAGAATTTATGATAGTTTAATTTTCCAAATGCATGAACAGATTTCTTTTTGTACAAACAACTGATTTTAGACCTCACACCAGTCCCATGACTGACTCGGAGTTTACTGTTCCGTTTTCTAAACTCTGGGTGCCCCTAATTTTCCATACGAGCATCCTAGAGTCGGGTTATCAGTAGGTTTTGGAGCTAAGTCAGGAAATATGCTGTGGAGATCAGGAGACAAGCTGGATCGCGAGATGTCTCTCACGTATATGATGTATTATCCGCCGTGTATGGTTTGCTGCAAATTCAGTTTCCATATGGAAAACTTATCAAAACTGCCCAGTGTTGTGTTTTGTTGATGTTGTACTCTGATAATGTGTATATATATAAAACAACTACAGTTTTCTTTTGTATAATATAAGTCATTTATCTATTATATATTGTTCTGCTGCGATTGTGCGATTCTGATATTGTTTCAATTTCTTCTTCTACCTCCTTCTTCTTTAACCCTAACAGTTTGGTTTTCCGGCATTCGATTTTTTGGTATTAGTACAATAGACGTATTGATGTCAATTTTCGGGTGTCGAAAAATCGGGTCGTTGCAATTTGGTATCAGAGCTGAAGGTTAAGCGAGAACCTTCGCTCTGGTGGGGGAATTACTCATTAGAGATAGAGTCGGTGGTACTCTAGAATGAGTTTGAGTGTAATAATAGATATGAGAGCGTATTCATTAGTGAATATAAAAATTGTTTTTATATTGTGTTGACTTATCGGTTGAGTGTTTATAGATTCTGGTCGATGTGTGGGACGCCATGTAATCGATAGGGGTTTCTAAACTCTTAAACAAGATAAACCGACACGGTATTGTTTTAAAATAGGGTAAATGAAATAATTTTACCCAAATTATTTTTGTATATAAAAGAAATAATTTTTCGTAAATTATTATAGTATATATATGGTTTCTTGGTTGTTAGGAAGTGATAATATTAAATTATTATCATTGTTGTGTAAAAATTTAAAAACAGGAATTGATATCATAACCAAAGGTTAAGGAAATAAACTCAGATAACAAAATGGAATCTGAAATGTGAATTATAAATGTGATTTATAAAATTGAAATAAGATGCCAGAGTAATTTTGATAGGGATTAAAAGGATTTGGGATTGAAATTTCAAAAGATTAAATTCCTTTGATTTGAAAATGGTTTTCAAAGGTTTTGGAAAAATAATGGTGAAATTATTTGGGAAATATTTTTGAATTGGATATGAAATCTGGTGGGACTTGGAATTTAAAAATGTTTTTAAAGGGATGAAAGCACTAAACTCTTTTCGGTCACTGGAAAATAAATCCAATGATGATTGTGACATCATCGGTGTTCATTTTTGAGTTTTCAGGAGTGGAATTGCTGCCAAATTGTTTTAAAATTGGAGTTGTTTGCAAAACTAGGTTTGGTTTTAAATTTCTAAGAGATAAGTGAATTTATCGAAGGATATTGGATATAGTTGATTTCAAAGATAATTTTGAAATACTGAGTAATTGTTTAAAAGACTCTGGAATCTTATTTAAAATGTTACGGAATATAAATAAGTTTGATAATTTATAAAAATTTGAAATTTTGTTGGAATAAGATTCAACTAGAAAAGGGTTAAATGAAAGTAAGTGTGAAACCCAAATAAGTTAAAAGGTAAGCTTATTAATTGAAGTGAATTAAAAGAAGTTAGCAAATGTAACTAAATTTGAAAACTTATAGAAGTTTAAAAATTAAATTGAATCGGAGTGTAATTAAATATATTGAAGTAAAAGTGAATTAAAGAAAGGTCTAAGGAGAATAAGTGAAATGATTGCTTAAATAAATTTTATTAAGGTGGAAATAAATTTCTGAATGAATAAACGAATTACAATTGCAAGTAAATGAAACTGAAAACTAAATGTTGAAATTTATTATGAATTTGTAAGTAAATGGAAAATTAGTGAAGTGGACTAAAAATAAATTAAAGTTGGGAAATAAAATCCATTGAGGTTTAAAAATAAATTAGTAAGTGGAACTAATTAAAGAAATGAGTTTGAGATAAGGTGAATAGAATTCAATATTAAAATTTGAAGGTAAAATTGAATTCATATGGAACTGGAAGTCCAATTTGAAGAAATATAGACATAAACCAAATTGGGGAAGTGAAGATAAATAAGAGAAGTTATATAAAATATTTATTGAACTTAAGAAATGATTGGTAAAATTCTTAAGTAAAAATCTGGAATTGGGAAAATATACTAAGTAAGTATTTGAATGGAGTAAATAAAAGTGTGGGAAATGAAAATTTTGGATAGAAATCAATATAAATGTGAATAAAAGAGAAATGATATAGTTAATAATAAATTGAGATAAATGTGTAGGATGTACGTATATTATTTTATTCGCATAGTGATTTGATCCAGATTCGAGCACGGAATTTCGAGATAGTTATATCGATCCGAGTTAGGATTTTTCACTCGATTTTCGACGACGAACCCTGGATATGGATTTTTGGTTGATTCTGAAAATTCTCTATCATAGTTTGTGGTTATTCAAGGAGAATGATGGTTTCTGATTAAGAAACCAGATCTGAGTCCGCACTAGGAAGTCGGATGGATGATGCTAGTTCAGAAGTGAAATTGTGTGATCGAGTGAGCGATCGAATTTGAAATTACGTGCGGATAATATATGTGTATCGTACAGACTTGAATGAAATAGATGTGGAAACTTTTTTAAAGAAATGTATAAAATGATTTTGAATGTTGTAATTGGACATTATTGCTAAGTAGTATACATGTAATCTAAAGGTAAAGGATAAATGGTTGTTTTGATTTCTGAAGATAAATCAGAATTGTCCAACAAAAAAGTATGTATTTAAATTTCTGTATGAAATTTGATGATTTACTAATCTAGCCACTTGGCCTTTTGTCTTCTTTTAAAATCTGGGGGCCCGTAGAGGCATTTTGTAGCTGTACCGAGTTAGCCGCGCAAAGGAGACATTGGCAAAATTTTCTGAAAATTAAGGGAGATAGAAAATTTTGAGAACATTTTGATAATTTAAAAATTTTGATTTTAAATTTAAATTTGAATGGTTGGGTAAGTGATATTGGTTGGAAACTATGGAAGGTTTTAGGAAGTTAGTAGAAGTGATAGTGGGTCTTTAATAAAAAAGATTTGTGTTGACAGGTTGTTAAAGCTGTATGGTTTTGGAAAAATGATAAACGGGTTATGGACCATTCTTCTTAACTAGAAATTTCGGGGACGAAATTCTTTTAAGAAGGGAAGAATGTGATGACCCAGAATTTCTAGATATTTGAAATTAAAATATTTAAATGATTTTAAATATTTGAAAGTTAGTTTAACTTGAATATCAAACATCTCTATTTATTTGGCAATTAAATTATTAAATTTAATTATTGAAAGTTGGGTAAAATATTGAATCTTCAGTCTTATGCTTGTTAAAAATATTTCAAAGGGGTTGTAAAATTTATATTTATAATACTGAAGATAATATAAGTGTTAAAATTTAATTTTAAAATGTTTTTTTTTTCAGTTTTGGAAATATATCGTTTAAATCGATATTTAAAAATAGCCTTCCGTGGCATAGTCTCGGAATTCGACGAAACTAGTTCCATTGGATCCGTAATCGTGTTTTATTATCGGATTTCTATTTTCATAGAGTTTGGAGTTGTCGTGTGATTGTACGGTAAGTAAACGCGTTGAAAACTATATCAAAAATTTAATATAATAACTGAGTCCAAAAAGCTATCTTCTCCATGCGATCGAGTTAGGATTCGAAATCTTCCATTATATTCGGAATAGCGGTTTAACCTTATAAACGCCTGGTGGCATGCCCCGGTAGGAGATCGAGATTTTGAGCTACGATTTCGAGACAATTTAAATTTAAATTTAAAATATACTTTCTTTGACTGGTTAACTAATTTAACATCAGAACTATATCTTTTCTAACTAAAGCCACTTGTCTTCTGGTTCGTGGCATCTGTCGCATTCATGCAATCAGTTAAGCCACGCTTTCTTCTTTTCGATAAAAAAAAAATCGGTAGGGCATAGGAAGAATTTTTTTATAGACCGAATTCTTTCCCTCGTTCAATATCAATTCTATAAAAAAAATAGAGGGTCGAGCTTCTCCTCCTCTCGAATCGGCAAATCGACGAATGATTTCGATTTATAACTTCAGGGCCGCTCTCATTCAAATTCATCTAGAAGTGGGTACTACTCATCGAATCGAAATCGATTTTGATTCAGGGCATAAAAGCTGGGCCGTCGCGATTTAGGGCAGTGAGGGGGGTGGTTGCGGTGATGCTCTTGTGGGCACGAGGGTTCGGCTACGCAGCGCGAGGGGCGACGTCGAAGCCACGAAGATGAAGGTGACGACTATTAGACTTGGGTGGTCGCGATGATGGGATTTTGATGCTGCTTTGTGTGTTGGGCATCTCGAATTTTAGATTCTACTGCAGGTAATCGTTTCACTTATTTCGAAAACACGTATTTATAGATAAATTACGTAGAAAAATATAGGATTGTCTTTGTGTTGTGGAAACAGAAAAAAAGAAAGAGAAAATGTATGTATGTATATATATATATAAGTTTTAAACATGGTATATATATATATTAGATTTTAGATTTACAGTAAAGAGGAAGATTGTGCCTGTTAAGCAAAATTATTTTTAATATAGAAAGAATTTTTATGGTAATTTTAAAATGGTTAAGTTTTTGTAAAATCAGTTTCAGTTGGAAAACAATATTATAATAAATATCAAATACACATTTTAAATTTTACTAGCTTATTTAAAAATATGTATTTAAGATGATTAATTTATTTAATAACTTATTTAATTATTCTGATCATAAAAACAATTTATCATAGAAAAAATTAGATTATAACTTAATTATTTGTTTAAATTAAATCATCAGATAAAATAAAATTTATTAAATGGAAATTGATTTGTCCAATTGTTCAAATATTAATCGACTATATAATGTTTATACGAGGTCAAAAATCATGCAAAAAGCTGGAATGGAAATGGATTGCAAAACATAGTCAAAGGTGAGAACCTCTCACTCAATCGGATTACCCAGTTTAATTTAAATAGTTAAATTTAAATAATTGGTTGTTTGCTTAGATTTATAATTGTTATCAGTTGGATTGGTATGCTATATATAGTATATAAATTGGAGTGATTGATATTCCCGCATTATATAGCGGATGAGACCCTATGTGCCCTGCGTAATAGTAGATGACCCCATATACCGCGATATTCCACCTCGAAGTGGAAATGGTATTTTATATTGTGCTAACATCTGTGGATGCAGGAAACAAGTCGGAGGGATCCAACTGGATTCCTCAAATGTTTGAATTTATTTCATTTCCCGTGATATAATTTATTTATGATCTATGATTGACTATATTGATAATTGAAATTATTGAAGGCTATGGTTTGGCCGAATATATTTTGGTATTTTAAAATACCATAAATATAAAAATTGGATTTTTGGAAGGAAATTAATGTAGAGAATTTAAAGTAAAATAATTTTAGAGAGTTAGATGAATTAAAAGAAGGAATTTGGAAAGGATAAAGGTTGATTTTTGAAATCCTATTGAATAAATTCCAAGTATGGGGAAAAAGGCTGTTTTTTAATAAATGGAAATAAATGGATTTTGAGAACTTAAGTAGTATTGTTTAAAAGTTGAAGAATTTATTTAAAATCCGATTTCAAATGGTTTGTGAGAAATAAAGGGAGAATTTTAAAATTAAGTGTGAAATTAATATTTTAGATTTTTAAATAGGATTTTAAATCTAAATAAAAGAGCGAATATGGAATTAATGGGTTTTGAAATAAATTTGAATAAGTAAAGGAATTTGTTTTAAAATGGAGTTGGTTTTGAAAATCGATTTAAAAACTGATTAAATATTTGAAACTGTGTTTTAAAAGGAGGATAAGACTATGGAATTTATAAATTGGGTTTATAAAGTGAAATAAGATATCGATGGATATTTGGAAATATAAATTCACGATGGGAATTTATAGAGGAATGGGTAATTTGTTTTAAAATAAATAGTCGTTTATTTTTACGGATATGAAAGAAAAGTGTATTTCCCTGAAAAGCCAAGTACATTTTCAAGGCAGATTTTTAAGTATAAGTTGGAAGTTTTAAAGTTGTTTTTAAAGAATGTTTTTGAGAAATTATTTATTTAAGTTGTTTAGAATTTTAAAGTTAAATATTTATTAAATTAGTTATAGTAGTAATTATTTTAAAAGGCTAATTGGTATTATGAATTGAAAAGATAATTATTAATATGTATATTTTATAAAGTAATTTTTTTTAAAGATAGTTTTGCTAAAACTTTAATTTGAAAAACTTGTATAGAATTTCATAACTTTTATTTTAAGATTGTTTTGGCTTAAGTATTACATGAGAAATTACTATAAAATTTCATAAGTAGTATTATAAATAAAGTGTTTGAATAGTTTTTATTTTAAGTATTTTAAAGTATATATTTTTAGATAAAGTGATTTGAATTATTTTAAAATCTAAAGCATTTAGTCTTCGTATTTTTCAGTGGAAATAAACGATATTTGGAGTTTATTCCACGAGAGGAAAGTGATTTGAAAACTGTTTTCAAAGGGTTGAAGTGTAGGAAAATATCTTACAAAGATATTTTGAAATAAATAATCTGGAAAATATTTTAAATCCGATGATTGTTTATGGATGTTATTTGATAGTTAAATGACCGACTATCAATATTGGCCTTTAAGACGACATTTGAATTTCGATGAGACCGGGAATCAAATTCCAAATGGTTATCCGAAAACCACATCGGATCTTAAAGGTGGATCTTTTTTTGAAAGATTAAAAATGGAAATTTGTATCCACGTGTTTTAAAATAAGCGCTCATTATTCGAAAAGGCCAAAGGAGGACATTAAGTCATAAAACCCATTCTGAATAATGATACGACGGAATGGAATTGCATTTGAAGACGATGGTTGAAGACCGGGTATTTTTGGA
Organism: Allium cepa; assembly: GCA_030765085.1. Taxonomy (NCBI): domain Eukaryota; kingdom Viridiplantae; phylum Streptophyta; class Magnoliopsida; order Asparagales; family Amaryllidaceae; genus Allium; species Allium cepa. The sequence goes on from CM060939.1 coordinate 506,034,099, forward strand.
AATGAAAGGATTGCCTGTTGATTGTCTATACACCGAGTTGCTTCGGTATAGAGATTACCCTATGTGATGGGGAGTCCGGACGTGATTAGAGGATATCCGGATTTGCAAGGACTTTTTCCTTAATTGGACGAAGTGCCTTCGGTTCCATTCAGACCCAGGATGGACTTGTATGGATGTGTGTCTGACATTACACTTTGAGATATAAAGATGGTTTATATCAAATTTATTTATATTGGTGGTGGAGAATTTATTCTCTTTGCTTAACACCCTTCTCTAAGATGTACGAGCTCAGAGGTTATGTGGTTGATAGTTATTAGTGATACATTCCCAATTTGGTAATGTGGCATGCTAAGTGTTGAGCTTTGGTTGATCGAAGCATGGCTTTTGTGTAAAACTTAGCTTTGTGGGACGAGACTTCATCGAACATCACATCCTGAGAAATGGTCGAAACAGGAAGGATGCAACAAGGTAATGGGTTCGCGATCGTAAGGGTATGTACATTTCCTTCTGGATAAAAAGTGGTATCCTGGTATGGAGGCCAGATATTTTACATATGTGGATAATAAGTGGTATTCTGGTATGGAGCCCAGAAATTTTACTTATGTGGTTGTTGGAATTTGAAGCGCCTCGGTAAAGGTCGGTTACGACCGGGGATGGCATACTCGTGACAGTTACTTACCTAGTTATAGAGGTAACTCGGTCTTGTGTTGGCAGAGATCCGGTTAGGTTCTTGGGACGTCAATCCAGAAGCGTACCCTTTCGGATAAAGGAAGCTCCTTAGCCTTGACCATTTGTTGGAAATCCAAACAAAACAATACGAGCCCTTTACGGTTTCAATTGTAGAACCTGCTATTTAACATGGTAGCTATAGTAGGCATACTATAATGGTACGTATGCTGGCTAAGATTAATATTATACTTGCAAATATTTTTCCATACTATGCACTAAAAATAATATAAAAAGGATTTTCGCGTATCAATCTTGTTTGACTATTATATGGAGAAACCTCTCCCATGTGTGTGATTGCATTTGAGTGTGTGCCGAGAGACCTTATGGTAGTTTCATTTTCTAAAAGCATGAATGGATTACTTTATGTACAAATAACTTTTTTTAGATCTCACACTAGTCCCATGACTGACTCATAGTTTATTGTTCCCTTTTTCTAAACTCTGGGTGCCCCTAATTTTCCACACGAGCAGCCTGGAGTCAGGTTATCAGTAGGTTCTGGAGCTAAGTCAGGAAAGTATGCTGTGGAGATCAGGAGACAAGCCGGATGGCGAGACGTATCTCACGTATATGATGTATTATCCGATGTGTATGGTTGCCGCAAATTCAGTTTCCATGTGCACAAGTTATCATATCTGCCCAGTGTTTAGTTTTATTGATATTGTACTCTGATGATGTATATATATATAACAACTACAATTTTCTTTTTGTATAACATAAGTCATTTATCTATTATATATTGTTCCACTACGATTGTGGGATTCTGATATTGTTTCAATTTCTTCTTCTACCATCTTCTTCTTTAACCTTAACGGTTCGGTTTTCTGGCATTCGATTGTTTGGCATTTAATACAATGGACGTATTGATGTCGATTTTCGAGCTTCGAATAATCGGGTTGTTACAATTCCATTAAAAATAAACAAACCATTATTCGATCTAATAATGATATTATCAATCTATGCATGAAATTTTACTACAACAAATTCGGAAATCAATTATAAATCTGAAAATAAATATATAAAAAATGAGATTGTTAACTATTATTCATCTTAGATTGGATAAGAGAGATTGAGATTTGATGCAGATTAATTCCCCTAAGCTTTCCCTATTGAATTCCTTAGTTTTCCTCTTCTTTTCCACTCTTGGTAAAGGTTGGCACCCTTTAGGTTTTATTCGATTCTACGAAGTGAAATGAGTATGAATGAGAGAGGAAGGGTTTAGGGAATGAATTAAGGAATTATTCCAATTTTTTCCCTCTCATTAATCCATTTCTATTCTATTTAAAAACAATCTTATTTTAAAGTTTGACCCAAATTAGTCGACAAATCTCATTCTCCTTATCACCTTATATTATTTTATTTAATTTATCTAATTAAATTCTCTGAATAATGTTAAACAAAAATTTGGGGTGTTACAAGCTCCCCTTAAAGAATTTCATCCTCGAAATTACGATAAGGAAAACAACAAGCATAACAATCATGCAACCTGTGTGAAAAACACATAACAACTAGTATATCCTACTTATATATGACAAATATAGAACATAAAATCAAAACAACTCGGGATAAGTATCCCTAATCTTGTCTTCCATCTCCCAAGTACAGTCTTTCTTATTGTCACTCCACTAGACTTTCAATAACTTGGCTATCCTATTTCTTACTTTCTTTTCATCTCTTGTAATAGCACAAACTGGTTGTATAATGAAAGTCATGTCTAGTTTTACTACTAAATCTTCCAAGTTAGTCGGTGCAATATTCTTTCTGGATCATGTACATACTTTAAAAGATGAGAAACATGAAAAACAGTTTGGACTTCTGCCAAAATATTTAGTAAATCTATTAGTATGCAAGTTTCCCAATCCATTCTATGATAGGAAATGGACCAATATATCTTGGTGCTAATTTCCCTAACTTTTTAAACCGTACCACACCCTTCATCGGTGATACTTTAATAAAAACATGGTCTCCAACTGAGAACTCTAGATCCTTATGCATGTTATTAGTGCAACTTTTCTGCTTAGACTAAGCATCCTTCATCCTTACTCAGATCAACTCAATCTTTTATATAGTTTCTCTAACCATATCTAGGCTTAGAACCAATCTGTCTCTAATCTCTAGCCAACATGTTGGTGATTTGCATGGCCTTCGGTAAAGTGCTTCGAAAGGCATCATCCCTATACTAGTTTGATAACTATTATTATAAGAAAACTCAACTAAGTGCAAATGGTCTTCTCATGACCCTCTAAAGTCTAGTACACAAGCCCTTAACAAATCTTCAAAAACTTTGTTAACTCTTTCCATTGCCTATCCGTTTATGGATGATAGATTGTACTCATCTTCAGCTGGTTCCTAATACTTCTTGTAGAGTCTTCTAGAATTCACAAGTAAAAAAAGTATCTCTGTTACTAACTACACCACTAGTAATCCCATGCAGTCTTACAATATTCTTCATAAACTACTTTGCCAGAGTATGTGCCATCCTTGTTGACTTAAAAGGAATAAAGTGTGCACTCTTGTTCTGTCTACTTACCACGATCCAAATACTTTCATTTCCCCTATTTGAATATGGCAATCGTTCAATAAAATCCATGGATATAGAATCGCATTTTCAATGTGGCACTTCTAAAGGTTCAAGTAATCCACTTAGCTTCTAATGCTTGGCTTTTACTTGCTGGAAATTCAAACATTGTTCCACCCTTAAGCCAACATCTCTTATCATTCCTTCCCAGAAAAAACTCCTCTTCATATCCTGAACATTTTAGTTCCTTTAGGATGAACAGTAAACTTCGATCGATAACACTCCCTATGAATTTGTTTTCTTAGGTTGCAAACATCTGGAACACACAACCGTCTCTTCTTTCTCAACCATCCACTCTGGTCAAGACTTTAATCTTTTAAATCATCAATCTTATTTCCATCTTCAAGTCTTCTAATCCGTTCAATTAGTAATGGATCACCTCTCTGCTTAGAAGCAATTCTTTCGATCATTACTGGCCGAACTTCCAAACATGATAACATTGCGCTATTCCGACAAGAACTAGTCGTCAACCTTAACCATACACCCCAAGTGGTCAATGACTCTAAATCATTCCATTTTGCTAACATAACTTACGCCGCACTCTAGCATTTCCTGCTAAGTACATCCATAACTTTATTTTCTTTCCCCGGTACGTTAGTCAATAAATATTTTAGCTTTAAGAATGCTTCTTCACATTTATCGATCCAAACATACTTTACGTTCTTCCTTGTTATTTTAGTCATAAATGCCGCTCTACGAGAGAAATCCTTAATGAATCTCCGATAATAGCCACCTAACCCTAGAAAATTTCTTATCTTGGTCATAGTCTTAGGTCTTTTCCATATTAACATCTTAAATCTTAGTTGGATCTATTGATAACCCTTTCTCTGAAAAGACCAAGGAACTTCACTTCTTTCTTCCAAAATGTCATTTTGAGAACTTAGCTTTTAGTTGATACTGCCTCAACATCTCTAGCACTAGTTTGAGATAAATCTCATGACTTGTTCATACTTAGAATATATCAAAATGTCATTTATAAATACTAACATGAATTTATCCAAATGCTCTCAAATGATCCTGTTCATTAGATTCACAAAGAAAAAAGGCTCATTGGTTTGTCCAAAAGGCATGACCAACCATTCATACGAACCATACCTTGTTCGAAAAGTCGTTAATGGAATGCTGTCCTATGTCACTCTCAATTGATGGAACCCTTTTTCTAAATCCAACTGGGAAAATACCTTGGTTCCCTTAACTGATAAAAGAAATCATCTATTCTTGGTAAAGGATATCGATTCTTTATCGTCTTCTCTTTAAATTACGACCCGCCCAGTTACTTCAAGAACACGGTGGCCACTTCTCGAGGCAATTTGCCTTGTCTAATAAAATTCTTTCCTTCCAAGTTCAATAGCTACACCTTAACTCTTTCATCTCAATAGGTGTCATTTTGCTAGGCGTCCTACTTACGGGTTCAGCTCCAAGTACAAGATTTGTTCAACCTGTAACTGGTTCGAAAATATTCATATAATCTCTTACAATGAAAACCTGATCCACCTCATCTTCCACCTCTTTTGTATCCAATAAAGCACATACATCTGAACTCGATTTTTATACCGAGTATATAATTCAATAACAGTTATTTGGGCATCTTAATGATATCTTCATATCTTGGAAAAATATCCTAGCATCATATCTCCTTAACCAATCCATATCCAAAATAATTCAAAAACCCGTAAAATCAAATACATGCAATTTGCAGATAAATGCATGACCTAACAGCTTAAATTCTAAATGGTCACATCTTATCCCAAGAGTTGCATAATCTCCTATCATATTTGCAACCCTTATGGAAGTAATAAGGTATAATGGTTCTAGGTTTGATTTATCTACCAAATATTGCATGATAAAAGAATGTGATATGCTAGTATCAAATGATACTTTAACAAGTATGCTATGAATAAAAAGCGTACCTCCCATGATAGACATTCCTTTCTCTTATGTAGTTGATCCAAAAGATAAGATTCCTGAGAAAAAACATTCCTTTTATCAGCCTTAGCCGGTTCTGGACATTCATTCTTGTAATGCCCAATCTGGATGCAGTTGTAACACTTTACACCCTTCTTTCCCACAACCTTATTTCCATGGCCAGATCGACACTCATTAGCAAAGTGCCCTTTCTTATCACACTTACAGAAAATAATATTAGCCTTCACTTTCTTGGTAGCTCTGCCCTTCTGAGCTCCCTTCTTATTAAGGAACTTCCTTCTCTTGCCTTGGAAACATTGAGCCTCCATTGGTTTTTCACTACCAAATGTCGAAAGCATTTCCTCATTCCTTAACCCCCATCTCTGCCACCACATCGCATAGATCTCTGAGAAGTGGCATAGTTTCCCTGGCAAGCATTGGTTTCAATCCATGAATGAACTTCTCTTTCCTTTTATCACTATATCAACAATAGCATATCCGTATCTGTCTAACTCATCAAACTTAGTTGCATACTCCAGTATGGACATCTCTCCTTTCTCCAGTTCAGCAAACTTCTTTAGCAAAGTTGAGATAGCTTTCTCAGAAGAAACTTCTCCTCGAACCTCCCTCTAAATTTGGCCCGAGTCAAATTCTCCTTTACTATTCCTACATTCACGATGTTCCACCAATACAAAACAGCTCCTTGCAATTGTCTAGATGCTAACCTTCTCTTCTTATCATCATTCAAGTCTAAGTCAGCAAAGATCTTTTCACAGTGCAATGGCCAATTCTCAACTTCAATAGCACTTTCTGCTCTATGAAAAGGCTTTCCTCCAAGACTGGTATGATCACGGCTCGACTTGGCATAATTGTTTTGAGCAAGTACCTCAGGATTGGCACCTCCAGCATCATCATCATTTCCTTTAACCAAACCAGCTGCAGCTTTAGCTTGCATCCTATTCACGAAGAATTGATACACATTCCCAACATTTGCATTTGGATTAGCATTTTCTGGTTGACCTGAATTCCTTCTAGTATTAGGTCGAACATTTCCATAAGTTGCGGTGCTTCTTACACCAAGATTCACTCTTCCATTAACTACTTCCAAATCTTTCTTTCTTTAGTCTGCATACGAGTCTTAGAGATATAGAAGAATAGTCTAAGAGAGGGGAGAATAAAGATAGAATATATACTTATATATAATGTTTGTACCAAAATTGGGCATAACACTTTTTGGATATGATTGAAGAGATTAAAGTGAAGAAAATAAATGGAAAAAGAAGCTAATCTAACAATCACACCAATAAAAAGTTGCTGAAATGAAAAGACACAAGAAATTATAGTGGTACAACGTTGTAGCCTATATCCACTTTGAATGTTTTGCTGTTTATTGATGATTGATAACTGATTACAACAGTACAACACTTTAACACTGTAGTTACAACGGAGTTGCGGTAGAGTAATGGCGTAGTGGATTCAAAAGTCCTTTTTCAGTTGGCATTAGGGTGTTATTTATAGGTGTAGGTCTAAAATATCTACATATGAACATGGAATGCTCCTTCTCACATGTGGGTGGGCCACCATATCGATTAAGTATCATTTGGGATCAATTAGGATCGATCCACATCTTGTTCGTATCGATCAAAATGATGTCTATTTGGGCTGAGATTGATCAAAGACATTTTTGAGGAGGTAAGCAAGCTCTTGTGAAAAGTTGGTAGCATTTGGACTTGTAGATTTCGAGTTATGATCGATCCAAGGTTGGTTTTGTAGGTAGGCTGGAGCGTTCGTATCGACACTTACATATCGATCAGCCTTCTTATCGATCCCACTGCGTATTGATCAGATGACGTTGAGCGATAGTTCAGAAGAGATCCAAGTTTCATGCTAGAATGCCGCTTCCTTTGGTTGACCATGCTTTTTCATATCGTTCTAGTGTAATTCCTTTCGTATCGATGCTTCGGATGCCGCTTCGTATCGTTGTTTAGAGGCCGCCTTCATATCAAGGCTTTATGTTGCATTCTTCGTATCGATCGATGGTTGCTGCTCTTCGTATCGATCATTGGCTGATCGATATGAATTGGATGGAGGGAGATCGATACAAAATGGAAATTTTTTGATGGATGATGGATACGATGGGAATGGTTGCCAAGTGAGTCGATGGATGTGAACCAGATGGATACGAAGCAGACAGATATGAAATGGACGCACTTCTCATGAAACTTGATCAATCCATACTTGAGCATATGAACTTCAATTGACCTAAAACTTGGAACGTTGGATTTCATAGCTTTGTTGGTTACACAATGTCAATTATAGCACGATCTGGACTCGGACCAAATTTTCCAGTATCCATAGTGAACTTGTGTAAAGCTGATCTTCCAGTTGGATTATCTTTGGTTTCTAGTCAAGTCCTTGGTGTTACGACCTTTCCAACAGATGGGATAACATTTCCCCTCCCTTCCCCAAAGTATGTCTTGTGTGAACATAACGTGCTTTAAAAAGCTGCATTCTTTTATTTCGAAAAAGCTTTATCTGATTCGTTGAATAGTCGCTGCCTTTTCATCAAGAGATGAAACCTTTGATTGATTTTCAGTAGTATAAATGTTTAACTGCCGACTGCCAATGATCATGTAGTGTTTTGTTGTAACTCATGGTCGAGTGCTAGCAATTTTTTGTTCGTTGTTTTGGTTGTCATTAGGTAAGCATTCAACTTCTGTTAATTTTGAAAATTGCATGTTAGTTTGTCATACATGCACGTATGTTAACTTGACTCCTATTCAAGTTTGCATGTTCACGGGTCGTTGTCCAGTTTTCTTGCTTGGATCGAGTTTCGTATCGATCCTCTCCTAGATCGATGTAAAAATTGATTTGTAACAACTATTGTGGGTTGTTTTAAGGTATCCCTTCATATCAATCCTCTCCTAGATCGATCTGAGAAGTTGGAACGCATGTTGTGTATCGATAGAAATAGTTATCTCTTGGACGTTCTTCGTGTCGTCAGCTTTCATATCGATCCCTCTACGTATCGATCAGATGACGTTGAGCAATAGTTTAGGAGAGATTCAAATTTCATGCTAGAAGACCGCTTTCTTTGGTTGACCATGCGTTTTCGTGTCGGTCTAGTGTAACTCCTTTCGTATCGATGCTTCGGATGCCGCTTCGTATCGATGTTTAGAGGCCACCTTCGTATCGAGGCTTCATGTTGCTTTCTTCGTATCGATCATTAGTTGCTGCTCTTCGTATCAATCATTGCTAATCGATGCAAAATTGATGGAGGGAGATCGATACGAAATGAACATTTTTCGATGGATGATGGATAAGATGGGAATAGTAGGCAAGTGAGTCGATGGATGTGAACCAGATGGATACGAAGTCGATGGGTACGAAGTGGACGTGCTTCTTATAAACTTGATCAATCCCTAACTATAGCATATGAACTCCGATTGACCTGAAACTTGAAACGTTGGCTTTCACAGCTTTTTTTGTTACACCATGTCAATTATAGCATGATCCAGACTCGAACCAAATTTTCTAAGTGTCGTTATGCTTTGATACCAACTAAAAGTGTGCTATGCTCTAATACCAAATGAAAGTGAGCTATAGATCGTGTAATATGAATATATGATAACATAGAGTATAATGATGATAGTTATACGGTAAATAGTGCAGAATAAAAAGTAGTACAGTAAAATGACACCAGATATTTTTATACTGGTTCGGAGAACCATCCTACGTCGAATCCCAGACTCCTTTTGGAATTTCACTAAAATAATAACCCTCACTTAACCCGGAGGGACAAGTTTATACACCGCTGAGCAGAACAGGATTTCGCCTCAACAACCGAGAGGACTTCACTTGCCTGAGCAGTAGAACGGTACTTCAACTAATACAGAAAGTAGTTTTGACTAATGTGTGTTCTGATAACACGGATTTGTCACTTGTGGTACACCCTTCCTATAATCTTCTCCTCGAGTATAAATATATATATTTGAAGTATATGTAGAATAGTAAGGTATAGTATTGCTTTAATGCAGAATAATTGAAAGTATGATAACAAGTAGATTTCAGAAAGTTAGATAAGAGAATAAGAGAATTCTATTGTGATTCAGAAATTTAAAATCAATTTGAAGTTGTATTTATAAAGGTTAGAAAGCAGCGATTGTTGGTGAAGAGTTTCGATCGAAGTATTGTGTCCGAATCTTTTCGTTAAAGGTTCGCAACTCTTCACAAAAGTCGTGTCTTTTCGAAAAATGGTTGTTATAGAAATTCATTCAACTGAACCTATGGGTTAGTCGATTGAATGTTCAAAATAATTTTAAATTTAAATTCGTATATTTATGTAACTTTGCATGCTGCACAAAATTCCCAGAGTCAGTCGACTGGTTGAGAGGGTCAATCTACCGACCTGGTTAAATTTGTGCAGTATGCACAATTTACATAAGTATATCAATTTTTGTAACTTAAATCACTTTTATGCTTTAAATGTATGCTTATATATGTATAAAATATTTAGTAAATATAATGATTAAATATATAAGCTAATATATACATAATCGAGGAGAGATCTTAACAATATTGACCTAAGACTTAAAAAAAAAATACTATAGTTGATACATCGGTTTTAAAGTCTCTTCTCCTTGTCTCTTTTTGTCGTAGCAGTCATCAAATCTGTGATAGCTTCGTGTCATGAATCAAAACCAAGTCTCAACAATCTTCCCCTTTTTGATTGATGACAACATGTAAATAGATATTGATTTCGACTATATATATATATATATATATATATATATATATATATATATATATATATATAACATAAATACTTACTCCCCCTGAATCTTTGATGCTCTATATCATGCATTCTTAACGTTAGTAATAAAATTTCTCCCCCTTTGTCATCGACAAAAAGGAATAAAGAACATGAACAATATAGAACAAAATAAAAACTACTTATAATGTAAGGTATCAGAAATAATTAACATTTAAAGCATGCGATACCTAAGGTTCTTATAATTTCCTAAGTTTTAGGAAACCATACCCATTTGGGTGCGGTTGAACCTTTAAAAATATAATTTTCATTATTAACAACCATATCAAAATAACCAACAATGTATTTTTCTCTATTTTTTCAATTAACAGGAACCCAAATACTTAGATAATTTTTATTCATATTTCCCGTCAATGGTCTTCTAAAGAAATTATAAACATTATTGGTCACAACAGTATTTAAATTTCTAGAAAAATTGGATTTAAACTTTACTCATAATCTAGTGCTAGTACTAACATATTTACTATACATGAAAGCATGTCTAGTACTATTTGTACGATCTGTTTTATTATATCCTAATCCACTTTTATCGTGTAAAGGTCTAGAACTAGATAAAATTATATTTAAATTGTTTTGACCTTTATTAAATTTTGTGACTTCAGTGTTAAGTTTATAAAATCTAGCTTTAAAGTCACAATTTTTTTTTTTAAAATATCACTGTTTTTCAAAGTATCACATTTCTCATTTAATTCAGAATTCTCCTTTTTTAACGTACAGTTCTCATTTTTGAGAAGAAAATTTTGAGATTTTGAATTATTTAATAAATCATTTTGTCTTTCCAAATCAAAAATTTCTTTTGAAAATTTCTCTCTCTCTTTTTCAAATATGGTGTTTTGTTCATCTAGAAAATCTGTAAGAGCCTCAAAATTATTCTTTAAAACACCAAGTTGATTTTCTAAATCTAACTTCTCATTTTTCAATTTCTCATTTTCAAGCTCAACAGATTTCATCTTTTCTACAATAATAAAATTAAGCTTTGAAATCTTATTGCTTATACTAACTAATTCATTATTATCTTTTACTGAAATTTGTAAATCGGAAAGTACCCTTTTATAGTCCTCACTGGTGGCTTTGACAAGGGATTTGCCTGTTGAATTTCGACTGGATTATTTTCTAGTCATTATTCTATGATGTTGTGACGATCGATAGAATTCCAAGCTCTGATACCAAATAAAAGTCGTTATGCTTTGATACCAACTAAAAGTGTGCTATGCTCTGATACCAAATGAAAGTGAGCTATGGATCATGTAATATGGATATATGATGACACAAAGTATAATGATGATAGTTATACGGTAAATAGTGTGGAATAAAAAACGGTATAGTAAAATGACACCGGAGATTTTTATACTGGTTCGGAGCACCGTCCTACATCCAATCCCAGACTCCTTTTGGAATTTCACTAAAACAACAACCCTCACTTAACCCTAAGGAACAGGTTTATACTTCCCTAAGCAGCCGAACGGGGACCTGAGCAGCAGAATAGGATTTCGTCTCAACAGCCGAAGAGGACTTCACTTGCCTGAGCAGCAGAATAGGACTTCGGCTAATATAGAAAATAGTTTTGACTAATGTGGGTTCTGATAACACGGATTTCTCACTTGTAGTACACACTTCCTATAATCTTCTCCTCGAGTATAAATATATGTATTCGAAGTATATAAAGAAGAGTAAGGTATAGTATTGTTCTAATGCAGAATAATTGAAATTATGATAGCACATAGATTTCAGAAAGTTAGATCAGAGATAAGAGAATTCGATTGTGATTCAGTAATTTAAAATCAATTTGGAGTTTGTATTAACAAAGGTTAAAAAGCAGCGACTATTGGTGAAGAGTTTCGATTGAAGTGTTGCGTTCGAATCTTTCCGTTAAAGGTTCGCAGCTCTTCACAAAAGTCATGTCTTTTCAAAAAGGGGTTGTTATAGAAATTCAGTCAACTGAGCCTCTGGGTCAGTCGACTGAATATTCAAAATAATTTTAAATTTAAATTCGTATATTTATGTAACTGTGCATGCTGCACAAAAGTCCCAATGTCAGTCGATCGGTTCAGAGGGTCAGTTAACTGACCTGGCTAAATTTATGCAGCATGCACAATTTACATACGTATATCAATTTTTATAACTTTAAATCACTTTTATACTTTAAATGTATGCTTATGTATGTATAAGATATTTGGCAAATATAATGATTAAATATATAAGCTAATATATACATAATCGAGGAGAGATTTTAACAATATTGACCTAAGACCTGAAACCAAAATACTATAGTTGATGCACCAGTTTTAAAGTCCCTTCTCCTTGCATCTTTCTGTCGTAGCAGTCGTCAAATCTGTATGTCGTAGTGATAGCTTCGTGTCATGAATCAAAACCAAGTCTCAACATTTTCCAGTATCCATAGTGAACCAGTGTAAAGCTGATCTTCCGATTGAATTGTCCTTGGTTTCTACGCAGGTCATTGGTGTCACGGCCTTGCCAAAAGACGGGATAACATTTTCCCCTCAAAGTACGTCTTGTGTGAACATGACGTGCTTTGAAAAGCTACATTCTTTTATTTCAAAAAAGCTCTATCCGATTCGTTGAATATTCATTGCCTTTTCATCAAGAGATGTAACCTTTGATTGATTTTCAGTAATATAAATGTTTAACTGCCGACTGCCAGTGATCATGCAGTGTTTTGTGGTAACTCAAGGTCGAGTGCTAGCAATTTGTTGTTCGTTGTTTTGTTTGTCATCACATAAGCATTCAATTCCTGTTAATTTTGAAAATTGCATGTTAGTTTGTCATACATACATGTATGTTAACTTGACTCCTGCTCACGTTTAGATGTTCACGGGTCATTGTCCAGTTTTATTATTTGTATCGAGTTTCATATCGATCCTCTCCTGGATCGATTTGAAAATTGAGTTGTAACAACTTTTGATGGTTGTTCTAAGGTATCTCTTCGTATCGATCCTCTCCTATATCAATCTGAGAAGTTGGAATGCATGATGCATATCGATGGCTATCGATACGAAATAGTTAGTTCTTGGACATGCTTCGTATCGATGGAAATGAAGCTTAGGTCATCGAGCAAATGGATAGGAAATGGGTGTTTCATATCGATGCAATTTATTGACTCAAATAAAAATTTGTTTTAGCTTTCGTATTGATGGAATTTGTACCGATGGAAACGAAGATGATGGCCAGTCATTGATGGATACAGAATACTAATTTTCAGACCATTGTGGGTTGATGGATATGAAGTAGCCTCTTCGTATCGATGGAATTCGTGACGGCTTAATCGGTATTTTGCTACTGGGGGATGAAATGTTTTTTGCTTGGATACGAACCCATATATATACCATTTGTACGTAGCCGAATTTCTCACTTGCCTTTAATTCCCTTTTTGCCTTCGTATCGATAGAGAACTCGAGAAGGAAGAACTATCTTTGTCTCCAAATTGAATAACTCATTAATTCTTTGAACTGATTATTTAAGCTAGGTAATTAACCGATCAAAACCACTCTAAAATGACGAGACTCAAGTTTTAATGACAACTTGTCCAAAGTCTTTGCCGATTCCGACGTTGTTGATAAGAATTTGGTCGGATTGAAGTCGAGGAGGGAGTAATGGCATATTAGCAGCATGGGGAAGTAGAATTGTTTATGGATACGAAGGAATCACTGGGGCATTGGGAAGTTGCCCACGTCGATCTATAAATGTGGAAGCTCGTATCAATCTAGAAATGATGTAAGCTCATTTCAATCTGGAAATGATGGAATAACTTCGTATCGATTGAGAATGGTAGGAGTTTGTATCGATTTGAAGCGATCGATACGAAGACTTGGGCGGCGATCGACACGAAGCCATAGTTGGTGATCGACGAAAACCGATTTCCCGATCGATACAAAATGGGTTTCTAATGATCGATATAAATCCTAATTTCCCTGATCGATATGAACCGAGCTTCTTGTGGAACGATCCAAGTTTAAACTTTGATGGATAAGAGACTTTTGCATACTCGAACATTTGACTCCGACGAGCTTTCGGCTTGCATATCTGGACTTAACTGTTAAACTGCATACTTGACTATCCCTCGAAGCTCGTCAATGGAACCGTAAATTGACAAACTTAACGAACTCTAGCATGGGTCATTCTTCGAAGTTAGGATGGCACAATTATGATGGTCAACGATGACTGTCACTCCGGTTGATTCTCGAAGTCTTGTCGTTTTAACACCTTTCAGATTTGAAAAAATTAGAAGTATTATGTGGCACTGCACTACACAACACGATCACTCACTTCACAATCACAGGGGAACATGGGTTTATTGCCATCTAATGATGATTTTTATTGAGTTCAATAGTTATGGATCTTGGAAACTCCGAGCCGTAGGATATCCAAAGTCCTCCACTTCCAGTTATAGAAATGACAGAGATCGTAGCTGAAGTAATAAGTCCAGCTTCGGATGAGATGCCAGGTGCAGCTTTTATTATGAATCCATAGGATTTTGCCCATTCCAAAGTCTCCGAAGATATGCTCAGCAGAATCTATCTTAGGCATGGGCTGTCTCTAGAAGATGTTTTGGTACCCGACACAGAAGACAGAGCCCATAATCCACCAGAAGGGTTTATTGGTTGCAATAGATTCATATGCGTTGCCGGAACGCTTCCCGCTTTTATTCAATTTATTCGGGAAGTGTTGCTCTTCTTAAGAATTGCGCCATCTCAACTACATTCGAATGGATACGCTCTGCTCAACAGCTTGTTCATTATCTTCATGGAGCATCTCTTTCAACCTCCGACCGTCGAAGAAATCAGATATCTATTCAACATTAAGAGCCGCGGGGACAACCCTTCTTTCATGTTTCTAGAGGCAGTTAAAAACTGCTAAGCAGTGGCAGAAGCCTGGAGTAAACTAAGCCACTTCAAAACCGAATGGTCACCCAGACTTGCCAGGCGGTGGTTAGCTAGGCGTAAGTGCTCCAACTCCTTTATCGATTAACTGGATATGAGTTAATTTTGAATTTAATACTTTGCTTCTTTTGCAGCTACGATTCCATGGCCTGAAGGAGCACAATTTATGAAGAGAGTGAGGATTCTCCAATCGGTGCCGGCCGAGATCAAAGAAATCGAGGAAGTCCTTACCGATGAAAGCTTAACCCCCATGGGGCTGATAGAGGGAGTTCAAAGCAACGGGCTAGCAGGTTTACTCATAATGGCTCCAACCAGGCAAGGAGGACAAAGAGCTCCTGGATTCGTAATCACCAAACAGGGCGATGATGAGAGTGTGCCTGCTGGAGATGAGCTTGCAGCCATGCCTTCGTAGAGTCTTCGATCTTCAGAGTTGAAAAGAAAAGGCAAGACTAGTGCCTACAAATCCACGAGACACAAAACTGTCATGATATCTCCGCCTGTAACAACTACCATAACTATGGAGACTTCTCCTCTGCTAATGGAGAGTTCGTTGAAAGGATTGGCGAATATCCCAATTCCAAACGACCTGTCTTCATATCATGACCTTGGATTAGAGGGGCTTCAAAGTGCTTTAGATATAGGGGAGCCAACTCCTACGAGCACGGCTATCATAACCGGTTGATTGGGTGGTTTGCACATGCATGCATACATTTCACGACATCACACAACTTCTAATCACATGTTTTCCAGTTTCAGGAGATAACTAATTGAAACGACCCGGAATTTTAGGCAATATCAATTCAATAATCTATGTAAATAATTAATTTGGTTTGATAATTTTTCTTTATAATTTTAATTCAAATTAGTAAATTTATTCTTTTAAGGTTAATAAATATTTAATTTGGTAATTTTGATCAATATCTTTCTAACAATTTAAACTGGATAAGATTTTTTTCCAAAGCTAACGAAATTTTATTCTGTTTATAATATATATATTTGATATATATTGTGAATAGAAAACCATTTGTTTTAAATAAAAGATAAATTTTCAAATTGTAATATATATGTATGTATATGTTATACTTTGAGTTGTTTTGAAATTTAGTTTAATTTATTGATAATATATATATGAAGGAATTGTAGATTAAAGCTTTGTTTTGAAACTTAATATTTTTCAAAAGTAAATTTAAGTTTAATTCAATTGTTTTAAAATATAAGATAATTATTTATTTTAAATATGATTGTTTAAAAAGAATTTAAATTAGCTTTGTTTTGTTTTCTTTAAAATGTTTAAATTTAAGAATAGTTATAAATTTTTTAGGTTTTTTTTAAATTACATATATAAGAATATATTTGTATTATAATTAGTTTTCTGATATTTTATTTAAAGGATTAAATTTATATTCACATATGTAAGTATTTATTTATAAAGTAAATTAAATAAGTGAGCTTTATATTAACATTTTAAGTTAAATGAAAATTTATAAAAAAAACTTAAAGAACATGTGTAACTATCTTAAGGCATCTCTAAAACACATGTAAAGAAATTAAGTATTTAAGGTGACAAATGTAAGTCTATACAACATGCGGCATCATTTTCTTTTATTTAGAATTTAAATTTAAATAAAAATAATAGTTTGAAGAGAAGATTTGTTTTTCGTTTTCATTTCTTTGTTTTTCACTTCTTAACCCATGCCAGAAAACCTTTCTCAAATCTGAATTTAATTAAAAGCCAAAAGCAAATTTAAGATCTGCAACCTTCAAAAAACAAACATGAAACCAAAATCAAAAACCTGAAGTAAAAATCTGCAAAGCACGATTAGAAGCTGCAATTCAAATTTTAATCCTGCATGTCAAAATGAAGATCAACCTGCAACTTCAACCTTCAAGTTTCAACTTTTTAATCAACAAATTAAAGGCATGCAGAGGAATTCTTCAGCAAGCAAAATCAAAGCTTTTCCAGATTTAAATTTCAATTGCCTGGAAAAAGATTGAAGCCTGCTCTGCTGTGCTCTGCATATTAACAGGTGAGTAAATTGTTTTTTTATAAAAAAGATAAGTTGAATTCTGTTCCATGCATGTGATGATTTGTAGAATGATGTTAGTTTTGCATGAAAGATTATCATCTTTGTTTATGTTTGGATTGATATATATATATACATAGAAATTGTAAGCATGCCTGTATATATAAATGATGACCCTGTCCTCTGTGTTTTCAGAGTTATTGTTCTGCTTTTAAAAAGTCCAATCTCTAAATCAAATCAATATTTGATTTCGGAATTTAAATAAAAGTTGTTTGTTAGTAGACGATGATGGTTTTTAAAGTAATTCTAGTATTTTAACTTTAGTAAATAAGTTTAAAAATAGGAAGAACAGTAAAATACTTATTTATGTTAAAAATCAATGACTTAAATTCCTGCTTTGGATTATATAAATGGATTTGTAATTAAAAATGATGATTTTTAACATGCAACTCAGAATTTTTAAATTGATATTAAATTTGGAAATTGGAAATGAACGGTATCGACAATTTGGTGAATTGCCGATAATCAACTTAATGATTGAAGTTGAATTCTTGGTGGTAGCTAGTTTTGGTATCATTGTGAAGGGAAAAATGCTGGAATTTTTTTTAATAGCCAAATTGATCAAATTTGAAGGAACTAGAGTTTTATGTTGTTCTCGGCTGGGCTTTACTGTAGAAGCTTTTACGACTTGAATTTTTGACCGAGTTCGATCGCATTTGGGGAAGTTGACGATCTTGGTTGTGGCAACACGATAGAGTGGTCGGCAAAGGTTGTACGGCGTCAGAGCGATGGCCGTGGAGGGGTTTAGGGTCGAGTAGTTGCTGCAGTTTCGAGCTAAGGATCGAAACTTTGATTCGTGAGCATTTGGGTTGATCTGGGTTCATATTCTTGCTCGCGTGTGATCGTATGACCGTTGGCGATGAGCGCGATGTGCTACGGTGGCCGAAGGCAGTTGCGCATGTGCACGCGTATATACTGTGTGCACTGGAACGTTTGTTTTGTGGAAGACGAGTTGAAGACCCGAAGGGAAGCTCGCGTCTTCATCGTGTTTGTCTCGAAGTAGAAGAGCTTGAGATTTGCCTCGGGGGGTAGCACGGGGTATTAGGGTGTTGTCTCGAGTGTTTTAAGGGTCGCCTGCTTTCTGTTTTACTGCATAATAATAAAGTACATATTCAACTTGTAGTTGAAATAATTTAAGATCAAGTTTAAAATTATAAACAAGTTTTATAAAATAAACAAATTTTCAAAGCTGAAAGTTGTTCAAACTTTTAAAGTATTAATTGAATTTTAAATTTAAATTTAAATTGTTAAGATGTTGGTTTTTGAAAGTGATTATCTTAAATTTTGAAATTCAATTTTAAAGAGTGTTTTGAGTTTAAATATTGAATTAAAGTTTAAAGTAAATTTAAAAGTAATGATTTAAAACTAAGTTTCAATATACATTAAAAATAAATAGGTTTGTAATTAGATAACGTAAAGTGTTTTAAATTTGGGAATTTGTTTCTAAATACTTTATTTCCTAATAAAGTTTAAGTTATAATTATGTAAACCAAATTAAATGAATTTGTCTTTATGGTTTTTAAAATTTGATTAATTTCAAATAACTTATTTAAGAAGATAAATAAGGTTAAATTATTATTGATATGAACTTAAGGATATATAATTAATATAACTTGTTAATAAGTAAAAGACTTATTAATATAAAAGTTTCTTAATTAATTAAGGATTTTTAAGTATAAGAAGTTAGATTATTTAATTAATTTTAAATAATTAGTTAATTGTTTATTTAAATTTTAAATAATCACTTAATTATGGATTAATTAATAATAATTACTTAATAAAGTAATTAATGGTTAATAATTGAATGTAATTAAGAAGGTAATTACTTATGGAAGTAGTTATAGGAAATTACTCATGGGAGTAATTGGTTGAAGTGATTAAAGGGTAATCACTTGATGTTATTAAGTGAGGGTTTGATTAATATAATTGTTTGAAGTTAATTAATTATTGAGTAATTAATTAATTAAATAATTAAGAATTATTTAATGATGAAATTAATTATTTGTTAAAGTAATTAATTATGGGAGTAATCAAGATTTATTATGAAGGAATTTGAAGATAATTACTTATGTGAGTAATTAAGAGTTAATTACTTAATTATTTTAGTTAATTAATTGATGTGATTAATTAATGAATGAGATTAATTTAATATTAATTACTAAGTGTAATTAATTAAAATGTAATTAATTAATAAAGTAATTAATTAAGGATCATTTATTAATTTAATTGAATAATAATTACTTAATGAGGTAATTTAAGATTGATTAATTAGAATAATTAATCAAAGGGTTAATGTAATTAATTAAGATGTTAATTAATTAAGATAAGTAGTTACAAATTGTTAATTACTGTTTATGATTACTGAGATAATTAATTATAAGTTAATTACTTAATTAATTTAAATTAATTATTAATTAATAAGGATCATTAGTTAATTAATGAATTAATCAAGATTGATTAATAAAAGTAATTAATTTAAGTGTGATTAATTAATTGTAATTAATTGAGGTTAATGCAATTAATCATAGTTAATTAATGGAAGTAAATGAAGGATCATTAATTATTGTAATTAACAATAGTAATTAAAGGTTAATTACTGTATAGGGTTAAAGATAATTACTTGATGTAATTAAAGATAATTAATCAAGGGAGATTAATTAAGGAAGATCATTTAGAGATGATTAATTTATTTATCTGGAATAAATTAATGAAGAGGATTTAAGTAATCCAATTGATTAAGAGTTAATCAATTCTGTTATGGATGATTGATTGATATTGATTGGTATTGGATGATTGATTTATATTGGATGATTGATATTGGATGATTTGTTGATGCTGGATGATTTAGATATCTATGATATATGATATGCTGCTTTGTAAGATGAATATTTGATATGAATTATCTATTGTGATAATGTGTTTCATCTATCTGTTTATATCATCCTGAATATAAGTTTAACTGTTTAAAACCTTAAGTACAACTGGGACATTAAAATGGCGTTTCATTTCGGTGAGACCAGGATCGGGTTTCCATATTTGGATATCCGAAAACCACATAGATTCCAATTAAATGTTAGGTCGTGAATCCAAGTGGAGCAAGTGAAGACTCGAGGTGTAAGAACTATTCGTCAGTATAACTCTGTGGGTGATTCCGTAATGAGTTTGACGGAATAGTACTTATAGGTTCGAGATGGTGATTTAGAGTGCAAGGGCTATGGTCGTTGACTCTGAGGGTGATTCCAAAATGAGTGCAACGAGATAGTGCCTTCGGTTTCGTTCGAACCCGGAACGAACTTGTATGGATCGAATGCTTTCAGAACATTGTCAGGTGAACGATGAGCATTCTAGGATAGATGTGTTCTATAAAGGCAATCGCAGCCTCAAGCCTCATCAACCCGGGAATGGCTAAAATAGGGGAGGTGCAGCAAGGTTAGGTGGGTAGCGCCCATTTCAGGACAAGATTTTCCCCTGTCTAGAAGTCCCTTTTTACTCGGCAGTGTGGGGCGGTTGATTCACGACAACTGCCGGGGTTGTCTTGTTCGGGACTGTCCGGTAAGTGATGGTCCCGGCCTTGTGTTGCAGGGGAGTTAGGGTGGCTCCTCGGTACGTTGATCTAGGCCACGTACTGTGACGGGCGGTACCTTAGTAGCCATGCCAATGATGGAAACCCATTTTCCCTACGAGACCCTGCGATTTTGTTTGTATTACCCACTTTTGTGGCTAGTAGCTGGAATTTAATCATGTAACAATTTCGACCATTTCATATTTACTTGAAAACCCTAGACACTATTATAATATCATTGGATTTCCTATCAAATGTTTTGGTTAGAGTAAGGTAAAAACTTTTCCATGTTTATGTGTGGGAAGTCTTACGTGATACCTTTTCTTTTCAAAAGGTTTTTCTAAAGTTAAGCAATTTTAACCCGTTTACTCACAACAGACTCCTGTCTAACCCGAGTGTTTATTTTCAGTTTTATTAAACTCTTGGGTACTCATATTATGTATGAGTAGTTAAGTGATTCAGGTTAGCTCGACGAATTCTGGAGGAGCTATGGAGCAGGAGGCTTCCATGTGTGTATATATATTGGTTCCACTGTGTTTGTATGGTAACTGTATCTGTTGTACTTGAGTTGTATAGCTAGACAGATGTTTATAACTGTCTAATACGTGTTGTTTTAAGTTGTGTACTCTGATGTAATATGATACTAAGTAAATATTTTATGTGATATATTATATTTCATTCGTTCCGCTATGAGTTATCTGATGTTCTGTTTCTTCTTTCTCTTTCTTTTCTTCTTCTATCCCTTTCTTTCTTCATTAGTGACGCGACTTTCTGGAGATAGGAAGTCGGGTCGTCACATTTGGTATCAGAGCATTAGGTTGAGTAAATACCTAGGCTCTGGAGTGGTGTCTTTCTTGAGAGAGCGTAATTGTAATTTTTATATATAACTCTATATATATAGCTATTTCTACCCATTTGTTGGGTTATCTGTTCGGATTTTCCAACATAAATTTTAGAGGTAGATGGAGTAGTGGTGTGTGTGAGTAACACGACTACCACTGATGGAAGAGGTCCATTTGTTTGAGGTTGGATGTATTTGTCGAGAATGTAGACCTAATACCATCTCGAGTGAGTTTAGTTTGGAGTAAGGATTTCTCTGACATCCGAAGGAAATCTTTTAAAGATTCGGAGATTTTCTTTGTAATGTAAGTTTGGATCTGTCGGAAATGCATAAGTAAGTAATGGTATCTTGATAACTGCGTGATGAGATGCAGTATCCTTGGATATTTTCAAAGATGTTTTCTCTAGAAGTAGTTTTAGAAGCAGTTGAGGAGCAGTCTTTACCTGCTACAGGAAAGATTCGTCTGAGTTGGAGTTGTCTGGATCTTTAGCATGGAGAGTGGCAGTTCTGGAATATGAGACTGAGGTCTATAAGTTGTTTCGCTTCGGCATGGTCTCATTGTCATTCCTTAAGGAGAGCGAGATGTTGATGCTTGGTTTGGAGCCGAGTTTCTTTTGGGTTGTCTGCCATCTCAAAGGTCTTTTGTGTGGTTTTTTGATGGTTTTGGTTTTCGAGAAGCCTTTGAATTAGAAGTCTTTGGTTAGTTGTGGTAGCAGTTCAACTCAAAGTGTTCGGTGTGCTGAGAGAAGGTCTTTTAGCTTCGCAGTATCATCAAGGTAGAGTTTGGAAGTAGCAGTGTGGTTGTTTCTTCGATGGTTCAAGAATCTTTGTGGTTCTTCGATCAACAGTCCGGGAAGTCGGTGGATATTTCCCTGAAGGGTTAACCCTGAGAAGCTTAAGGCTGTTCTAATTGGTAAAGAGTGGACAGTTTCTTTGGAATCCGAATTAGGTTGGATCGCAAAAGTGGCTTGCGATTAGTTTGGGAATTTGTCTTGAGCAGTCTTTTGTTTGATACTGAGGGTTCTCATGTGGAAGTAGGAGCTACTGAGGTAATCAAAAGTTTGTCTGCATCTGGAGTTGAGTTCCATATTGTTTTGGTTCCAGAAGAGATTTTGGTAATTAGCCCGATAGTAGGATGGTTCTTGTAGAGGAAGAGTTGGTGTAGCAGCTCAGAAATATTTTTGGATTTGGATTTGGTTAGATCTTGTTTTGAGTTGGGTTCTGCTATAAGGTTGTGTGGCCGAGTCAGACGAGTCACTCAGATTTTATGGATTTGATGAACAAAGTTTTTCGGATATATTGGATAAGTTTGTATTCGTGTTCATCAGCAGTATTCTCATCTATTTCAGAATTAGAGTTGTGCAGCGGAAGCGAGGTAGCAGCTGTACAAGGAAGAAAGCAAGTTCAGTTTGCTATTGCTTGAGGAGTAGAGCTTATGTTCTGGATTTCGATGGATTTTGGAAGACTTTCTGTTGGATATGATCCAGAAACTGGTTTGCTTTGGTCTAGTTGTTCTGGAAGTATCATCATGGATTGAGCTGATCAGGAAGAGATTGGCAGCCCAGGATTGTCTGTTAAGTTATGCAGATATGAGATAAGGAGTTTAGAATTTGAAGTTGGAATCTTCATTATTGTTAAGATTTCTCTGGTTATGAGAACAGTTATTGGGTATGATTGGACGGCTAGTGCTGAGGCATTTGAGATTTCTTATCTGTGTTTTGATATGATAAGATTGAATTGCCAGTTCGGATAGTTGGAAGTCATTGTGTATCACGTATCTCTGAGAGAGTACGTGTATGATTCATCATTGGTTGTTGAATCTGTAGTCCAGATAGATTTGGAAGTTGTGGTAGACTTGAGTATAGTCTGATGTTCGGTTCAGATTGATGGATCTAGAGATGAGAGGAGCTCTGGATTTTTGGTAGTGTAGTTGTTTAGCTTTTGTAGAGCGAGTCTCCCGGTGATTTATCCTTGGGAAACTCTAGATAGTATTAGAGATTTATTCTGATTTGTGTCAGGATAATTAGTTAGGTTTGTTTGTGTGATTGATTGCTATGGTTGATTAGTAACTGGTTGATAAGAATGCTTTGCTGTTTGAAACTACAATCTTTGCTGAGTTATTAAAGTACGTTTGCTTTTAAATTTCGAGGACGAAATTCTTTTAAAGGGGGAGGATTGTAACGACCCGGAATTTTAGGCAATATCAATTTAATAATTTTTGTAAATAATTAATTTGGTTTTATAATTTTTCTTTATAATTTTAATTCAAATTGGTAAATTTATTCTTTTAAGGTTAATAAATATTTAATCTGGTAATTTTGATCAATGTCTTTCTAACAATTTAAACTGGATAAGATTTTTTTCCCAAAGCTAATGAAATTTTATTCTGTTTATAATATATATATATTTGATATATATTGTGAATAGAAAATCTTTTGTTTTAAATAAAAGATAAATTTTCAAATTGTAATATATATGTATGTATATGTTATACTTTGAGTTGTTTTGAAATTAATTTAATTTAATAATAATATATATATGAATGAATTGTAGATTAAAGCTTTGTTTTAAAACTTAATATTTTTCAAAAGTAAATTTAAGTTTAATTCAATTGTTTTAAAATATAAGATAAATATTTATTTTAAATATGATTGTTTAAAAAGAATTTAAATAAGCTTTGTTTTGTTTTCTTTAAAATGTTTGAATTTAAGAATAGTTATAAATGTTTTAGATTTTTTTTAAATTACATATATAAGTATATATTTGTATTATAATTAGTTTTCTAATATTTGCTTTAAAGGATTAAATTTATATTCACATATGTAAGTATTTATTTATAAAGTAAATTAAATAAGTGAGCTTTATATTAACATTTTAAGTTAAATGAAAATTTATAAAAAAAACTTAAAGAACATATGTAACTATCTTAAGGCATCTCTAAAACACATGTAAAGAAATTAAGTATTTAAGGCAACAAATGTAAGTCTATACAACATGTGGCATCATTTTATTTTATTTAGAATTTAAATTTATATAAAAATAATAGTTTGAAGAGAAGATTTGTTTTTCATTTTCATTTCTTTGTTTTTCACTTCTTAACCCATGCCAGAAAACCTTTCTCAAATCTGAATTTAATTAAAAGCCAAAAGCAAATTTAAGATCTGCAACCTTCAAAAAACAAACATGAAACCAAAATCAAAAACCTGAAGTAAAAATCTGCAAAGCAAGATTAGAAGCTGCAATTCAAATTTTAAACCTTCATTTCAAAATGAAGATCAACCTGCAACTTCAAGTTTCAACTTTTTAATCAACAAATTAAAGGCATGCAGAGGAATTCTTCAACAAGCAAGATCAAAGCTTTTCCAGATTTAAATTTCAATTGCCTGGAAAAAGATTGAAGCCTGCTCTGCATATTAACAGGTGAGTATATTGTTTAAAAAAAAAGATAAGTTGAATTCTGTTCCATGCACGTGATGATTTGTAGAATGATGTTAGTTTTGCGTGAAAGATTATCAGCTTTGTTTATGTTTGGATTGATATATATATATACACACACACACATAGAAATTGTAAGCATGCCTGTATATATACATGATGACCCTGTCCTCTGTGTTTTCAGAGTTATTGTCCTGCTTTTAAAAATTCCAATCTCTAAATCAAATCAATATTTGATTTCGGAATTTAAATAAAAGTTGTTTGTTAGTAGATGATGATGGTTTTTAAAGTAATTCTAGGATTTTAACTTTAGTAAATAAGTTTAAAAATAGGAAGAACGGTAAAATACTGGTTTATGTTAAAAATCAATGACTTAAATTCCTGCTTTGGATTATATAAATGGATTTGTAATTAAAAATGATGATTTTTAACATGCAACTCAGAAATTTTAAATTGATATTAAATTTGGAAATTGGAAATGAACGATATCGACAGTTTGGTGAATTGCCGATGATCCACTTAATGATTGAAGTTGAATTCTTGGTGGTAGCTAGTTTTGGTATCATTAATGAAGGGGAAAATGCTGGAATTCTTTTACAATGGCCGAATTGATCGAATTTGAAGGACCTAGGGTTTTATGTTGTTCTCAGCTAGGCTTTACTGTAGAAGCTTTTACGACTTGAATTTTTGACCGAGTTTGATCGCATTTGGGGAAGTTGACGATCTTGGTTGTGGCATCACGATGGAGTGGTCGGCAAAGGTTGTACGGCGTCAAGGCGATGGCCGTGGAGGGGTTTAGGGTGGAGTGGTTGCTGCTGTTTCGAGCTAAGGATCGAAACTTTGATTCGCGAGCATTTGGGTTGATCTGGGTTCATATTCTCGCTCGCGTGCAATCGTATGACCGTTGGCCATGAGCACGACGTGCTACGGTGGCCGGAGGCAGTCGCGCATGTGCACGCGTATATACTGTGTGCACTGGAACGTTTGTTTTGGGGAAGACGAGTTGAAGACCCGAAGGGAATCTCGCGCCTTCATCGTGTTTGTCTCGAAGTAGAAGAGCTGGAGATTTGTCTCGGGGATAGCACAAAGTATTTGGGTGTTGTCTCGAGTGTTTTAAGGGTCGCCTGCTTTCTGTTTTACTGTATAATAATAAAGTACAGATTCAACTTGTAGTTGAAATAATTTAAGATCAAGTTTAAAATTATAAACAAGTTTTATAAAATAAACAAATTTTCAAAGCTGAAAGTTGTTCAAACTTTTAAAGTATTAATTGAATTTTATTTTAAATTTAAATTGTTAAGATGTTGGTTTTTGAAAGTGATTATCTTAAATTTTGAAATTCAATTTTAAAGAGTGTTTCGAGTTTAAATATCGAATTAAAGTTTAACGTAAATTTTAAGGTAATGATTTAAAACTAAGTTTCGATATACACTGAAAATAAATAGGTTTGAAATTAGATAATTTAAAGTGTTTTAAATTTGGAAATTTGTTTCTAAATACTTTATTTCCAAATAAAGTTTAAGTTATAATTATGTAAACCAAATCGAATGAATTTGTCTTTAAGGTTATTACAATTTGTTTAATTTCAAATAACTTATTTAAGAAGATAAATAAGGTTAAATTATTATTGATATGAACTTAAGGATATATAATTAATATAATTTGTTAATAAGTAAAAGACTTATTAATAAAAATGTTTCTTCATTAATTAAGGATTTTTAATTATAAGAAGTTAGATTATTTAATTAATTTTAAATAATTAGTTAATTGTTTATTTAAATTTTAAATAATCACTTAATTATGGATTAATTAAGTGTAATTACTTAATAAAGTAATTACTAGTTAATAATTGAATGTAATTAAGAAGGTAATTACTTATGGAAGTAATTATAGGAAATTACTCATGGGAGTAATTAGTTAAAGTGATTAAAGGGTAATCACTTGATGTTAATAAGTGGGGGTTTGATTAATATCATTGTTTGAAGTTAATTAATTATTGAGTAATTAATTAATTAAAGAGTTAAGAATTATTTAATGATGAAATTAATTATTTGTTAAAGTAATTAATTATAGGAGTAATCAAGATTTATTATGAACGAATTTGAAGATAACTACTTATGTGAGTAATTAAGAGTTAATTACTTAATTATTTTAGTTAATTAATTAATGTGATTAATTAATGAATGAGATTAATTTAATATTAATTATTAAGTGTAATTAATTAAAGTGTAATTAATTAATAAAGTAATTAATTAAGGATTATTTATTAATTTAATTGAATAATAATTACTTAATGAGGTAATTTAAGATTGATTAATTAGAATAGTTAATCAAAGGGTTAATGTAATTAATTAAGATGTTAATTAATTAAGATAAGTAATTACAAATTGTTAATTACTGCTATGATTACCGAGATGATTAATTATAAGTTAATTACTTAATTAATTTAAAGTAATTACTAATTAACAAGAATCATTAGTTAATTAATGAATTAATCAAGATTGATTAATAAAAGTAATTAATTTAAGTGTGATTAATTAATTGTAATTAATTGAGGTTTAATGCAATTAATCATAGTTAATTAATGAAAGTAAATGAAGGATCATTAATTATTGTAATTAATGATAGTAATTAAAGGTTAATTACTGTATAAAGTTAAAGATAATTACTTGAATGTGATTAAAGATAATTAATCAAGGGAGGTTAATTAATGAAAATCATTTAGAGATGATTAATTTATTTATCTAGAATAAATTAATGAAGAGGATTTAAGTAATCTAATTGATTAAGAGTTAAACAATTCTGTTATGGATGATTGATTG
Source organism: Allium cepa (assembly GCA_030765085.1). NCBI lineage: Eukaryota > Viridiplantae > Streptophyta > Magnoliopsida > Asparagales > Amaryllidaceae > Allium > Allium cepa. The sequence goes on from CM060939.1 coordinate 506,061,781, forward strand.
ATATTGATTGGTATTGGATGATTGATTTATATTGGATGATTGATATTGGGTGATTGGTTGATGCTGGATGATTTAGATATCTACGATATGTGATATGCTGCTTTGTGAGATGAATATTTGTTATGAATTATCTATTGTGATAATGTGATTCATCTATCTGTTTATATCATCCTGAATATAAGTTTAACTATCTAAAAACTTAAGTACAACTTGGACATTAAAATGGTGTTTCGTTTCGGTAAGACCGGGATCCGGTTTCTATATTTGGATATTCGAAAACCACATCGATTCCAATTAAACATTAGGTCGTGAATCCAAGTGGAGCAAGTGAAGACTCGAGGTGTAAGAACTATTCGTCAGTATAACTCTGTGGGTGATTCCGTAATGAGTTTGACGGAATAGTACTTATAGGTTCAAGATGGTGATTTAGCGTGCAAGGGCTATGGTTGTTGACTTTGAGGGTGATTCAAAAACGAGTGCAACGAGATAGTGACTTCGGTTTCATTTGAACCCGGAACGAACTTGTATGGATTGAATGCTTTCAGAACATCGTCAGGTGGACGATGAGCATTCTAAGATAGATGTGTTCTATAAAGGTAATCGCAGCCTCAAGCCTCATCAACCCGGGAATGGCTAAAACAGGGGAGGTGCAGCAAGGCTAGGTCGGTAGCACCCATTTCAGGACAAGATTTTCCCCTATCTAGAAGTCCCTTTTTACTCGGCTGTGTGGGGCGGCTGATTCGCGACAACTGCCAGGGTTGTCTTGTTCGGGACTATCCAGTAAGGGATGGTCCCGGCCTTGTGTTGCAGGGGAGTTAGGGTGGCTCCTCGGTACGTTGACCTAGGCCACGTACTGTGACGTGCGGTACCCCATATAGCCCTGCCATTGATAGAAACCCATTTTCCCTACGAGACCCTACGGTTTTGTTTGTATTACCCACTTTTGTGGCTAGTAGCTGGAATTTAATCATGTAACAATTTCGGCTATTTCTTATTTACTTGAAAAGCCTAGACACTATTATAATATCACTGGATTTCCTATCAAATGTTTTGGTTAGAGTAAGGTAAAAACTTTTCCATGTTTAATTGTGGGAAGTCTTACGTGATACCTTTTCTTTTCAAAAGGTTTTTCTAAAGTTAAGCAATTTTAACCCGTTTACTCACACCAGACCCCTGTTTGACCCGAGTGTTTATTTTCTGTTTTATTAAACTCTTGGGTACTCATATTATGTATGTAGTCAAGTGATTCAGGTTAGCTTGACGAATTCTGGAGGGGATATGGAGCAGGAGGCTTCCACGTGTATATATATTGGTTCTGCTGTGTTTGTATGGTATCTGTATCTATTGTACTTGAGTTGTATAGTTAGACAGATGTTTATAACTGTCTAATACGTGTTGTTTTAAGTTGTGTACTCTGATGTAATATGATACTATGTAAATATTTTATGTGATATATTATATTTCATTCGTTCCGCTGTGAGTTATCTGATGCTGTTCTGTTTCTTCTTTCTCTTTCTTTTCTTCTTCTATCCCTTTCTTTCTTCATTAGTGAAGCGACTTTCAGGAGATAGGAAGTCGGGTCATTACACTAATTCTGCTTCTCTTTTCATTTTTCAGATACAATGGTAAGGCAGGGGTGTATGCTTGGTATTCTTCGTTCTTTGCGCCGTTCTTCCAGCTCTTACTCTGAGTCTCATAGGTGCAAAACTGAAAGAGACCATGATCGCCATAACTCCAGCCAGGAGCATGAGCATTACGAAAGGGAGAGGTAGAGGCCTTATCAATATAGGTGGCATTCTCGGTCGCGATCGCCTCCACCTAAAGGTTCATCAAAACCCTCCAGCTCTTGTAGACAACCCTCTAAGACTAGCCACCAAATAGCGCCTCCTAAAATTTTGAAATTTGGTGAACAACGCTGTAGGACTGGGGCGGAAGCTCCCCTCATCACAGAACCGGCCGCTATAGAACCTACTGGAGAGAGAGCCATTCAGTTACTAAGTTGAAGCAAGACTTCACAAATATCTGCTTCGATGGCTTCCACTTCCCTCCAAACTAGAAACGAATTCCCAATTATGCTGAAAGGCTGGTGCAAGATTATGTGCATGATGTTTACAGCCAGTACTGGAGTGGGTCAAAACTGTAGAAAAGGCTTCGGCGGTAGCTTTCGAGTGGGCCTAAATTATTGAGAAAATTGAGACCGGCCTCGCTCAAAAAAATTGGATAATAGAGGTGCTCAATAACGAAGCCGAGTCTTCATGGAAATTAGGGATGTAGGCTGATAAGAGAGCTGAAGAGGCAAAAAAGTCCATGGAAAAAATGCGGCGGCCTCATATGGACTTGGTTCAGAAGGTGGGCCACTGGAATTCCTATATCACGGATGAGAGAGATGCTACAGTGAAAGAGCTCAATGAGCTAAAGGAAAAACTTGCTGAGGCCATCAAGGAGAAAGACGATGCCAATGAAGCTGCCCAGGAGGCGTGCGAACAAATGGTGGTGCTTATGGATGAAAGGGACGCGGAAAATTTAAAATCTCAGGAAGCCAAGGCCAGGATTGAGAGTGAAGTTAAAGCGGCGAAGGCCAGGTTGGAGGATGAGTTTGAAGATCTCCTAGTCACATACAATGCCAACATCTTAAGAAATCGCAATCTAAACTGGCTTGGTGAAGATTATCCCTTCCAGTCGTACAGAGCTTGGAGCCGCTTGGTGGAGGACGAGAAGGTGACTCGCAACACTTCAACTATCGACGACTTTGAACTAGAAAATCAAATATTAGTTGGAGATGAGGGTAAAGTTCTTCACAAGACCATCGTCACCCTGGAAAACGAAAAACTAGCTGCTAAGTATCCTGACGTTGGAGAAGGATCTGGAGTTGAGCATCATGAAGCAGCTTCCAAAGAAGCTTCAATGTCTCAATCTGATCATACTTCTTCTGTTGATCCTCTAGTCATTTCGGCATATGATCCTGACAGGCCACGTCTCTCGCCGATGACTGAAAGTGATTCGAAAGGCATATCGCCTCAATCGGGGAGCCAAACTAAGGAAGGTATTCCGAACACTTCTCCTATTCATTCAGATGTAGGAACGATGTTAGAAGAAATTACTAATATTTTCTCCTATCTTTATTCAGCCCTAGATTCCGCAACACTTGATCCTCTTGCTACTTAAGGAATGCATCACGAGCAGAAGGAACTAATGACGGAAGTTACAATGGTCGCTTCATCGATTAGGGAGATGCACGAAAGCAGTTGTATTTTTTATGAACAAATGAGGGAAGCACTCCTCGGCCATCTAAGCGACTTGATTATCGAAATGCCATTCGTCACTGATGAAGATGTGATGATTACGAGTTCCTCGAGCTCGACTAATAGCATCCCGATGGGGATTCGAAAAGATCAGGCTGAGGAGATAATGGCAGAAATTAAAGCCAAGATAGAGCAAGACATGCAAGCTAGCAATGTTGGTGGCCGCATGGTGTGTCCCGGCCCAATTCATATGCTTATTGTCTCTTTGGGTGGCACCATCGTCGATACCAGCGCACCTCATTCTTTCATCATTGAGGGTGCCACCGTTCCTCCAGCTCCATACACGGAGGGAATTCTGATCCCTTTAAGTTTCGAGGAGGAGACATTTGCAATTCCCCGGCTGTAGACAAACCAACTGGTGCGGGTCTGGGAGGTAAAGGCTCGAAGAGACACCCGAGTGGCAGTGCAAGCGGGTCTACACCAAAGAAGAGTAAGAAGGATCAAAAATCAATGGCGTAGACTCACACTTTTGCTTTTTCTTTTTGGTAGATAATGGAGTTAGACTTCCTTTTGCATTTTGTAGGCCGTGTATAAATGCGGATTCGGCTCTTGCTTATAGGAATTTTTTGAATAAGTTTTTGTATTTATCTTTTTTGAAAGAAGATTGGAAATAAAACTTCATTTTGTTTTTTCTAGCATAACTCTACGTTTTTTTACTTAAGTATTTCATCATTCGTACTTCCTTTCAATGTACTCTTGATACTTCAATCTCCGAGTTAAACTTGAGTCTGGTCGTTAAGTCCCGAAGTCATGGCTTTAGGTCGTAACCAAACGTCGATTCGAATCTCAATATTTCACTGTATCGGTCAGTAGATGGTACTTTAGTTATGCCCCCTATCTTGGGGATAAATTGAAGTAACTGGTCGAGAATCATTTTTCGCCTTTGCTCATTTTTATTTAACCAAGTCGGAGCAAAGTTAAAGCGAAATGAATTGGAGTGGTCAATCATACTCATTCATCGGCTAGTACTCGCATTCGCACTCTGGGGATTGAACCTGCATGCTGGCGGTCGGTTGCGCCTTCTTGTTATTTAGAACCATATCAACGCTCTGGGGACATAGGATAATTTATGGGCGGTCGGTCACACCCATTCGGTGTTTAGAATTATATCCGCACTTTGGGAACATAAGTTATTTTATGGGCGATCGGTCACACCCATTCAATACTTGGAATCATATCCGTGATCTGAGGACATGAGTTGATGTACGGGCAGTCAGTCACACCCGTTTGATGCTTATACTCTGGTCCGCGCTCTTGGGGCTAGAGTAAGTTGATGGGTGGTCAATCATGCCCATTTAGTGTTTAGGATTGCGTTCACACTCCGGGGACATATGTTGTTCTATGGGTGATCGGTCACACCCGTTTAATGTTTATACTCAGGTCCGCTCTCTCGGGATCAGAGTTAGTTGGTGTTTATACTCTAGTTCGCACTCAAGAAATATGAAGTTGGCTGATGGGTGGTCAATCACACCCATTTAGTGTTTATACTCCAGTTCGCACTCTTGGGACCGGAGTCAATTGGTGGGCGGTCATGGGAGGACGAAACCACCCTCTTCGAGCCCGTGTTTTGGAGTTTGTACTCCAACTCACACTTCGAGAGCTGGAGTTTGTCAAAGGATTATTGTATTTCAATCCCTCTTTTCTTTAGCGTTGTCTGCTCCTGAGTTTGGCCTTTCACTTAGCGAGTGTTCGGTCGGATCACAGTCACTCCCTATATGAATAAGTCCCACCTTGAGATGGAACTTTGCTCATCGCACATCGTGACGGTCGCACAATGCATGTCAAGAATCGCCACTCTGGCTTGATGAGTCTGCATGTTATTTCTGGATTAAGAAAGTATGGTAATTCAGTTTCCTTATTACAAGTTCAAATTCGAAACATGCGTAAAAAAAATTCAAAGGAAAAGAAGACTAAAAAGAATAAAAGTCAGTCATGTGTAATAACGACGGAGACTCTCGATGTTCCATGCTCTGGGTAAAGTGAGGCCGTCAACAATTGATAGTTTGAACTTGCCATCCCCAAGTCTCCGCTCAATGACATATGGTCTTTCCTATGTCGTTTCATGTGTGAAGGGACCAGACAAATTCTCTTAAGTATGAGATCGCTAACTTTGAAGGTTCTAGGATCAAGGTCCTTAAGGAACTGGCTATGGTGCCTGAGTCTAGACTCAGGCGTTATTTTTCAATTTTCTAAAAAATGAACGCAGAGCGATTCCTCTACGCCTTTCCCTTTCTCCTTCCGCTATGCATCCCGCAGCTTCGCAACATAACAAGCGCGTCCAGCCGCCTGATCACCATGCACTACCCCGACCCCATTATCGGTGAGGAACTTTAGAGTTAAACACCATAGGGAAATTGCTTCCCTGAATTCCACGAGGGCCGATCGGCCTAAGAAAGCATTATAGGGGGAATTAATGTCTAACACAACCAACGGCAGCATCCGTACTCTTCATCGATCTTCACTACCTAACTCAACGAGCAATTCCACCATCCCAATGGGTATAGTTGTACTCCCATTAAAACCATGTATGTGGGAATGCCATGGTTTTCGATCTTTTGCTTCCATTCTCATTTGGTCATAAGCTCGCTTAAAAAGAATGTTCACGAAGCTTTTGCTATCGACCAAGATCCTCTTCATCCAAGCGGGATCTATTTGGGCTGAAATGACTAATGGATCGATAGTGGGGGCCTCAACTCTGTCAGCATCTCGGTGCTTGAAAATGATGTTGCCTGTCATCGTCCTCTGTTGTTTTGCCAGGGACCCACCATCAGAATCACTACAACACTCGAAGGCTACATGCCTAATCGAGCTGGCATATGACTCCATTTCCTTCTAACTCCAATCATCTTGATGAGGACCACCACTTACTGTATTTATTACCAATCTCCTGCCAGTACACATGGGTTCTTCAGGCCCAGCTTGGCCTTGATCTTGATTCCAGTTAGATGGGCCCGCACCTCCATCTTGCAAAGCCCGAACAAACTGTTCCAACTTCCTCTCTCTAATGAACTTCTCAATGTTGTCTTGTAAATGACAACATTCATTCATGTTATGGCTGTAATAATTGTGGAAGCTACAGAATTTTCCAGTCTGAGTTTCTTAGATGATGGTTTCAGAGCTGGCTTCTTATACTGTCTGATATTGCAAGTCTGAAGGTAAACATTTTCTAACGAAGTGTTTAGGGGAGTATATTGGTCGAACATGGGAGCTTTGTGTCTCGGTCCCTGATTTGTGTCTCTATTCTTTCCCTGACCTCCGTTACACTTTGTTGATCTTATTTGTTTTGTATGTTCAATTGCACATTGCTGGAGTTCTCACCAGTCTGTTTCACAGCAACATTTCTCTAAATTCCTTCAATGCTAGGCCCTACATTGTCCTGCTTCCAAGACCGTCTAGTATTTTCTCTCCTTAAAAACTGGGCTGCCTTAGCATAGAAATGATCCAACGACACGGGGGGTTTCCCCGCCAACCAATTGCCAAACTCAGAATCGGGATCGATTCCCTTAGTCAACGCCATCAATAATGAATTATCATTGGGGCTGCTAATCTCAGCGCAAGCAACATGTAACCTTTCTAGATAATGTCAAAGAGTCTCTTCCCCAGCTTGAGTAACACTGGACAAGGCGTTGACATCCTTTGGCCTTGTAACATGCATACGAAACTGCTCGACAAACATTGTAGCCAACCAATCAAATTATGAAATGGATTTGGGTAGTAGATGAGTGAACCACATAATGGCGATTCCCCCCAAGGAAATAGGAAAGCTTCTACACTTAACTGCGTCGTCAGCTCAAGAAGCGTTCATAAGCCATTCATACTTCAAGTTGTGATGGCTAGGATCCGAACTTCCTTCATAAATGGGAAAGGTAGGCATCTTGAATCGATGAGGTAGCTTAGCATAAAGAATGTCGTTGCTAAACGGAGTATGACTTCATGAGATTCCCCAATGGTCACATGTAAGCCTTGACATTCTCGGATCATTTGGTGGATCATGGTTTGAATGTCAGGCATTTGGATGTTCGCGGACAAGGGATGGTCGAGTTCCATGTTGCGGGGATGGTCTGGGCACTATCGACATTCCATTCCACACCTCCTTGGCCCCGATCTTCGAAAACGTAGGGTTCATGAGCGTGTGTGTTGACGAATTGCTGGATCTGGATCTTAGCTTCCAGATCTATAGCGGCAGCAGCTGCATGGTCAAGAATGGTGTGATAGGGAAGCGCCCCTCCTCGAGAGGAGGGTCCAGCTTGGTGTCTTATAGAAGGACCAACCCCATCTTGTCCAAGATTTACAGCACTCTGATGCCCGAAGGCTTCGTCGTAATTTCTATCCAGCCGATGGTGTGTAGATCTGTGGTTGAAGTCGGATGAAGCTGAGCTTTTCAGTCGAGGAATAAGAAGCTTGACCCCTCCTAGATCTCCTTCGCCTTTCTTCATTCAGCTAGTTTGCGAGCTCCGTGTTGGCACGGATCTGCTGAGTGAGCTACCGACGGCTCCAAGTTAGCTCTTTCTTTAGGATCTAGAAATGCTCTCTGGTCGTAGGACCTTGTGGATCCAAAGCCCTAGCTGATGACTGGCCTGCTGTGGCTAGCTGTGTAGGATTCTGCCTATTCCTTCCTTCTGGATCTACAGCATTTGAAGCAGTTATGGTATGTTGAATGTAGCTCTTTCCTGATCTAGAGTAATCTAAATAGAATGGATGGAATTACTGGATCACAGATCTGGATCTCCTCCTTAGATTTTGGTAATCCAACAATGATATTAGATCAAATGAATCCGAGAAAAACAGAGTTTTCTCAATGAAAGCACCAAAATATTTTGTACCAAAATTGGGCACAACACTCTTCGAATGTGATTGAGGAGATTAAAGTGAAGAAATGAGATGGAAAGGAGGCTTATCTAACAATCACACCAATAAAACTTGCAGAAATGAAAAGACACAGGAAATTATAATGGTTCGGCATTGTAGCCTACGTCCACTTTGAATTTTTTGATGTTTATTAATGATTGATAACTGATTACATCAGTACAACACTCTAACACTCGAGTTACAATGGAGTGGCGGTAGAGGAACGACGTAGTGGAGTCAAACGTCCTTTTTATGTTGGCATTGGGGTGCTATTTATAGGTGTAGGTCTAAAATATCCGCCTTTGAACTCGGAATGCTCCTTCTCACATGTGGGTGGGCCCACTAGATCGATCAGCGGTCATTTGGAAATGATTGAGATCGATCCATATCTTGTTCGTATCGATCAAAATGATGTCCATTTGGGCTGAGATCGATCAGAGACATTCTTGAGGAGGTAGGCAAGCTCCTGTGAAAATTTGGTAGCATTTGTACTTGTAGATTTCGAGCTATGATCGATCAAAGGTTGGTTTTGTAGGCTGGCTGGAGCGTTCGTATCGATACTTGCATATCGATCAGCCTTTGTATAGATCCCTCTGCGTATCGATCAGATGACGTGGAGTGATAGTTCAGGAGAGATCCAAGTTTCATGCTAGAAGACCACTTCCTATGGTTGACCATGCTTATACATATCGGTCTAGTGTAACTCCTTTCATATCGATGCTTTGGATGCTGCTTCGCATCGATGTTTAGAGGCTGCCTTTGTATCAAGGCTTCAAGTTGCTTTCTTCTTATCGATCGATAAATGCTGCTCTTCGTATCGGTCATTGGCAGATCGATATAAGTGGATGGAGGGAGATCGATACGAAATGGACATTTGTTGAATGATGGATACAAAGTGAATGGTTGCCAAGTGAGTTAATGGATGTGAACCAGATGGATATGAAGCCGATGGACACGAAATGGACGTGCTTCTTATGAAACTTGATCGATCCATAACTTGAGCATACAAACTCCGATTGACCTAAAATTTGGAACGTTGGCTTTCATAGCTTTGTTTGTTACACTATGTCAATTGTAGCTCGATCCGGACTCGGCCCAAATTTGCCAGTATCTACAGTGAACCTGTGTAAAGCGGATCTTCGACATGGATTGTTCTTGGTTTCTAGTCAAGTCATTGGTGTCACAGCCTTGCCAAAAGGTGGGATAACATATACCATCAATAATACATTACGGTTGTATTACCACTAAAACATGGGTTGTAAATCATTAGGCCATATAGCCACTAAAATGTAGATGTCGAATATCTAGAAAATATGGGCTATCGAGCCTCTAAAACCTAGCTTTCAAGTTTGTAAAACATACAGCTATCGAGCTGCTAAAATATAGTTATCGAGTAGATACATGGAAGTTATTGAGTCACCATAAGACAAGGGGTGTCGAGTTCTTAAAAATATGAGGAGCCGAACCTATAAAAACTTAAGGATGTCGATTCCTTTAAAACATGAGGTATCAAAACTCTAAAACTTGAGGATGTTGAGCTTTAATAAAAAGAAGTTGTCGAGTCTTTAAACCATGGGTTTTTCGAGTCTATTCAAAGCATGTGACATCAAACCCTTAAATACACAAGGTATCGAGTCCCTATACAGGCGGATATATCACAGTCCTTATACAAGCGGATATATCACATACCTATCGAGTAGCTATCTCATGCATCAGCTCTTATACTGGTCGAGCTTCTATGAATATAAAGGTATTGAGACTCTAATTTATAATGCCGATGACATTTCCGTGAATAACTTAAAAAATAATTTATTTCCTTTTAAAGTTAGAACTTTCCACTAAATCTTGTCTCGGGTTAAATTCATTGGATAATAAAACAGTTTTCATATTCTTTGCTGAAAATTCTAGTAGGTCACATACTACCTTCTCAAACAACTTTGAAAACCCTTATAATTAATATCATTAATTCATATTAATTACAAACATTTCTATAATAACAAATTCATAGAAATCGTAAAAATTAGGGAAAAATCCCCAAAAATCACTAAAAATCATAATTTCCATCTTCTTCCATATACAAGAATTTTGAGATTAAAAAAATTAATTTAATTATCTTTAGTAATTAAAAACCTAAAAATATACACATTGAAACCCTATCTCCAAAACAATGTTTTCCACAACATATTCAAATTTCAAATTAATAGAAAATCAAAATTTAGGTTTTTTCGTGTAAAACCATTAGAACAGTTCTATAAAATACCAACAAACAATCATTCACTAATAATGATATTATCAATCTATGCATAAAATTTTATCACAATCAATTCAAAATCAATTATAAATCTAAAACAACAAAAGCAAATGAGATAGTTAGCTATTATTCATCTTAGATTGAATAATAGAGACTGAGATTTTATGTAGATTAATTCCCCTTAGCTTTCCCCTTTGAAGTCCTTAGATTTCCTCTTTTTTCCTCTCTAGGTAATGGCCGGCCTCCTTTAGTTTTTTTTTTTTTTAATTTTTGAAAATGAAATGAGAACAAATGAGAGAGGAAGGGTTTAGAGAACTAATTAAGAAATTATTCACATTTTTCCCTTTCTATTCTATGTTTAAAACAATCATATTAATTGATTCACTAAGACCTGACCCAAATTAATTAAAAAATCTCATTTTTCTTATCATCTTACATTATCCTATTTAATTTATCTAATTATATTCCCTGAAGAATGTTAAACAAAAATTTGGGGTGTTACTTTGTCCAACAGTTGGAAAGTGTTATACACGCTAGTCTGATGGGTGTATCGATATAATTATCTTAAAACATCTTTGATAGGAATATTTAAAAAAAAATGTTATTTAATTTTGAGATTAATTACTTACAAGTGCAAATATTTGCAACTATAGTCACATAACATTTTATTTGGTATTTTATTAATTATACACTTCAGATTAATTATTTAATTACTTATATCAGATTATAACAGAGTATAAGAGAAAACAAACACCATTATTACCAACAAGATTAATGACAAAGTTAGATATATGTAACAAATTACATAATTACCCCTAGGGAATAGCACTAACTCTTTCAATCACATACTTGTACTATGGGTTAATTATGGAATCTCAATCTTATTCCGTCGATTAGTTTAGAACTGATCGATCTAGTCCCTTAGTGAAGGATCTGCTATATTGTTTTACTATCTACTCTATCATTCAATATCCCTCCATCGTTGATAAATCTCCTTTATCACATGGAATTTTTTGAGTATGTATCTAGACTTGTTGTGAGCCCTAGGTTCCTTTGTGATCTTTGTCACAACATTATTTTCACTAATCAATGTCATGAGATTCTAAAACTTTTGGAATCACCCCTAACTCAACTGTAAATTGTGCTTTCTATATACAAATTCTATTATGGTGTGACTCAAGGCGATGTACTTATCCTTTGATTGAATCAACCAATATCCCTTGCTTGGAATATTTCTAACTTGAAGCTCCTTAATTAAGGCTAAACATGTTTAGGATTGAAGAACTGAATTTGATATCACTAAAAAGGCTTGAGTTCGAACACAACTACATAAGGAGTTCGTTGTTTCCATAAACAATTTTCCAGTATTTTGTAAATACTTTTGAATAATCTTAATCGCCCTTTGATGTTATTATTTTGGATTTAATATTATCTCCATATATTAAATATATTATTGAAATGTGATGTGGCAGACAACTCATCATATATGATAATTCCTATTGCCTATGCATAAGGAATCCATCTATATGCTTCATATTAAATATTTTAATAGGGTATTTGCGTATATCATTTGGGACACTAACTAACATCTTTTTATACTAATATAAAATACTGTTTTCAAATCATATGCCAAGAGTTAAATAGCGGAAAAAAAAAACTGATTTTAACGTGAGTATATCAACTGTCAGTGGTATTTTATTTGCTTATAGTTTCAAAAATATTTTAGTATCTTTAATGTTGTTTCTTATTGAACCACACTTCCTCTGCTTTTTGACTAAAAGCTAAAAATTTTGATTACTCTTTTAAAATATTTTCTCAATTATGATGCTTTGAATGATAATGTTGTATAAGCTCTTAGATCCTATCCAAAGCTCACAAGCTCAGTTATCCCTTCCACAAACTTTGAGATATTTTGGTTGCTATGTGCAAGTACTCTATTCTAAATCTTTATTTAGAATTTTCCATTTCAACGTATATATATTAAAACTCAAAGCCATGACACGATGATTATTTTGTGAGTACATTCTGATTAAACTTAAGCATGTGGAATAACTAAACCGTTATGTTAATTTCAACTATTGAAGTCAAGGACCTTTAAGCTCAAATGGTTAGATGTGTGATGCTTTAGACAAAGGTTATAGAGGTCATGAGTTAGAGTGCTTGAGATATCATAATGAGTATTCTGCTTGAATAAGAGTCGCTCTTACTATCAAAAAAATTCAACAATTGGAATTTACAATGTAAGTCTCATCAATGTTGCTTGTTATATTCCAACTGTATTGGCCTACTGAATAAAGGCACATTTGCAGCCGATGAATCAAATACCATCAAGTAAAACTATCAAAATCATATTTTGATAATGTATTAAGAATCAATTGGATTTACACATCAGACCATATGGAAGAGTTAATAACCTTCATCGATTATTGAAAATTGAGTATATTTTCAAATCTTAACATTACTAAGAAACTCATACTTTCTCTTTAATGTGTAAGAATTATTATCAGACATTCTAATAAGTAGCATCTATTTTAGGCTTGGTTAATTTTACTTTATGTTAGGAAATTAATTTTTATGTTGGAATCTTTGGATCATATATAAGTCATTATGTTAGCACTAATTTCTAAAAGAAATTCCTTTGCCGCAATAGTGTCATTTCTTGAAACAATGACTATTTTTAATACAATTAAATAGGCATTCAGAAATATTTTATGAACTGCCTTTCATACTTACACTAGGTTGATTTAGTTTTGAGTCTACGAAACTTATGTTCATACCATAAATTAGTCAACTTTACGTATTAAACTGTTTAAGATCATGGTTTCTTATAGTTTCATATCTTTTATGAGATCATAAACTACGCTTTAGATGGAACTAGTTCAACATATATACTTATTATTGAGTACATATCCTCATGGAAAAAAGTTAACCTAATTTCAATCATCACCGGCCATATTTTGTTTAACAAATTATGATTACTCCATATAGAAACAACATTGTGTATCATATGATTAGTGAATTTTGAATTGAATCTTATTTTTTAATTAGGTACTTATGGAATCTTTTTTTAGTATATTCACCTATGCAATCAAATCATTTTTTAATTTGCATGATTTTCTAGTTCTATTTTATATTATATGAATCTATAATAGCTATATTACTTGTGTATCAAATACATAAATTCATGTCCATGATAATTCATCGGTAAATTTTGGTAAAGCAAATGGATCTGTTTTGGTGTCATTTGACATTGGACTTCATACATCTATGTGCATCAATCTGAAGAGTTTGTTAACCCTTTTGTCACTCTCACTGAATGGGTGATTTTCCCTTGATCCTTTTGAGATAAAAATTCAAAAATATCAAATGGCTCATAATCTTATGACTAATGAATTAAAGATGTGGCTTAATCCATAATTCCAAAATAATTATTAAATATTAAAGAAACTTCTATATTTTTCCGCTAATGCATCATTATTGTTATTGAATACAAATACTAACACAACATATATTTATTTTATACCGAATATTCATAATACTCATATTGAAATAAAACTATATCTATTTTCAATCAATGCCAAAACAATTATTATTTCAAAACAATATTGGGTATTTATACAAAGACAATATTTCAAATCTTGATGCATTCACTAATAAGTGTTATATGATATGCTACCACTATTTTCCATATTACTACATCAATACATGAATTATGAGCTATTTACTTCATCCCCTGTAACTAGTTTACAATCATGTGTTTTAGATCAAGTATTGTGAAATCATGGAAATAACTTTCATAGAAAACAATTTTATACAATAAAATACATTTGAAATAGAAATCATATTTCTCATTCAATATTAGAATCTTATTAAATTTTGTACAATTCTTATTTTTGATGTCCTTTATTGTTAGCGCCAAAATTGGTCACTAACACCCAAATGTAAATGAAAGCACCAATTAACAGTTACTGATAACAGATAGAGTGTGTGTAGAGAGTAATAATATGAAGAAGAGTTAAAATTAAAACGAACGCAGTAAAGAACAATAGATTTTATAGTGGTTCGGCTAACTCTGGCCTACGTCCACTCCAGAAGTTTTCTTTCTTATCGATATGAGAATCAGTTATAGTTACAAAGTGGTAGGCTAGCCTTGGCCTTAGAAAATAGAAAGTCCAAAAGCAGAGGAGAAGAAGAAGAAGAAGATAAAAATGAAGTCCCTTTTTCTGAAGCTCTACGTGCTCTATTTATAGACACGTCCAGGTAGATGTTGGGCTCTCTGAATGATTCCGGCCCACCAAGGCCATATGCCGAACCGTGCTTCCCATTGTAGCAGAACTACTCGTGCCGAACAACAACCATGGCCGTACCATCCTTTGCTAAACCCTCAGGCCGACCTACCTCCTAATGCCGAGCCAACCTCCTAATACCGAGCCAGGACCTTATGCCGAGCGGCATCTGCCGTCCTCCTCCTTATGCCGAGCCACCATCGGATGCCGAACCATCCAAAGGCCGAGCCACTAATGAGTGCCGAACTACCCCGATGCCGAACGATGTCTGATGTCGAACGAGGTTGGATGTTGAATGATGCTTCCATGCTGAACACTCGTCCAATGCCGAACGATTCCATCATGCCGAATGCTAGTCTAATGCCGAACGCTACTTCCATGCCGAACGCTGCTAGGATGCCGAGCGATACATCTAATGCCGATCGATCCCTGATGCTGAACGATCCATCCTGCCGAACGACCTACCATGCCGAACGATCCCTGATGCCGAGCGACCTACCAATGCCGAACAATCCAACGTGCCGGTCGACCTACCATGCCGAACGATTGCCAATGCCGAACCATATTTCCTAGACCCAAACTATAGTTGATCCATCTTTATCCAGTCATATTTCCATCTCCTAAGCACGTTGCGTCATCCATCCATCCAGTCGACTGAATCCATCGTACACCAGCCTTGACGAACGTGCAACCGATTAAGTTAAACCCGCATGTCCATGGCCTGGTAAAAAGGCGGGTTAACATTTATGAAGGAGAAGTTACGATTCACTCTCCCCAATTTATATCAAATCTTGAGTGTCCACTTTCCTTTCAAATGATCGAACCATTCAAAAACCTTTACTGTATGACGTGCCACACTTTTTACAAAAGCACATTTAGACATCCTTAAAATTTAAGAATATTAGATAAGTTTCACTTAAATAAATTAATCAAAACTGAATCTTAATTCCCTAGCCTTTTGTTTATTTTCTATGCAACAAAATTCTCGTTGCATTCACTCGCATTGAAAACATGATTTTGCACTATAATTTACTTGCTTATTTGGAGCAAACCAATCTCATCAAGAGTTTGTACATTATGAACAGGAATGTTCACCATACAACTTTTATATGTGATCTAATGTGGATCAAATATCGATATTTGTTATTGCTTTATAGTTCAAAACTCATAAAAGACAATACATATCTCAAACAAATTAATACTTAAGTGACCAAGGTATGAATGTATTTAGTAGTTGTATAATTTTTGCACTTGCATGAGCTTTAAGGTGACAACATGATAAAGGAGTTATTGGTAAGTATATGTTATATTTCTTTGTCAATCCTTATTTGGTTAACACGAATATTTTCAATATGATAAACACATTTATTAGTTAGATTAGTTGCACAAATTTAGTATTGTAGTTAATTTTAATTTGTATAGGATATGTTCTTACGATATTAGAAAGACTAAATGTATTTGTTTCATTTTTCTAAGAAGGCTCACATTAGATTTTTTATATTCTGGGAACTCAAAGAGAAATATAAATCTTTTGACTTCTCCAGTGAATATTAGGACTCACATGCATTAGGATTCCAATCTTTAATTTTATCAATAAATCATATGCTAACAAGCAATGGATGATCTTTTATCGATTGAATCATATAAAACTCCTAATCATGGTCATTTTCATAATCTCAATCTCAACCTTGAGTTTGCTTAATAGATTAAAAAAATTTATTCACTTATTCCATTATTTCATGATAGCCTAAGTATACTGCACATACTTGGATTTTTCTTAATAAATACATGCATGAATCTTACCTTGTCTAAAAATATATTATTAGTACTACATATAGCATCCTTTGCTTGAGTTTGTTAAATAATTAGTCAGCATGCAAGTAATTTATCAATATATAAAGGATAATAGACAATTTTATATATCAAAGATTCATAATCTTTAATATATACACACACTAGAGTGATATCACCTTAAGGAATAATGTATTTTTTTGGAAATACCCTGGTGATTCAAGTGTCGGACGCATCTGAAACCATGGTATACATACAATAAATATGTACTTATTCCATAAATCTAATTTCGGGTTTCTTATAGTTTCATTTTATTTTATTTATACTTCTATAATTATATAAGTTTAATTTATTCATAACACTTATAATTTAATTAGCTCATATTATATTTATAAGTATCCTATTGTTAACTCGTATTTAGTTATAACTAATTCAATTAAAATATTAATTTATTTTAAAATTTCATATATTTTATATTATTTATCATAAATTATTTAAGACAAACCAACAACTATAACTTCCATAGATATGCATCTGTATACCAATATATACATAGAGGTTAATTAACTATATTTATTTAATAAATTATTTTATTTAATTAATGGTTTAATTAAATATTTAATAATATCAAAAAGTTTCATTTCTACATCTTCAATAATTTTAAGATAAATATACAACTATAACATTTATAGTTAAAAAATTATATCCATGTATACAGTCTTAATCAATTAAATTATAAATAATTATTTTATTTAATCAATCATATTAATTAAATACTTATAATAGTCCATAATTATTAATTTCTCAAAACTATTTTGAGAAATTTTAAATTTACTTTGTAAACTTTATAAAATTTCCTTTTACATTTTAAACTTAATATTTAAAATTAAAATATAATTTAAACTTTCAAATCTTATTTATGAAAACTAGGCCAAGGCCTAAAATCGTTAAAGTGCCTCTTCTCCCAAAAGGATCTTAACCATCATCGGTAGCAATGGTTGGAATTTATGGCCTTTTATGACTTCGACATTGCCTATACGCCTAGTAAGGTAAATGTAGTTGTTGATGCTTTGAGTAGAAGAGATGACAAATGAGGAGAGATTTTCCTAAAGTGGAAGCAATTGGAATTTCTTGCTGATTATGATTTTAGACCTAAATGTTAGCTAGAGCTGAAAGTGTTGGCTAACTTGACGATCAGACCTAATTTGATTGAGAGAATCGGTACTAGTCAAAGGCGAGACGCTAGATGAATAGACATTATGGCGAAGGTAGAGGAAGGAGTTGAGTCTGAGGAGATGAAGCAGTATTGGCTCAAATGTGATGTTTATCTCTATAAGGATGGGTAATTATTTGCTCCTGATGTCGATATGTTGAGGGTTGAGGTGCTCCGAGAGTGCCATCATTTGAAATTGACTATACATGCCAGTGGTAAGAAAATGTACCATGATATGAGGTAGGCATTCTATTGGAAGGGATGAAGAAGGATGTTGGGGGCATTCATATCAAAATGAATGAACTGTCAATTGGTAAAGGCATAGTAGAAATAGTCGAATTGCTTGTTCCAACTGCTTGAGATTCCCAAGTGGAAATAAGAACAAGTTTCGAGTGATTGCTAAGGACCAGAGTAACGTACAATAGCATCTGGGACATAGTCGATCAATTGATGAAGAGAGCTAGATTTATACCCGTAAAGTCTAGTAGAACGACTTCCAAATTGATCGAGTTTTATGTGTAGTGGGTTGTGCGATTTCATCGTGTGCCGAAGAGTATTGTGAGCGATCGAGATGCATTGTTCACTAGCGAGATTTGGAAGAGCTTACAAGAGGCATTAGGGACAAAGGTACACTTAACAAAGCTTATGACCCACAAACTGATGGGCTAATCGAGAGGGTAAATCATAGCTTGGAAGATCTCTTGTGGGCTTGCATTCTCGACTTTGGTGGCTCATAACAAGATCACTTGCATTTGGTAGAGTTTGCGTACAATAACAGTTATCAATCTAGCATTGTTATCACACCATTTGAGGTATTATATAGTCGACCATGTAAATCTCCTTCATAATGGTGAGAAGTCGGTGTAAAATTGATACTTGGGTCTAAAATAGTTAAAGAGACATCGGAGAGGATCAAGATCATTCGGCAACAAATGAAAGTAACTCAAGATAAACCAAAGAACTATGTAGATAAGAGAACATGAGATTTAGAGTTCTCTTTCGATGATATGGCATTTGTCAAGGTCTTTCCACCAAAGAATGTCATTCGGTTCGATTATAAGGGAAGTTGGCATCAAGATTCGTTGGTCAATTTCCGATGGTAGAGAGGATTGGAACCTAGCTTATGGAGTTGACTTTCCTTTAAATATGGCAGGCATGTATGATGTATTCCATGTCTCTCATTCGCAAAATTTTAAGCATGACTCTGACATGGTAGTTAAACCGGATTAGCTTGATGATATCAACATTGAACCAGAAGCTTCAAGATCTTTTTGGCCTGTTCATATTGTCGAACGTGATACGAAGCAGCTAAGGAGGAAGGCGATAGAGCTGGTGAAGGTCCAACGGAGTGAGAGTGAGGGCGATTATACATGGGAGACCAAGTAGAGTATGAGAACTGCTTATTTGGAGCCCTTTATTAGTGAGAGTTTCCATTTATCACATTTACCTTCACATTTAATATCATATGGGGAGTTTAATATCATGCATGCTAGGGTAGGCGTAAATACCATTTCTTGCATTTATGTGCATGTTTAATGTTTGATATGATTAATCATGGTTGTTAGGCATGCGGGATAGCTATGTTTGACTTTTCCTTGTATGCATTGGGGATTTCAAGTGCAGAATTCGCAAAAGGGTGAGAGTTTAACGACGTGTATTTTGTGTATCGAAGGCTCGTAAAGTATTGTTTTTAAATTCATATTATGTCGTATGACACTATAACTTTGGAAGATGTTGAGTAGTGACATTTTTGACCCAGAGAAATTTTACGTGATGATTCTACCATTGAAAATTATAACAATTATAACTTTTGACAAAAGCCGAATTAGGACCTGAGACATTTCCATGGAAAAGATTTGATGGTTTCCTTTTTCGTAGAGTGGTCATAATAGCAATTGGACATTCTGATTAGGAGATATGGCGGTTTTATGTTTGTCTAGTTTTGGAGAAATTTTATGGGTAATTAGTGAGATTGGAGATATGTCCACTAACTCATCTCGATTGTTACACTATTATAGGATGACATAACTTCCCTTAATCATTTTCCTATCTTTCAAATAGATCTAAACCTCAATTAACCCTTTCTCCACCAAAATCTACAGCTTCCTTCTCCAAGTCAAGGTTAAATAATAGTTTAAGAGTAGATTAGCAAGGAGATTAGTTGGATATCTTCAAATATACATTTTTGGGGTAGAAAAATTTGGTTTTGGTTGTTATTTCTTGGATTCACCCCCCGATTTGTGTGAAAAAACTTAGATTTTTGAGGGTTTAGCGAGTGATTTATCATCTCACACCTTATTAGACATGTATTTAAAACCAAAATTATCATCTCACACCTTATTTTGGAACCCTTTTTAAAGCCAAAATTATGTTTTAATGCTGTTTTAAAACCACACCTATATTAAAGACGTGAGTAATATGACATACGGTGTTCTAATCATGTTATTTGGATGTGTGATTGCCTTTATAGATGTTAGGCCTGTTACGAATACATTGTATAATGATTGTTAAGATTTTTTATTTTTTTTGCATGGTTGGATGTTGATTGGTGCGTGTGTAGTGTTTGTGTGTATGTTTGGATGGTTGAAAACGCTTAGCAGAGCGAATTAGTGGTAGTGAGCGTAGAATCGAACTTCAAAGGATAGGCTCTAGGATGTTAAGAGTCAAATTGATGAATATAGAATGCCCATGGGTCAAAGAACAGAGCATAGCAGTGAAACCGGGTGTGACTTTAGGTCAAAGGGGGGTTTGCTTGGGCTTTACCTTAGGGAAAAATTGGGAAGGACCGAACAACAAATGTTATACGATGGCACTGTATTAAGAAGCCGATCCGAAGTTCTTATTTGGGGATAGTGTGTAGTGCTTCAGGTCTTGCTTTAGGATAGCGGTGGCCTTGATTCAGTTTGGTAACCAAAATAGGAACAGGAAGTGGGTTGCTGTAGCGGCTTCAGGTTAGGGACATAGTTGCTTCAGGTTTTTGAGGGTGTGGCTTCAGGTTTTCCTATGGAATGGCCTGAGCAGAAATGTGAACTCTAGGGATTTGTTCTTGGGTTAAGGTGGATGATTCCAGAATGACTCAAGGTGACTTTGGGGTTTGAGTGGCGATTAGTGAAGCGATGTCATGGTGCTTCGATACGATGATGATTTTGAAATTTTGGTACGATGGCTCTATGACTTACGATGGTTGTCTAGAAGTGTTCCAATGACGACTTAACGATAGGAGTTATGACGATGATCCACAAGGTTGATTTCAATAATGTAGGATTATGAGTAAAATTTGTAACCGTCTTCTACTATGGAAACAGCCAGGATGGAATAAAGATTGAGTTCCA
Source organism: Allium cepa (assembly GCA_030765085.1). Classification (NCBI taxonomy): domain Eukaryota; kingdom Viridiplantae; phylum Streptophyta; class Magnoliopsida; order Asparagales; family Amaryllidaceae; genus Allium; species Allium cepa. Next base: position 506,082,804 of record CM060939.1, read on the forward strand.
CTATGGAGATGTGTACAAAGGGGTTGTTGATAACTCGGAGGTTTCTGGTGTGCTCTTATAGAAGGGTATGTGAGGATCCCCGTGGAGATTTATGATCGTATCCATATCTTATGAACATAGAATACCCTGGACCCTTGCAACCAGTCTGGTTTCTAGCCTTACGAAGCAGGAAGGATTCGAGCACCAAAGAAGCTAGGATTCAATTGAGTCACTGGTTTGCGATCGTACCATAAGAGTTACCATGTATCTAATGCACACTAGTGATGGTGAAGATTGTTTGATGGATGGTATATTTTCCATGGTTCTTATCACCCTAGATTATCACATGATGTAGGTATTTTCGACCATATACCTAGACGTTGGATATTGTACTTTGATTGTAGTACACTTAAATGATGATTATAGTAGATTAGCAAACAATGACTATTTTGTGCTAACCTTTGGATACAGGGACTAGGCAAGTATAATTTTCCGTACCCATTTTGATTATTACTATATATAAAAAATTTATAGTATTTTGAGATGATGTATCGCTCACACTATACTATTGTCTAATCCGAGGTTTTATGCTTTACTTCTTATTATCTAAATTACTTTTTAATGAGTAGATTGAAAATAGTATGTTTTGACAGCATATGGAGTTGTATGAAGTACGAACAAGAGGCTACGCTTTTATAATTTTTTACTTTAGAGATTAGTATCCCTTATATTTTGCTGTATAATATCGTGGAGGTATGTCGATACTTGTACTTTTAGAGATAGTTACAAAGTTTATTTCTTATGGACTTAGGATGTATAGACCTTTTTATTTTCATTACTTTATATAATTTATGAACCTGTTGGTCTCTGATGTTCTTATTTATGGTTAATTTGACTATATTACTATCATGCTTGTTTTACATCTACATTTTATCTATGCGCTATGAAACGTTATACAAGTTTTGTGTTGAGTTTTAGTTGTTTTACACATATGGCCACCGCCCTACATTGGCTGGGTACATCCACAATGCACTCTACACGTATATTAGTTATAGGAGGTGTAGAGTGATCGTCACTAAGATCATTTTCTAGCACAAACAAGCTATCTATGTAGAGTGTTTACATGCAACATGCTCTAGACATAAGAAATACACTACATAGATTGAACTACACATTTTTTCCCTCGTCGATGAACGAGATCTGGTTGGTCAATAAACATCGACATCCATTATTTCTTATACATTTTCTACCTGGGGCTTAATTACAGCATAAATATCAAAGTTAAATCTTTCCTGACCCCGCTCATGTATAAGTTTTTCAGTAAGTTATGAATCACAATTGCTCCTTATGTCTCTCTGCCATGGGTGAAGTTCCATCCACTTTAGAGTTTATTCCAACCATAATAGCTTCAACTTCTACCCTAATATTCACCTCAAGACCTTCTAGACCATAACCATCTCATCGTCAACCTAGGTAGTGTTTATAGGTGGTTCCTTTTGCCATGGAAGATGAAGACCAAATAGAGGTTTCCTCCAATGTCAATCCAGACGATGTCATGATTCTCGACAACCCTCCAGATTCTCCTACATCTATTTTAGCCAAAACAGATGTTATAAGAATCTATGACCGCCATGGTATTGCTTTTGATGAAGTCCTAACTCCAGAACTCTTTCAGTGGGCATATGCTCCACCAAAGGCTGCACGTCTTGTAATCATTACATATGCCTTTCTAAGGGAATTCCTCCATTAACCACTTCATTCTGCTCATCCTTCAATTCATGAAGCTCGCTAATGATCAGCTTCGTCCAAATGGATACACTTCACTATATTTCATTTATATGACCATTCTTCTGCACTTTAGCAGGATGCCTACTCTCTAATAAATTAGATATTTGTATAGTCAAGAAGTGAAATGATATTCCATCTTTAACTTATTAGGGCATTCTAAAGGCTGTTGTATAATCATCGACCTATGGAACAAATTTCGAAGATAAGTATTTCTTTGTTCGTTATCCAGTTGACTTCACTTAGAAGCAACTGTCAAGATGAAAGTTCCATCATTGCTCTTCAAATTTGTAGGGTTTATTCCATCCAAATTATTAACTCCATCATTCCACAAATTTGCAAATATTCCAAGGAGACCTAGTGATGTAGCACTGGTGCATACACTCCAAGTTATGAAAGTTATACTTTTACCGAACAGACAAGGAAATTTCCTTCGACTGACTCTCAAATGCGACATTTTAGCTTTTACCCAATGGTCATAGTCTTGGTATTTTCCTATTGTCGGTAGAGCTTTTCAACCTGCCTAAGGGGTTAAGGTTGGGCTATCAGTTGCTTACAATCAAATGGCCGAGCCTACGGTAAAGACCCTTATATCGATCAAAGGGAGAATAAGGGTAATGACAAAATTGATGGTAATAGTGAATATGATGACAGTGAGGACGAAGGCGATAACGATGATGTGAATCTTGGATAAGAATCTATGGGAGAAGCATGTGGGAATAAACACGGATCACATCTCACCCATCATCTAAGAATAAGGATAATATTGCCCTATCCTATTTCATAACCACAATGAACTCAAGTTAGGGAGGCAAATCCAGCGCTTTGAATCTACGATATTTTTGGTTCTCGTGGGAGTATCCCTGATAACATCCCTTTATATGCCTTTTCTAATCTCAACCTCTCGGAACTTGTTTCTCCTATTTGTATGGCTATAGATAGGCCTTCAACCCCCGTAGGAGAGATAAATCCACTCAGCCGACTACGTGAGCATGATCCTTAGGGTCAATAGGGTTTGTCGACACTTCACACGACATCCAAATTCATAAAACGTTTACACTGCATGCGGTATTCCTTAACTTCCAAATTTTAATTCAATCGCATTTTTTAAAGTACAATAGGATTCCTTCATCTTTAAAATAATCTTCGTTGCCAGTCTATGGGTTTCTATGGGCACAAATTATGGCATCAAAGGCATGACGCATTATGTGATTCTGACTCAACAAGGTTCCGAAGAAAGGATAGAGAAAGGAAGGGGGAAGAAGAATGACGATACAAAGATGATTATGATTGGGAGTCTCGCGATCACTTCAGATCAGCTAGGGGATCTCCTCCTCAACATCCCAACAATCTCCTCTCCTTAAATAACAAGACCAATATTAAATATGGCCTGACCCTATTCCCACTCCTAGGGCTCCAACTTCCCTTGTTTAAATGCCTCCTCCTAATCATCCCATAGTCTCTTCCCATAAATCCAAATGAATTACTCGACTAGTTAGTTCTACAACCTCTAAGCCTGCTCAATAGAGGCCTGATAAAGATCCTACTCCTACTCATATATCTAAAGTATCCTGAAACCTATCTTAAATCCCCAACTTGCTGAAATGCAGAAAGCCTTCCTCCCATTGCTTTACAACGGTCAGATTTGAGTATCCCTTGAAAAATATTCTTCCTGATGTTGCCAATCACACCTGGGTGTGCGCTAAGTGTGTCAATTATCAAAATTATATATGGAAGAGGTTTGCTCATGCATTTTCTAAAGACAATAAGACTAAGCAAGCACGCCTTCAGTAGAAGGAGATCGGGAAGAAAGACAGTGAGCAAATTTTTACTTTTTATTCTAAAGAGTTGGACGACACCAAGAAACCTCTTGAAGCGGTTGAGAAGATATTGTTGGATGAAAAGAAGGCCTATGATTAGAAATTCAAGTTACCATAAGAGGAGTTTGAGGCCACATATCATAGAAATGGCACGTTTGCAAAAGAAAAGGTGACCTTTTAGACAACTATTAAAAAATGACTCTAAATGTTTCAAGTCTGGAGGCTAAAGTAGAAGTTAAGAAGAAAGAGAAGGATGCACCCTTACCCAGGAATGAAGAGTACATGTCCAAAATTCTTGATGCCGAATAGGCAAAAAGGGATTCAAATCCTCGTGCAGCCAAGATAGAAGAGGAAATCAAAACTCAAACTGAGTCTACTTTGGTCTGCATTTATGCAAGCATGGTCAAATCCGACGACCTAAAGTGGCTCGACGACAAATGTCCCAGGCGCTAGCTATGGCCAGGAAGGATATTATTAGACAAGAAGGAGACCATTTTGGTAAGGTCGATGAAGATGAGCTAATGGCCGATCGCTTGGATGATGAAGGTTTGAATGCTCTTGCTTTGGTCAGGTGACACTAGCTTCTAAGGCCTCGACATCTGCCCTGGTGTCTGTTGGGGCCCATCATGAATCCAGCTCTAAAGACTAGATGGAAATTTCAACTCCTATTTCTCAGGGACCTCAAGTGGAGACTTTTGATTTAATGGCAACCACTTCTAGTGTCGTTGATTCTTTTACATCTGCGCTTTTTGGTTTTGACCCCCTTATCCACTCTTTCGGGACTTCCACATCTGCTACTACTATAGTGACTTTAGCGGTAACAACTTCATCATCTTATGTGCAATATAACCCCATGGATCCTAGCTATACACTGCCGAAGTCTACCCCAAAGCTTATTGCATTATTCCCCATCATTGAGGAGAGCCTGACTTGGATTCCTTCTAAAACTCCTTCCACTTATTCTTAAGGTATATCATTAGTTTCTCCTATGTTCGAGAAACTCCAATGAACCTGTGGTTCTTTCTAAACCCTACTTTTCTCCCTATCATTCTTCAAGATCACCTTCTTTCACTCCTTTATTTAATATGATCCTTGCTTTAGGCCTTCAAGCTTCCCCAACCGGGTCGGTCATCATCTCAGCCCCAACCTTTATTCCAATTTCTTCGACTGATCCGCTCCAGGTCCTAATGCTGAAAATATCAATTCACTAAACAAAGAGGCCGTGGAAGATCCTGACTTATCACAGGGCATTGAGGATGTGACCATCATAAAGGGTCTTGATTTTGGGCCATCAATGACGAATAGGTAGGCCATTGACCTCAAGTGGCTAAAATATATTAAGAAGGAGAAGGGTATAAATAATGTTTTGCCTTCTATTCATGTTCTTGTAGACCTAGCCATTCGTCATTTCAACTACCAACTAAAAGAGCTTTTACAACTGGAATAAGGATCCAGAGGGTCACCAATTTGTTAGGAAGGAGGTGGGTCCTAGAAAAGAAAGATTTCATCCTCTTCCATGAAGAAGAAGAAGAAGAGGAGGAGGGGGAGGAGGAGGAAGCATGACTGAGAATAGTTTCTTTGTTTTGTTTTATGTTTCCACTTGTGTACATAGGCCGCTGCTGTGTAGGTACGGCCCCCGCTTTTTCTTTTAAAACATTTAGTTATAAATAAAGTTGATTTTCTTTCCAATTTCATCTTATTTACTTCTTTATTTTCATGTTTGTGGGCATATACCTGATTTGTGCATAATAATAGTCTATACTTCAATTAAATTCGTGTTATTCATATTTTAATCTATGCAATGCCATTGTTTTGCCATAACTCTATATGTATAATTAAGTTTTCTAATTGCATGATATTATTTTATTGTTTAGTCCTGTTTGTCATTGGCAACATATTTCTTTTTTGGCTTAAACAAAACTATATTTTTTTGCCAACTCTATGGCTAGCCTCATTTATCTTTAATCTGACATGTCTTGTCGAAGGATGGGTTAGTTTGTATTCATAAAAATCCTTAAATGCTTATCATTTCTTTATCTTTGGGAAATGCTGCTTCGGGTATCTGTCCCTGGCCATTCATCTTTGGTCTCTCGTACTTTTGGGTGTTTGATCAAAAGCATGCATTAACCGTTTCTACTTATCATCGCTAGGAACTTATTGGTAGGCGGTAAGCATGGTTGTACCTACATAGAAATACAGTTTCATTCTGGTTCCTATCTTTCGGAGTCGGTATATCAGGTGCCTATCTCTAGGCATCAATCTTAGAGCTTGCCTATCTCTGTACATTGGTCTTGACTATCTCTAGGCATTGGTCAAAGATAAGATGTGTAAGGGCACATCATTTGAATAACCCTAGCATAATTATACTCCAACAAACTCATCATGGATCAAAGAAGTTCATTGGTACCTATCTCCAGATACCTAGACATTTGGGCTATCAAAATATAGAATGTTCAATTTTTTCTCCATTCACATGGAATAAAGTCGGACCTCTAAGAATGCAGTTCCATCAATTCTAAAAGACAATTTCATTTATAAACATAAGAATGGGAGACTCTTCTTATTAAAATAAAGCATTGCAAAAAATTAAAAAAATAGATCTAAGTGAAATCAAGTCTCAGGTGCATGCTATTCCAAGATCGCGGAGTCAAGATCCTTTCAACAGTCGATAGCTTGAAAGTTCCATCTCTAGGCTTCTCTTTGATCGCATAAGATCCTTTCCAATTTGGAACGGGTGCCTCCATATTTAAAAAGAATCATTTCAGATTGAGGTCGCCCTATCTTGAAGGTAAGGTTTCTGACCTTGGCATTAAACTATCATGCATTTCTTCTACTAAGAAGCTACCCTCGTATCAGTCTTTTCTCGCTTCTCGTCAACAAATCGAGGGACTCAAGCAAGAGTCCCTTGTTCATCTTGAGATCATTGTGTATTATTCAGAGAGAAGGGATTTCTAATTCAATTGAAGTCATGTTCTTAGATCCATAAGCTATTGCAAATGAAGTATGACATGTCGCTGACTTTTGGGTCATTCGATAAGCCCAGAGCGCTAGTGGCAGCTCATCGATCAAGTTGCCTTTTGATTTCGTCGATCGCTTATTCAAGATTGATTTGATGATTTTTTTTTACTTCCTTCGCCTATCCATTTTCTGGTTGGCATGCAACTGCAAATAATTTCTTCTTAGTTCGATACTAACTTAAAAAATCTTTGAATTCAACACTCTCAAATTGAATTTCATTATCAATGATGATCTTCTATAGAACTCCAAATCTGCATATAATGTTTTTCACCACAAAATAGACTATATTTTTCATATTCTAGTGGTTCATCTTTAGCCCACTTTGTAAAATAGTCTGCAGCTACAATGGCATACTTTTCTCTTCCTTTTGGTATTGGCAGCTCACCGATTATGTCAATTTCGTAAACCTCAACTGGCCATGGTCTAAACATTTGTGTAACCTCCATAGATGAGGCACTTGGTATCTTCACAAATCTTTGGCATCTATCACATCTCCTTGTATAATCAGCTACAACCTGATTGATTGTTGACCAAAAGTATCCATAGAGAAGAACCTTACTCGCTAATGTCTGCCCTCCAATGTGATCACCACGGCTTCCCTTGTGCACATCGGCAAGGATTTCCTTAGCTTCTTCTATAGTGAAACAATGCAGCAAGGGAGCGGTTAATCTTCTCTTATATAGTACTCCTACCTGTATGATAAATTGAGGTACTTTGCATAGAAGTTTTCATCGTTTGTTCCATCTACTTAAGAGAGTTCACTTTAACAAGTCTCTTATATTTGAGTCATCCACAACTCTTTCTCTTCCTCGACCTCAAGAATCCAATCGATATCCATTTAGGCAATGATCGAAGCTAACAAAATCTCCACTGGAATGATTCTCATAAGCTACACATCCCCAAAGCTGTCTAGTTTTTCCAATGAATTAGCTTTCGTATTTTCTTCTCTAAGAATGTGTATCATCGCATAGTACTCTACATCATTAGCAGTTCCAGAACCTTTGTTAAGTAAGGGTTAAGTCTCTTTCCCTTAGCTTGAAATTCCTTCTTGACTTTGTAGACCACCAACTATGAGTTGTTGAATATATTCAGTGTTTTGACTCCAAATTCCTTTGTTATCTTGAGTCTCGCAATTAATGTTTCATACTCATCCTCATTATTCATCGCCAGTAATGCTAGCTTCAAAGCGTAGCATATCTTTTGTTCTTCCAGAGTTACCAGGATTACTCATGCCCTAGAACTACATTCATTGGATGCTTTATCAACGTACAACTTCCGTTGGGCAAATTAGAAAACATCTTCTTCCACTTCTCCATCTCAGATGGTGAACTCTGCAATGAAATCAATTAGTACCGATCCTCCTATCTCCCTCTTAGGATGGTATATGCTATCATATTGACTCAACTCAATATCACATTTAAGTGATCATCCCGAAGTCTTAGGTCAATGCAGTACTTGTCTCAAAGGTAGATCAGTGAGTACTTTCATCGGGTGAGCCTGGAAGTACGGTCGCAACTTCCTTGAAGTAATTAGCAAATAATATGCTAGCTTCTTTAGCTTCTGGTAACTCTTTTTTGCTCTAGTAAACCACTTTTTGATATAATACATGGGACTTTGGGTTCTAGACTCCTCACGTACCAAGGCCGCACTTACTCCATGAACATGTATTACCAATTAAACGAATAAAGCTTCTTCTTTCAAAGGCATTAACAGAATCGGTGGTCCCTCCATGTGATCTAGTAGGTTCTGGAAAGCTTCTTGACACTCTTTTGTGTAGTTAAACTTTCTTTTTTTCCTTCTTGAGGGCATCAAAGAATGGTACACACTTACCCGTCGCCACTGAAATAAATCGACTCACTATAGTGGGCTTTTCATTCAGGCTTTGCATTTCCCTACTTTTCTTTCAAGAAATAACATCTTTCAATGCTTTTATCTACTATAGATTAGATTTAATGCCTTGGGGTTTAATATAGAACCTAAAAAATTGTCGATGCGACTCTGAAAGAATATTTCAATAGATTAAGCCTCATGCCATACTTTCAAAGCATATCAAACATCCCTAAGAGGTTGCACATGTGATTTATCAATTTTGATGACTTAATAAGCATATTTTCCATATAGACCTCCCTTTTTCATTTGATCTGATCCTTGAACATCATATTTACCAATCGTTGGTAGGTAGTTCCAGTGTTCTTTAGACCAAACGACATCACCCGATAATAATACAACCCTAAGTTAGTGATGAAACTGGTATGTTACCGATTTAGAACGTGCGTTGCTATCTGATGTAGATGGAGTATGCATCCATGAAGGATAGTACTTCATGCCTAGCAGCTCCACCCATAATATGGTTGATTCTGTGCGACGAGAAGCCATCCTTTGGGCATGCTTTGTTTAAGATTGAATAATCGATGCATGTCTACCATTTTTATTTGGATTTTTTAATCGGCATGGGATTTGATGGCCATTCAGGGCGGACGACATCATAGATAAAGCCATTCAACTTCAGCTTATCCACTTCTTCCTTTAATCCAGCAGATTGTTCGAGACCCAATATGTGCCTCTTCTGCTTCATAGAAGTGTATTATGTCTCCACATTCAAAATATGCAATGCTATCTCTAGTAATATTCCATATAAATTGAAATTTGTATAGATAAATACATCTAGGTTTACTCAGAGAAGACCTAACAACTTCTTCTTTATCTTTATGACGAGCTGTGATCTGATCTTAAGGACCCAGGTAGGGTCATCCTCATCATTAGGATGTTGATTGTCAGCTCTGTCGATTTCTCCCTTGCATCCTATGGCTCTTTCCGTGGCTTTACAGACCTGTGAAATTTACTACAGTGCCTGAACCAGGGCTTAGGTAGTGGTTGCTATGCATTAATTATTTTGATGCATAGAGTTTTCTCTATAGTTTTTCCATATTTAAGTCGGTTTGCTTCTCTAAGTTCGCTGATGTAACACTCATGTACTCAGATCACCTTGAATAAATCCTACCCCATTCTCAATTAGAAACTTCATCATTAGGAACCATCGGGCAAGGGCTACTCTAAGATTGGCCATGGTCGGTTGGCCTAAGAAAGCGTTGAATATTTGTCGATCATCATAAACATTTTCACCCGCACCATCTTACGGTCTCCTTCACCCGGCACAATAGGCCCATCAGCACATCCAATCAACATTTTAGTATCTCTAGTAATATCTAATTACGAGACTTACAAGGCTTTAGAACTTGTCCACTAATTCTCATCAGCTAACAAGTTTTCTTAAACAGAATGTTAATCGAGCAACTATAATTAATCAAGGCTCGATGCACTATCGCTAGCCTAACAAGGACATAATCACCATAGGGTCAACTGCTGGTGTTTTTACCCCACTTGCATCCTTAATTCTAAAAACAATATTGTCATACATCAACTTATATTGTTTCATCGAATTTACATCTTCCATAGCGGAATAAGTCTCCTGAACTAACATGCTTCAATGAACTTTCGTATCTTTCCATTTCATTCCAGCTCTTCTCAACAGGATAAGGTCCTCCGGTAATAGTGTTGATCACAATTCTTTTTTCAGGCTACCGAGATCCCTCTCCACTAGGCCAAACCTGATTTCGTTAGGCAATCCGCCCTTGGGGTATATTATCCATTTGTCCACCGATCATGGGTCTCTCACATACTACTGCAATTTCATTTTTCTAATCAAATATTTAATTATATCTCTAAGATATCAACATTTATTTTTATTGTATCCTTGTATTTCATGGAAATGACAGTATTCCCCTAGGAGCCTTTCATCTTCAGTTACCTCCCTCTGAGGATCCCTCCAATAATTCTCGGTTCTTTGCGTAGCAAGGTAGATGTTATCAACAGTGTCGTTTAACACAGTGTAGTCTCCAGTTCCTATATATCTCAGATGCTTCTTGGTATCTAGTTTCTTCCTACCAGCACATTGGTTCCTCCTCTTTGGCTCGTTATTCTGACATTGACAACAACATTCACGACTCTTTTACTAGTTTGCTTAATTGCAACGTTGCATTGTCAAACGTTATCTGATATCCTACCACAAACCGATCCAATGGTCAGGTCTGGCTCTTCCAAGCATGGAAACTAGGATGCTTTATGGTAAAACTCCTTCATGGTAGGCAGATGCTTCATTTTTAGCCATCTAGCAAATTCTATGTAGGGGTTAATGCGCTAAGTCAATGCCATTAAAGCAATATCTTTTTTCAGATTACTAACTTCGGTTGCAACATCGTTGAATCATTTTAGAAAATCTTTCAGAGTCTCCTTAGAATTCTGATGAATGTTTGCAAAGGACATCACATCCTTGATTCGGGTTGTATGGAGATTGAACTATTCCATGAACATTCTTTCTAGTCGGTCAAAGGAAGATATGGACCTCGGCACGAGTCGAGTATACCACATCGTGGCCATCCCTTCTAGAAATATAGGTAAGCACCTACATCTCAATACAAAGGGAGCCCTAACACCATCCATGTGCCATTCGTATTTCCAAAGATGTTATCTCGGATCTGGCATTCCGTTGAAAGATGGCATCGCTGGCAAGAAAAACCTCTTGGGGAAGTTTTCTTGTATTATATTATCAACGAATAGGGTCCTATTAGGTGGCGTACCCCAGTCATTATTACTTCATTGTCAATTCTTAATCAGTGGCCTTCGCACATATCAGCTATGTATTCTAGACTAGCCTAGGCAACTGGATGGCGATCTTTAAGAATAGCCTTGAGTGTTTGACTATGAAAATATTCTTGATTAGTTGGATAATGTCTGGTCTCCCCTATCTTCGGGGAAGTTGTTCATCCAAATCCTTATTATCATTGTTCTTTCTTAGAGGGCTCAACGACATTCATTTGAACATAACAATTCTGTACATCGATAAATCCTTCATGACCAACATCAACCTATTCATGAAGTTCACAATCTAAATTATTAATAATCATTCTCTTATATAGGTTGGTAATGAATTGCGATGGTACTGAGTTATAATTCTTCAATAGAGGTCTTTCCGAGTCCCAATTTTGATGTCCTAACATCCCTTGTTCTCATCTTCCACTTTCCATCTCTTTGACTCCTATTTGATGAAGAAGAACTTTCTTTTGTCGAGTCATGAAATGATGACTCTCTATGGCTCCTCTTCTGCCTTTTGGGTAGTTAAGTCATCATAGCAATATTTCACTCCATCTCCTTCAACATATCGTTTTGTCTCTCTAACATATTTATATGCATTTCAGACATCATCCGGTCCGTCTTCACTATTGTCACTACCTCGGGTGCACTAGATTTCCATGGGTAGGGGTTGATTTGTTTCCTCTCCATGTTGAGAGTCGTCATTCTCTACTTCATTGATGGGACTTGAGGTGGCAGACTTTTCCTTATACTTCTTAGGTGTCATTACTTCTAGATCCAATGATAGACTTTCCTTGAAATTTAAGTAATCAGGATCTTCCAACACCAACCCTCTACTAACTTATGATAGTTCATTCTAAAGTTCTATGATAGACACTGAGAATCTCGAAATCTCTCGGTGAATGTACCAAAATGTTTGCGCTTAACGTGGGACAAACACCCAATCGATTAACAAGTGAAAATTAATGCATAAGAAATTAAAATGAGGTAAGAACATGCAAGATTTATATTAGTTCAGTGAAAATCAATGGCCTACATCCACAGTCAACTTTGTTACCGATTATAACTTTATTTTACAATGATGATCGTACAACTTGGTTTACAATAATTTGAGTTAGGATTCAACATAGTTTTAGGGTTAAATCATATAACAAAATAAAAGAAGAGAAGATATGAAAATATCATTTTTCTTTTGCACCTCTCTCTATTTATAGACGAAACTATCACAAAAGTTGTAAAAATAAGATCCCGACGTTCTCCACTACTGACGTGAAGCTTCAAGTAAGAGATCGTGGTATAATCATGAACAATGTCAATTTGGTACCAAGTGGTGGCATAACTCGGTATCGAGTTATGCGACCTTTGTTTTTGTACTTTACTTTATTTGGCTTCAATCTCTTGGCTAGCTTCTTTGATGACTTGTCATAGACTCAAGGTTCGGTGCTAAGTTTTACCGTTGACTTCATCTTTTTTTCCTATTACTTGACTAATCTGAAAAGTAGCTAAGTACCTTTTCATAGCAAGTGTCGATCCATACTAACTCTTAAGGCTTTGCTTGTACTTTGGCATTAGACTTTCCTTCCAGACATCTGTTTCATCTTATGGTTCTGATTCGTCGAGATATCACTTGAATTCAAAAGAAGGATAACTCTTAGTGTTGTTATAGTTAATTGGTTTTGCTTATGTCTTCCTAACGTATCTAACTCGGCAAAGCAAAACAGCTTCATTAACCATGTCACATTCGATCATAAATGAGGTCGTTAAAATAATAGCCATTTCTTCTGAATCCAGCTCCATACCAATAGCAAAACAATAACTTCACATCTTTTTATGCATTTCGAACATCGTCCAATCCAACTCCACCCTTGTCACTACCTTTAGTTCACTCGAGATTTTAGAAAGAATGGATTGATTCGTTTCCTCTCTATATTGGGAGTCTTTATTCTCTACATTATTAATGGTTTTTGAGGTGGATGGTTTCTCCTTATCTTTCTAGAGGCCATTTCTTCTAGATGCAGTGATAGATTTTCTTCGAATCTAAATAACTGCGACTCTTCAACATCAAGTCTTTAGATCTAGCAATGGGTAGTTAAAATCCAAACTTATAAGGTAAATCTACAACTGAAAATCTTGAATGTTCGCAGCGAAGCATCAATACGTTTGCACTATAAGTGAGACATCACCTAATCGATTAAAAAATGGAAATTATGAGATTTAAGAAGTTGAAGAGGGGTAAGAACACCCAGGATTTAGAGTGGTTCAACCAAAATTAATATCATACATCCTTATCAACTTTGTTACTGATTATACTTTACTGATACATTGAAGATCCTACAACTCGTTTTCTAATAATTTGGATTAAAATATAACCGAGTTTGGGAGTAAAATCTTATAACAAAGATTAAGAAGAGAATATTATTTTTCCTTTGCACCTTCCAATCAATTTATAGATGAGAACCGTTGCAAAAATAGTTAAAATAAGTTCACCTATGTTCTCTACGTAGCATAAAGCTCCAGGAAAGAGATCATGTAAACATTTTTGTCTTCGATGGATTGGTACCAAGTTGTCCATCAATCGGTACCGAGTTATGTAATTTTTGTATTCACATGCTTTGTTCTTTCTTTGCCCTTCATTCCTTGAACATATGCTTTGCTATCTCATCATAGGGCTAAAAAAGACAGCACCAAGAGTTAGGCTTAACTTGTGACTTCATATTTTGCTTCTCGTTACTTGACTTATCTAAGAAGTGACAAAATACTTCCTTATAGTATGTGAGGATCAGTGCCGACCCTTGGGACTTCTCTTGAACTTTAAAATTAGACTTGCATTCTTGACTTTTAATTTATTTCATAGGCATTCAACGGCTCTGATTTATTAAGATATCACTTGGTTCAAAAACAGGATAACATGTATAAGTCAAAACTCCAATATTATCCACATTCAACTCAATTAATTCAAAAATAAAGTCCTTGTTTCAATAATAACATTTATTATTATTATCATTAACCATTCTATTACAACCCAGAATTGCGGTCATTGAATTTTAAATATTTAATTAATTTAAATATTTAAATATTTAAACAATTGGGTTTGGGAGTTTAATCACTTGAATTCCAATATAGTGATCATTTAAATATTTGAATTGTGGATTAATTATTAACTAAATATATTTAATAGCATTATTTAACTCCTTTTAATTAATAAATAGTAATAATGAATTCATTTTGTACATTTATGTACAACGGTTCGAATATAATAAATAATAAGAAAATAAAATTGTAATAAAATACTTGTGTTTTGATGATGTACTTTTCATCTAATTTATAGGATTGTTCCATAATTTTTAATTTGGAAAATAATTATATCTTCATTTACGAATTTTACGGCGAATGATGATATTTGTTAAATTTCATATAATAAAATAATCTATGTATTTTGCCGTTGATTTGTGATCATGTCGCATTTTGGTGCTTGATCATATTTTTATTTCGATCATTTACCGTTTGCACACGAATGAGGTATTGTGTAGTGGTACCATAAATATTTCATTTAAAAACCATTGTAAAATCAAATCAAAATTCAAAATTCAATGAGGATGCGATGAGTTTGGTGGCGGCGGGGACATTTTGGGTGGCTAAAGAAATCTAGTCGATATGGAAAAAGGAAACATAATCATTGTGTTTTTTTAATTTGGCTATAAAACAAGATCTGCGAAAACACTTACCCATTTTCGTCATTCCCTCTTTCCTCTTTTATTCACCCTGTTGCTAAACAAATAAACAAAAAACAAGCCTCAAGCTTTAAAATTAAAATTAAAATCATTCACTCTCGCTAAACCCTGAAACTAGTTTTATTAAATTTGTGTGGAGTTAAATTTTAAACTCATGCAATCGAATTTAGTTGTGGTGATGTTTTAGGGTGTTCGACGATTTATAGCGTGAATTAAGGCTTAGGGTTAGGAAGGTTTTAAGCATTGGTAGGAGGATCGACGAGTGAATCTGCGTTTTTGGTCGAGTTTAGCACCTAGTAGTCGAGTATGACAGGGTGCGGCTTTACGATGTGGTGGGGGTCATGGTGGGGTCATGGTCAAAATGCCCACGTTGTTGTTTTTGGATGGCTTGTGCGCATGATGTGTCTAGGTTGAGGGGGAAGAGGACGCGATAGTGAGTGCGGTGGTAGTGTTAGCTTGACGATTTGTGGGGTGAAGTGCGAGAAAGGAAGGTGGGAAGAGGGGTGTGTGCATTGACATTTGCATGCATAAGCTTGGGTGTTTAGAGATGTGGGAGAAGGTTTTGAAGTGAAGATTAGAGATAAATTTGATTTTAAGGGTAATTAAATTGTTATTTAATTTATAGATTAATTTGAATAAAATGACAGCTAATAAAATTAATTTCTTCTCCATACAAGGTCAAAATCAAACGCGGTTTGATTTTTTGGACTGGTGGAGATTGGAGCTTGTAGATTTTTATGCAAAAATAAATCACTCATTCGATTTTAGTTCAAATTAGAATGCTTCGGCGATAACTAGAATTTCAATGAGTTAACTCACCTCTAAATAAACTATATAACATCTATGATGCTATAGATTACTGTTAAAGCATAAATGATAGTTTATATTTTGGTTGAATGATTTTTTGGTTGGATTTCTGTTATGGAAAACGGATGACATATTATCTAAATTGCAGTGAACCACTATAACTATATATATATTGTCCGTGATCATTATTTTGCAGGGAACATTTATAGAGAGACCGAAAAGGGTTTCTCGTCATTTTTTTATTTACCATTATCTACATCTTATTTATATTCCCCTATTGCTTATATTAATGTTTAGTTGAAATAATTGTGAGAGTCTATTTAAATTGATTAAGTGTCATTATAGCAATTTTTCGCTACATCATCAATTATTGAATATCATCTCCCTAAACCTTTTAGTGTTGAACTTGAGCTTGTATTTTCACAAAAATGGATGTTTAAAATTCACTAATCATTTTGGCTAACGATGTTTGAATTTAAACAATCATTTTTGAATTTAATAAATCATTTTTATTAATGATATTTAAAATTAACTAATCATTTTAATTAATGATATTTAAAATTCATTAATCATTTTAATTAATGATATTTAAAAATAATTAATTATTTTAATTAATAGGATTTGAATTTAATTAATTAATGATATTTGAGTTTTAGTAATCATTTTAATTTATGATGTTTTAAATTTAATTAATCATTTTAAATTAATGTTGTTTGAATCTAATTAATCATTTTAATTAATGATATTTAAATTTAGTTAATCATTTTAAATAATGATATTTGGATTTAATTACTAATTTTAATTAATGATATTTGAATTTAATAATGCATTTAGTTTGTGATATTTGGATTTAATTAATAGTTTTAATTAATGGTGTTTTAAAAGTAAATTAACTGATTTAATAAAAGAGTTTAAAGTAAATTAAGTGATTTAATAAAAGAGTTTAAAGTAAATTAACTGATTTAAAGAAAGAATTTTAAAGTTAAGTAATTTAAAAAAACGTTTTAAACTTAACTAATTAATCTAAAAAAGTGTGTAAAGATAATTGATTAATTTATTAAGATGATTATAAAGTTTTATATAAGTTACCCCTTGGGATAAATTAACATTGTTTTAAATCTATAAAGACATTTAAATTGATTTGTTATCCTTTGGGATAATAAGTTTTTTTTTAGATTTACGAATGCTGGTTTATAAGCAAGAAAAATATTTTAAAAGAATTTTTTTAGAAATAAAGCTAAGTGTAAATTTTTTTTTTGTTTACAGTAAGCAATGTTTTAATGATATTTGTTTTTTACATTTGTTTTAATGCACTTAGTATTATATTTTCCCTTTTAAAAGAGTACTCCAAGGAGTATTTTAAAGTGTTTTACAAATATTTGAAATGTGAAAGTCAAGCACAAGTGTGAATCAAATGTTTTAAAAGTTTGACTCATTTATTGGTGGTAAGTGTGTTATTTAATTCCTGTACACAAATTTCTTTTTTATTCCTGATAGTTGATTTATCAACTATCGATTTAAAATTTGGCTATCTTCTTTGTGTTTAGTCACTCTAAGACAATGTGTTTCTCTTTTGATCTTTGATATCCTTTGTCAAAAATGACTAAAACCAAAGAGTGGGTAAGGCGGTGCACCCTCCTAGTCATTGTTATGCTTAATCATTTTATAACGATTTGTCACTCGTTTTGAGAATTATCATCTAACACCATGGAAACTAAAACCGAAGAGCGAATGGGAGCCAAGCCATGTGGGTCTCACCCATTAGGGTATATTCATATTTATCTATAAAGTTGTTGTTGGCATGCATGCGTTGATGTTGCGAGTTTGGTGTGGACTCTCAAATTTATTTATCTTGAGGTATAGTTTTGGTATAGGGGGAACACCCTCCTAGTTATGTTTGATAAATTCATTTTCCTTGTTTCTATCTCAAATCTTGGAATTAATCTTTTCATCTTTTGTGTTTTGTCAATCCAAGACGATAATTATTCATTTGACCATTGATATCCTTTGCTGGAAATGACCAAAATAAAAGAGTGGATGGGGGCCAAGTTATGTGGGGTTATTCCCATTAGGGTATCTTTACATCTACTCTACATTGGATTCGGTTGTATGCTTCGGAAATGTGAAATACTTGGATTCTCGGTAACCATTGGCGGGGTCTGGGTTGGAGGTTTTCGAGTGCCATCAAAGTTCTGAAGTATATTTCTAAGGGTATACTTTCGGTATGGGTGTGCAACCTCCTATTCATTGTTGAAAATTTTCTCTTTCTTTATTTCATTTAGATCTTTGAATCGTTTTCCTAATTTGCATCAGGAAGTGTCTGAAGCTCTTCTAGATGTTTAATTATTTTTGTCCATTCTTTAAGTTTGGATTTGGATATTATCTATGTGCATCCATTCTTGTTTGGACTGTTGTTCTAATTGTTTCCCATTTATTCATATATGGATGTTGTTCTTGTGAAGTAAAAACTCATTCAGCGTTCAGCAGCGTGGTCTCACAGAATTACTATATGTTTCTCATATTACTTGAATTTTGTCACGCTGGTTTTCCAGACCGATCTGGGTGTTATTTCATTAATGCTCAGGTCAGACTGAATATTTTTTCAGGTTGTCGTTGGTAGGAAATGCAGCTCATGGAGTAGAGTTGGATGTTCATCTATCATAGTATTTTAATTTCCACTATATGATTATATAAATATATACATACACACATACACCTATATAACTATCCAGCCGATGGGATTTGTTTTTAACTCTGGTGTACCTTGTATCTTGGAGCGACAGGTTTTACCATCTTTATTATATTATACATTGTCATTTTCATTGTGAGATTCTGTTTTCCCCTATTCTTTTATGTATTGTTCTTTTTATTTACCCTAACAATCTACCTTTCTGACGATTGGATGTTCGACGTTCGAATACCGTGAATGTATTTGGTGTCAAATTTCGAAGTTCGAAACGGCAGATCGTTATAATTTGGTATTGGAGCTGAAGGTTATGCGAGAACCTTGGCTTTGGTGGGTATGGCTCACTAGAGATAGGGTTAATTAGTAATGCCCTTGGATAAGTAACTCGTTAGAGATACGGTAAGTGGCACCCTAGAATGAGTTGAGTGTAATATACATATGAGAGTGTATTTGTTAATGGTGTAAAAACATATTGTGTCATTTGGTCTATTGAATTGTTTTTGAATTCTGGTCGAGATGTAGGATGCCACAATATCGATAGGGATTCCTAAACACTTGAACAAGACAAACGGACATGATATTGACTTTTGAAAATTGGTAAATAAAGTAGTTTGCCTTGGTTTATATTTTTATATATAAAGGAATAAGTTTCAAAACTTTATATAGTTATAGAGTCTGTCTGTTTGTTTGAAAATGATAATATGTATTTATTATCATTGTTGTTTAATCAGTCATGCTCGGTTAATTTAGGAGCGCTGATTGTCATTTGTTGATTGCTAATTATTTGTGCTCAGCTTATTTTTAAGCAGCCATTATTTTCATTATAAATGAACCCCGGCGAATTCAGTTTCACAATTTGACTATAAGGTGCTCAGATATAGTGTTAAGTTAAAAGTAAACTTTTCATAAAAATTGTTTAATATAATTCTAAATGGTAAGTTAAGACATTTAGAGAATATATATTTGAGAAATTTTTATTATAATAAAGGAAATTATTTTAGTATGAAATGATTTTATATAAAGGTAATTTTATATTAACTATATTTATAAAACGTGTTTTGAAAAAGATTTTTGAATTTAAATCCCTCAGTCGTTTGAACTAATTTAAAAAGGGTATTAAGAAAATGCAAAAGTTGTATTATTGAAAGCATCTCTAAATATAAATATTTTGGAAGAGAAATTTTAAATGGAATGCATTTCATTTAGATAATTCGGAGAAAAATATCTTGATTAGTCTTGTGGAAATCTGAATAATCTTCTAAGTGACGATCAGATGTTTTCTTAGGCAAACGTTATATGGCACTTGGTAAATTATTCTCTTCGCTATTGTACGATCAAAATGAGTTCAACTCTGGATGAACTTAAAGTAATTTTAGTAAATAAACCATTGAAGTTATTTCATAAAAGATATATATATATATATATATATATATATATATATATATATATATATAGATTTTCTCAAAAATGAGTTTTGGAGTAAAAACCGGATACTTATTTCTTAAGTTCCCTTAAAGGGAATTGATTTCAAAAGAAAAGGTGATTTGTATATATATACTCTTAGGATTTATAAGGGTATGGTACAAGTAAATAAAATGGAGTAAGCTTATATTTGTTGTTTTATAGAGAAATGTCTTCCTAAAATATTTGTAAACTTAGGTGAAAATTTATAAAGCAATTCATAAAATAATTTTACTTTTGAATAAAATAATAAATGGAAAATACGAGTGATTTAGAAAGAGATTGGTATTATTAATAAACCAATCGATTAAGTATATAAATTATATGTAGATCATTTTATTTGCACAGTTCTTAATCTAGTATTCGAATACATAACTTTGGGTGATTCACAGTAGTCTGAAAAAGGATTTCTTACTTGATTTTTGTCAGCGAACACTTGATTCGGATTCCTGATATGACATAGAGGTTTTCTATCGTAGTTTATGACTATGCAAGAAGAACAAGAGTTTCTAATCGAGGAACCGGATTGGAGTCTGCCCAGGAGAGGTCGAGTAAGCAATACTAAATTGGAAGTCGAAGTCTATGTATCCGAACAAGAGATTAGATTAAATATTGCGTGTAGATGATTTATGTATATCGTACGGGCTTGAATATATTTGTATACTTGGCGTATGACTTAAGGAAATGTGAATCTAAGCAAAATTATAAATCTGGTTATTAGTCAATTGATATGTTAAATAATGTTAAGTATTAGAATTTTCACTTATGAAATTTACTTATAGTGTTAGTTTATTCCTTTACGGAATTGGAATGATTTGAATTGATTGATTTTGTGATTTTATAGACTATGGCTTATAAAAAATTTGTTTGTTAGGTGTTAAATCCTGATGCTTTTGAAAAAAATGATTTTGAAAGAATTTGTGAAAGAAATAATAAAAGTATTGTTTAGAAAATTTTGGTGAAATGGTAATATTATTTTAGAAAATAATTGAAAGGAGTTTTGTGAAGTGATTTTTCAAATGTTTCGTTATGACTAAAGTAGGCTAATCGGGGATTTCCCGATTAGGGCGACTCGAATCAGGTATATATGTTTTATCTAGTTGTGGTTTTGGACGAACTAGAATAACACTAGATGCTCCATGTTGTTTGATTCTAGAGTTACCATGCATCGGTAGGAGAAGCCCCTCCTTGTCATAATTGATTTTGATTTATTTTCGTTATCCTACCTTTTGACCAGGTATGATAGCATTGATGTGGCTATGAGATCATCAAGGCAGGAGTCTCGGAGAGATGATTATCGGGTTTGGAAATCAGATATAAGCAAGGTTGTTGGCATCAAAATTGATCACCAACACCTGATTATATGAGAGCACCGATATCCAATCCAGTCACAGAAATATGAAGAGAAATAAATGAAGAACGAAATTAAAACAATCAGAAAGCAAGTAAATAGAGACACAGATTTATAGTGGCTCGGTTAACTCCAGCCTACGTCTACTCCAAAGATTTTCCTTTTATTAGTTTATACTGTTGATTACAGTTACAAATCCATGAAATTCAAGAATAAAAATGGGCGAGTATGGCCTAGGTAGAAGATTAAGAGAAGCAAAATGAAGATTTCTTTTCTAAAGCCATGTCTGCTGCATTTATAGGTTCGGCTATAGGACCTCCTTATCCATATGGGCCCACCATAGGGGTCGCCAGTCCCAAATCCCCACGAGGAGGGATTGGTACCGATTCCTTCCTTAGTTGATTTTTAAGCAGCGATTCCTATAGTGGATTCTTCATGATAAAGTATGTTGGCTCTCCAATTCTCATATCATTTGGACAAAAGGAGCTCGAGTTATTGAGTGTTGAATGAAAGAATAACCCTAGTATTTGATGTGTGTCGATCCCTCCCGAGTGATTCAAACATGTCGACCCCTTTCTAACCATCAAGCCTTGACAATTCCTTTCATATGCTTTGCCCATCCTTATCTTATGAGTCAAAACCCATGTCGATCCCTTGTTTAAGTACTTATGCCAAACCCTCTCTTGCTTGAGCATATTGATCCCTCCTATTCTACTAGGCCGATCCATCTTGTTTTACAAGGCCATGCCGATCCCTTTTATTCCTGAAGGCTATGCCGATCCACCTCTGCCATAATGCTATAATGAGCCCTTCCAAGTTGTCGAGCCATTGAAGTGTACCGATCCCTCCTTTATGTATCATGTCGATCTCTCTGAATTGAAGTCGATACCTCCTTGACTTATCTAACTGATCCCTACATATGCTTTGTCACAACTGACTTCATCGATCTCTCACCTTATACAATACTACCAATCCCTTAGGCTATACCATACTATCGATCCCTCAAGCTACACCATACTGGTAATCCCTCAAGCAATGCCGAACCCTCATCCATATCGATCCCTCTACATTGAAACATTCCAATCCATCCATAACTTCCCAAACCAATAAAACATGTCGATCTAAGATATGTCCCATATTTCTAGTATCCTACATCGTTTATCTACTAACTTCATCCAACTCTAGCTTCATATGAACATTTGTACTTACCTTTGGGTCCTATAACCGTTGCTCTGTACTCATCGGCCTAGATAATTGTGAAGTATGTTGGGTTAAATTTGCTGGTATACTGCCTTACCAAAAGGCGGGTTAACAAAGGCTATGGATTATAGTCAAAAGGATTCAAACAAGTTGTGTCCAAGAAATGGATAAGCATGGATTTGCACTTACCCTAGGAAGGGGATCAGATCAGATCACTATGGCTATGGATCTCTCAGATTGGTAGTTCAACTCAACAATGATCGCTTAATAACTCAACAGATACCAATGGAATCAAGAAAACTCTATAAAACATGAAAATGATGTAGAGAGGGACCACCACAACCGTTTGCATGGAGCCATGTGACCCCTACCACCGGTCGTCGTCGATCCCTCTAGGAGGCTCGGGTGGGTCCCAAACTTTTTTGGTCGGTTCTTCTTGGTCTGGAACTTCTACAAGCATATTTTTAGATGGATATCTTGTAGGCTTCTCCTATAAATGCCGGATCATTGGCTCAAGAAAAGGGATCTTCTTTTCCGGCTAGACTGATTTTCTTCCCTTGGCTACACTATGCCATTTTGTTAATTGGATTCAAATCATTGTAACTCTAATCAGCAGTATAAATAAAAGGAAAATCTTTTAGAGTGGATGTATGCCAGAGTCATCGCGCCACTATAAAATCTCTTGTGTTCTTTTACTTCCCTCTGTTTTAATTTACCATTCTTTATATTTTATTCTCTACTTCACTCTGTTTTTATTTGGTTATTGGATTGGTGATGCTTTCACATCGTTTGGGTGTTGGCAGCCATTTTTAATGCCAACATTTTTGTGCTTTCATTGAGAAGACTTGCAACCACAGATTTGAAAGTTTGGATCACTGATTTGGAAGTGTTGATACTTGGATCTTAGAATTATTGGTGAAGCAACTAGCATGGAGACCATTGGTAGATAGGAGTCACCATGGAGGAAATCAGGAGGCATCCTTTGGAGCTGGAACTAACCAACCTTCCATCTACATCACTAGGAAAGAGATGGAGACTATGATGGCTGATATGCAGGAGCGGATGATAAGGAGGCAAGAGGAGATGATGTACAATTTCCTCAAGCAAATTAGATAAGCTGGAGCACAAAGCCAAGAATTGGGAGCACCTGGAAATCTAGATCAAGGAATTAGCACAGTAGGAACTATAGCAAATCAGAATCAGGAGCATGGAGTTGAAGCCAATAGGCAAGAGAACAGAATGGAGCAGCCGGGGGCATTCATGACCAAAAAGGAGGGATCGACACTGATAGCCCATGGCAAGGGGGCATACCTCTGGATCAAACTAGATCAGTTCACAGTAGGACAGTGATCGATGTTGTGCGGTTTGGTGCAAATCAGAATGCGAATGCACGTCTAGAGGAGTATGTTTCAAGATTCCCTCGCAGAGATAGGGCAAGGGTGTAAATGATGATCGGAGGCTACCTTAGGATGGCAGTGGCATGTTTGTGGAGATGATCAGACGAGCTTTGAGCGGAAACTAGCAAGCTTAGACATGGATTGGAACGATCGAAGGAAAACCCTAGCCAAGGAAGAGGGATCGACCTTGATCCCTTTATGGGGCCGGCACCGCTCCCTAGAGAACTAGGGGCGCGGATCTAGTTAATTTGCAACGAATTAGCGGTGATGGAACAGGAGCAACCATAATCCGGAGCAAATTGGAGCGAGCTCGGCTCGAGGGCACAATTTACATCTCTTGATCAGGATGGCATGGACTAAGTACATAATAAACCATAATAAAGTGGCTAAGTCACTTACACATGTATGGGATTGAGATCGGTCCCTAGACATGCTCCGAGATGATGATGAACCGCCCTAATAAACAGATATTAAAACACTTAGATCTGCATTAATGTTATGAACAAAACAGATCGCTATTGTCCCGATAAAAGAGATAGCGCAATAACCACAAGGTTGCAGTCTCTTCACCAGAGAGTGATAGGATGGACTCGTTCATGGATTAAGTCCTCGACTGGGAGATCGAGGCGGGAGAATATTACCCTACATATCGCATTATGTTCCGGTCGGAGAGACGGAACATCAAAAGTAAGAAGTAGGCCGCTTCTTCGAAGAGCGATAGGATCGGCCTTCTTATCATTATGCCCTTCTTGTCGGAGAGTGGGTGGGGTCTAGAAAGGGTCTAGAGAGATCATGATCGATCTAGAAAGGCCATGACTTTGTGTTTAGGGACACTGAAACAGAGTGCAAGAAGTAATGCCGCTTCACTGGAGAGTGATAAGATCAGCTTACTTATCGATGCTCCCGTTTCACCGGAGAGTTACTGGATGGGGTCCAACCTGAGCTCGAAGAGGGTATGATCGGTCCAGAGAAACTATAAACCAGCTATTAGTCTGACGAGAACTTGGAATTAGCAAACGATCCGGTGAAATCATGGATTCGGTTATTGGCTTTGGATGTATATGGATTCGACTAGGGATTTGGAATGGTTTCGGAATTGGTTATCGTCTCGAAAACAGAATAGGGCAACTTGGCTTGGCAATGGATTAGATTCTAGACTAAAATTTTGGCTATTGATGGATTATGGACTTTAGATTTATGGCAATTCAAAACATGCCTTCGTATCACAAGGCATGTTTTGGGGAGGCAAATGTTATCCTACCTTTTGACCAAGCTGGATACTATAGATTTGGCTAAATGGATTTCGAGATCATCAAGGCTAGAGGCTTCGAGAGATGATTATCAGGTTTGAAAATCAAATATAAGCAATGCTATGGATGATAGCCAACAGATTTAAGAAAGTAGCATCCAAGAAATGGCTGAGCATGGATTTACACTTCCTTTAGGCAAGGGATCAGATCGAATTAATATGGTTATTAATGGATAAGATCGGATCGGATGACTATGGCTATGGATCACCCGGATTGGCAGCTTGTAACAACCCGCATATTTATCGATTTTATATTTAAATATTTTATTTAAATATTTTATCGATACTCGAAATTTAGTCCGAAAACCTAGTTTTAGAAAACAGTCGAATTGGGACTCGAGACCACTTCCATTGAGTTCAAAATGCCGTTTGCAACCTTTTTGAGTATAAACTTCAGTATGTTTGGAGCTACCTAAAAATTTGACCTTTTTCACTTTGGGTTTGGGTTTGGGTTCAGCCCACTAGCCATAATAATACCCCAAACTGAATCATCCCTCCCCATTCACTCTCACTTCCTCCTCTTTTCAGTTCTAAAGTAAAAATGGTGGAAGAGAATGGGAAATAGAAATCCAAAACCCTAGTTCTCATACAAAATCCAAGATCTAGCTCCAAATTCTAAGAGAACCCATTGGTAAGCATGCTCTTCTTCTTCTCTAACTCTTTCTCCTTTTAATTTTAGAATTTCCTAAACCTAACTTAGGAAATACTTTATATGGAAGCTTAGATTGAAGCTTCTTGAGTTGTTATTGAAGAGGAATTGATCTTAGCTTGTTTTAAAAGCTTCTCCTTCCTTGTTTGTGTGAAAAGGTGAGATTTTTATCTCACATCTAAGCCTATATTTATCTTCGATTGTTAGGTATGAATTCCTAACACTTATTTGTGTGCAATTGCTATTGGTTTGGATTGATTTGGTGAATATTCCAATTTTTGGTGTTTTGGGTTTAACTCTTTAAAAATCATAGCTTTGATGTTTTGATCATGTTTTGGTGATGAACCGAAGAGCTTCTATGGCTGGGTAGTCGATTGGCGTAAACCCTTAGTGTCGTTGCTCGACCGTTTGCAAATTGAGGGAGTTTGCACCGCTTTTGACATAGGGCAGGAAGTGCAAGAATACAGGTTCGGCCGACCGAACCACTGGGCCGGTTGACGGACCTGCTACTAAAAGTGCATAGCACTTCTCTGTCTCAGGTCCGGTCGACCAACTACAGAGCTCAGTCGACCGACCTGCTTCCCGAGGATTTTTCCATAACAGGGTCCAATCGACCGAGCTCTGTAGCCAGCCGACCGACCTGTTGCTGTTTTGCCTATTTTTCCTATTTAGTTTGAATTTCCAACTTTAATCGATTCGTGTTGATCCTATTTGTTGTTATCATTTATTATCAAGGTCGCTCGATCCTATCCTCCCTTAGGTCTTCACTAAGTCGTACCGTTTTGGACGGGGCGCTGCACCCTGGACCCCCGCGACTTGACCGGGCAGGTCAAACCCCGTAGCGGGGGCGTTGCCCCCGCACCCCCACCTTGGGGGGTTGCCACCCCCTGGACCCCTCCTCCGTACGGAATCTTATCTGAAAAACATTCAACAGAACTTACTTTGTCGAGACGCTGAGTTGACCATTCTTCGAAACAAACTATCTTTGGCTTCTCGGTCGATTTTATGGTATCACGGCCTTGCTAAAAAGGGGGATAACAACTTTAAAAATATAAAGGTTTTCTATGCTAGTAGTAAATATCAAAACTCTTTCTTCAAATGATTTCAACACTATTTTATTACGAAGCTCGTTTTCTCAAACCGATTTCCAATCTATTAGTATATACAAACCTTTACCTTACTCGGATGAGAAATCTAATTAAACGGCTTAGTAAAACAAGTTGTATGAAACACTTGCGTTTACTTCGTCGGTTAATTCTTGGACTTGTTCGATTGAATCTCTTGTGAAAATTTTCTAATGGAGATCTACAATTTGTTCGTAAATATTTAAGTTAAGCTAGTGGTTATGGGACATGAAGCTAAGCTCATATATTTACTAGCTTACTGTAATTGACACTTCTCTTTGATCATGACGATCATTTTAAGATTTAGACTAGCAATTGTGCGATGTCTCTTTGTTTGCAAGGTTAGACTAGACCCCGTTTCTGTGTGATTTCGACTCACACATGTGGGGTAGCTCCCCATGGCCTTCGGGCCGTTCGTGTGTCAAAAAATTAATGGCTAGCTACCATGAGATAGCGTCTCGTTCGTGTGATACATATGTTGGTGAGTCTCCATGCTCCCGTTCGTGTGATAGGCCTCCCCCCTTTTTTTATGATTTCTGGATTTCGTGTGTTGATTTCTGGAAATTTTATGCTTCACCTATTTTTGTGATTTCTATTGATAAGCTTTATCAACTTTTGTGCCTTGGTGAATTCGTGTGTCATTGATTTGTTATGAATACAAGTTTTGGGTATGATACCCTTTTTGGATCTTTGAGAAGATTCTTGTGATTTTGATTAATCTCATGTTGATTTTCAGTTACATACTTATTGTAGTATGTCATTGTGGTTATCATATGTTTATGCCATATCTCTTATTCTATATCATGTCATCTGATATTTATAGCTAGACTGATCCGTTTATTATTTTCTTATTAAATAATACTAGGGTCAGACCGAGATGTTACAGGTGCTTCTGCTTGACTTCTCCCCAGGGATTCATTACTCAGACTTTTGGCTGACCATTTAGATTAGCAGTTTTTGTTGTTTACACTTGAGATATAGACTCATAGTTGTATTCTTTTGTATAGCACGTGTTGCTATTCTTTTGTATTATTGTGGATCTTTTTGACCACTACTCTGATGCACACTTTCATGTGTTAGTAATATATTCATATCTTCTTCCGCCTTTGTGATATAGATGTCTGTGACTGATTTGTGTTATGTTTATTTCTATATTTGTTTCCAAAGATTATATATATAGCCACTGTGTGATAGCTTTGAGTTTGTATCGGTATGTCGGATTTCCTCCTTAATTGATATATATACTCTACTATCTGACATATCGGTGCTCGCACAAAGATATTACATGGATGGTCGCTCCTCAACAGCCTTATTCTCCGTGCTAGTTGACAGCATTACCCCGTAGTGTTCTTAGCTAGCGTGGGTATAGAGGTGGGGCGTCACAGCTTGATATCAGAGCCAAACTTCGGAACAAGGTAGAATAATCTAGCAAGGATCATGTCCTAAGACTTTCTTAGGAGTTGTGCTTTAGGATTTTATTCGGGTGTTCGTACCGTTCAATCCTATTTTCTTTAATGATTCCTTATTTTAGCATCATGATTGTTTGATATTCATTTTAAGAATAACTTTTTCTTCTTCTTTTCCTTCTTTCTTAAAGAAAAGAAATGGTTGGTTCTGGCAATTCTAGCGCTGGGCAATCCAGAAGTCCTTCTTTGGATGGCGCATTCATGTCTGCCCAACAACTTTTGGATCTTGTAAAGAATCAAGAGTTTATCTATGCTTTGAGTAAGAACCCCGAGATGATTCTACCTTTGAAACTTGAAGTTCCTTTCGATCAGCTTGTGGATATCACTCTTCGATATGAAGAGGTTGGTAAGGGAAGTGATAGTGATATTGGGATTTCCAAGAAGAGGCATATTATGTTCAAAAGCCCTAATCCCAATAAGAAAGTGAAGCAAACTACTTTGGTAGTAAAGACTCCAATCCCTGATCGTGGAGGATGCTACAATTGTAATTTAAGGACCACTATGCAAAGGAGTGTTCAGAATCACTCTTTTGTCGTTATTGCAAAAATACATGTCATCTTATTTCTGCCTGCCCCATACTTCAAAGCAAGAAGAAGGTGGAACAAGAAACTTCGGTAGACAAGACTCCTACCCCAAGTCGTAAACAATGCTACAATTGTGGTTCCACGGACCATTATGTAATTAAGTGCCCGAAACCCCTTTATTGTCGCTATTGCAAAGACTCGGGTCATCTTTTATCTGCATGTCCCAAACTTTTGAACAAGGACATGAGAAAGCTAAATATTGTGCAAGCCCCTAGCAACACTTCTCTTGGTCAAGGTATTTCTCATTCAATCCTTGATGACATTTGCTTTGTGATCTTCTTGTTCGTGTTCTTTTTTATATGGGTTCCATCTCACTATTTTATATCAAAAGAACTTGTTGATTCTTTTCCTTTAAACAATTTTTGGATTGATGTCTTCATTGAGAATTGCGAATCCGGATGGTAGATCCGCAACACTCAATTTGCTTTTTATTGATGTCGAAATTATTTTATGTGATTTTTCTGTCTGAGCCGATTTTTACTTAGGCTTCAGAATCGATTTTTGGAAAGGATTGGCTTATTGCGAAGCCCGTATCCTATTTTCCGTGAGAACTAATCATCTTCGACATTTTTAATCTGTTAAGCAGATTTCTATTTTTCTTTGTGCCCGATTTCAATTTTTTAGTGGCATTGATTTTTATTCTTTAAACCTTCATGATGAGGAAAGTTTTACTTCTCTCATTTAAATAGTTTGTGAAATTTTCTGGTTTATTTGGACTTGTCTTAGGATTATCACCTAAGCAATATCTTGTGTGATGATAAGGTCTTCTCAGCTCGACCTTGCCACCGATTTTCATTTGGCTACGAGTTGCGTGAGTTAGCATTCCACTTACGCACTCCGCACTCGTTATGATTCTTATGAATGACTTGTTATGTCATTCAGTTTGCCCATCTTGTTTCATCCATTTTATAAATCGAGTATTCTATGAATATCTCGATAACTTCATTTTTGTATTTATTGATTTTGGATGAAAATAGAAATTTAAAATTTTGTAAATCTTTTTCATAAGATTTATTTATAAGTATGATTTGATTTTGCTCTTAAACGAGCAAAGAATATTCTTAAAGCTTTTTAACAAACATTCATATAGAAGATGATTTTGTGATTGTATTGCCCGTTGAGTGCTTTAAGAATTCCGGTCGATGCGCTTGATCAACATTATCGATAGGAATTTCCTAAACGCTTTGATGAGACAATCAGACACGATATATTGACTTGTAAAAATGTAAATTTTTCTAGAAAGATTATTACATAAAGATAAATGTAATTTTGAAAGTTTTAGCTTTTCGTAAAAGAAGATTATTTGAAAGAATTCTTTTCCGATACTCTTATTCTTGTGTTTCCCGAAGGGAACCAGATTTTATATATTTTTTTAACCAATGCTAGTCATATCGGCTTGGGTGTCATTCTCTTGCGAAAGAGAACGTTCTACCACTTGTGCTTCTAAATCATTAAAGCCGATCAAGACTACGTGTGCCACTCATGATCTAGTGCTCGCGGCTGTTGTTTTCGCTTTTAGAGTATGGCATCATCATTTTTGGGGGAGAAATTTGTTCTCCACCTCGATCATAAATCTTTGAAATATTTATTTTCTCATAAGGAACTTCATATTGGCTTAGGTTCCTTGTATCATATGATCCTAATATTCTTTGTATACTCCCGGAAGGGAAATCGCGTTGCCGATGCACTTGTCGTAAGCAACAAGCGTTTGTTTCTATGATGATATTCGAGTGAAAGGATCTCGAGACTTTATCCACTTGTGAGATTCGAGATCGTGGATCCGATTTATGTTCATCTCTTGCTTTATGTGGCCTTGAAGCTCATTCTTCTCTTTTAGACCGCATTTTTGAAGCTCAAAGGCTTGATCCCGACTTGGCTCTTTTTGGCCAAAATTTTAAGGATAGAATTAATACTTAAGGTTTGAAAGACTTTGACATTGATTTTCGTGGCGGCATTCGGAAATTTGGTAGACTTATCGTACCAAATATTGGAAATCTTCGTAAAGATATTTTAGAACATTCCCATCGTTCTAAATTTACCATTCATCCCGGTAGTAGTAAAATGTACGCAGATATGAAGCGACTTTATTATTGGGAGGGAATGAAACTTGACATCGCTAACTTCGTTAAGTGGTGCAGGACTTGCCAACTCATTAAAGCCGAACATCAAAGGCCCGATGGGTTATTGCAACCTTTAGAAATTCCAATTTGGAAGTGGGACCAAATTTCCATGGATTTTATAGATGGCCTTCCCCGTTCTCGTTCGGGTCATGATAGCTTATGGGTTGTAGTTGATAGACTTATTAAATCCGCCCATTTTATTCCCGTTCGGTCTAACCGAACCGTTCCTCTTTTGGCCAAACTTTTTATCAAAGAAATTGTTAAATTGCATGGAGTTCCTATTTCTATTGTTAGTGATCGAGATCCATTGTTTACTAGTGGATTTTGGAAGAGTCTTCAAAAAGCTTTAGGAACGAAGCTTAATTTTAGCACGCTTATCATCCTCAGTCCGATGGATAAACCGAGCGTGTGAATCAAACTCTTGAAGATCTTCTTCGTGCTTGTGTGCTTGATTTCGGTGGAGGCTGGGAAGATCATATTCCTCTTGTTGAATTTTCCTATAATAATAGCTTCCAATCTAGTATTGGTATGGCACCTTTTGAGGCACTCTACGGAAGGCCATGCCGATCTCCTTCTTGTTGGCTTGAGGCCGGTGAGAGGCTGGTTTTAGGTCCAGACTTTATTCGTGATTCCACAGCAAAGATTGAACTTATTCGACATAGGATGAAAGAAGCCCAGAGTAGACAAAAATCCTACACCGATAACCGAAGAAGGAGATTAAAATTTTCTGTTGGAGATCTTGTTTTTATTCGTGTTTCACCTATGAAAGGTGTTGTACGTTTCAGTTGGTCGGGAAAGTTAACACCTCGATATATTGGGCCATTTCCTATAACTGAACGTATTGGTTCCATGGCTTATCGCCTTTCATTACCAGCTTAGTTTTCTGCTATTCATGCGTGTTTCACATTTCTCAACTGTTTGTACCAAAATTGGGCACAACACTGTTCGGGAGTCTTTTGAAGAGATAATAAATGAAGAATATGAATTGAAAATGAAGATTATCTAACAATAACTCCAAACAACGGTAAAGTAAAGACAAAAGCAAGCGATTTATAGTGGTTCGGCACGTTGCCTACGTCCACTGTGAAGTTTTAACAATTTTATTGATTCTCTATCAACAATTACAAGCGATTACAGCAAGAAACAGCAGGATACAACTGAAAATTTGAAATCAACAGCTAGTATACGATGTAGGATGATGAAGATCTCAATCCGGCAGAGTCTGGGCGCTTGAGAGTTGAAAGATCCTTTTTCTGTTGGCTCTGGGGCTCTATTTATAGGCTTAGGCTGCTGATATTTTGCTGAAAACTCGGAAGACCACTTCTGGCACGTGAGGGGGCCCACACGCCCGGTCTTAGGAAGTTTGGGCCCACTTTGGCGTCGGTTCGAACTCATCAAGAATTCATCCAATCGAGGTGAAATTTGGTGTGGACACTCTTCGACATGAATGCAAGCTTCTGTGAAAATTTCGTGGCATTTGGATCAGCGGATTGAGAGATATGATGGATTTGAGATGGGGTTTACTACGTGGCTGTTTGGTTTGAAACCATCCATTCGAACCGATGGTTTCGAACCGATGGTGGCACGTGCCTTTGTGGTGACGTGGTGCGCAAACTTCGAACCGACCCGGTCTTCACTCCGAGTTGACCGCTTCGACTCCATGTATCTCGGCGCGTTCGAACCGATGGATGACACGTCATCGTGGCTGGTTGACCTAGTGGATTCGAACGAAGCTTCACAGATGGGTTCGAAGAAGGCTTCAATGATGGGTTCGAACAAGGCTTCACAGATGGGTTCGAACAAGGCTTCATTGATGGCTTCGAACAACCGATGCTTGATGGGTTCAAACTTGTGTTTCTCGGATGTATGCGAGCTTTGCAACCTCTCCATGGACATGAGGCCCACCGACGCGAACCAGATGGATTCGAAGTTGATGGGTTCGAACCAAGGCACTCCGATGGGTTCGAAGTCCATCGATTCGAAGGTGATTGATTCGAATGGTACTTGACGATGGGTTTGAAGACACCTACCGTGATGGGTTCGAAACCAGTGCTTTTCCTATCAAGTTGAATCGATCATAACTTGAGCGTATGAACTCGGATTGACTCGAAATTTGAGATGACGACTTCTATGATCTTTCTTGTCACGTCCTACCAATTGTAGTTCAATCCGGACTCGGACAAAATTCAGTGATATCTATAGCGAAACGAAGTATGACCGATCTATGAGACGAACTGTTCTTCATTTTCGATCGATCCTTTGGATCGCGGCTTTGCCAAAAAGCGGGATAACATTTTGCCCCCCAAAGTACGTCTTGTGGGAGCATGACGTGCTTTGAATAGCTGCAATTTCTCTCTGAACAATCGTTTCTCCCTTTTTTGTTGAGACTCGTACTCTGTATTGCTGTAACCTTGCGTCGATATGATTGATTGCTGAATAATAGCGCTTAGCCGTTGGCTGTTGCATTTGTGACAAGATGAGTGCTCGATCCCTGTAAATGTTTAAGATCGAATGTTAGTTTGACATATATGCACATATGTGCGTTTGACCCTTGTTGACGTCGTGCATTCACAAGTCGTTGTCAGTTTGTACCGTTATTGAAATTCGTATTGATTCTCTCCTCAACCGATTTGGAAATTAGATTTGAGACAACGCTTGATGGTTGTTTTGGAAGGTTCCTTCGTATCGATCCTCTCTTGAACCGATGTAGAAGGTTGAAGGAAATGACTCTGCGTTGCTTGAATGTAATGTTTCGAACCGATGTGTTGGAGCATTGATGGGTTCGAAATCTACATTCGTATGGATGGAGTATACTTGTGTTGTGATGGGTTCGAAACTGACATTCGAACCGATGTGAAAGGATGGATTCGAACTAGTAGTTCGTTTCGGTAGGTTGTGGATGGAGTTGCGAACATGGGCTTCGAATTGATGTGCCCACTGCGTGTTTCGCATCGGTGCAACTCGTTGTCCTGCTGTGTACTTTGTATCGATGAAGTGTGAGGGTAACACCGAACCCACAAGGCATTAGGAAAATGGCTTCGAATGGAGGTTTCGAATCGATCCGCGCTTTGACTGGTTGCGACCGGTTAAGTCTACCGGAAGGGGAATCGCCTCGGTTGCTCTTGAGGCTTCATATAAATAGCAGAGGGTTTCACTTTTTTAACTTTTTACTTTTTTAACTTTCGCCTTGCTTTTACTGTGTTCTGCATCGTCTCGAAGCTTCAAAGGAGAAAACACTGTGTCGCGTCATCGAATCAACCAAGATTCAAGTCTTCAATCCCTCGAATCCATCATTCAAACTAGGTAACTAGCCTCGAATCCAAACGGCAAAGCCATTTCGAGCCTACCTTTTCCTCATCGATTGACCACTCTGGTGATTGGTAAAACTAGATCTGGTTTGGGGAAGCTTCGAATCGATTCATGGACTTGTGTTCGAATCGATGATGGCGCATCATTCTTCTTGGCTTTCGTATCGATCCCTGGGATGACCATATGGGGGTGACGCAGTTTGCACCAATTGGCTCCCTTTGATGGGTCTATTCGAATCGATGGATTCGAATCCATTAGCTATCGTTTTGAAGTTCTCAACTTTACATCGATACGGAGGTTATCGATTCGAACGTGATCGATGTTAAGTTGAGGGTTTCCTTATCGGTTCGAACCAGTCAACCAAAGATCGATTCGAAGTCATCCTTCATTGATCGATTCGAACATGACACCTGATTATCGATTCGAAGCGCGCCTTTCTGAATCGATTCGAAGTGGCGTTAGGATGGGTTCGAATGAGTTCCCTGTGATAGGTTCGAACCCTCTATGATGGATACCAAAGTTTGACATTTTCTAAGCATAATTCCGGCGAGCTTCATCCTTGTATATTTGGACTTGATAGTCACACTGCATACTTGACTACCTTTCGAAGCTCGTCGATGGAACCAAAACAACTTCTACCCAAATCAAATTCCATCATATAAACGGTTCAGCGATGACGGTCAGCGATGACGGTCATTATAACTGGGGAAATTAGCTTTGTCGTTTGCATATTTCCTTTAACTCTGTGACACTTATTCAAGTAATGCATAGCACTGTACAACATACATTCATACACTTTGCACTGGGAAATGCATGGGTTCTTTGGCGTCTAACAATGGTTTCTCATGAGTTAGCTAGTTATGGAACCTTCAAGTTCACAGCAGCAGGGGATTCAAAGCACAGTTACCCCGAGACTAGTGGTTCCAGATATCGAACCTGAGATCATCGGCCCAGCTCCGGACGAACTTCCCAATGCGTCTTTCATTGCCAATCCGTCGGATTCCGTTCAATCCAATATTTCTGAAGATATGTTGGGGAGAATATGCCTGAGGCACAGCCTGTCACTGGATGACGTGTTATTGCCAGGGCCGAATGGTAGACCACACAACCCGCCGGAGGGGTATACAGCATATAATCGCCACGCGTGCGCGGCCGGGACACTTCCTCCGTTCAACGAGTATATAAGGGAAGTGTTGTCTTTTTTGAGGATCGCTCCGTCTCAACTACACCCAAACGGATATGCGTCCGTGAATAGTTTATTCATCGTCTTCATGGAGCACCTTCATAGACCACCGATCCCGACCGAGATTAGACATCTATTTAACTTCAAGACCCGAGGTGATTATCCTTCCTTCACATTTCTGGAAGCAGTGAGGAATTGTCAAGTGGTCACTGGGTCCTGGACCAGGTTGAGTTATTACAGGATGGAATGGTTCTATGTTAGATGTCCTCCAGGGTTTGCCCGGCGATGGTTATTCAGACGTGAGTGTAGCTGAGTTATTAAGTAATTATTGAGGCAATTGCGGTCAAAGTGAAACTTATGTTCTTTTTTTTTTTACAACAACGATTTAGCGACCTGAGGGCGAACACTTTAAGGAGATGGTGCGAGTACTTCAGGGAGTCCCGAGCGGAGATAGGGATATCGAGTCACTTTTGACCGATAGGAATCTCCGGACTTACAGGTTGATTGAACGAGGGCAGAGCATAAAGTTTGAGGGGGCATTAAGGACCGTTTCTAAGAAGCGAGTCAAGCACAAGAAGCCCAAAGTTACCATAGCCGAGGAGGCTGATTCTGAAAGAACTCATACTGATGACGAGCCGTTGTTGGAGCCTATAGACGTGGTTCAGGATGTTGAAGAGCAAAGAAAAGGCAAGGCAGCCGTCATCACGTCAACTAAGAAGGGGAGATGGAAATCGGTTGTCACGGCCCGATCCTCTCCCGGAGTTAGAATTTCTGAGATGTCTCCTCCGCGAACTGAAAGTCTTTACGAAGGGCTTACCGATCTTCCAATCCCGGATGATGTGTCTTTTCAACATGATGCCGGGTTGGAGGAGTTCCATCGTACTTTAGAATTGAGTGAGCCTTTTATTACTAGCTCATCCGACACTTCTGGTTGGTCGGGGGGAATACATATTCACACACGTTTCACAACACTACATAGCCCTGAGTCCTGGGTCATCGGTTTCGAGAAACCACTAACTTTATTCTCATTTCGCTTTGCAGATATCATGACTGGACGCGGCTCGATGTTAGGGAGCCTACGACATGCTCGCAAATCTTCCTCATATTACGAGTCACAACGGAGAGAAAAAGATAGGGATTACGATCGCAGGTACTCCGGGTATTCTACCCAAGAAAGGAGAGATAGGGATTACAGACATCGGTCTCGATCGCGCACTCCTCCTCCAAGAGTTCCTATACAACCTCATGTCCATGTTTCTCGTCCTTCTGATTCCTCGCACTACCAGTCGGCCTCTCAATCTTCTAAGCATGAATCTCGCCATCCCAGATCTGAGGCAATGTCTCCAATAGTTGCGGAACAACCTCCTACTGAAATTTCGGGAGAAGGAGCAATCAGGCTTGCTCAACTGAAGAAGGACTTTCCAAATATTTGCTTTGATAACTACATTTTTCCTCTTCACTTGAAAAGAATCCCGCCGAAGGCCGAGCAGACGGCGCACGATTATGTGCACGACTTTTATGCCCAATACAAGGCGTGGTACAAGGCGGCCGAGAAAGCGTCGTCATTGGCCTTTGAGCATGGGGCCACCATCGAGAAATTGCAGGCTGAGTTAGCTAAAAAGAGCCGTATTATTGATGTGCTAAATACTGAAGCTGAATCTTCTCGGAAATCTGAAATGGAGGCTATCAAAAAGGCCGACGAAGCCCAAGCAACGATGGATAGGATGAAACGTGAGCACTATGCCACGGTAGAGGACATGGGCCATCGAAACACCCTGGTCACTGCTGAGAGGGACGCAGCCCTGAAGGAGTTAAACGAGCTTAAGTCCAAATTCGTCGAAATCGCCAAGGATAGGGATGATGCGAATACTGCAGCCTAGGAGGCGTGTGAACAAGCCGTAATTCTCTGGACTGAACGGGATGCAGCAGTAGCCAAGGTCCAGGTGGTTGAGACGGAGGTTGAGGAGAAAGTTCATCAAGCGGAGGCCAGGCTGGAGGCCAATATCGAAGATTTGCTCATCACTTACAATGCCAACGTGTTGAGACACCGAAATTTGGCCTGGCTCCAAGATTACCCGATACACCTCCGCAGCGCTTGGGGTCGATTGGTTGAGGAAGAGGAGGAAGCGCATCCGGATGAGTCGGTCGACCGATTCGAACTTGAAAACCAGTGGCTGACAGATGATGAGAAGAAGATTCTCCACGACGCTATTATTGTTCATGAGGAGGAGATGATCGGTGGCCGATCCCTGGAGGTTGGAGAGGGATCAGGTGTTGAGCATCACGCCACTGTTACTGATATTACTGCTCCACCTTCATTAGTGCCTGTATCTGTGGTCGGTTCACAATCCGTTCCTGATTATGACCCAGAACAGCCGCGGTTATCTCCCATTCGGGAGCACGTCTCTGAGGCCATCCAACTGCCAACGAGCCAAACTGAGGAAGGTACTTGAACACATCTCAAGTGTGCTTTTATTAAAACGTTTGTTTTGAAGAGATTGCTTATATCTTCTTTTCCTCTGTGCTCAGTAACTGAAACTACTCCAGCATCTTCGGCTCAGGAGTCCATTCAAGGGCAAAAAGCCATCACCACTGAAACGACTGTCGTGACGACGTCAGTGCCTACTGAGATGGCGCAGGGGAGGTCCCTATCTCTTGACGAACAAATGGTGAGTGAGCTGCTTGGCCAACAGGGCGACTCTTTCACTGACTTGCCATTTATCATCAGTGATCTTCCGTCGACCTCTAGTTTTGTGACGCAGACCACGGCTGCCCCCAGCCAGGCCCCATCAGCTCGAGACGAGGAAATCTTGGCCGAGATCAATGCCGAAATAGAGGCTGCGGGGCAAAGTGGTAGTATCGGTGGTAGCACGGCGGCGCGTAGCCCAGCACCTTTAAGGGTAGAATCATCAGGCGGCATTGTCACACCTTTAGTCGCGGACCCAGTTCCTCCTACTCCTCCGACGGGAAGCCTTCACGTAGATTCGAGCTCAGAGGAGTACATTGACATTATGCCCCCTGCCGAAGAGAAGCCACCGGAGAGGAGGCCGTCCAAACGAAGGATCTTCGTTCCTAGTGATTCTGATGACGAACCACCGATAAGGAAGCCAAGAAAGAAGAAATAGATCGGCCTCCCACACAGATTTTTTGGTAGATAGGAACTTGTTTTCGTTTTTTTGTTAATAGGCCGCGTATAGATGCAGGTTTGGCCCCTGCAAGTAGGAATTTTTTTGGAAGAACTTATTTTCATGTAAGTCCTTGTTTCTAGTTAGTTGAAATAAAATTCGGTTTCTTTGTTTCAATTCTCATTTCTTTTGTGCTTAAGTGTTTGCAGTGCTTTGCTTTCGGTCCGGTGTACTTGTGGTGTTTTTACTGTCAAGTAGAGTTCGTTTTATTTGCCAAGTCTGAGAATCTTGGTCGCAAGTTGTGATTGACGAACAAGTTGAACTTCGGACATTGTATCACTTTGGTTAGTGATTAACACTTAGTTTTTTTTGCCCCCCTAGTCTCGGGGAATAACATTTGTATTTTTGGTGGCTGATCGCACATGTTGCAAATCTTAAGCACACGCCCACATTCTGGGGACTTAGGATAATTTGAGATCGATAATCCGGTTCGCACTCTGCAAATTCGAGAGTTATCGATGTTTGTAATGTGGTTCGCGGTCCGGAAACCTAGAATTGACGTTTGTACCCCGATTCGCGCTTTGGGAATCTGGAGTCCGCTCGCACTCTGGGAATGACTTGTTGAATGTTTATACTCCAATTCGCACTCTGGGAAGTTGGAGTCTGTTCGCACTCCGGGAACGACTTATTGAATATTTATACTCCAATTCACACTCTCGGAAGTTGGAGTCCGTTCGCACTCCGGGAATGAGTTATTGAATATTTATACTCCAATTCACACTCTGGGAAGTTGGAGTCCGTTCGCACTCCGGGAACGAGTTATTGAATATTTATACTCCAATTCACACTTTGGGAAGTTGGAGCTAGTGTTTACACTCTAGTCCGCGCTCCGGGGACTTAGAGTTATTTCAATGTTTATACTCCAGTTCGCACTCTAGGAATCTGGAGTTAGTGTGAGGATTGTCGTCTATCAATCCTTTTAAATAATAACGTGGTGACATGCCCCCGAGCTTGGGCTTCACATAGCGAGTGACCGGTCGTATCACAGTCACTCCCTACTTGAATTAAATCCCACCGCATGATGGAACTTAGCTCTTCGTGCATTGTGATGTTTTGCGGCGCATTCGATAAATCACAGCTCTGGCTTGAAGAGATAGCATTTTATTGCTGAAATAAGAAAATATGGCAAAGTCAGCTGCCTTATTACAAGTTCGAGTTTCAAAATGCGAAAATAAAATGCGAAGGAAATAACGAGCTAAAACAAATAAAGCCTATTATGTATAGTAGCGACGGAGACTCTCGCTATTCCAGGCTCTCGGCAGAGTTAGACCGTCAACGGTCGATAACTTGAATGTGCCATCTTCGAGCTTTTGTGAAATCACATACGGTCCTTCCCAATTTGGCTTCATGTGAGAAGGAACCGGATAAACTCTTTTGAGTACAAGGTCGCCAAGTTCGAAGGTCCGCGGTCGGACCTTGGTATTGTACATTCGGGCGACTCGACTCTGATATGCGGCTGTCCTTAAATCAGCCTCTTCGCGCCTCTCATCGAGCAGATCCAGGGATTCGGCAAGTAGTATAGAATTCGTTTTCGGATCATAATATGTCACACGATGAGAATGAACCTCCATTTCGACCGGAATAACAGCTTCAGCACCATAAGATAGTGAAAATGGAGTGTGGCCGGTTGCAGTTTTGTGAGTCGTCCGATATGCCCACAAGGCCATGGGAAGTTCATCAACCCACTTGCCCCCGGCCTTTTCCAGTCATTTCTTCAAAATAGATCTGATGACCTTATTAACGGCTTCGACTTGGCCATTTGCTTGCGGGTGTGCAACAGTGGAGAATTTCTTATAGATATGGAATCGTAGACAGAAGTTTTTGAATTCAGCGCTGTCGAATTGGGCTCCGTTATCGGTAATAATAGTATGCGGGAGACTGAACCGACAGATGATATTGCGTACTACAAAGTTGATAACTTTCTTCGTCGTGATTGTTGCAAGAGGTTTGGCTTTCGCCCATTTCGTGAAGTAATCGACTGCGATGATAGCATACTTCGCGCCACCTTTGGCCAAAGGCAATGTACCAATTATATCAATCCCCCATATTGCAAGCGGCCATGGACTGACCATTTGGGTTATCTCAGTAGGCGGGGCTCTAGGAATCCGAGCGTGTTTTTGGCATCTATCACATTTTTTGGCATAGTCCATGGCGTCGCGATTTACAGTAGGCCAATAATATCCGTATCGGAGTATTTTCTTGGCAAGTGCTTGTCTCCCAGTGTGATCGCCACATTCTCCTTCGTGTACATCGTGTAACACTCATTTGATTTCGTCGTGCGCGATACACCGGAGAAGAGGAATGGAATATCCCCTTCGATACATAACTCCATTTTGAATAACAAATCGTGAAGCCTTTCGTAGAATTTGTCTTTTCTCGCTTCGACGCTCGGGCAATACACCACGTTCGATATAATCTCGATAAGGAGTCATCCACGACTCCCTATTGGAGGTAGCTTCAAATGTGAAATCGGTCTCCCTTCGATCAATGCTCGGAGGGGATAGGGTTTCAACTGGAACGACCCCCAACTGCTGAGCCTCACCCGTACTTGCTAACTTGGCCAACGAATCGGCTTTCTGATTGTGCTCTCGGGGTATGTAGAAAATGGCATAGTAATCAAATTGGTCAAGCATCTCCAGAACTCGAGTTAGATAAGCGGCTAATCTTCGTTCTTTGGCCTGATATTCTCCTCGAATTTGACATACTATCAACTGGGAATCATAGTAGATCTCTACAGCGATGATTTTCAGATCACGGGCAAGCTTTAGTCCGGTAAGTAGAGCTTCGTACTCGGCTTCATTATTGGTTGCACGGAACTCGAACTTTAAAGCATAACATATGGATCGTCCCTCGGGGGTTTCAAGCACTACCCCAGCTCCTAAGCACCGATCGTTTGACGCACCATCGGTGTACAGCTTCCATATGTATTCGGGAGATTTGCTGGTCTCTGGCAAGTCTTCGGGAACAGTGAATTCGGCTATAAAATCTGCTAGGACTTGGCCGTGAATGGCCCTTCTTGGAGTATAAGTGATGTCAAATTGACTTAGTTCGATGTTCCATTTTAGTAACCTACCAGACGTCTCAGGCCGCATGAGGACCTGTCGTAACGGCTGTTCGGTGTACACAGTAATAGGATGAGCTTGAAAATATGGACGGAGCTTCCTCGAGGCAATGACTAGGAAATATGCCAACTTTTCGAGTTTTGGATAATTTCTCTCGGCTCCGGTCAATCGCTTACTCACATAGTAGACCGGTTTTTGCACTCGGTCTTCCTCCCGAATTAATGCAGCACTGATTGCATTTTCAGATACCGCCAGGTAGAGATATAACTGTTCATGATCTACAGGCTTTGAAAGGATTGGTGGTACGGAAAGATGTTGGACTAGCGATTGAAATGCGCCCTCACATTCTGCAGTCCATTCGAAGTTTCGTTTCCCTTTTCGAATCAAATCGAAGAAGGGAATGCATTTGTCGGTCGACTTCGAGATAAACCTGCTCAGTGCTGCGACTTTCCCATTAAGGCTCTGAACTTTCTTTATGGTTCTCGGAGTCTGAAGATTTCTGATAGCCCAGATCTTCTCGGGGTTGGCCTCTATTCCTTGGGCATTGACAATGAACCCAAGGAATTTTCCGGATGCGACTCCGAAATGACACTTTAGCGGATTAAGCTTCATCCCGTATTTCCAGAGGATACTGAACATTGACTCCAAGTCTTTGACATGATCAATGGAGTATCGTGATTTCACCAACATGTCATCTACATAAACCTCCATAGTCTTCCCAATCTGATCGGCAAACATTCGGTTGACTAAGCGTTGATAAGTTGCGCCAACATTCTTTAATCCAAAAGGCATGACCTTGTAGCAGTATAATCCCAAGTCGGTTACGAAGCTTGTGTGCTCTTGATCGGGTACATGCATGGGTATCTGATTGTAACCTGAGTAAGCGTCCATGAAGGATAATAATTCATGTCCTACGTTTGAATCTACCAGTTGATTGATTCGGGGAAGTGGAAAGCTATCTTTCAGGCAGGCTTTATTCAGGTCCGAGTAATCGATACACGTTCTCCATTTCCCGTTTGGTTTTCGGACGAGTACGGGATTGGACACCCACTCTGGGTATAAAGCGTCTCTAATGAACCCATTTGATTTCAACTTATCGACCTCTTCTTTTAGGGCGGCAGATCTCTCTGGATCCATACCATGCCTTTTTTGCTTGACCGGGACAAACCGCGGGTCAATATTTAGGGTGTGGCTCGCGATGTCTGGCGAGATCCCACACATATCAGAATGCGTCCAAGCAAATACGTCCAGATTTGCTTGGAGAAACTCGACCAATTCCCGTTGTGCTTGCAGGCTCAACTGCGACCCAATTTTCAACATCTTTGAATTATCGTTACCACTGATCGGAACGTCGATTGTTAATTCAGCTGGTGAAGCCTGACTTTCTCTAGATTCATCTTTATTCTCACTGTCTCGGGGGTCTAGATCCTTCTGGAATTGGTCGTGATGCCTGGGCCGAGGCCCAGGCGTTAATTGTCAATTGTCGGTGAAACGGATGTAGAGAGATTCCTCTACGCCCTTTCCTTTTTCCTTTCGCTGCACCTCTCGCAGCTCAGCAACATAGCAAGCTCTTCCCGCAACTTGATCTCCTTGTATAACCCCTATCCCGCAATCAGTAGGGAACTTAAGGGTCAAACACCATGGGGCAATAGCTGCCCTAAATTCAGCGAGGGCCGGTCGGCCCAAGAAAGCATTATACGGAGAAGGAATATCCAAGACAACAAATTGCAACATCCGAACTCTTCGGCATTCTCCCACTCCCAACTCCACCGGCAATTCAACCATTCCGGTTGGTATCGTCGCACTTCCGTTGAAGCCGTGGACTCGTGATTGACAAGGTTTTAAGTCCTTAGCTTCCATCTTCATTAAATCATATGCTCTTTTAAACAGTATGTTCACAGAACTCCCACTGTCTACCAAGATCCTCTTCATCCAAGCAGGACCAACTTGAGCGGATATAACCAGTGGGTCGATCGTGGAGGCTTCGATTCTATCAGCATCTCGACTTCTAAACACGATGTCGTCTGTCATCGTCTTCTGTTGTTTAGCCGGAGCCCCGTCTTCAGAATTGCTACAACACTCGAAGTTCGCATGCCTGATCGCACTGGCATACGACTCCATTTACCCCCAGCTTCTGTCCGCCGGATGGGGACCACCACTTATTGTATTGATGACCAACCTCCTGCCCGTACAAGCGGGTTCACCCTGCCTTTCCTGATTCTGTGTACGATTTTGATTGGATGGGCTCGCTCCACTAGACTGCGGCGCCCGAACAAACTGGTCCAACTTTCTCTCTCTGATTAACTTTTCAATGAGGTCTTGCAAATGGCTACACTCATTGGTATTATGCCCGTAACTTTCATGAAACCTACAGAATTTTCCTGTTTGAATCTGCCTCTCCGACGAAGGCTTCGGAGCAGGCTTCTTGTATTGCATAGTATTACAAGTCTGTAGGTATACGTTTTCCAGCGACGTGTTAAGCGGTGTATAACTGTCAAACATTGTGGCCCTACGCCTCGGATCACGATTCTGATCTTGCTTCTTGCTTCGGTTATCACCGTTTCTCGGTCGTTGAGTCTGTTTATTTTGAATATTCAACTCGACTTTTCCTGAACTCTCGCCGGTCTGTTTAACCGCAACATTACTCTGAATCCCTTCACTGCTGGGCCTTGCATCGTCCTGCTTCCTAGACCGTTTCGCATCCTCTCGCCTCAAGAACTGAGCGGTTTGGAATAGAAACGGTCCAACGATGCGGGAGGCTTTCCAGCGAACCAATTGCCAAACTCGGAATCAGGATCGATTCCTTTAGTCAAAGCCATTAAGATAGAATTATCATTGGGGTTGGTGATCTCTGCGCACGCAGCATTAAACCTCTCCAAATATCGTCTAAGTGTTTCTCCGGGAGCTTGAGTAACACTTGATAAGGTATTAACATCCTT
This sequence comes from Allium cepa, assembly GCA_030765085.1. Taxonomy (NCBI): domain Eukaryota; kingdom Viridiplantae; phylum Streptophyta; class Magnoliopsida; order Asparagales; family Amaryllidaceae; genus Allium; species Allium cepa. Next base: position 506,127,619 of record CM060939.1, read on the forward strand.
AGGTCTGGCAATATGCATACGAAACTGCTCAACAAATTTGGTAGCTAACTGATCAAAAGAAGAAATAGATCGCGGTGGTAGTCGTGTAAACCACATCGTCGCAATTCCCCCTAAGGAAATGGGAAAACTACGGCATTTTACTGCGTCATCAGCTCTCGCAGCTGTCATCGACCATTCGTACTTCAAAATATGTTGATTTGGGTCGGAATTCCCTTCATACAAGGGCAGGGTTGGCATTCTGAATCGCCTAGGAGATTCAGCATACAATATGTCATCAGTGAACGGGGTATGACTTCGGGAGATTCCGCAATCATCATTTGTTAGGCCTTTACTCTCGCGAATCATTTGGCATACCATGGCTGAGAGGTCTGGTGTTGCTACATTCTGAGGGTGGTGAGCCAAAGTGTGGTCGGGTTCCACAGTGCGAGATGGGATCGGACGCTGTCAACGATCTGTGTCTCGCCTCCTTGGCACAATGTCTTCCGGGACATAGGGTTCTGGTGCTCGTTCCTGCTGGTGGTAAGCCTGGTTGGAGTGATTTCGAGTATCAACTCCTATGTCAACCGCAGCGGTGGTGGCATGGTTATCCGTGGTGTGTTGTGGTACTGCGCCCCCTCGAGATGAGGGCCCTGTATGAAAACTAGTGGATGGGCCGACTCTTATCTGTCCCATGGTCAATGTTGGCTGGTGGTCAACGGCCTGTGCATAGCTTCCCTCTAGCCTGGGACGGGTGGATCTGTGATTGTAGTCGGATGAAGCAGAACTTTCCGTGGAGGAACGAGACGCATGATCCCTCCTAGATCTTCTACGCCCTTGGCGATCTAGTTGGCTGGCTAACTCAGTGTTGACGCGCAACTGCTCGGCTAGCTGTTGCCGACTTTGAGTTAGTTCTTTGAGCAACGTAGAATGCCCGGTATCATCTTGGTTAGGTGGAGGTAGTTGCGCGGGATTTTGTCTATCCCGACCTTCTAGACCAGCGGCAGATGTGGTTCTTGTGCTAACCATTTTAGATAGTGAACTCCTTCCCTAGACTTTGGCAAATCTGAATAGAACGGAAGGAATCTAAAGATGAAATCTGGATCTCTCCCTTAGATTTATGCAATCCGATATCGGCGACAGATCCAAGAAGAAGGAGAAAAACTGGGTTTTCCCAGTGAAAGCACCAAAGTGTTTGTACCAAAATTGGGAACAACACTGTTCGGGAGTCTTTTGAAGAGATAATAAATGAAGAATATGAATTGAAAATGAAGATTATCTAACAATAACTCCAAACAACGGTAAAGTAAAGACAAAAGCAAGCGATTTGTAGTGGTTCGGCACGTTGTCTACGTTCACTGTGAAGTTTTAACAATTTTATTGATTCTCTTTCAACAATTACAAGCGATTACAGCAAGCAACAGCAGGATACAACTGAAAATTTGAAATCAACAGCTAGTATACGATGTAGGATGATGAAGATCTCAATCCGGCAGAGTCTGGGCGCTTGAGAGTCGAAAGATCCTTTTTCTGTTGGCTCTGGGGCTCTATTTATAGGCGTAGGCTGCTGATATTTCGCTGAAAACTCGGGAGACCACTTCTGGCACGTGAGGGGGCCCACACGCCCGGTCTTAGGAAGTTTGGGCCCACTTTGGCATCGGCTCGAACTCCATTCGAACCGATCAAGAATTCATCCAATCGAGGTGAAATTTGGTGTGGACACTCTTCGACATGAATGCAAGCTTCTGTGAAAATTTCGTGGCATTTGGATCAGCGGATTGAGAGATATGATGGATTCGAGATGGGGTTTACTGCGTGGCTGTTTGGTTCGAGACCATCCATTCGAACCGATGGTTTCGAACCGATGGTGGCACGCGCCTTTGTGGTGACGTGGAGCGCAAACTTCGAACCTACCCGGTCTTCACTCCGAGTTGACCGCTTGGACTCCATGTATCTCGGCGCGTTCGAACCGATGGATGACACGTCATCGTGGCTGGTTGACCCAGTGGATTCGAACGAAGCTTCATAGATGGGTTCGAAGAAGGCTTCAATGATGGGTTCGAACAAGGCTTCACAGATGGGTTCGAACAAGGCTTCATTGATGGCTTCGAACAACCGATGCTTGATGGGTTCGAACTTGTGTTTCTCGGATGTATGCGAGCTTTGCAACCTCTCCATGGACATGAGGCCCACCGACGCGAACCAGATGGATTCGAAGTTGATGGGTTCGAACCGAGGCACTCCGATGGGTTCGAAGTCCATCGATTCGAAGGTGATTGATTCGAACGGTACTTGACGATGGGTTCAAAGACACGTACCGTGATGGGTTCGAAACCAGTGCTTTTCCTATCAAGTTGAATCGATCATAACTTGAGCGTATGAACTCGGATTGACTCGAAATTTGAGATGACGACTTCTATGATCTTTCTTGTCATGTCCTACCAATTGTAGTTCAATCCGGACTCGGACAAAATTTAGTGATATCTATAGCGAAACAAAGTATGACCGATCTCTGAGACGAACGGTTCTCCACTTTCGATCGATCCTTTGGTATTGCGGCTTTACCAAAAAGCGGGATAACATCAACTAAGGAAGTGCCTTCGAGATTCCGATTCTATTCTTGAGCCCGGTGTTGTGGAAGAAATTAAAGTTTCGCCTAATTTAATTTATGAGCAGCATCCTATTCGAATTATTGCTTCGGAGGTCAAACGCCTTCGAAATAAAGATGTCCCGCTTGTGAAAGTTCAATGGTCTTCATATCCTAAGGATTGTTCTTAGGAATCTAGAGAGTTCATCGAGCGAACACATCCGGACTTACTTTCTCGTGCTCTTTGAGGTAAACTTCTTGTTTCAAACTTCTTTTGTGTTGAATATGCTTTTATGGTTGTTACTATATATCTTCTTCTTAAATATTGCGCGGATGCAATTTCTTTAAGGAGGGGAGTCTGTAACAACCCGCATATTTATCGATTTTATATTTAAATATTTTATTTAAATATTTTATCGATAATCGAAATTTAGTCCGAAAACCTACTTTTAGCAAACAGTCGAATTGGGACTCGAGACCACTTCCATTGAGTTCAAAATGCCGTTTGCAACCTTTTTGAGTATAAAATTCGATATGTTTGGAGCTACCTAAAAATTTGACCTTTTTCACTTTGGGTTTGGGTTTGGGTTCAGCCCACTAGCCATAATAATACCCCAAACTGAATCATCCCTCCCCATTCACTCTCACTTCCTCCTCTTTTCAGTTCTAAAGTAAAAATGGTGGAAGAGAATGGGAAATAGAAATCCAAAACCCTAGTTCTTTTACAAAATCCAAGATCTAGCTCCAAATTCTAAGAGAACCCATTGGTAAGCATCCTCTTCTTCTTCTCCAACTCTTTCTCCTTTTAATTTTAGAATTTCCTAAACCTAACTTAGGAAATATTTTATATGGAAGCTTAGATTGAAGCTTCTTGAGTTGTTATTGAAGAGGAATTGATCTTAGCTTGTTTTAAAAGCTTCTCCTTCCTTGTTTGTGTGAAAAGGTGAGATTTTTATCTCACATCTAAGCCTATATTTATCTTCGATTGTTAGGTATGAATTCCTAACACTTATTCGTGTGCAATTGCTTTTGGTTTGGATTGATTTGGTGAATATTCCAATTTTTGGTGTTTTGGGTTCAACTCTTTAAAAATCATAGCTTTGATGTTTTGATCATGTTTTGGTGATGAACCAAAGAGCTTCTATGGCCGGGTAGTCGATTAGCATAAACCCTTAGTGTCGTTGCTCGACTGCTTGCAAATTGAGGGAGTTTGCACCTCTTTTGACATAGGGCAGGAAGTGCAAGAATACAGGTTCGGCCGACCGAACCACTGGGCCGGTCGACCGACCTGCTACTAAAAGTGCATAGCACTTCTCTGTCTCAGGTCCGGTCGACCAACTACAGAGCTCAGTCGACCGACCTCCTTCCCGAGGATTTTTCCAAAACAGGGTCCAATTGACCGAGCTCTGTAGCCGACTGACCGACCTGTTGCTGTTTTGCCTATTTTCCCTATTTAGTTTGAATTTCCAACTTTAATCGATTCATGTTGATCCTATTTGTTGTTATCATTTATTATCAAGGTCGCTCAATCCTATCCTCCCTTAGGTCTTCACTAAGTCGTACCGTTTTGGATGGGGCGCTGCCCCCGGACCCCCGCGACCTGACCGGGCAGGTCGAACCCCGTAGTGGGGGCGTTGCCCCTGCACCCCATCTTGGGGGGTTGCCACCCCCCTGGACCCCCCCTCCGTAGGGGATCTTATCTGCAAAACATTCAACAGAACTTACTTTATTGAGATGCTGAGTTGACCATTCTTCGAAACAAACTATCTTTGGCTTCTCGGTCGATTTTATGGTATCACGGCCTTGCTAAAAAGGGGGATAACAACTTTAAAAATATAAAGGTTTTCTATGCTAGTAGTAAATATCAAAACTCTTTCTTCAAATGATTTCAACATTATTTTATTACAAATCTCATTTTCTCAAACCGATTTCCAATCTATTAGTATATACAAACCTTTACCTCACTCAGATGAGAAATCTAATTAAACGGCTTAGTAAAACAAGTGGTATGAAATGCTTGCGTTTACTTCGTCGGTTAATTCTTGGACTTGTTCGATTGAATCTCTTGTGACAATTTTCCAGTGGAGATCTACAATTTGTTCGTAAATATTTAAGTTAAGCTAGTGGTTATGGGACATGAAGCTAAGCTCATATATTTACTAGCTTACTGTAGTTGACACTTCTCTTTGATCATGACGATCATTTTAAGATTTAGACTAGCAATTGTGCGATGTCTCTTTTTTTGCAAGGTTAGACTAGACCCCGTTTCTGTGTGATTTCGACTCACATATGTGGGGTAGCTCCCCATGGCCTTCGGGTCGTTCGTGTGTCAAAAAATTAATGGCTAGCTACCATGAGATAGCGTCTCGTTCGTGTGATATATATGTTGGTGAGTCTCCATGCTCTCGTTCGTGTGATAGGCCTCCCCCTTTTTTTATGATTTCTGGATTTCGTGTGTTGATTTCTGGAAATTTTATGCTTCACCTATTTTTTTGATTTCTATCGATAAGCTTTATCAACTTTTCTGCCTTGGTGAATTCGTGTGTCATTGACTTGTTATGAATACAAGTTTTGGGTGTGATACCCTTTTTGGATCTTTGAGAAGATTCTTGTGATTTTGATTAATCTCATGTTGATTTTCAGTTACATACTTATTGTAATATGCCATTATGGTTATCATATGTTTATGCCATATCTCTTATTCTATATCATGTCATCTGATATTTATAGCTAGACTGATCCGTTTATTATTTTCTTATTAAATAATACTCGGGTCAGACCGAGATGTTACAGGTGCTTCTGCTTGACTTCTCGCCAGGGATTCATTACTCAGACTTTTGGCTGACCATTTAGATTAGCAGTTTTTGTCGTTTACACTTGAGATATAGACTCATAGTTGTATTCTTTTGTATAGCACGTGTTGCTATTCTTTTGTATTATTGTGGATCTTTTTGACCACTACTCTGATGCACACTTTCATGTGTTAGTAATATATTCATATCTTCTTCTGCCTTTGTGATATGGATGTCTGTGACTGATTTGTGTTATGTTTATTTCTATATTTGTTTTCGAAGATTATATATATAGCCACTATGTGATAGCTTTGAGTTTGTATTGGTATGTCGGATTTCCTCCTTAATTGATATATATACTCTACTATCTGACATATCGGTGCTCGCACAAAGATATTACAGGATGGTCGCTCCTCAACAGCCTTATTCTCCGTGCTAGTTGACAGCATTACTCCGTAGTGTTCTTGGCTAGCGTGGGTATAGAGGTGGGGCGTCACACAGCTCAACTCAACGCGATCGCTCAATAACTCAACAGATACCAGGAGAATCAAGCAAACAACTATGGAAACTCAAAGAGGATGTAGAGGGGGACCACCACAGCCAATCATGTAACGCCACATGGCCCATAACATCGATCAGTGTCGATCCCTCTAGGAGGCCTAGGTGGGCCCCAAACTTTCTAGGCCAGTTCGTCTTGTCCTTGAACTTCTGCAACCGGATTTTCAGTAGGATATCTCATAGCTTCTCCTGTAAATACCGGATTATTGGCTCTAGAAATGGGAGCTTCTTTTTGGGCTAGACTGATCTTCTTCCCTTGGCTACACTCTGACCTTTTTGTTAATTGGATTCAAATCGTTGTGACTATAGTCAACAGTATAATAAAAGGAAAATCTTTTGGAGTGGACGTAGGCTGGAGTATGCCAAACCACTAAAAAATCTCTTGTGTTCTTTTACTTCCTCTTTGTTTCAATTTACCATTCTTCAAATTTTGTTCTCCACCTCACTCTGTTTGGATTTGATCGTTGGATTAGTGGTGCTTTGACATTGTTTGGGTGTTCGCAAACATTTTTGATGCCAGTACTTCTCTTTGCATAAATTTGAAAATATATTTTGAATATAAAACCTAGGCATTTAGTTCTAACTTTTATCATTTGTAATGTTTGGACGCACAGTATTTTATTACAAGATAGTTTCTGTACTTTTGGTTGCATGTGCTTGTGATGTTGCTTTTAGTTGCATGTAAATTTATATCAGGCTAGTATGTGGATGTAAAGTTGCAACATATTTCCTTATTGCATATAATTGTTACATTATTTATGCTATTTGAGCTTTTGATGGAGATAGTTAGTGTATTACTCTTTTGTCATCCGGACTCTCTTTTGGATTGTGCAGGTATAGGAAAGCAAGAGATTGCTATTTAATTCTTGTGCACCTGAATTTACATCAAGATAATAGGTTGCTTGCAAAAAAAATTTACAAACCAAAGGCATAAAAGGTATATAGTAGATTTAGAAGTTTGATATTTAGTTTGGTTGATGATTTATGCCCTAGATATGGGAGGCCACTTGGCTTTTGTTTTCTTTTGTTGATATGGGGCCCGTAGTGATGATGTTTTTCCAATCAAGCCACGCAAAGAAGGCGTTGCCGAAATTTTCCGTAACTTTAAGAGACTTGGAAATTTAATAATTAACTTCAGCAAATTGATTTTAAAATTTTAAGGGTTTGGAGGCATGTTTTCTATTTTAGGAATTTCAAGGAAGAAATTCTTTAAGGGGTGAATGCAACAATCTAGAATTATAGTCGTTGAATTTTAAATATTTAATTAATTTCAAATATTTAAATAATTAGGTTTTGGAATTTAATTACTTGAATTCCAACATAATAATCATTTAAATATTTGAATTGTGGATTAAATATTAATTAAATTGATTTAATAGCTTTATTTAACCCTTTTAATTAATAAATAATAATGGTGAATTCATTTTGTAAATTTATTTACAATAATAAATGGTTCGAATATAATAAATAATAGGAAAATAAAGTTGTAATAAAATGACTTGATTTTTGATGACCTGGTTTTAATTTAATTTATTGAATTTTTCAAAAAAAATTAAATTTGGAAAATAATTATATTTTCATTTAACATATTTTACAGCAAATGATGATGTTTGTGAAATTTTACAAAATAAAATAATATGTGTGTTTTACTGTTGATTTGTGATTATGTTGTATTTTGGTGACGATCATATTTTTATTTTAGTCATTCGTCATTCGTACTCGAAGGAGATATTATGTAGCGGGTATTGTAAATATTTCATTTAAAAACAATTGTAAAATCAAATCAAAACTCAAAATTTAATGATGGTTTGATGGATTTGATGATGGCATGGACATTTTGGGTGGCTCAAGATATCTATTTAATATGGAAAAAGAAAACATAATCATTATGTTTTTTATATTTAGCCATAAAAAAAAATCAACAAAAACACTTACCTAGCCATTCCCCATTTCCTCTTTTATTCACCTTGTCGCCAAACAAAGAAACCAAAAAAAAGCCTCAAGCTTTCAAATTAAAATCAAAATCATTCATTCCTGCTTAAATCTTGAAACTAGTTTTATTGAATTTGTGTGGAGTTAAATTTTGAACCCATGTAATCGAATTGAGTTGCGGTAATGTTTTAGGGTGTTTGACAGTTTATAGCATGAATTAGGGCTTTGGGTTAGGCAATTTTCAGGCATTAGTAGGCGAATCAATGAGTGAATCTAGGTTTTTGGTCGAGTTTAACACCTTTGTGGTCGAGTATAATGGGGTGTAGCTTCAAGATATGGTATGCATCGAGGTGGGGTTTCGGCCAAAAAAGCCTAGGTCATGTTTTTCTGATGGCCTGTGCGCATGATGTATCTAGGTCGAGGGGAAAGAGGACATGATAGTGAGTGCGATGGTAGTGTTAGCTCGTCGATTTATAGGGTGGAGTGCGAGCAAGGGAGATGAGAAGAGGGGTACGTGCACTGACATTTTCATCCATAGGCTTGGGTGTTTAAAGATGTGGGAGAAGGTTTTGAAGTAAGGATTAGATATATGGTTTGATTTTGAGGGAAATTAAGTTGTTATTTAATTTGTAAATAAATTTGATTAGAACGGTAGCTAATAAACTTAATTTCTTCTCCATACAAGGTCAAAAGCGAACGCGGTCAGTCGCGTTGGATTTGTAATGATGTTAACTACGCTTTGGAATTGGACTGTTGGAGATTGGAGCTTGTATAATTTTATGCTAAAATCGAAATCCGTTCGATTTTAGTTCAAATCAGAATGCTTCGATGATAACTAGTATTTCGATGAGTTAACTCACCTCTAAATAAAATAAATAATCTATAATGCTATAGATTATTGCTGAATGCTCAAATGATAGTTTATATTGTTATTTAATTGATTGTTTGGTTGGAATTTTTTTTTGGAAAACAGATGACATATTATCTAATTTGCAGCGAACTCCTATGACTATATATATTGTCCGTAACCATTGTTTTGCAGGAAACATTTGTAGAGATACCCAAAGGGGTTTCTCGCTATTTTTTGTTCACCGTTATCTGCTTCTTATTTATATTCTTTTATTGCTTATATCGACGTTTAGTTGAAATAATTGTGACAGTCTATTTGAATTGATTAAGTGTCGTTATAGCAATTTTTCGCTACATCGTCACTTATTAATATCATCTCTCTAAACCTTTATGTGTTGAACTTGAGCTTGTATTTTCACAAAAATGGATGTTTGAAATTCATTAATCATTTACACTAATGATATTTGAATTTAATCAATCATTTTAATTAATGTTTGAATTTAATAAATCATTTAAATTAATGATATTTAAAATTAAGTAATCGTTTTAATTAATGATGTTTAAAAGTAATTAATTATTTTAATTAGTGGGATTTGAATTTAATCAGTTAATGATATTTGAGTAATCATTTTAATCAATGATAGTTTAAATTTAGTTAATCATTTTAATTAAAGAATTTTAAATTTAGTTAATCATTTTAAATTAATGATGTTTGAATCTACTTAATCATTTTAATAATGATATTTGAATTTAGCTAATCATTTTAAATAACGATATTTGGATTTAATTACTAATTTTAATTAATGATGTTTGAATTTAATTAATCAATTTAATTAGTGATATTTATATTTAATTAATAATTTTAATAATGGTGTCTTAAAAGTTTATTAAGTGATTTAATTAAAGAGTTTAAAGTAATTAGCCGATTTAATGAAAGTGTTTTAAAGTTAATTAATTTAATAAAAATGTTTTAAAGTTAACTAATTAATATAAGTGTTTAAAGATAATTGATTAATTTATTAAAAAGATTATAAAGTTGTATATAATTATCCCTTGGTACAAATTAACGTTGTTTTAAATTTATAAAGGTATTTAAATTGATTTGTTATCCTTTGGGATAATAAGTGTTGTTTTAAATTTATAAATGTTGGTTTATGAATGAGAAAAATCTTTTAAAAGAAATTGTTTAAAAATAAAGCTAAGTGTAAATTATTTTGGGTTTATAGTAAGCAATGTTTCAATGGCATTTGTTTCTTACCCTTATTTCAATACACTTAGCACTATATTTTCCCTTTTCAAAGAGTATTCCAAAGATTACTTTTAAAGTCTTCTACAAATATTTGAAATGTGAAAATCAAGCACAAGTGTGAATCAAATGTTTTAAAAGTTTGACTCATTTATTGGTGGTAAGTGCATGCAATTAATTCCCATACACAAATCACTTTGTTATTCCCAATAGTTGATTTATCAACTATCGATTTCAATTCAGCAATCTTCTTTGTGCTTCGTCACTCTAAGATGATGTATTGCACTTTTGAGCTTTGAAATCCTTTGTTGAAAATGACTAAAACCAAACTGTAGGTAAGGTGGTGCACCTTCCTTGTCATTATTTTGCTTCATCATTATAAGATGATTTGTCGCTCATTTGAGCATTGGAATCCAACACCATGGAAACTAAAACCAAAAAGCGAGTGGGAGTCAAGCCATGTGGGTTGCACACATAAGGGTATATTCACATTTATCTAGAACATTGTTGATAGCATGCATGCATTGATGTGAGTATATTCGGATGCCTGTGGATTTAATAGGGTCCAGCTTGAAAGTTCCCAAGAGTGTTGCGTGTTTGGCATGGACTCTCAAGTATATTTTATCCAAAGGTATACTTTGGATGTTGGGGGAGCACCCTCTTAGTTATGTTGAATAAATTCATTTTTCTTGTTTTTATCTCGAACCTTGGAATTAATCTTTTCATCTTTTAGGTTTCGCAAATCTAAGATAATTAGTGTCTCATTTGAGCATTGATATCCTCGGTCGAAAGTGACTAAAAGAAAAGAGCGAGTGGGGGCCAAGTTATGTGGGGTTATTCTCATTAGGGTATCTTCACATCTACTCTAGTTTCGATTTGGTTGTATACTTTGAAGATGTGAAATACTTAGATTCTCAGTAACCATTGGCGGGGCCTGACTTGGAGGTTTCCGAGAGCCATCGGTGTTCTCAAGTATATTTCCGGAGGTATACTTTCGGTAGGGAGGGCGCACCCTCCTTATCATTGCTTGAAAATTTACCTTTTCCAGTCAAAGCTTTGAATCGTTTTCCTAATTTGCATCGGTAAGTGTCTGAAGCTCTTCTCGATGTTTAATTATTTTTGTCAATTCTTTAAGTTTGGATTTTGATCTTATCTGTGTACATCCATTCTTGTTTGGTTTGTTGTTCTAATTGTTTCTCATTTCTTCATATATGGATGTTGTTCTTGTGAGGTAAAAACCCATTCCGCATTTAGCAACGTAGTCTCATAGAATTATTATATGTTTCTCATATTACTTGAGTTTCCCATGCTGGTTTTCCAGACTGATCCGTGTGTTATTTCATTGTAATCCTCGGGCCAGTCTGAATATATTTTTTCAAGAGTTCGTTGGTAGGAAATGGAGCTCATGGGGTAGAGCTGGATGTTCATCTGTCATAGTATTTTAATTTCCACTGTATGTTTATATATAAACACCTATCAGCAAATTGTAAGGTTAGAAATTAATAATTGTCCAGCTAATGCGGTTTGTTTTTAACTCTGGTGTACCTTGTATCTTGGAGTGAAAATTTATACTATCTTTATTATTATATTATATGTTGTTATTTCTACTATGAGATTATGTTATCCCATTTTCTTTTCTATGTTGTTCTTTTTATTTACCTAAATCTGCCTTTCCGACGATTGGATGTTTGGCATTTGAATACCGTGGATGTATTTGGTGACAGCTTTCTATGGTCGAAAAGGCGGGTGTTTTCACGTTCTACTTTGAATGGAGATTTTGAATTGAGTTGACTATAGTTGACCGTGATACTAACCTTATGAGGAGACGAGCTCTTCATTGAATAGTGCCTTACATCCAATGCTTCAACTCATACCCAACTAACTCGATAGATCATCTTGCTATGGTTTTACTATAGTCAAAGTGGAGTATTTACATCGAAGTTCCTTAATATTCCCAAGTTAAGGAAACTATGTAACATCGTCACGTTGAGATTTCATATTTAACATAGTTGTTATAAAGCAATAAGAAACTGTTGGATGAGTTATCCCAAAGTTATCTAATAACTTCAAGTATGTTGCCCCCTAGTTCCCTAGGCATCCATGAGTAAATTACCATCCAACATTTGGAGATCGTTACATACTCTGGTCATAACGGATGAATCGATATCCCTTTCTCAAAACATCTTGGCCAGGAATATTTAAAACAAAATGTTATTTAATTTTGTGATTAATTAAGCATGAACATAACTATTTGCAATATGATCAAATTACATTTTAGTAAGGGTTCTCTTACTTATATACTTCAAATTAATAACTTTGTTTTCTTATATCACAATATATCAAACTATATAAAAAAACACCTATGTTACGAACAAGATTGATTAGAGAATTAGATATATGTAAAAAATTATAGAATTTACCTTAGGGTATAGCACTAATTCTTTCACAAAACTCTATAAGTATCCATATTGATTGCATAAGCCACTTTGAAGTCCTTGGTTTGACCTAATAACCTTATCGATTAACCGATCTACTAAATCTAAAGGTTTTGACTTTAAGTTGACTTGCCAATTATAGTATGCCGAACTTCTATAATGAAGGAGACAGATCCTCTCTTGAGTAGTGTTTAACTTCAAGTATTTGAATATATACCCAACTATGGCGATAACACAATCGCAATGCCATGTGATTGACCATAATCAAAGTACAGTCTACATATTTATGTTCGAAAGTACTCTTTAGTCAAAGACTATTGTTTGTCGTTACCCTGAGATCTTTTATTTTGACTTAGTAGTATTGATCTATAGTAGTATCCTATCGAGTCATTTTGTGATTGTTCCAGATAACTACTAGTACATAACCTTCTTGGTTGCACCTAAGGGTCATAAATAAATCATCATCCATCGTAAGGAGATCGTCACATACACTAGTCTCAATAGGTGTCTCAATATCCTTGTAAAGGCCCGCAAATCCGTACCCCTTTTGAGCTGGCAAAATCCCACAACAATTCAGCCCAAAGAGGAACAAACTTACGAGTCTTTAGGGTTTAAAGAAGAAAAGGTAGAAGGAGAAGAAAGAAGAAACAGAAACAATAACAGAATCTCACATTTCGCAGCGGAACAAATATAATAGATAAATAACTATTTTTAAAACAAAAGCACTATATCAGTTTATACATCACATTATCAGAGTTTACAATGACACAATACAAACGCTGGCAGTTATAGTAACTTGCGTACAATAAAGTTTGACTTACACTAACCCAGACGCAACGAACACTACATAGTATAAGTGGTACGTCTCGCCATCCAGCTTGCCTCCAGATCTCCATAGCAACTTCTTGACTTCGCTTCCGAATAACTGATAACCTGACTCTAGGCTGGCCGTGTGGAAAATTATGGGCACCCATAGTTTAGAAAGGGAACAATAAACTCCAAGTCAGTCGTGGGACTGGTGTGAGATCTTAAAAACAGTTATTTTCACAAAGAAAATAAAATGAAATCCGCTATGCTTTTGGAAAATGAAACTACCATATGGCCTCCCGCCACACACACAATGCAAACGCAGAATTGGAGGAGATTTCTCCTTATGATAGTCAAACATGCTTAATATGCAAAATCCTTTCAATATTATTATTAGTGCATAGTGCAGAAACCATTTCGAAAGTATAATATTAATCTTAGCCAGCATAGACATTCCGAACTATGCCTACTATAGCTACCATTTAAACAGTGGTGACCACCATAAGTAAATGGCAGGTTATACAAATTAAACTGTACAAGGTGCGTATTGGAGTTTGGATTTCCAACAAATGGTCAGGCTAAGGACTTCCTACTGCCACATGGGTAAGCATCTGGAGGGACGTCCCGAGAACTTAACCAGCTCTCTACCAACACAAGGCCGGGTTACCTCTATAACTAGGTAACTACTACACGAGTATGCCATCCTCCGGTCCTTTGGGACCTTTATCCGAGGATCATCTGCACCAACAACCATAAAGAAATGTATTTGCAGTAACCACAAAGGTTAAATATCAGGGCTCCATACCTGACACCACCCTTTTCCAGAAGGAAATGACATACCCTAAAGGGCACGACCCTCATAACCTTGCCGCATCTTTCCTGTTTTGACCATTTTCGGGGTGTGAGGTCCGACAAAGTCTCGTCCACAAAGCTACACTTTTCACAAAGTCATGCTTTGATCAACAAATGATCAGCAGCACTTCGTATGCCATGTTACCAGATTGGGAGTATATCAATAGTAACCATCAACTACATAACCTTTGAGCTCGTACGTCTCTGAGAAAGGTGTTAAGATAAGAGAATAAATTCTCCACCACCAACAGAAATGTATTTGATAGAAACCAGCTTTACATCTTAAAGTGTAACATCAGACACACATCCATACAAGTCCGTTCCGGGATCGAACAGAACCGAAGGCACTTCAAAGAAGCCCTTGCAAATCCGGATATTCACAAATCACATCCGGAATCCCCATCACAAAGATGATAAAATCTCTATACCGGAGCAACCCGGTGCAGTGACATTCGACAGGTAATCCTTTCGCTTTCAAAAATACCCGGTCTTCAACACCGTCTTCAAATACAATCCCATTTCGTCGTATCGTTATTCGGAATGGGTTTTATGACACAAGGTCATCTCCCGGCTAATCCGAATAATGAGCGCTTATTTTTAAAAATAAGTGTTACATTTAGATTTCAACAAATTACAAAAAAATTCCACTTTGATCTTTTAAATAAAAGATCCAGCACAATCACAAAGATTCGATGTGGGTTTTGAAATATCCATTTGGAACCAGACCCCCGGTTGCATCAAAATTCAAATGTCGTTTAAAAGGAAAATATTGATAGTCGATTATTTAACTATCAATCAACATTCACAACAATCACTAGATTCCAAATAATTTTTCCCCAATTATTATTTTCAAAATATCTTTGCAAAATACAATTTTACACTTCAACCATTTGAAAACAAATTTGAAATTACTTTTCACCTTTCAATCCTTTGAAAACAAATTTCAAATCATTTTTCACTCGCGGAATAAGATTTCCGATATTATTTGTTTCCATTGACGGTCTGCCAAGTTAAAATACTTTAAAATAATTTAAATTACTTATCCAAACATATATACTTGGAAATATATAAAATAAAACTATTTTAAAACACTTACTTAAATATTAGTTATGAAAATATTATATAAAAATCTCGTATAAAAAATTCAAGGCCAAACTAATTTTAAAATAAAATTAGTAAATAGGATATAACTATTTAAAGATCCGTTTCTAAAACAAATATTAATTTAATCTTTAAATAATTACTTCTATAATAAATTAAAATAAATCTTTACTTTAAAGATTTTCAAAATAACCCAAGTAAATAATTTCTCTAAAATAATATTTCCTTAAAACCATCTTTACAACTTCAATTTCATATTTATAGACTATATTGAAAAACATACTCGGCTTTCTAGAGAAAGTACACCTTCCATTCTAAAATGGTTCATTCAAATCAATTTATAAATCCATCTGGATTTACCTTAAATTTATGTTCCAAATCCGTAAATTCCTTTCCACACTTTTATTTTTAAAACAAATTCCCCTTTCTTTTATAAGATTCCATTATGAATTTAAACTTCTAAATATCCCTTGATATATGATTTTCAAATCGATTTCTAAATATTCATTTTCAGCACCGAATTAAATTCTAAATTTATTTCCAAATACCAGATCAATTTCCAAAATTTATTTCTAAATTTATTTCAACACTAAATTTATTATCTTTGGAAACAAATTCCTTCTTTTAAATCTATTCATTTTTTCTAAAATTAATTTATTATAAATTTTCTACTAAACTTCAAAAAATCAAATTTTATGTATTCCTGGTATCATATGATACCAAAAATATATTTGGCTAAATTATAGCCTTCAAAGGTTTCAACCATAAATAGTCACACACAGATTACAAATAATCAACACACAATATTGAAACTAATTCAAATATTTGAGGAATCCAGTTGGATCCCTCCAACCTGTATTCCCTGCATCCACAGACGTTAGCACAACCATTAAATACCAATTCCACTTCGAGGTGGAATATCGTGGTATATGCGATTTACAAAATATCATCCGCTATTATGCGGCGTATAGGGTCTATTTCAAAACAAATAATAACAACCATCATCCAAGCACACAATCAACAATTTTAAATTTAACTATTTAAAATCAAACTGGAAATTCAAATTTAAACTTGAGTGAGAAGATCTCACCTTTGCCTATGCGTGCAATCCATTTTCATTTCGGCTTGATTTTCTTTGCAATTTTGACCTTGTATAAACGATTATACAATTTATTAATATTCGAAATAAATCGAATAATCAATTTTCATTTTGATAGAGTTAATTAACTAATAATTTATTTTAGACTAGAAATTCTCCTTTTAAAATCTATTAGTAATTAAAATAATTACCTAGGTTAACTAATAAATTAATTTCCAAAAGTACATTATTTTAAAATAATCTAGTAGATTAAAAATGTGTAAATGCATATCTTTTTTTTTATTTTTATTTTCTCTACATATACTTAGAAATCAAAAATCTAATTTATATATAGACTTTTCAATAAATAACATATAGAATTTCTTCACTGTTAATCTATTTTTTTACTGTTTTCTGATTTACAACATATATTTGAATTAGATTAAACAAATAGGATCGCAAGTACCTCACTGCCAAGCTCTAGAGACTCGAGCCCAAACCATTGCAAACCCTTAATCGCCGATGCCCCGTCTCCAATTCTCAGTCATCCAGTCTTCGATTTCCTACCTCGCGCCGCCATCTGAGTTCATGAGCGACCCTATTCCATGCTTGCTGACTTCACCGCGACACCACGAATACATTCTTCCTTTGACTTGAATCCACTGCAATGCTGTAGGCCACCCAGCTTCGATCGAATGCGACCCTAGCAGAAACCCTAGCCGCCGATGCTCGTGGGCCACCATCGTGATATCCATCGTTGTCGCCGAGCTCCTACCCATCATCACGCACGTGCGATTTCGAGAATGGCCTGCCTTGACCAGAGAGGAATGCGAGATTTTTTATTATTTTTTTATTTGGGTTTCGTTCGAACGAAACCTGAAGTGGACGCCACTTTTTTCTTTCTTTTAGGAACGAAATCGATTTTCGACTTTAGAGGAGGGTGAGATTTGAAAAGAATGAAAATCGGCCATTGATTTTATTTTTATATGCGAGATTTGAGAAGGAGAACGAAAGAAGTATACTGGGGATCGACCATAAGATCTGGGTTTCAAGAAGAAGCTCGTTTTGAACGAGTCATACTATTTTTTTCTTTTGCCAACTGAAGGAGACAAAACGTGATTCGACAACTGAAAAGCTAAGGTAGCGTGTACGCAGGGGTTAGCTACAGTGACATATAAAAAGAATGGAAAAAGTTTTGATGCGAGAGAATTGTGACTGATCAGTGTTTTATATTTAAATTTAAATTAAATTTGAATCGTCTTGAAAATCGTAGTTCAAAATTCCAACCTCCAATCAGGCATACCTCTAGGCATTTATAATCTTGAACCCTTATTTCAAATGCAATGGAAATGTTTTCGGGCCCTGATTCGATCGTATGGAGAATATAGCTTTTTGTACCCAGCTATTAAATTAAATTTCGATATAAATTTCAACGCGTTTGCTTATCGTACAGCCAAACGATCGCTCCAAACACTACGAAAACTGAAATCCGATAATAAAACAACATTACGAATCCAATGGAACTGGTTTCATCGAAATCCAAGACTATGCCTCGGAAGGCTATTTTTAAATATCGATTCAAACTATATAATTTCAAAACTGAACAAAACATTTCCAAATTCAATTCTGAAGCTTCCATTGTCTTTAGTATTCTCAACATAAATTTTCTAAGCCTTTGAAATATATTTTTTCAGTTTAAAACTGAAGATTTAAATTTTTACCCAACTTCAATAAATTAAATTCAACAATTAAATTGCCAAATTCATAGTTAATTTTGAAATTCAAGTTAATTTAACTTCCAAATATTTAAAATCAATTAAATATTCCATTTCAAATGTTCAAATTTTTTGGGTCGTCACAATCCTTTTCTCGATATATCTTGACTAAGAATGTTTAAGGAGTAATTATATATATACATATATAATATATATATATATATATATATATCGATTCAATATTCATGGAATGAACACATCGTAAATACAACATGTATAAAAGGGAATAAAAATAGATGCTTAAATCATTTCGAACAAGATTCTCTTATAAGAGTTAAGTTACATAATAAATTACATAATTTAATACTTGAAGTTTGGACCATGTATTAGTATTCAAGGCAATGTATTAGTATTTATAATTTAATATTACATAACCTCTTGTTTGGAACATTTCCAACTTAAGGATTCTTAATGAAGTTCGAACATGAATTTAAGATTGACTTACTATATAGGATATCACTTATGAAGTTCAAGTCTGAAAACTCCTTTATAAGGAGTTTGTTGTTTCTATAAACAATTCTCTAATATTTTGTAATTCTTGAGAATACTGTGAACTAATATTTTGTGATTTTACCTTAGATTTGATAATCAGTTAATTTACCAAAATGTATAACAGAAATCTAATGTATCACATAACATACACAATAATCCCTATTGCCGAAGCATAAGGGAACTACATCATGCGTTCCATATTAAACATTTTGTTATGTTGTTTATGTAAACAGATTGGGACAATGCAAAATCATCTTATACCATGTATAAAAATGTCTTTATCAAATCCTTCACCAAGAATAAAAAATCTATTGTAACTAATTTAACACTAGTACATCGTTACCAATTAGTCGAACGTATTTTACTTGTAGCATTAGAAATGTTTTAGTACCTTTTAATTTTCATTCTTAAGGACACTTGCTTCCTAGGAATTTGAACTGAAAATCAAGCTATTTGACATCTTCATCAAAATACCTACTATATATGATGCTTATAAAATGCCATTGTTGTATCAGCTCTTGGATCATAACCAAAAACCTAGTAACTATGTTATCGTTTCCACTAATCTATGGACATTTTGGTTGTTATATGCAAACATTCTCTTCTAAATAATCTTTGGTAGTTTTAGTTCAATACCAGTGTGCCAAAACTTAAAATCAAATTGTACGATAATTATATGTAGAGTCTGAATGAACTTACGCATGTTGACTAGTGAAATTACTTTACTAATTTCAACATTTAAAATAATGAAGCTATTTTCTTTCAGAACTGCTTTATACAATTCAAACTGCATTGTTTTCCTGAGCATAACCATCAGAATTATATTTTGATGACGTAATTAGAAATCATTTCAGATTTAAAACATTGGCCATGTAGTAAAGTCCATACCCTCCTTGGTTTGTTGAGAACTAAGGATATTATCACTTCAAAAGATTTATTATCTCAACATTGATATAAAACTCGTAGTTTCTCTTTAATGTGAGGATTTTTATTAGACATTCTAATATAACTGTATCTGTCTTAGGCTTAGTCAAATTCACTTTCTTTATATGATCTATTACTATATTAGACTTTGGATCCTAGACAAGTTTGTTACATTACCACTAATCTCTCTAGAAAGAAATTCCTTTAGCAAGAAAGTGGAATGTCTTGAAACAACGATTTGTTTATCAATGGGATGGAACTGACTTTCAAAAAATTTTATGACTTGCTTGTAGACTTAAGCAAAATAGTTCTATTTTTTAGTTTATGAAACTTATGTTCATAATGTAAATCGGATAACCACGTATCTCAAACTATTTAAGGTCGAGGTTCTTTCCTAATCCATATTTTATACGATGTCAGAAACTTTACTTTTAGATGAAATTAAGTTTAACAAATGTACTTACTCGTAAGTACCTATCTTTATAGAAAGAAGCAATTCAATTTCACTCATTATCAATCATACTTTGTCTAACAAAGTCCGATGACTCCTCATTGACACATCATTGTGTATAATTAGGAGGAGTGATTTTAGAGATTGAATCTTATTCTTTGGTAGGTAAAATTTGAACTCTTTTTTAACATACTCTCCTATTCGATCAAGTCGAATTGTTTTATTACCTTTGCACGTTTTCTTTACTACTTACATTTTGTATTCTTTGAACTTATCATAGGTACCTAACTTGTGTATATGTACACATATTCATATATTAGATAATTCATCGATGATTTTAAAAAAGTAAGTTGATCCGCTTTTGGTATAATAAGATATCAAAGTATATATATCTAAATGTACCACTTCGATGAGTTTGTTAACTCTTTTGTTGCTTCCATCGAATGAGTGCTTTGTCCTTAGTCATTTGAGATGCAATTCAAAAATACCATATGATTCATGATCATATGATTAGAGAGTTATTTCTCGAATATCTAACTAGTCTATAATTCCAAAATTAATTATCAAATATATAGATGATTTTGTACTTACTACAGCTAACACCTCACTAATACTATGAAAATATATATCATCATCAAAGTACCAAAACATGGATTTATGTTATAATGTTTATTCATAATATTCATATTAAAAATAAATTGCTTCAATTTTCGGTCAATATCAAAATTAGTTATTATTTCCTAAATAATATTTGGCATACACAAAATAAACCTTTCAAAACTAGATGCTTTCGCTAGTAAGTGTTATATGGTATGCTCGCACTATTTTCGTTGTTACAATAACAATGTATGAAATACAATGTTTTAACCACTTATTATAGACTATTTATTTTCTTTTCTACAACTAATTTAGAATCAAGAGTTTTGAACCAAATATCCCGAATGTAAAGAAATAAATCTAATAAAAAACATTTATCTATAAGAGAAATACATTTGGAATATAAATCGTATTTCTTTTTCCCTATTAAGCATCTGTAAATATTTTAACCAATTGTATTTTCTATCTCTTCATGAAGCAAAAATGACCATTCACACTCTTCATTCTAATTGTGCCAAAGTAATTGTCATTCCAAAAATTTATCTTTCTTTTTTGAAAGGTTGAATCATCCAAAAGAGAAAACCTTTATATATACTGCACTGGATTCTTTACCAATATGCATTTTATCATACTTAACATTTTAAGGATGTCGAACAAGTTGCACTTAAGTAAATGATCAAAAATTACATTCCGATGATTGAATTCCCAGATCTATATGTGGTTCTTGGTCTAGTATTATTTCTAACACAACAAGATCCTTCTTATATTTAGTCATATTGAACAAATATTTGTGTACTAGGTTTGTTTGCTCATTTTGAATGAAACATTTCTATCAATATTTCATATAACACGAGCATGACCTTTCACCATACAACTTTTAAATGTAATCGAATATGGATCAAATATTCATGCTCTCGTATTATTTTAGACTTAAAAACTCAAAAAAGACCATACACAGTCTCAAGCAAATTAATACTTAGGTAGCTAAGGCATGAATGTTTTAATGGTTATGTAATGTTGACTCTTCTATAGGTATTGAAGTGACAACATGCCAAAATATTTATTGGTAAATATATTTTACATTTTTTCATCAAGCTTAAATTCGTTTATTTAGCATACTTAATCGATAAACAATTTTATTGAAGTCATTAACTGTCTTTTAGTTGACTATTTTAATATAACATATGTTCTTGTACTTATTAGATTAGTTTATTATATTTAATGAATAAGGCTCCCGTTATTTTACATCTCCCAAAAACCCTAAAAGAGATATGTGAATTTCAAAAATTCCTTCGGTGGGTGTTAAGATCCATTTATCATGTTATAATGACTACTGGGCACTCAACTAATCGTAGTCCCATAAATGTTAAGTAATAATTTACTAGTCATGTCACATATATAACTCCTAACATAGTTTTAACTATGCTCTTGATCTTCTTCGTAACCTTGAGGGTGCTTAACAAATCATGAAGTACATTAGACGCGCTAAACCTATCATTCCACGATATCCTAAGACGAATTACTTTAACTCTTGAGGGTGCTCAACAAAGTTACATAACAGTCATAATTATCTAGAGGCAATTTAAACATCACCTTAGAAATTCCATGGCTTAATGGTACTTAATAACCATTGTTATGTAAGGAACCCTATTTATAATATAAATGGTGAAGAGAATTGTTAATTTAAATACATAATTTAAAATTGATTTTTGGAGTATTATCTACTATTTAAGGGAGATGAGTATAAAGATTATAACTTATGATATCAAATATCTTTTATATACATTTAATGTCTAATCCCTTCACCACTATGGTTTTTATTATTCAAATCTTCAGTTACAATATATACATATAGGTACACATACATATTCATATGTATTTTTTATTAATTAAAGAATTTAATAATTTATAAATATAACATTTATATTTATTTATTTAAATTTTAAACAATTTCAAAATTTATTCATTTATAACATTTATGAATATAGATTTAAAAATAATTATAAATTACATTCATAACCCTTATAAAATTTAATTTAGAACAATTTTAATTTACATTTTATAAACTATGTAATTATTTAATCAAAACAAATTTAGATTAATTTTATAATATTTAAATACACTTATTTGAACCAACTTAAGACTCAAAAACACTTCCAGATCATCCACAAGGGAATATTCTAGAAATAGATCGTTTCAACGAACTAGGTAAAGGCCAAGAGATCAGGAATTTTTACATTCAGGAGTGATCCTTAATTAGAGTAACCTTCTTCTTAGTTTAAGTGCCTTTTCCTTATAACCCATCTACTTTGACTTGCCTAAAAGCAGTGTCTTATGTGCTAGTTAATTATTCTCACAAACAAAATGCAGGCTCTGGTACTATTATTGATGCGCACTTGGATCATTGTTGGTTGTGGCCAACTCCTTTGGGTGACCCAACAAGGTTCATCAAATACAAATTTTATATGTATGCTCTCGACTCACACACAATCTGTCATCTCCTTACCCAAAGATATATAGGGGTAAGAGTCAACGCTTTATCATGAATCACACTGCGAGAACCATATATCGTCAACTTGTTCTGATAACACGGTTGGATCAGGTGCACTTGTAGTGGAGTAAAAAAGATGAATTTAAAAAATTCATTTTATTAAATTGCATAAATCTTATTTTGTATTTGTGTAAATAATATTTTCTATGTACTAATTCAAAATTGAGTATTCAATTAATAAAAGCGTGTTGATAATATTTTAATTTATTTATTTTAATTAAAATTTTAATTTCTCGTCAATGTTTAAAATAACATACATTAATAATTTATTTTAATTTAATATTGTAATATATTTTGGTATTAATATTCACAGTACGAACATTACAATGACAAAAACATAAAAACTAACCTAGGAGTTCATGGGGAAGCTTGACCGTTGTGCCTTCTAGTCGTTTAAATGTTATGTGGTGATATAAAACCAATGTAATGTCTCCAAGATAATTAAAAAAATTATATCTAAAGTAATGGGAAATTAATATGTAGACACACACATATATCTATAAATTTTCGACCAATAAAAAAAAGTAAAATTTATATTTAAATATATATTTATATTTAAATATGTATATATAATTGTAAATTAATATATATATATATATAATAACTTATTTTGTTGTGAAATATTCATATATGTGTGTGTATTAAATTTATTTTTGGTTTTAATATTATACTATTTGAAAATTCAAATTTTAATATTTGACCTCTATAACATTAATATCTATAAAATAGTTTTATTTACTTATCTATAGCTATTAACAATCTAAAAGGTTTTTTCATATAATAAATTTAATTAGGCTAAACATTTGAGTTTGGAAAATTCAAAAAAATCTTGTTTTTGAATTAGTTTGACTTATTAATAAATATAAAAATATAAAAAAATTAACTAAGTATATGTACGGATATATACGCAAAAACACATACACACATACATGTATGTGTACTTGAAAATAATTTTTTATGAACTTAGATCGTAAGGAAAAAAATTATTAAAAATAATTAATTTTTTTAAGAAACCAAAACCATAATTTAAAGGATGGTTTTGTTTTAAATGTTCTCATATATATTAAACTTTTCGGATTTTAAAATTAATAAATTTTTTAAAGTTTGTTGGAAAAAATTAGTATACATACATACATACATACATACATACATACATATATATATAATTTAAAAATGTATGTGTAGGTTAATTGAAAAAAATATTATTAAATGTTTATAGAAATGCGAAAATAATTTTTCTATATATAAGTGTGGTCGAAAATATATCAGGTGGACAAGATGATAATATATGTCAATACATGTACATATCAGTAGATAAATTAATTTAGAAGATATACCGTTTACTGGTCTAGTACTACCGAGACCCTAACATATTATTTGCTTACTACTTCCTTTTGGAGCTTCAAAATACCCTCTCTACTTCAATATGCAATGTTGAAAGGGAGACTTCACCGATGGGGATAGTTGGGAAAAGGAAAGGGAAGAAGAGTATATCTGAAATTATGTGGAGCCTACACTATTCATTGCCAAGCATTTACACCCTTTTCTCCACATTTCCTCATGGTTTTGAAGACTTGGCAAAGTCTTCCCTATTCAAAATCATGGTAGGCCTGGGTAGGAGTCCAAGCATGGTCAACGTCCCTTTAACACCCATTTTAATAATTATTTAATTATTTAATTTCTAGTCCCTTTATCGATCGATTCGTTGTATAACTTTTATATAAATTATTCTGTCCAATTTTAAGCTTTAGATAAATAACTAAAAATGCTACAAATTTTAGTACAACATTAATATTAATTTATTATTAATTTATGACATTTATAAGCTAACTACCACATTGGTCGATCTTTGAAAATAATCAAGAACGTGATTGTGTGGACTCTCCAATGTGAACTAGATCCACATTAAATATTTATACAATTAAATATTTAAGCATGTATAGAATTGCTAAAGCATAGTTTAGGATTGAGCATAGTATATAGTTAAAATATACATACTTAATAGCTTGAAAATATTGATAGTATGTATATCATCATAAAATATGGTTTCTAAAAGGATGAAGTATATGTATTGCATATATATATTTTTCTAATTTCGTTAATGCATTAAATGCTTCTAACCTAAATACAATCATCTTAACAGTATTATATTGACTGTGTAACTTAAATATATATATATATATATATATATATATATAGACACACACACACACTATCATCAATAATTATAATCAAGGATTAATATTACTTTCCTTTGATTCTAATTTTTCAAAATAATTAAAACATGTATATGCTAGAAAATTTTAAAATTATATATTAATTTTTAACCAATTATACAAAATTTGTTAAAATAAATTTACAAAATTGCATTATAAATGAATTAATGGATGAAGCTAAAGTTTAGGGATTTTTCATAGTATAAAAAATAAGATTTCCTTTTCTACATGCCTACTTGTCAAACCTTAAGTTAGTTGACTCCTTTTAAAAATTTTAATGTCATCAATTTGAGTTTGTAATGCCTAATTAACCGAGGAGGCATCTTGTAGTTTAGAATTTGGTAGAACTACAGTGGCTAGGTTTTAGGGGTTTTATTTGAAATAAGAATGAGAGTGGAGGCCAATATTTATAAAGAAGGAATGAGAAGTGACAAATTTTCAACTAAATATGTCTTTCCATTTTCAACTTCTTGCCCATGCAATACCACTATATTGACGAACCCCCATATTCTCCTTCCCTATTTAGATCCATACTTAAAAGTTTACTAATAATTATATCTCATTTAATAATAGTATGTTTTGTGACTTAAATAAATGTACATATAACAATTTATGCAAGCATTTAAATAATTACACGAGGGTATCTAGACTTTTCTGAGTGTTGTTAAACTTTATAAAGGCCCATAATTACTGTAAGTACTCACAATAATTAATATAACCTTCATACTAATTAATTTAATTAATTTATTATAATTCTAAATCAACTAAAATAGGTTGTATTTGATTGGAGTACTCAAATTCAGTTGTACGACTCACATGTATAAATTTGGTCAGCAATTAATATCGAAACTTCAAATATCAAAGTTCACGATGTTACATTAGCTAGTAGTGTGACATCATGGACAAATTCATTAGTTACAAATTTTCCAAGTAAAATCATTTTCTAGATCTTTAAACAACACCCTTAAATAATGATATATTATGCACACATTCTCTTTATCGTCACTATATAACCTTCGATACTTAAAGCTTAGTCATAGCCAAACTCTAACAATATGGTCAATCTCATAAATCCTTAGATAATTAATAACATTTATCATAAACCAATATTCTCCAGCCAAAGACTTTGAATTTGAGTTGAATATAGTTAACTATGATACCAACCCCTTGTAACAGGGGAGACAGATTCTCTATTAAATAGTGGTTCCCTTCTAAAGTTTCAACTTAGACCCAGCTATATTCATTCATGTACATTATATCATGACCAAATATAAACAAAGTGTACTATTCCCCTTAATGTTTCATGATATTATTAAGACGAAATAATTGCGTAAATCATTACATTGAGATTCCCTATTTGATCAAGTTGTGATCGACCAATAGGAAACTCTCGGCCAATTTTTTCTATAATCCTATAACTACTAGTATGTAACCACTTAGTGACCCCCAACATCCATAAATAACATACTGCCCAACATTTGAAGAGCATTGCTGTGGGTTATGGAATTATGAATCTTAAGGATAATTAAACACTTGAGGAGGGTGAATAGTATTTTCTATTTTTTTTTTAATTTTTTAAATTTCTTTCAAGTTTAATATTAAATCACAGTTTCTCAACCTGAAATTATGTCAGTAATCAATCACAGATGCAATCATAGATAAAATAAAATAATAAAGTTAAGTGAAGATTTAGAGATATGACACTAGAGAGTTTATACTAGTTTGGATTTATTCTACGTCCAGTCCCGTACAATTGCTTGTACAGATTTCTTTCCAAATGTCAATATTTAAATGGAAAGAAGAAAAACCCAATTACAATCTCAAGTCCGAGGCTATGAGACAGACCCTCCTGATTTTCCTGGCTTAGGTTACACCCTCTTGATTTGGACAGGCTATAAGCACACCCACTTAGATTTTCGAGCTACCAAGCACACCCAAATGATTCGAACATGCTACAATTACACCTAAGCAAATGCAAATAGAGTTTGACAGTTTTTCCAAAGACAATTTCTTAAACTTTAGATACGAAGGATTTTATAGCTTCTTGGACAACACTTTAATCTTTGATTTAAGTGAGATATAATTTCAAAACAATAAGAAAGCAATATTAAATCAATGTAAAGAAGTTTGAATTGATTCTACTTGATTTTGAAGAGAATTTCGTATATTTTTAACGGGGATTTGAGAGAGTAAGAAAAGGGAAGAAAACAAGATAATAACTGCTCAAAAAATTAGTTTAAAACCCCTTATATATAGTGTATAAAAAGATATGTCTGCTCGTGAAGAGTTGCGTCGAATAGACACTTCAATTCAAAATTTGAAAAACTAAATTGCAGCATTTATGTCGACAAATCTACAGCATGTATGTTGACATATACGTGAAAATTTTGAAAGCTAGTTTCCTTGAAATTTGTTTCGAAAACTCTATAATTTATAAAATAGTTTGATACTTTATAAAACATTTTAAACATAGTGTTTAAATATTTTTAACTATAAAAAACTTTTATAAAATATTTTTAAATATATTTTGAAAAATTATTTTATTTTAAAAATATGAAAGATAGAAAAACAATAGATAGAGATCAAAGATTTCTACTAGGGACTTTACCAATATTCTATGACTCTATACACTATACTATATTCTTAGTATCTTCATATCTTGGTCTTTATTCAGAAGAGTCTTCATGTCTATTCCTTATGTCTTTATAATGTATAATCTTCGATTCAATAACTGTATAATATCCTACGCTATATATTATATAACTTGTAACTTGGCAAAACATTAGTATTCATATTTTAAATGAATTTATATTTTTTATTAAGGTTGTTATCATCAAAATCAATAACTTAGATATTAACAATCTTCCCTTTTCTGATGATGACAACCATTAATATCCTGTATATATTAAATATGATATAACTCCCGCCGAGTTCGATGAGTCCCCTTGAATATATGCATATGTATATTTTATATTTTCTCCTCCTTTATTATCAACAAAAATGGATGAAAAGGTAAAATTCCCTCTAAATACTAAGACTATATATTCAAAATCCATAACTAACATCATAATCATATATATATATATATATATATATATATGATTATGATGGATATATGATGATTGTATGATATACTTAGAAACAATGCATTATTTTATACTAAGCATGATTGAATGTGATAGTGAAGACTTATAAATTAAAATTTATTAATCTAATTCAAATTATTCATAAACAAATCCAATTCATGTGTATGAACCAATCAAACTAACTAAAACATACAAATCCAAATAGCAATCCAAAATACACACAAAACCAAATCAAATCCTAACAAACCAAACAAATACGTACTAAACTTAAGCCTATGGTTTTTTTTTCTTATAGGGGACTTATGGATGGGGCAAAAAGGATAGTGAAGACAAAAGTTTCCTTCTTTTCCTTCGAGACTTCCATCCCGATCGAAGCATACTTTGCCCGTACATTTGACTTCTTCGTCATCCTCAGCATCATCATGTTCTTCTTTTCCTCTTCCTCATTATTCACAGGATTGTTAGTGAAAAGGTTAGGAGTATCCTCTTTAATTACAATTGGATTCGTTGGATTATCCAACAGATATCTCTAGAGATTACGAAGAATCCACCCTTGCTTCTTTTGTTCTTTCAAGATGGTAGTTGAATAACCTCTATTTTTGAAAGCATATTGAGTGCATGCTTCAAATCATCTTCGATCCTGGTGGCTTTGGCCATGGTGGTGGTTTGGAAGGGGCATAGAGTGGGAGTTTAGAAGGAAAAGGGCACGGTCTCTTCTCTTGGACGTTTGGAACTTGAGGAATCATGGATTTATTTTTATTAAGAATTTACAGAAGGAAAAAGATAGAAAAATGAGAATTATATCGCGAATTGGTGGTTAATTCAAATTTTGAATTTAGGAGGGAAATATGTTTTCAAAAATTTATAGGATACGTCAACGTATATTGTCTGGGTATGTTGACATATATAATCTAATTTTGATTTTTTTTTCAAATTTCAAAATTTTATTTTGTTATATTTATAATTCAAAGAAGAACATATTCTTAACTCTCTTTTAAGTTTATAAAAGATGTTTGAGCTAATGGTTTTGTAAAAATATCGGCTATTTGATTTTTAATATTTATAAATTCAAGTGAAATTACTTCTTAATTTATATTATCTCTCAGAAAATGATGTCTTATATCTATATGTTTGTTCTAGCATGGTGAGTTAGGTTTTTAGATAGATTTATTATGCTAGTATTATCACAGTATATTCGTGATTTAGTAAAATTTAAACCAAAATCTTTTTATGTTTGTTGCGTATAAATAACCTATGAACAGGCTAATGCCATTGAAAAATATTCTGCTTTTTTCGTAGACAAAGATACAGAATTTTTCTTTTTGCTAAACTAGGAAACAAGAGAGTGTCCTAAAAAGTGACAAGTTCCACAGTACTTTTTCGATCTGATTTGCATCCAACATAGTCAGCGTTATGATATGAAGTTAAATCAAAAGAATCTTCTTTTTGACAAAAGAATCCATAGTCTAGTGTATTGTTTACATATCTTAGTATTCTTTTTTACTGATTTTAGATGAGTTTCCTTTGGTTGAGATTGATATCTTGCACATAGATTAAAACTATGCATAATATCTGGTCTCTACTAGCAGTTAATAGAATAATGATCCTATCATACCTCTATATAATGTTAGATCTACGTCCTTTGAGTTTTCTTCTTTATTTAATTTCTCATTTGTTGCCATGGGAGTTGGTTTTCCACTAGTATTTGACATACCAAATTTCTTAACCAAGTTTTTGGAATGTTTTTCTTAACATATAAAAATTCCATTATTTAATTGCCTTTTTTGTAGTCCTAAAAAGAATGTTAGTTCTCCTATATAACTCATTTCAAATTCCTTAGTCATTATATCTAATAATTCTTTACTTACCTATTTATTTTTTGATCCAAAAATAATATCACACAAACACACACACACACACACACACACACACACACACACACACACACATATATATATCTGTGTGTGTGTGTGCGCGCGCATTTATGCATGTATAAGTTGGATATCATTATTATTATTTTTAATAAATAGAGTATTGTCTACCTTTCCTATTTCAAATTTAGATTGTAATAAATAGGATTTGAATCTATCACACCGTGCTCTAGGAGCTTGTTTTAGACCATATAAAGCTTTCTTTATTTTATAAACATGATTAGATAGTTTTTTGTCTTCAAAAGTGGGAGTTGTTCTACATAGACATCTTCTTTGATAAATCCATTTAAAAATGCACTTTGGACATCCATTTGAAGTAATCTAAAATTATTATGATTTGCAAAAGAAAGAATAATTCTAATAGCTTCTAATCTGGCTACAAGAGCAAAAGGTTCGTCAAAATCTATGCTTTCTTCCTAGCTATAACTTTGAGCAACTAAACGTGCTTTATTTTAAATAACTTCTCCTTGTTCATTCATTTTATTCTATACAGCCATTTAGTTCAAATTATAGATTTGTTTTCAGGTCTTCAAACTAATTCCAAAACATCATTTCTTGTAAACCGATTTAGTTCTTCTTGCATAGCAAGAATCCAAGAATCGTCCAATGATGCTTCTTTTGGATTTTTGGGTTTAATTGTTGAGATAAAAGCAACATCACTCATTTTATTTAATTGGTTTTTGTTTTTACAACATATTTTATATTTTCTAGAATATTTTCTATAGGGTGATCTTTTAAATATTTTGTTCGTTTATTTGGATGTAAATTTTCAGAGTCATTATTATTTTCATCATTAGTGATTTAATTATTTTCATTAGTTTAATCAATATTTTCTTCTTCATTAAAACGAAAAGTATTGAATTTAAAATTCTCATCAAATGAAATATGTAATGTTTCTTCAAAGGTGTTAGTTCTAGTGTTACAAACTTTTTAAGTTTTACTACTATTAGAATAACCAATAAAAATCCCATTATCTGATTTAGCATCAAATTTATCTAAATTATCTTTTGTATTTAATATAAAACATTTACTGCTAAAGACTCTAAAATAAAATACTTTAGGGTTTTTATTATTAAATAATTCATAGGGAGTTATCTTGGTGAATGGTCGTCTTAAAATTCTATTTGAAATATAGCATGCCGTAGTAACTGCTTCATCCCACAAACTTTTAGGTAATTCACTATCATTTAACATTATTCTAGCATATTCTTGTACAATTCGATTTTTACGTTCTACAACTTATTTTTGTTATGGTGTTCTTGGAAATAAAAAGTTATGTGTAATTATTTTCTTATACAAAAGATTTCAAAATTATCATTTTTGAATTCTCCTCCATGATCGCTCCTAATCATTTTAATTCTAGTCGACATTTTGACTTTGAATTTTTTTAATAAATTTTTTAAACATTTCAAAAGTTTCGCTTTTAAGTTTTAAGAAATTTGTATATGTAAATCTAGAGAAATCATTTATAATTGCAAAGACATATCTATTATGATTTATTGATTGTATTTGCAAGGATCCAAAAAGATCTAGGTGAAGTAGTTCAAGAGGATGAGAAATAGAAATCATATCTTTAGATTTAAAAGAGCTTTTATGATGTTTTATTTTTTGGCAAAGCTAGACGGCATTTAACGTGTGCCTTCCACATTTATTACTCAAACTATTAAAAGAATAGGTGACCGAAACAGGCTTCGAATAAGCTAATATAATAACAAGGAAAATACAGGAGCTTGACAGGGATGTCTAGACTACTAGACAAAGGACGACTAATCCCCTTAGATATTACTGACAACAGCATCAGTAGCAGGCCCATGACTGTGCATAAACTAGAGAATAGGGTTGCAAGATCAAGAAAATATAACCGAGAGAGGGTGGAGTAGAGATACCGTCGATCCCAAGATGCATACAGTAACAATTCCCAATTGTGCAGGCCAATATTACCTTCCTTTGTCCGAGTAAACCTTCACCATCCACATGATAAAACAAGCATCTAGATTCCTCATTCTCTCCTACCCACATATGATAACTATCCATCTTTGGATCATATTGCATTTCTGAATCATTGTGAATCCAAATATTCTCTTCCTGGCACAAAGATATTTTCTCCTCGATAGGGATGGGACCCTTAATGTGACCGGAACATCCGACTCAATAGGTATAATAGGAGTATAGGATGGCTGTTACGTAATTTTAGGTTTAGGAACCCGTTTCAAAACTGGTCGAGGGAGCATAATCTTTGCAGCGAGAGGCTGGGAAGTGGGTCCAATCAAACACATGTCAGGAGTATGACCAAATGACCGATCGGATGAGCAAATATCATGTTTCCATTTGTGCTACACGTCAACTTCCACATCCTGACCTTTTGCAATTCTAACTTTGAGCTTCGATGGTAATGGCTTGGATGGGGTAATCTCAATTGATCCTCCAACATAGTGCAAAGAATTTCGGGCTTGGTATTTGAATCAAAACATTTAAGGTCACCAATGAGACTGGCAAGCCAATTTAAACCTAACAGAGGTTGTAGAGTAGACGGAACATGAGTAAAGGTGGCCCAAATAGGAATAGAAAGAACATGCTCCCTTGCTTTGTCCACACCAATACTCCATGATGTAACTATAAACGGTTTGTCGTCTATGATAAGTGGACTTGCCTCAAGCACTTTAAGCTTGTCATTCTTATTCACGAATTTGAAATTAAACATAGTATTGAAAAATTGAACACGAAGACTGCCTTTCAAATTCTATACTCGCTTGCATTATTCATGAAGTTCTTTGTAAGGAGCGAAAGAATCCAAGAAGAAACCAACCAAATAATCTGACCAATAATTAATGCCTTCTTGGACAACCTCAGCCGATAGAATACTGACACCATCAAGCACAACCATGTCAAAGGTTCTTGGAGAGAATGAACCAGCATTTCTGGGCAAATATTTAAATAGAGATGACCAGATGGACGGTGATGTACCATTAGCACTTGCTGCTGGAATTTGCAGTGTATTTTGGGAATTGGTATTACCTCGATCTTCTTGCAAACAGTTCTCATTCATATGAATTTGAAAAGTATCGACACTACCTTCATGTTCCTTAAATGCAGGTGAGTTGATAGTCGTTTTAGAATTTTCATAAGTAGGTGCGGGCACAAACGATTAGGAGGTACTTTAGCCCTTAAAGCACTATCACATCCATCAATTACAATCGAATCGTCACCAAGATTCAACCCAACAACTGTTTCAGTCCAACAAGTATCAATGAAAGCAGAGTAAAGTAAGTTAGACAAGTGGTGCTCAAAAATGATAGTGGGATCAAAACTAACAACTGAAGGACTAATTTCAATGTATGAAATCAAAGCAGACATAGGATTTACCAAAGAATCATGCACATTATCTATTGACCGCGAAATAGCGATGGCTGAAGGAATTGGTGAATTTGCGTTTAGAAAAGTTGTAGACATTGTCAATTTAGATGCTAAAATAGAAACATATGAGATTGTAGAGGATGAGGAAGAAATAGACGAGACGAGATTGGAGAATTTTAAGATGCTTTCTTAATTGGCAGGTATCACATAAGTCATCAACATTAACACATTTTAGGAAGACCACTAACAAATTCATATCTAGCAACTTTAGAAAGGTGTTTAAAATTCAAATGGCCAAAATTTTTATGCCAAATCCAATGGTCGTTAGATTCAACCAAAAGACATAAATTATCATTGGACAGTTTCGTACTTAAAAATATAAATGTTAAATTTCTTAATACCTTCAAAGGTACCATCTTTATAGACAATATCTTTTAAGATCTCTGGATTTCCAATCATGTGTCCTAAGCATCCATTATCCAGTATCCACTTGTCTTTCTTGATTTATGATGTTTGATTTTCAAGTATCTAATCACCGTTATCATATAACAAGCTTGTTCCTATAATTCAAAATCATACCTTTCCAAGAAATCAAGTGAATTTTCAAAACAATTAGTTTCTAATAACATATTGGTTTCACAAAATTGTTTTTCTACAAAAGTGTTAAAAATATTACTAGCCATTTAAACTTCTCAAAAAATAAACTACGCGTTTTTGAAAATCTAATGCTCTAATACCAAAGGAGGGTTGCGAAATTAGGGATCTTAAGGCCAATTAAGTACCAAATAGGGGTGAATGGTGTTTTCTAACTTCTATAAACATTTTTAATTTTCTTTCAAGTTAAATATTAAATCATAGATTTTAAACATAGAACTATATCAACAAATCAATCACGCAGATGCAATCGCAGATAAAATAAAAGCAATAAAGTAAAGTAGAGAATTTAAAGATGACACCGATGATTTTATGCTGGTTCAGATTTCTCCTATATCCCGTCTCGTACAATTGCTTGTACAAATTTCTTTTCCAATGCCAATCTTTAAACCGACAGAAGGCAAACCTAATTACAATCTCGATTCCACTTGATTTAAACGAGTTATAATCACACCTACTCGATTTTTTGGGCTACCAAGCACTCCCATTTGATTTGAATGGGCTATAATCACACCCAAGCAAATGCAAACAGAGTTTGATGGTTTTTCCAAAGACAATTTCTTGAACTTTGGATACAATTGATGTTATAGCCTCTTCGACATCACTTTGATACTTGGTTTGAGAGAGATGATTTTAAACAGTCTGAATTGATTCTACATTATTTTGAAGAGAATTTTGTATATATTTAATAGAGATTTTGAGAGAGTAAGAAGAGGGAAGAAAACAAGATAATAACTACTCAAACAATTAGTTTGAAACCCTTATATACAGTGTATAAATAGATGTGTCCGTTGAATAGTTGTGACGAATAGACACTTTAATTCAAAATTTAAAAAACTAAATTGTGGCATGTTTATCGACAGATCTACAATATGTATGTCGACATGTACATGAAAATTTTGAAAACTTATTTCTTTAAAATTTGTTTTGAAAACTCTATACTTTGTAAAATATTTTAAACAAAGTTTATAAACATATTGAAATTTGAATTTTTTTTTATAAAATATTTTTAAATCTTTTAAAAATTTATTTTATTTTAAAAATATAAAGGATAGAAAGATAAGAGATTGAGATCAAAGAATGCTACTAGGGACTTCAACAACATTCTATGACTCAATACATTGTACTATAGTCTTGCGATCCTTATATGTTAGTCTTTATATATATGAGTCTTCATGTACATTCCTTGAGTCTTTATACTATATAGTCTTCGATTCAATACCTGTATAATATCCTGCACTATATACTATGTAACTTGACATAACATTAGTATCCATATTTTAAATGAATATATATTGTTGTTTAATAAGGTAGTTATCATCAAAATCAATAATTAAGGTATTAACAATTGCATGCATTGCTTTCAACGGATGTATCAATATTCCTTGAAATATCTTGACCATTAATCATTTGAGACAAGGTATTAATTATTTTATAATTCAGTACTCACGGTTACAACGTTGTAGCTGCAATTGTATAATACATTGTTTAAGGATTTTCTACTTATATATGATGCAGTCAAGCCGGTTGCAGTGGGAAATTTGGTAATTTTCAAAAATATTTCCTTATTTAGATATTTATTGAGCTTATTAAGTCTTAATTTATAATTAGATAAGATATAATATGTTCAAATAAAACAGATTTTTTTTAACTTCTCAAATTTATTTAAAAGATCGATTTGCCCAAATTTGTATTTGATATATTTGTTAGTATATCCAAACATACTCAAGTATATGTTATAGAAGTGCAAAATTTTATATTCTGTACATAGTTAATAGTGGAAATTAGCCATAAGGGTCTTTTTAGCAAGTGCAATTAGTTTCTAGGACACACAACTGAAATAATTATTTTTAAGGACAAAATGCAAAATAATTAGTTTCTAAGGCCCAAAAACCTATGAAATTATGTCCTTGAAAGTAATTGGACTGCTGACTTTGTCCTTAAAAGTAATTATTCTGTTTACTTTGGCTTTGAAATTAATTTTTACGAATGTGTGTCCTAGAAACTAATTGGACTCTAAAGTTTGTCCTTATAGTGAAATGCCCCTAGTTAATATGTATGTGTATGTGCATTGGGATTTACACCGTAACGGGCACGTTTGCTTTTTACATACACGTTGGTTGTCCAAAACATTAATTGCAAATATACGTGTACGTATATTTATATGTATATTTCAAAAGTTTTTTAAAGCCTGAAACCATTTTCCGTTACCAAACTTATGCCGGGGAGCGTCTACTACCACCCCTTGTTTTGCTTTTCACCTCCCAGTGAATTAAAAAAATTATTTTGACAAAATTGCCCTCAATTCTGTAGCTGTATATCATAAAAATAACAAAAGTTAGGTCTTTAAAAAACCAAGTTCAGAGCAAGCAAGGAAATATAAGAAACCAAGCTTCAAGTGATTGAGGAAATATAAAAAATCAAGCTTCAAGCGAGTGAGGAAACCCAAAAAATCAAGTACGGAGCGAGTGAGGAAAGCTAACAAACCAAGCTTGAAGCGAGTAAGGTAACCTAAAAAACTACGCTCCATTGAAGTGCAGTTAATATGAATTTTTCACTAGTAATACTGCACATGTTTTTTAAAAAAAACCTAGCTTGGTTCAAGCATGGTTTCATACAAAACCTCGCTCGTTCCGTGCGAGGTTTATTACAAATCCTTGCTCGGTCTGAACAAGGTTTCATATGGAACATTGCTCATTCCAAGTGAGCTTTTATATAAAACAAAGCTCAGCCTGAACGTGATTTCTATTTTAAAAACCGACGTTAGAAATTGAAAACAACAGGGTTATTTATGGAATAAACTAATGGTTTAAAAGAAAATAGCGGGATGGGTGGTTTTTCTTTAACTAAGCAGGGTGTGTAAGGCAAATTTCGGTGTGCAAATAGAGCAAACCCTTATGCCGACACTCCTAATCCACGTCGCTATTCATAGAAATTAGAGGATGCGTTAATTGGCGAAATCACGACTCAAAATTTTAATATCATATGCCGACTCATCTCTGCTTTCCTACAACTAGACTGCGATTTTGAGATCTAGCATGCAAGTTAAAGAACCATATGTACTAGTGACAAAACCAAGGTTAATTTTATGAATTCACATGTCGATTTTATGATACATGGTTTAGATAAGATTCTTGCAATTCGATTTTAGGATTCAGTGGTTTGTTTGACATCCCACAGCAATTCAAAGTTATTATCTTTTGGGCATTTGAATACCGGTAGACACAAAAATTACAATCCTTTAGTGCTTAATGTAGATTATATTTGAGGAATCTTCCGATAAAAGTCTATTACTACTGCTCCTCTGTGGTTATACAAGAAAAGGCAAAACTGCAATGGAAGTCCATAGAGATCCAAAGCAATTTTTTGAGGCATGTACGATATGTTGTAGGCACAACAATATTTCAAACTTTACTACCTAATATATAGATTATATCCGAGGTTGTTTTGGCATTTGGAATCATGGTTTGATTTGTGATATATGTGATGGTGCTCAAATTCAACTCATGGGATTAGCTTTTGAAAATCTATTCATTAATATTCCTATGGTTACTAGAATTGGCCCATGCTTTGCATATTGGCTGTTTATGTTATTGTAAACAGAAAGCAAGAGTATTTTTGGAATTTTCAAAAGATGCCGAGTAAATTAGTTCGACGAATTTTCTTTATTACTAATAGAGATAAGTAAACAACTTGGAGAAAAGTGAGATCTGGAATCACCATCCACCTTCAGATTGATGGGCATTTGCTATTGTAGCTTGAATCCCAAAATTAGCAGGACCTTTCATGACTGATTTTATAAAATTGTAACTGCCATTATAGAAGACGGAGTTATGTGTTGGTGGCATATCGAACGTGTGTTCTTACTGAGCGTATATTCATAATGACGATATCAATTACTATATCCTAGTTTTGGCACGACCACGGTTGAATTCAAGCAGGGTATGATTGGGAGTTGCGTACCCTTTTTTTAAGTTTCGATCCTAACCCGGCAGTGAGGAATATTCGAGAAGGGGGTTGTCGGATTCGCCATAATCAAGGGATATGTAGTTGTGAAGAGTTGCGGTTAGAGGAACCACGTGAGACAGTTTTCACTTTTTCAAATCAGTTGGTTTATATGCTTAGAGAAGGTTTTATTCTGAAAGCCCACAAACTTGTTCACATTTGCAAATGGGCTGAAGTTTTCAGTTATGTACGTGTTCGATATCTTGTGCAGGGAAATGAAGACAAGAATTGATTCAAGGAGTTTATATTTTTATGTATTGAAATGTTTTTATATATTTGGTTGTAAATAGATCTATAGCCTTGTTTGCTTGGGCAATTATTCGCGTATACTTTGTAATCTTAGTTATGTTAAAGAAGGAACATACTTTCAAAAAGAAAATATTCTTGTTTCTAGTTGAACCATTTATTTTAAAATTGTTGTCAAATTGTTTTAATACACACACATATATATGAAACAAAAAAAAATAACTATGAAAAAATGGAAATAAACATAAATATTTTACTAAATAAATATATACATATAAAATAAAAAATTAGGAACAAGATCCAGATTTTGAACAACATTAACAACAATAGAAATTAACCATCAAAATCATTATTCTAAATTTCAAATCCAATTAAAAAAAACTCATTAAAATTTCAGACCTATACATGTATAAATAAAAGGTGGACAACAAATACGTATACAAATTCTTTACATCGATTAAATAGCTAGATCTACAACATTATAATGAAAATATAGAAAATAAGACTTATTGATGCCACACTTGAATGCACCTTGATTGAAAAAGTTGCTCCTAGATTTGAAATTCAAGCTCATAGCTTTGTAAGAGATGGAGAACCACCTTTTATTTGTTTAAATCAATTGAATCCCACCAAAATTTCATTTTATTTTTGTTTAATAATTCGGCTAGAAATGGTTCAAAAAAAAAGTCAAAGGTTAAGGTATGAGAGAAAGAGAGTGATTTAGAGAGGAAATAAGGAGTTAAATATGGCATATAGAGGGAATCAAATATTAGTTGCCCCATTTAATTTCTTAACACCTTTCTTTCATATTCTAGATCCAACCTTTGGATTTTCAAACCCTTTTGGTTCATTCCATGGCTGGCTAGGACAAGGCTAGATGGACCCTTCAAATGTTCCAAAACATTTAGCAATTAATTAACTTAAAATAAAATTTACACGTGTATCGATATCGTATATCGATTAACACATATATAACTTTTATATACATACCCATGGCTCCTAGATAATATTAATGGCACTTAATGTTGCAAATAAATAAAAAGTAAATATTTCATAAATATAAGTTAATTCAATCAATTTATAAAAATTTATAAGTCAATTAAATCGTATGGTATTTTGGAGAATCTATTAATGAGGTTATGCGACTCGCATGTATAAATTCAGTCTACAACTGATATCAAACAATTCAAAAATTAGTTTTTACACTTCACTTTAGCTAGTGGTGTGATTGTTTGATCGAATTTATTGCTTGTACATCTTTCTTGGTAAAATCTAATTTTACTGTTCTAAAGCGGTACCTCTTAGTAATGGTTATTTACCGCTATTATTAACACTGTAACACTTTAGGACTTATGTAGTTTAGTTTTAGTCAAAATTCCAATATTGTACACATCCAACTCGGTTAGTTCTTAAACAGTCCATGGTTTTAATAATTACAGTCATTATTAACCAAACTGGTATGGATAGAGACTTTATCTTTGAGTTGACTACAGTTGACCATGATACTAACCTAATATAAACGAGGAGATGAATTCTCTATTGAATGGTATTTTACTTTCAATGCTTTAACTCGAACCCAACTATAATCATTTGATGGGCGACATGCCATGATTTAACTATAATCAAAGCGGAGTATCCACAATGAAATTCAACAGTATTCTCAAGCCGAGGGAATTGTGTAATATCGTCAGTTCAAGATTTCATGTTTGATCTTAGTTATTATCAACCAATAAGAAACTCCTGAGTAAGTCATTCCATTGTTATTTAATAGCTATCAATACATAACCCTTAGTGCTCCTAACAGTCATAAGCAATACGCTCTAAGCATATAGATAGCGATATATACTCTGGGCACAATAATGTATTGACATTTTTTTCGAAACACCTTGACTAGGAATATTTAAAATAATATGCTATTTCATACTATGATAAATTCTCGTGGTTACAAATATTTGTAACGATTATCACATAATATATTATTTATGGATTTTCTAATTGTATATACTTTAAATTAATTACTTAATTAATTGTATCATAATATAACAAAGTATATAATAGAAATTAAATATTTTGACTATGAAAAAAGGCATGTTATAGAGTTAGATATATAAAGAGAGAGTTAGGGGTATGACCTAGGCGCAATGATGTAACTTGTTATGTGTGTGTGTGTGTGTGTGTGTGTAATAAGTTACATAATTGCTCCTAGGTCATAGCCCTATCTCTCTCAATCTCCTATTTGCGCCTGGTGTTAACTATAGAATCTTATTCTCAACCCTTCACTCGATTTTCTAAAAATAATCGAGCTACTCCCTTAGTGAATGGATATGCTATTTTCAATTATCTACGCCATCAATCAACTTTCTTCGAAGTTGATAAATTGCCTTTATCATCCAAAACATTTTGAAATATTTTTTTCGACAACAAGCCTAGTTTCTTTCGTGATATGTTTCAAGACATTGTTATCATATAATAATGCTATGGGATTCTCAACACTTGAAAAGACTCCTAGCTCAGTTATAAATTGTGCATTTAAATAAATTACCCTTAACGATGCTATTCAAGGTGATTGTGACACCATGTATAAATTAATAAGAAATAAATAAAACAGATAAATTAATTAAATAAGATTAGACAAAAAATGTAAATTTTGCAAAAGTCAAAATCTGACCACAGAAGCTATGTCTTTGCGTTCGTGATGAAATTCTGATCAATTTCATAT
This sequence comes from Allium cepa, assembly GCA_030765085.1. Classification (NCBI taxonomy): domain Eukaryota; kingdom Viridiplantae; phylum Streptophyta; class Magnoliopsida; order Asparagales; family Amaryllidaceae; genus Allium; species Allium cepa. Next base: position 506,168,833 of record CM060939.1, read on the forward strand.
ATGATGTTTTGAAAATAGAGCTCAAATGAAAAGTTATGGACATTTGAAGGCCGCCCCAACATATCTAGGCCTTGAATGCGAGACCGGGTTTAAAATAATTTAAATAGAATTCAAATTCAAATAATTCAGTAATTCTTAAATTTGAAATTCGAAAGTGTATAGTAATTAGACTTTAGGGTTATGTAAATGTTAAAATGAACGTAAATGTTAAGAGATAATTAAGAAATATAATAAATAAAAACAACGGTAGAATAAAATACTTCTTAGAATAAACATAAAGATCGACCATTTCTCTAGGGCCAATCGACCACTAGCGGTCAACCGGTAGGGTAGAGGAGGTTGATCGATGGATGCTAGAGGTGGCTAGGGTTTTAACAATTTGAACGTACCGGATTATATTATTGTAAACCAACTTAAATCCGACGATTCTACTGCATTTTAACCACTATAAGTATGAGCCTAGCTCCCTTACTTTTTTTCATAAAATATTTTAGGAACCTAGCGAAGCTCTATCAGTCTCTCTCTTCAGATTCAGAAAAAGGTTCTTTAGGATTTCAGGATACAAATTCTAGATATTTATTACTTTATTTCTAATTTTATTCTCCTTCAATCCTCAACTTCTGAATCTAATATATATATATATATATATGTGTGTGTGTGTGTGTGTGTGTGTGCGTGTGTGTGTGTGTGTGTTTGTATATACAGACACAAATCTCTTGTTGTATATATTAAAAAGAAGAGATCTAAAAGAGAATGTTAAAGGCGTGTCAAATCCAAAAGAGGCAAGCTAAGGGTCTACTAAGAGTGGAAATCTTAGTTTTTCTATTTTAGTAATTGATTAGTATAGTTTGGGTTTGAATATGCTTTGGGGAGTTTTGGTCTGCAAAAACATCATATTATAAACCCCCAAAACTCCTTCAATATGAAATGTCAATTCTGAGTTTAAATCTCGATTGTTTATGTCAAAATAATGGAAATTTTGTAGATTTACAGTTTTTGATAATTTACATTCTATTTCACTTTTTATTTTTTCTTTGAATTTGATTAAAGGGTTTTGAATAAGGAAAAGAATGTTAGGTATGAATAAAACATAGTTTGGACCACTTATTCCCATTAATTATAGAGAAATTCCTTTGTTTATTTTTATATGAAAATGAGTTGAATAGTGCATAAAATTGGAACTGTAAGTTTTTATTATCAATATATTTTATTACTTTGATGTAATGAGTTGAGCTTAAATTTTTATTTTATATAAGTCTATTGATTGGAGTTTTGGCATTGTTTATAATATGGAATAAGACTTGTATAATTATTGAAAGAGTTGACATTTAAATGCTAGTTAGGGAATAAATTCCGCATTCTTAGAAATTAATAGGCACACACATATATAAATTAGTGTAATTAACGTATAATTATAATGTATAATTGCGTGGTCCCCTTAGGCAAGTAATTATTGTTAAAGGCGAAATAAGAAAATTTTCTTATAGAACTTGATTATGGAAACTATGAGATGTGTGATAATATACGTAGAGTGTGATGTAGATTATGACTAAGTTACATGAATGTGAGGTCAGTCAAAAGCACATAAAAGTCTGTCCAGCTAATCTAACTGCCAGCAATGTGACATCGGGTTGATATAAGACATCACCTATAACAAGTAACTACGATGACACGAGGTTAGTACCAAATTCTATAGGATAAATCTGCCTAGCTAATCTGGCTACCAGTATGTATAAATAGTTGAACTAATATGAGACGTCCCCATGGGATACGAGCCATGATATGAAGGACAAGCTTTAGAGATTGAAGGTATTAATTGATTGTGTGAAGGCCCACCTCTTCGCGATTTAGGATGTAGTAAATGGTCCGGGTTATGGGTTAGATATGATAGAGGATATCTCGAAAAAGGGCTTTCTTCAATAGAAATTATTAAGTACCTGAAGAGATTTCATGTAATGTCAGCTAGACAGTTACTAGTGATGAGTCCGCCTTGGGATGGATAGTAAATGACGTGGACCTACCTTAAATAAGGTATTAAATGGTCGGATCCCGCCTAATTCCCATTAAAAGATACTAAGTGAGTTGAGTATTATCTCTTACATTAGTATGACAATCTAAATGATAGATATGGATTACTGGGTTGACAACAAGTTGGTTATGGGTTTATATTTGGAAAGCCTTTTAATTTATGTTTAAGAAAAGCCTTTGGGCTTATATTTGAAAAGACTTATGATGTAGTTAGAATACATAAGACATGTTCCTATTTAAATTATACCACCCTAGTACTAAGACAATAAGGCTCGACATTTTTATTCACCAAACATACGTTGTTCTAACTCACTCCTCATTACAACACAAATTAAGGATAATACGAAAGGCGAAGATATTGATGAGACTTGTGATAGTAGTCTACTTATTTACTTGTTTTTTTCCATGTAGTTGCCGATGTACCCATGAAACGAAAATGATGTTGTAATTTTGGAATATTGTACCATTGATATATAACAGTGATTATGGATACTTTTTATGGTTTCAATGACATTTTGAAGTTTGAATAAAATGGTACTGTTGTTGTTATTATAAATTTTATTCTTCCACCGTGAGATTATGAATGCATAGATAAAAAGCTCTGTATTGTTCTTTTCACTAACCAACCGCCAGCTTTTAGTTAGATCGAAGTTTCAATGGGCCTTTTCTAAGTCGGAATTTAGATCTATTTTGAGGCAGATTGTTACATTTGGTATCAGAGCTAGGTTACCCGTGCAACGGGTATTAGTATACGTATAAGAGGCATACTTGTTACTTTTGATAATGTTTTTCAAAAATCCTACAAAATACAAAAATATACATACTTATTTTGAACATACATAAAAACACTAGGAAAATCTTACTTCAACATATAACACTATCTTAGGAAATGTAGAAGGAAATGATTTTAACTCTAAAGCTAATAAGGCAATAAATCTGCAATAAATAGGATTTACAAGAATTTAATAAAGATATAAATGGACCAATTAAAGAGATTGTTGGGGTAATTATAGAGAGATAATGAAGGCATGATAAGTAAAGATTAGAATGAACAAAAAATGACTTTTAAAGTTGTCCGTTAGGAAAATAATGATTTATTACGGATAATTGATATTTATAGAAATAAGAAATAAACATGTTAAGTAGTAATTAAATATTATAAGACAATATATTTGTAAATATCCGAAAGTAAAATGGGAAGAAGGAGTAAGACAAGCTTTTATAAGAAAATATACATTAATCACCATAAGATGATAACCAAATTTTTAAAGCTTGAGTAGAAAAGTTCAAAAGAGGGAACAATTAAAGTCAATTTCAAATCCCAACCCCATGATAAAGGATTTGATAAAAATAATTTTGAGAATAGCTTTAAATGTTTTGAAAGGATTTTTCAAAGGATTATTAAATGAAGAACGTATGTATCAGTATCATAAGTTGAATTTTTTTTTTAAAAAGTGATTTTAGTCGGCTTTGGAAACATGCTACCCATTATTTTGTGAAAAGTTTGAAAGATGATGTAATTTTAAAAGTGGTGGAACGTTTTACAAAAAATGGTAGATGAATTTTATGAAAAGAAATTTCTAAATCTGATGGTTTGAGGAGATGAAAACGAGGGTTTTCAATTGTGAATTTCGTAGTTTAAAATTTGTTAAATTAAAAAGTTTTCAATTTTTGGATTCTTTATTTTTTTATAAAATAAATGTAAAATAGATTGTAGATTGGACTTGATGATTTTTCTTCTATTTTATAAATACAATTTTTTTAATCTTTCTAAAAAGGGGAATAAATGGAAGTGGAACTTATTAAAAGTAAGGAATACAGAATAAAAGGATAAGAATAACTATGATAGAAGGAACGTTGTCGTATAAGTAAAATACAAAGAATAATAGTTGAAGTAGGAGCTAATTTGTGAGGAGAAATATAAACACTGGTAATACTGGAAGATTTGGATAGAAATAGCATTAGGAATTTGTATAAAATAGGTTCAGTAATCTAGTTAGAAATTAATATGATAGAGGTTATCCTTGTCTACTCCAGTTTTCATTGTTTATGGTTATATAAGATGTTTTTGAAAATAATTTATAATTGGATGGAATTAACTAATGATAATTAATAAATGAGTTGGGATAATTTTGTGAATGTTGTAAGGAAAAGCATTTATATAAGGATGAGAATTTTAATTATTCATTCTTCTATTTAGAATTTATTTGAATAAGAATAAAATATGAGTGAATAATAATGAGATAAATAAATTGAGATTGGTAAGAAAGGGATTGCGAAAGATTTTAGGAGTTAAAATAAGACTTAAACAAAGTTATAAAAAGAATTTGGAGATAATCTGGCTACTAGTAGTGTGATTTTGGGGCTGACGTAAGACATCACATATAATAAGTAACTATGATGATGCGAGGTTAGTCCCAATTCTGTATGGTAAATCTGCCCAGCTAATCTGGCTATCAGTACCTATGAATAATCAAACTAATGTGAGACGTCACCGTGGGATACGAGTCATAATACGAAGGACCTGCTTCAGAGATCGAAGATATTAAGTGGTTGTATGAGGGCCTATCACTTCTTTATATAGGAACTAGTAAATGGTCGGGGTTATGGATTAGGCACAATAGAGGATATCTCGAGAAAGTTCCCGTTTCAATAGGAAGTATTAACTTCTTGAAGATATTCCATACAATGTCAGCTAGATAGTTACTAGTGAAGAGTCCACCTTAGGATAGGTAGTAAATGACGTAAACCTACGTTAAATAAGGTATTAAATTATTGAAGTCTGTCTAATTCCCATTAAAAGGTATTAAGTGACTTGAGTACTATCTCTTACATTGATAGGACATTTTGGATGATAGATATGGGTTATTGGGTTGATAGCAAGTTGGTAATGGATTTATATTTGTAAAGCCTTTTTATTTATGTTTGAAAAAGGCCTTTGGGCTTATATTTGAAAATACTTATAATATAGGTAGAATGCTTATGACATATTCCTATTTAAATTATGTTGTTCAAGTACTAAGATAAAAAGGCTTAAGATTTTTATTTACCAGACTTTTGTTGTTTTGACTCCATCCTCATTACAACACAAGTTAAGAAGGGCGATGTTGAAGGTGGAGACATTGATGAGACTGGTGGCAGTAGTCAATTTGTTTACTTGTTATTTTCTATAGTTTATGATGCACCGATGAAATAAAAATGATGTTGTAATTTTGGAATATTGTACCATGGATATGTAATAGTGATTATGGATATTTTGTTATGGTTTTTAATGACATTTTGAAGTTTGAATAAAATGGGTACTATTGTTATTATTATATTTCTTCCTCCCGCTGTGAGATTCTGAATGCATAGATAAATAACTACGTATTGTTCTATTCACCAACCAACAGCCGGCTTTGATATGGGTCTAAGTTTCGATGGTTCTTTTCTAGGTTGAAATTTAGGTCCATTTAGAGGCGGGTTGTTATAGTGATGTATATAACCTATTGGTTGAGTTGTCCACAACCTATATTTAAAACATTTCCAACTTAAAACTCCTTAATTAAGATTCATCATGAATTTAAAATGGACGTATTCTACTTGATATCACTTATGAAGTTCGAATCAGAATATTTCTTCAAAATGAGTTAATTCTTTCTATAAACAATTCTCTAGTATTTCATAAATACTTGAGAAACACTAAATTATCGTTTGTTGATCTTAATTCGTATTTCATGCATGCATTTTGTATTAAATACATAAGCAAAATGCGATATTGTAGACAACACATTTCGTATGATAATTCCTGTTGCTAATGAATAAGGAATCCATTTTACATGCTCCATATTTAACATTTTACTATGATGTCTGTGTATATCATTTGGGACATTCCCAACAACCATTTATGTTGATTATGAATGACAACTTTTCAAATCCTATACCAAGAATGAAACAACAAAACTAAAATTGATTTTAACATGGGTACATCATTAACAATTAGTAGTAATAAGTTGTTTATTGATAGTTTGGAAATATTTTACTGCCTTATAATGTTCTTTCTTATAGCTACATGCTTCCTCTGTATTTTGACTGAAAATCAAACTATTTGATCCCTCTATCAAAATACTTGCTCAGTTTTGATGCATACCTAACGATACTTTCGTATTAGTTCTTGGATCTTATTATAAACCACAAACTTAGTATCGCTCCTACTGATTTCGAGACACAATGGTCATTAAATGCAAACAGTCTTTTCCAAATCATTATTTAGAATTTTTGCTTCCACTGTATACTAAAACTCAAAATCATATTAAGTGATAATTTTGTGAGTAAAACTCATATTAATTTAAGCATGTTTAATGTTGAATTCTTTTACATTAATTTATCAATAATTGAGATTTACGATGTTATTGCAATCAACATTACTTACTATATAAATGCTGCATTAGCCTTTTTTCTTAAAGATACATTTTCAACCAATGGATAGTATCCCTTTGGGTATAAATTTAAAAATCACATTTTTATAATGTACTTGGAATCTATTCTAGGTTCGTGCTTCATGTCATATAGCAGAGTCAATACCCTTTATAGCTTATTAACAACTAAGGAAGTCCTTTTCTCCATACTGATATGAAACTCGTCGTTTCTCTTCATTGTGCGAGAATTTTTATTAGACATCCTAATGTAATATGTCGGAGGTTTGGTTCATTTCATTTCATCTTTCATAATTTGTTTTATCTTTGGATCATGTCCAAATCCATCTTACTGCCAGTGACTTTTGAAAGAAATTCCTTCGCAATGAAATTAGTGTTTCTTGAAACAACAATTGTTTCTCGTATGATGGGATCCTTTCAAAATGGTCGGCTCTTTAGAAGGAAACCCTTGCTGTAAGACTATAAAGAACTCTTTAGAAAAATGCATTTGGTCATCCTTAACATTTAAGGATATCGAATAAGTTGCAATTTATGTAAATTGATCGAACTGACACTTTAATGATCGAATCCTTTGTAGCTCTTGATCTAGTTGAATACATGATCCCACATTGAGTTTACTTACTTATATCGAATGAACTAAATGTCATCGAAGTTTCAAACATTATGAATCGAGACTATTCACTATATAACATTTATATACGATAGAATATGGATCAAATATTTGTATACTTTTATTAGATAAGAGTTCAAAATTCATAAAAGATAATGCACATCTCAGATAAATAAACATTCAAGCGACTGAGGCATAAATGTTTTACCTTTTGTGTAAATTGGCTCTTGCATGAGTCTTGAAGTGACAATGTGTCAAATGATTTATTGGTAAATATATTTTATATTTCTTTGTCTATCTTAATCTAGTTCATTTGTATATTTAAATAATAAACATTTTATCAATTATATTGGTTGCACAAATTTATCGTAGTAGATTACTTTAACTAGTATAGCATATACTCTTACAATATCAAGAAGGTTACATGTATTCATTCCATTTTTTATAATAAGACTCCGATTAGATTTTTATGTTCTCCAAAACCCTAAGGAAAAAATAAAAAACTTTTGGCTTCTCTAATAAGCGTTAGGACTTGCTTGCCTGGGGATTCCGACCTTGGAGAATATCAAGAAATCATAGACTCGTAAGTAATGGATAACACTTTATTGTTGTGTCATATACAACCTCTAACCCATGATCTTTGCCTAATCTTATATCTAACTTAAGGAATGACAACAAATCAAAAGTATTATTCACTCGTACCCACCATTTCACGAGGGTATAAGTACCCCAACATATATACTAAGGATTCACGATCTTATATATATATAAACGTTTAGTGGCACCCCAAATAGTGGAATACCCCAATTTCTCCCTTATTTCCGCTTAAAGTTTCTATTTAAATAATGAAGTGAGTGGAAAGAGAGAAAAAGAAGCATTATTAAAATAGCAACTTGGGGTGGAAATCAGGGGGCAATTAGGGAGCTTAACAGTTTAAGGTGTCATTGAATGTTTCTTATATATATAATACATTAAGTGATATCTATTTAGGAAACGAGTATTTCTTATGAAATACCCTAGTGATTCAAGTACCGGACACATCTAAAATCATTATATACGTGAAGCATGCATATACTTGTTCCTTAGACCTAAGTTTGGTTTCTTACAGTTCCATTTAAGTCATACATTCATATTATATAAGTTTAATTCATATACAACAGTTTGTAATTTAATTAACATATATAATAGTCTCATGTATATCAAATCATTTTTAATTAATTTTAATTTATAAATTAGCAAACCAATTATTCAGTCTGATTTTTTTTAGATTCAATATTTTCTTTTATTCATCTCAAAAAATTTAAGATAAATATTAATCATAACATTTATTGTTTCATATATATATATATAACACTATATATATATATATGTTTTATTAATTAACTTTTAATTAATCTATTTAACAAGATTTTTATTTAATTAAACAATTTTAATTAAGTACTATTAAATAAATTCGAATTCATTTTACAATTTATCTTAAGCAGTTTAAAGTAATACATAAATACTTACACAAACACACACACACACACACACACACATACATACATATATACATACATACATGCATACATACATACATATCATACTATAACTCTTATAGTTATATATACATACACATATCAACACATATGGTTAATTTATGTTTCAGAAAAATATATAGTTAATTTAATTAGTTAACTTTTATTTATTTAACGTAGTTAATTAAGTTTTAAATATTTTTGGAAAATGTTAATTAATTTTCAAAGAAATTTTGAAAAATATTTTAAAACCTTTTGTAAAACTTTATATTATATTTTAAACTTAACTTTTAAATTTAAAATATATATTAAGTTTTCAAATTGAATTTTGAAAATCACCCTAACACCCAAATCTATTTGGACCTTTACAATTAGACCAACCTTTTGGACTTACTTCCCTTTGGGGTAGACCGATAGGCAGGGAAGGAGAGTACTTGATTGTTCAATCCAAAGCCAAGACATTAATTTTTTAGACATCTATCATGTAGGTAAACTTAATTAATTGGCCTTAAAGTTGCTAATTAGACTGCATAGACCATCCGGGCTTTGATACCAATGATGGAATCGGTTGGCAATAGGTAAATTAGGTAAATCAAAGAACAACTTTATTTAGATCTTTATCGGGTTTATGAAGTCTTAATTTATTACTAGATACGGAATTGAAATCAAGATGCAATAACACAAAATATTCCATCCAAACACCCACTTTATTGATTCACCAAAATTTTGTTTACAATTAATAGAACAAAGCTAAAGTAAATAAAATACCATTGAATCAATAACCAAATTGAGAAAGCGAGCTAATATCTATATGGCTAAAATTTGTGGAAAAAAAGAACAAAGACGAAGAAGGAAAATTTAGCAAATAGATTTTCCACCACACTTTTACCCTCTCTTCTAGTCTCTATTTATATAATCATTTACTTAATGCCCAAGTTAACATTAGATGGCAAAAAATAATTTGATTAGCCAATTAGAGAGAGAAATAAACATACTCAAATATACCTATTAATCAGAGGAAACAAAATCTTCTCTTTCTTTCTTTTGCATATTTATTTCCCCCTACTTGTGATTTTGCATTCATGGAAGAATGAGAAGGAGGTGATGCTTGAAAGAAATCAATAGCTCTTAAAGGAACAACCGAAAGTGAAGATGATGATGATGGTCCAGCAGAACTAGCGCTGATAATAAAGAAATTCAAAAGGTGGAATTGCAGATATGGAAATCCAGCTCTAAATCAACAATTGAAAAGCAGAATAGTCAAAGTACTAGGCAACCCAAAAGAGCAGGAGATCATTTGTCACAAGTGCAACAAACCCAGTCACATCAAGCCCAATTGTCCTCAGAATCGACCCGGCCAAGAAAAGAAATCAAAAAGGAGAAGTTTTGCATCTACATGGAATAAAAGTGATGATGATTATAAAAGAACTAGCAGTGAGAGTGAAAAAGAAGATCTGTGTCTCCGAGGTGACATAACTGGTAGTGATGATGATGAGCCAAGCGAGGTATCAAAAGTCGCACACTCAGAATTACGTATATATTTTCACAAAGTAAATGGTTGTTTTGAACGACTTAGGAAAAAGTATGCTAAAATTGAATCTCAAATAGACAGTTTGATGGAATTAAATAAATAACTTGTTCATTTGGTTAAAAACTATTGAACTAAAAGCCCTAAGTGTGATAAGTGTCTATCACTTGAAGAAGAAAATAAAAAAAATAGAAATTAGAATCAAATCACTTGAAAATGAAAATTTGATTTTAAAAGAATGTGAAAATTCTAGGAGAGAGAACTCTATTAAAAAGTGCAACAATTATGGAATGAAAATGAATTTCTCAAAACCCAAGTCCAACAATTGTCTACAACTTTAGGAAAATTTTCCAAAAGTGAAAGATCATTAAATATGGTATTAGGGAGACAAACCAATATTGTTAAACAAGGACTTGGGTATAATCAATCTGAACGTGCTAGAAATGTAATTAATCAAGTTAATTCAAAGTGCATGATATGTAGAAAACTGGACACGATCACAATATTTGCTGGTATAAACCCAAACATGTGAAAACCATACCAATTTGGGTTCCAAAAGGCACGAATATAAAATCACTTAAAGTCAAACAAATCTGGTGCCAAATGGAACAAATATAAATTGTTTTAGGTCTCCACAAACTTATTTTTCAAAATCTTTTGCCACTAACAACCATGGACCTATAAAAAAAATAGGTTGAAAAATCTTTTCTCGTGTAGGTGTGGTGGTAGGCTAAGGAATAACAACAATGTTACTTGGATTCTGGCTGTTTTAGGTACATGATTGGATACAAATCAAAGTTCCTTAGCCTAGTACAAAGGTGGCAGAATCACAATGGGCAACAACGAAAAATTATTGACAAAGGTAAAATAGGTAATGGTACATTTATCTTGAACGATATATTAATGTGAAAATCTGCACCATAATCTGATTTAATTCAGCCAGTTATGTGATAATGAATATTGATTTTGATTCTGACTTATGCAAAATTGTTGACCAAATTATATTTTTATGCCGAGAACATTATAAGTACATCTTGAATTTTTAAACTACTTTCATATAGATTTGCTTGGATTGATGACGGTATTTTATTGATTGATGATTACTCAAGATACATGTAGATATATTTGCTTATCTCACTGCTTCTGGATCTGAAACTATGTTCACTATTTGTTTATTTACACGGCTTCAATTCAGTTCCATTTAAAAGCTGTTAAAAATGATTTTGAGGTATTTTGTTGCACACTTCACGATTCGGTCTATACATCAATCTAATGATAATTTTGAGTCAAAGGGATATTCAGATGTAGATAACACCGGTAATCTAGTTGATAGAAAAATTACTAGTGGAACGAGATTTATGTTGAGACATTCAGTAGTTACATTATTTTCAAAGAAAATATCTGCATATTTTTCATTTCAACTAATATTCATATAGGAGATTTTTTCTTATAAAACCCCTTCCAGAAAATCGGTTTTGTTGACCTTGTTTCAAATTAGTCATTTTAGAAAATTTGAACTTATAATTACTTTTGAATTTGATTCTAAATGACTACATTAACTAATCTGACTCCCCACTGATTATCGAAAAGATAAATAGTGATCGAAAAGTGATGAGTGTTGTATTAATCATTTATTATAACTTGAGACATTATATTTAGTAAATTTCTTTAGAAATTTAAACAAAATTTATAATAACTTTTGATGGGTAAAAATTCCATGAGCATCTCTATTTCTATCATATTTCCATCGACCATCACTCATCAAAATCCAATATAGTATGCCAATATGTGGCATTTTAGATGGGAAATCATTCGATTTTCATATTATTATATTTTTAGAAATAAAAAAAATCCAAAGTATTTACCCTCATTTAAAAGTCCTCACGGTTATGCATAGGTGAATTACTTGGAATCTTTGTATATGTGCTTCGATGCTCATTCAAAAGTCCTCACGGTTATGCATGTATGGAACACATATCAAAATTAGTTATTAAATAGACAAGTTGATTCTAATCCCATTTAAAAGCCCTCACGGTTATGCATGGTTAGAAGATGCTTGAAATTCATTTTTATAAAAATTTCGGAATACTACTAATCTCATTTAAAAGTCCTAACGATTATGCATGGTTAGTAGATATTCAAATTTCTGATATAAATATACCACAAATAGACACAGCTGTATGGTTTTACATCACCCCTATCATTCTAAAGTGGAATATGGGCCTAATAGAGTATTTATAATTTTTGTTTGATTTTTTATTGAAATTTAATATTTATACTCGATTGGGTATTAATGTGTATTAATGTCTATCACTGTCTAACACTATTACTCTTTTGCTAATAACAAAATGGGGAGATAAAAGTTAAGATTTTGGTAAATAAAGGTCCAATATTTTATTATGTATTTTCTATTTTCATCTAGGCTCATTTGCGTATTTTTATTTCTTTTTCATGCATATAAGAAGGGGGAGCTTTGTTGTAGAGAGGGAACATTCAAATAGGGGGAGCAAATAGAGTTCATCAATGACCAAATACATTTAATAAACTCAAAATCTTAAATATATGTTTGTTATCATCAAAAGGGAGAGATTGTTGAATATGCTAGTATATGGTTTTTGTTTGATGATAATATATATATATATATATATATTCATTTAAATTTATTTGTTAATGTACTATATTATTTTCACCTAATTAAATAATTATTTGCTGAATAAAATAAATAACACAGAATTTAAATTCAAACAGATATTTTATTCAAACAAATATTTATTACAATTTTGAATAGTACAAATTTGAGCTCTTACTATATACACAATTTCCAAACAATACAATTTCAAATTACAACAAGATTTTTCAATATTGTTATATACGTTTGCACCTCACTACACATCACTCGTATTTGATCTTCAACTCTATTCTAGGTTCAATCTAGCATCTGAGTTATCCGCAAAATACACGCTGATGCAGTAAAATTGAAAAGGAAATATTTTTGCAGTGTGAAATAAAAGGTGTATTTTGAAAATGTTATTTGCCTCAGTTATTTGGGTTGTTCGTCATTATATTTATGTTTAATTCATCATACACGAACAACCTGTGACATGCACAGTGTATCACTGTACATGCCACAAAGTCATGCGCACCGATATACACTTGATAAAACTGTAGGGACAACTGAGCACTAGGTCAAACCCAAGCCAAAGCTAGGTTCAGCTCAGGTGCAATAACAAACCAATGGGTCAAGACACATAAAACAGGCCTCGACCAAAAATTCAGTGAGTACACATGAATAACATTCGAGTTAAAATAAATACTAGAGCTAGCATATCAGACTGCAACAAGATAACAATGGTGCACATGCATATATAGTTCAAAACTACTCCAGACAGAGATGTGCAAAATGAAACCAGATATATACATAAATGTATGTGTGCATACAAGTGGAGATGACACTGCAGCTACCAATTGAACACGGTCAATGGTTCAAATGGTCAAACTCTACATATACATTACAATTAAGTGAATCAAACTATACTAGACCAGAACATGCACAAGAGTGAAAACTGTAGTGTAACTTGAAGACCAATTCGAGCTAGTATATCAGGTCCATACACATAAAGATACAAATGTACAAAACCAAGTGCAAGCTCAACTGAATCAAGTGCAGACTCTACATATACAAAACTGATTCAATCAGAGACCTGATGAAGTGCAACACCAGAGAGATGACGAAGTTAACATGTATGCAACAGAGTGAAAAGCAACAGACTCGGAGTAATATAAAGACCAGACTACAAAATGATCAAGTAGAACATGTAACCAGACATCATCCTCATCAATGGATCAGAGTAGAGAGCAGTATAACATGAATATATACATGCATGGACATACATATGCAGTGACACCAGAGGCAACAACAAATAAATGGTCAAACTACATAACAATGCATAGAAGACTACATGAACACACATGATGCAATGCAATGGCAGGTTTTACAAGTGGAAATGACTAGCTCACAAAATTGCAAACTACAATAGAAGTGTAGTCACATAAAGACTCCAAGCAGACCATAAATGAAAATGTACACAATTTGACATGCTCAGTTCACATGAAATGTTACACCGATACCAAAGACTACAAGTGCACAAAACATCATAGCAACAAGACTCAAGTGAAATCGAGTTCAATATGCAAGAAAACTACTTGACTGGAATGACCAACAGATCAAAGACCAGTGAACAGCAAGTGGAACAAGACCACCAAACCTGACTTAGCAACATGAACTACATGAACTGGTTTAAAGATCAGATACAGTAAAACTGTGTAGCCGACCGAAGTTCTTGGTGTTAACATCAGAGAAGCAAATTCAAAATCAAAGTGACCTAAGTCAATAGGGAATAAAGAACTAAATCAATGTCAAGCCAAAAATCAAAGCCGTGATGACCAAGAAAAAATCGAACAAGCTAAAATCAAATCCATGGTGACCAAGCAAGCATAACAAAAAATATAAAAAATTGAACCGGTTAGAGTCATCACCAACAATCAAGAAAAATCGAACGACTAAACTAAAATTATTAGACGATTTCAAAAATATATTCGAATGCAAATTTAGGGTTTTCAACCCTATATAACCTGTTAACATCATAGGCAAGAAAATCATTCGATTTCAAGCAACAACAGAGAAGAATAAAACATTCAACTCGAATCAAAGTCGAGAATAATTAATAATCAGAAAAAGGCATTCACATACCAATTCACACATCAATCGAACTCAATGAATTAAAGCAGCCGAAGCAAATCAAAGAGACACTCGATCAACATAGCAATCAACGTGATGACATCAATTTGATCGATCTATTGAAATTGACGAAGCCCTATTTTTCTCAAGAGGAATAAACGAGAAGAAGACAGTCATTTTTCAACGCAAGAGATACGACCAAAAATATAAAAGGGAAAAGAGGGATATTGTTTATCACTTACTTATTTTGGGCCGGCATATTTTAATTGTCTTTGGGCTTCTATTTTTAAAATAGGGTGTTTTAATGTTTTTAGTTGTTTTTAATTTGTATTTCTTTTTTAAACTTTTGTAAATTCTAGTCGTATGACTAGGGGACGAACTACGGTGTTGTAGTTCGAGAATTCGCAACTCAATGGCTGAGTTGTGGCAGGGTTTTGACCGTAAAGTTAGGTTAGTCGATAGCGGGTGTCACGAGTTTACGTGTGTAAGCGTCTAACTAGTTAATTTCTAGTAGAAACCTTGGGGGCAACACGTAGGCAGGGTTTTGCCGATGCTAGGTAAATCTGCGTTGTTCTATTTATGCTTTTAATATTCTGCTATTACCTGTGCTGCTATTATTCTGCTATTATCAGTGTTGCAATTATTTTATATACTTCCTCATTAAATTTTTATAATTAACAGTATCACCCTATTCACCCCCCTCTAGGGTGAAATCGATCCTACATATTATATATGTGTGTGTGTGCGCACAAGAGAATGAAAAAAGTTGCAATCACTTCGAACAACCTTCGTTCGTTAAACAGTTGCTAATCAGAGAACCAATTCCCAGTCACAATTTTACTTAACATTAAGTTACATATATATGTAGGTAAAATTTGAAAATAAATTTAAAATCATTTTTAATTAATTAAATGGATTACATTTGAATTGTAAAATCATGTAAATTAATACTAACAATTATTTACATAAATCGATATTATATTGACAAAGCGATATCGATTTTCCTTATAATTTCAAATTACTTTTATAAATTTATAGAACCATTATAAATCATTCATTATTACTTTATAAATAATTAAAATGAATTATTATCATTTTAAAACAATTATTTGAATAATTATAATAATTATTAAGTCATTAAATCTCATTTAATTTCATAAATCAATTATAAGGGCATTACTGATGATGTCATAAATAAATTTAATTTTCCAAAAATAAAATAAATTATTGTATTTTATATTCTTATTCAATTATAAAAATAAGTGTATGTATCCAGCTCCATGCATAACGTTTTACGATTATAAAGCTGTTTATCGATAAAATGGTTTTCGGCCATTTTATCGATTTAAATTTCGAGGAAAATATTTTTGTAAATATTTATTCAAAATAGGATTATTATTATTCATAGCCACTCAAAATAATATATTCTTTGTATTATCAACCTTTTATTTGAATAAATTTAAAAATAAATATAATTTATCAAAGTGTTAAATTTGCGAGTCGTTATAGACTTCCCATTTTAAAAGAATTTCGTCCCCGAAGTTACCCAAGACAAAACCCAAAGGTTTTGCCCAGAATATTTATTTTTAAACTTACAGAGTACGATGTATATGGATCATCCATACGCAATGTCTAATTCAATCTTCTATTCGAATTCATAATTTTACTTCTAAACTAGCATTGATCCCCCGATCCTTTAGTGCGGACTCTGACCGAGATTTTTGATCAGAGCTTTAGTTCATCCTTGCATAGCTCTCAACTATGATAGAAAACTCAAGTATCCAACCATAAAACCTCATCAATGTTTGTCATCAAAAATCGAGTGATAAATAATTTTTCAGATCAATGTGAACACCTTAAAATTCTACACTCGGATCTTTGATTAAATCGTGCGATGAAATAATCCACATACTTCATGTGTATTTATTTACCTTTCAAATTTTTTTATGAAAATACTTCATAAAAATTTCATCTTTTATTCAAACTTTTATAAAGTTACTTCTTTATACATAACCCTTTTTCATTTTTATTTTCAAATATTTCTGCTTAAAAACACATGTCTTTTCAGAATGCAATTCAAAGGGTTTAAAAAAAAATGTTGCTAAAACATCGTTCACTACAAACCCGAAACCATTCATTAATAACTTTAAACATTTATTTTAAAGATCAGAGCATACCCATGCTTATCAATTAAGATAATACACTTTGATAAAAATTGACAGCCATCAACTAATTTATCAACTAATAATTCACATTATGCTTTTTAACTTTAGAAAATTATATTGATCGAGTTACTCAAAAATGATACTAAGGAACTGGGTAGTACCAATAGTATCACACATTTCCTTAACAAGAAGGAGAATACTTAAGAGAAGTTTTTACCATCAAAACACATCTCCTGCCCTTTTTTAGTTACTTTCGAGCCACTCGAATTACTTAATCATAAGATTATTTTTCGTTTTCAAAATATTACTTTAGAAATAATACTATTATTATTCCTTTTCCAAATATCATTTGAAAATTCCTTTCAAAAATACTGGAGTTAAAATTCTCAAAAATTCCTTTAAAAAGCACGTTTTATAAATCCAATTCATAAAAACATTATTATTTTATCTTAAATAAATTTATCTTAAATAAATTTATCTTAAATAAATTTATCTTAAATAAATTCCTTTAATCTTAAACCAACATTATTATTTTATCTTAAATAAATTCCTTTAATCTTAAACCAACATTATTTTTTATCGAATACTCCATAGTCAAATTGTGAAACTAAATTCACGAGGTGTTCATATTTAAACTTTTAAATTAAACAACTAATTAATCAATGATAATAACTGAGTGTTTTCATTTTCTTAATCAAATAACTCTATTCAATAATGTTTTTTATATTCAAAATATAATTCTAGGTAAAATTATTTTAACTACAAATTTTCAAAACCAAAATCATTTGTATATATCATTAACAAATACATGCTCATATGTAATACTCTCAAACTCATTATAGGGTATTACTAACCCTATCTCTAATGAGTTACTCTTCCTAGGGCATTACTAACCTCAACTCTGACGCGACTTTACCCTACCAAAGCCAAGGTTCTCCCTTATCCTTGCACTCTGATACCAAATGAGATGACCCACCTCCTCGATCTTCGAAAATTGACACTAATACATCCTCGGTATTCACATGCCGCAAATCCAAATGCCGGAGAGGCGGATTATCGTGGGTAAGGTAATACCCAAGATTTTCGATAACATTATTTAGGAGATCTAGTTAGATAAACTAAATAAAATAATTTATTAATTAGGGGATCGAGATTTGATTTATTTAAGGTAGCCCTGCCTTTTTAAACTAATGAATTAAAAGGGGTTTAAAAAGAATTAGAGGAGAGGTATTATGGAAAAGAGGCCATTCCTATATCACCTTCCTTAGGCCGTGTGTTATATACACATTCATTTCATTTCAAAATTTTCAAAATTAAGGCCGGCCACCATTAACAAGGAAAAAAGAAGAGGAAACTAAAGAAAAGCTAAAGGATAAGCAAACTCAAATCAAACTCATTCAAATCTCAAATTCCTTAATCTCTAAAGAAAAGGTGAATAATGTTTACATCTCTAAATTTATATTGGTTTCGGTTTTAAGATTAAACTTGAATATTTGCAAAGGTTTGCCATGTTTTTGAATGATAAAATGATTATATATACTTGTTGATGATTTATTAATGTTCATATAGATTTTATGACATGTTTTAAGATGAAAACCCTATTAAATGTTCATATAGATTTTATAGAAAGGTTTTTTTTTCAAAATTATTTAAATTTCCAAATAAGGAAAGTCGAAAGTATTTTTGAATATAAAATTCTAGCCACAAATCATATTTAGACAAATAAGGAAGGTTGGGTACAAAAGAACTATTTTAAAGTACAAATAAATAGTTTTTCTACTATTTCAACTCCTTCAGCGAGAGGTTCCGCCTCCATTCCAAACCTTTCGCCAAAGTCGAAAGGTATCAAACCTTTTGACTAGGTCAAATAACCAATACACATGGTATCAGGTAACTGGAATGTAGTGAATTGGAAGGAATCGAAAGGATTAGGGACAAAAGGTAAGAGCTTTCGAAGGAGATGAAACTTTGTTTTGGTATAAAGGAAAATATGCCTGCTAGCTTTCGACAAAGTGCTTTCGACAATGTCAAATGGTTTAAAAGAAAAATATTTCGATTCGTTTGCTTTCTTGTTTTAATTGAAACATTTTGAAAGGTCGAAAGGTATAGCTTTCGACAAGATTGAAAGCATAGTTGTCGCTTCCAAACCTTCCGACCAAGATGGAGTCGAAGGTAATCTTTTGTCTCCTAAAATTTGCCGCCTCTCCATTGATTTTGAAGGGTTGGTTCCAACATCAATGCTTTATTGTTTTCTAATGTCTTTGAAAGGTTTTGTAAAGGTTTTAAAGTAGTTGCTTTCGACTCCAATATTTTTCTGATCCTTTTGCTCAACTTGAAGGCATAATCCAAATGTTTTAAATCGAAACGTTTTAAAGGTTTCGAAGTAGTCAACTTTAAATGGTTTCGAAAGGTTTCCACTTATTTTAAGTTTAACCCTATGTCTTCAAAAGGTTTCAAGCTATAATGATTTCAAAAGGTTTATCAATGATTTCATAGGGGTGGTTCCCTAGGCTTTTGAAAAAGTCGAAAGATAGGACCTTTCGACTTAGTCGAAAAAAACCTTCTGGCAAGGTCGAAAGGTATGGTTTTTCAATGTTTTTGGAAGGTTAAAGTTCAAAGATTTAAAGGCGGATGTCATACATTTTAAAGCTTTTAGAGAAAAGGCTTTTATTAATGGTTTTGAAGGAGTTACTTCAATGATTTCAAAAGGTTTTATTAAAGGTTATGAAGGGTTGCCTTCAACGCTTTTGAAGGGTTTTATTAATGATTTCAAAGGAGTTACCTTCAATGTTTTCAAAAGGTTATTTAAATGTTTTAAAAAAATGTTTCGAATATAATAACTAGGTAGATAGCCTAAGTGTTTTAAGTTAAAAAGGACTTTAACTTATTTTAAAAGGATAGATAATCTTTATTGAACATCGTCAACATTATTTTGAGTAAAGTATATATAACATGACAAAAATAGCTTAGAGTAAAGCAAAAGATATATTTTCCTTGTATATATATGATTTGATGGACTAAATCATTTTGAAAAGGTTTTCAAGGAATATTTAAAGAGTAGTTAACCTAAAAGAAAATTTGGAAAGTTAGCTCATTTAAATTCGGACAGTCGGTCCATTTTGAAGGCAGCCAGCTCAAAGGGCAGTTAGTCCAGATAGCGGCAGTTAGCCCAGATACGAACAGTTTGTTCATTTGTTCGCATATTGGACCTTGCTACTTATTAAGGACCGTTAGTCCACCATTTTCTTTACCTGTTTGGATAGATAGCCCATTATTAGCATAAAGAAAATTGCTATTTTGGTATAATTAGATTTTAGGATAGTTAGTCCAGTAAAGAGAAGATAGCTCAGATTTTAGACAGTTAGTCTATTATTTCTATTTTGGCATAATGGATGTTGCTATATTATTATAATCAGTTGATTAACTATTTTGGTTGTAGGAAAGGATTTGCAAAATATATGTTTTGAAAAGAGATATTAGTGAGAGGAAACTCGTTCCGCTAAGCGGCGTAGTCTCACTATATATCAAATAAACGGAGATGTAACAGAGATTATTTATACCTGGCTTTATGTCTGACTTGAAGTTTTTGTTTCACCTTAAACTCTTGGATTCTCAAAATTGATTTGATAAGCCGAGGGTTTAGGTTTTCTAGTTTAGCAGATTTTGGTGAATAAAGCATCCGAAGACGAGCAGGTGGTTGACGGATAGCTAAATTAGGAATTCTATTTTTAAAAATTGTTTCTGCTGTGTATTAAGATAGATATGTTTATATTGCTTTGATCATCCAATGGGGCATCTTCATATGTCTCTCTTGGCTTATTATTGTAATTTATATTTGATCATTGCTTGGGATTACGTTTGAGGATTTTTGTAACTTGGTATGATATTATTTGAAATGTAATTACTAAAATTATTGCATTTAGAAATATGTGATTTTATTCATATTCAAGTGCTTCTGATATTATGGATACCATTAACATTATTGTATTTCTTCACCGGAAGTTAATACTGTGGATGACTATAGCATCCATAGCCCTTAGCTTTTGGCCTTCAGATACAGGATGTTACAACTTAGTATCAAAGCGTTGGTTTATGAAATTTTTTACTAAAAATTGGTTTTGAAAATAAAATTCCAAAGAAATTAGAGTAAGATTTGGGGTGGGTTAACACTATAGTAACGTGCTAATATGTTGCATATATAAGTATGCGCTTTATCTCCATTCATCTATCTTCGATTAGGTTATTTATCTGTACCTCATGAGATTTTAATAAAATATGGATGGTAGAAGAAGCAGAGTTAACCAAGGAGGGGGAAGCATCGAAAGGAATGCTGGACCTAATGCTGAGAGAAACCAAGATCAGGCACAGGCAGAGAATGTTGGTGCTGAAGTCTCGCAGGTCGGAATGGAAGCCGTGTATCAGATTTTCAGGAATATGATGTAGGCAGGAGTTGTAGCCGGAGTGTTAGGAGTAAATGCTGCAGGAGTAGGTCTTTCAGAAGTTCCAGTAGTTAATCATTTCGCTAAGATGAGTGGTGATTATGTGAAGCTAGGAAGGAAGTCGTTTGTGGGAACGGAGGATGCCATTAAAATTGAGAACTGGTTATTACACTGCGAAAGGATTTTTGTAGATTTAGGGCTCAGTGGTGCGTAGAAGAGGAGGTTGGCATCCAGGCAGCTTCAGGGAGCCGCATTGCTCTGGTGGAATAGTGCAATGGTGACAGTACATGAGGAGACTGTAACTCGGAGGATTTCAAGAGGAGATTCCAGGAGAGGTATATGTCTATAATGGCACAGTCAGCTTTGATTAAGCAGTTTGCTGAATTGTAGTAGGGTGAGATGTTAGTTGCTGAGTATGCTAGGAAGTTCGAAGGGTTAGCCCAGTACATGTATGCTTCATTGGATATAGCGTTGAAGCAGAATGAGAAGTTTATCAGAGGATTGAAGCTGGATTTGGCTAGTGTTACTTTGTCTCAGCTTAAAGATCCTTCTGATATTGTTGTAGAGATGGCTTTGAGACAGGAAGAAGTCCTTGAGTCTCTAGAGAAGAGCAAGGCAAAAAGTATCTAGGTTTGGTAGGGCCAAAAGAGGAAGTTCTTTCCCAAGAAAGGTTCTCAGAAGGGTAGAGCAGCAAAGAATGTAAAGTCTGAGGTAGTCTGCTATAAATGCGACAAGAAATGGTACTTTGCTAATGAGCGTCGCTAGGGGAAAGCAAAGGAAGCAGCTAAGGGGAAGAATGTTAGGTGCTATAACCATGACTAGATAGGCCATTATAAGAACCGGTGCAAGGAGTGCATTAGATATGGTAAGGGCAAGGTGTATGCATTGGAGCATGTCGCTTGTAAGCCAACAGCCCAGGGTTAGGGGAAGGCAGTTCTTGGAGGAACTCTTCAGATTCATGGTATGTCTGTTAGCATTTTATTTGATACTAGTGCATCACATTCTTTTATATCTAGATGTTTGATAGATAAGCTTAACTTTGAACCCACTTATTTAGTTACTTCTTACAGGTTGCGAATTCAATAGGAGGGTATGCAGCTCTAGGGTTGAGGTGCGACCAGTTTGAGTTTGACCTATTAGGTCATACTTTTGTGTGTAGTTTGCATGTGTTTGATTTTGTGGGGTTCGGGATTATCCTTGGGATGGATTGGTTCAGTGAGTACGATGCTAAGATATTTGTCAAGGTAGGAAGATATCTCTTAAACACCCGGATTGTAGCGACCGGATTATCTTTACTGTAGAAGGTTCTAGCGGTGCAGTGTTTGCCTTATTGGGTGCTTTGAATTTAGATGATGGGTTGAGCCGAGTTTTGTGGTTAGAGAATTCACTGATTTGTTTGAGCCTATAGTTGGGTTGCCACCGAGTCAAGCTATCAAGTTTCAGATAGATTTAGTTTCGAGAGCCGAACCAGTCAGTAGGCCGCCAAGCAGAATGGCCCCTTCAGAGATGAGGGAGTTGAAGGTGCAGTTGGTGGATTTAGAAGGCAAGAGTTTTATCAGGCCGAGCAGTTCGTCGTGGGGAGCAACAACAGTGTTTGCTAAGAACCCGGATGGATTGTTGAGGCTATGTACCGATTATAATTTTGGGATTTAGATGGTTAGAGTTCATGGCCGCTTATGATTTTGGGATTGAGTACACACCAAGGAAAGGCAACAAGGTTGCATATGCACTTAGCAGGAAGCATTAGAGTGCAGGTTGGCCATAATGGTTGAGTGGAAAGATTTAGAATCATTTGCAGATTGCAGGGTGCAATGGAGATCCGAGGCCGGGTCTAGTGGAAATATAGTTATATTGTCTTGTTTGGAAGTTCGACCAGTGTTGATCGAACAAATTTCTTCAAAGCAGATGGAAGATCCAGTGTTAGCTGGACAGATCAGAAAGCTAAAGGAAGGAACCAAGATCGATGACTTGAAAGATTTCAGTCTTGATCAGAATGGGACAGTGAGAAAGAAAGGAAGATTATGTGTTCCGAGTGTAGGAAACATAAGGAAGGAAGTCTTAGAAGAATGCCATTGTTCGAAGTTCAATATACATCCCGGAGGTACCAAGATCAACATATGAAGAGGAGTTTCTACTAGGAAGGAATGAAGCGAAATACTGGTTTGTGTGTAAGGCAGTGCTTGAATTGCCAGTAGGCAAAGGCTGAACACCAGAAACCAAGTGGTTTGCTTCAGTCGTCAGATATTCCAATATGGAAGTGAGATTCTATTTCTGTGGACTTCATTAATGAGTTGACAAGGTTGAATAGGGGTAATGAAAGTATATGGGTCATAATGGACAGACTGGCCAAGAATGCCTATTTCATTCCAGTTAGGTCAACTAGGACGACACCTGTTTTAGGAAGATTGTTCATGAAGAATGTAATTTGCTACATGGAGTTCCTAGCAGTATAGTTAGTGACAGAGATTCCTTGTTCACTAGCAGGTTTTGGAAGAGTCTGCAGGAATTTTTGAGAATCAAGCTTAGGATGAGTACCGGTTACCATCCGCATATAGATGGGAAAACAGAAAGAGTTACCAAGATCTTGGAAGATTTGTTAAGAGCTTGTGTTCTTGATTTTAGGGGATCATGGAAGGACCATCTAGTCGAGTTTTCATATAACAACAATTATCAGACTAGTATTGGGATGACACCATTTGAAGCTTTGTATGAAAGGCCATGCAAATCTCCCGTTTGTTGGTTGGAGACCGGGAATAGGTTGATTCTTCGTCCAGACCTGGTTAGAGAGGCTGCGGAAAAGATTGACGTTATTCGGGCTAGAATGAAGGAGGCTCAGTCTAGGCAGAAAAGTTATCCAGATAGGAGACGGAAAGATTTGGATTTCTTAGTTGGAGACTAGGTTTTCGTCAAAGTACCATCGATGAAGGGTGTGCTTAGATTTGGGAAGTCAAGGAAGTTATCTCATAGGTTCATTAGACTTTTCCTATTCTAGAAAGAATTGGAAAACTCACGTATAGACCGAGCAGTTTGGCAGGTGTACATGATGTTTTTTATATTTCTCATCTCAGAAAGTGTGTTAGAGACCCGGAAACTGCTATTGCACCGACAGTGCTAGACGATTTAGTGGTAGTACCGGACTTGATTATAGTGAGAAAGCCAGTTTGCATTATTGCGAAAGATGAGAAGAGGCTTAGAACCAAGATGGTCAGATTAGTCAAAGTCCAGTGGAGTGACGATGCAGAGACTGTACTTGGAGGTTGAGAGCAGGATTAGAGATACATATCCTGACGTATTTGATGGTATGTTTTACCATCTTGTTTGTTTTATAGGCCTTACTGTAATTTCGAGGACGATATTCTTTAAGGAGGGTGTCTGTAACACCCAATATTTTTGATAACATTTAGGATATTTAGTTAGATAAACTAAATAAAATAATGTGTTGATTAATGGATTGAGATTTGATTTATTTATGGTAGCCGTGCCTTTTTAAACTAATGAATTAAAAAGGGTTTAAAATGAATTAGAGGAGGGGTATTATGGGAAAGAGGCCATTCCTATATCACCTTCCTTTGGCCGTGTGTTATATACACATTCATTTCATTTCAAAATTTTCAAAATTGAGGCCGGCCATCATTAACAAGGAAAGAAGAAAAGGAAACTAAAGAAAAGATAAAGGATAAGCAAATTCAAATCAAACTCATTCAAATCTCAAACTCCTTAATATCTAAAGTAAAGGTGAATAATGTTTACATCTCTAAATTTATATTGGTTTCGGTTTTAAGATTAAACCCGAATATTTTGCAAAGGTTTGCCATGTTTTTGAATGATAAAATGATCATATATACTTGTTGATGATTTATTGATGTTTATATATATTTTGTAACAACCCGAAATTTAACCCGTAATAATTAATTTGTTAATTAACTTAATAATAAAATAACTTTGTGAAATTACCAGAATTGAGTCACGAGAGTTGCACCACTGTGTCTGTCGTAATTTTATGGTTAATTTCCATGTATAGAACATCAAAAATCGAGCTAATATGCAAAGTTACAAAATAAACATAATAAGCAAAAATATATCGGAAAAAAAAATACATGGTCAGGTCGACCGGCTAGCTAGGGGGCAGTCGACCCATCTTGTAATATGGCAGGCAAACGGATGTTAATTCATTCGAATGAATGAGAAGCATCGGAACACGTCGTTTACACCTTTTTGTTTAATCCAGTCCCCCCGTTTCTACATCCGATGGCTCATATTCGGCCTATGACATGTTTGCATCTTATTCAATCTTCAAATCCAACGATTCGATATCCATTTGTACACATATAAATAGATACTAGACCTAACACTTTTTCTCATTCTAGATTTTCTCCGCTTGAGTTCACCTTTTTAGGAAGGACGCTAAAAGGAATAATTTTTCAAGGAGAGAATATTTTTAATGAAAATTATTTTACAACTCCAAATGGATCTAGGAAGACCAAAGGAAGAGCTTAGGATAGGAGGTGAGTGATTGTAATTATTTTAAGATTTCTTTAAGTAACTTAAAATAATAGGGTTTCCTATAGTTGTGGTTTTAACTACGATATTTGGAACAGCCTTTTTCGATAATTGTTTACAATTTTTAATTATTTTCAGTCTATTCAGCTATTCCTTTCAGTAATTTTAGTGTTATTTCTGTTAATTATAAATTATTACTGTTAAGCATAGCTTTTTATTAATTTACAGTCTATTTACAGTATCTAAGTTTATTTACTGTTGTTTATTTCTTATTTACATCTTTTCTGTAACGACCCACCTTTCATTCCATAGAAAGACGCATCATTAAGAAGAAAGGGATAGAAAAGAGAAAGGAAAGAAAAGAAAGAAACAGACAACATCAGAATCTCACAGCGGAACGAATAAATTATATTATATCACATAAAACATTACATATTATCATATACATCAGAGTTAAACAGCTAATACAACACAAACTAGACAGTTATAAACATCTGTCTAGCCATTACAATTCAAGTACATCAGAGAGAACAGACACAACACAAACACAGTGGAACCACTATATATATCTATACGCTGAAGCCTCCTGCTCCATCATCTCCTCCAGAACTCGTCAAAGCAATCCTGAAACACTTGACTACTCATACGTAATATGAGTACCCAAGAGTTTAATAAAACAGAAAATAAACACTCGGGTCAGACATGGGTCTTGTGTGAGTAAACGGGGATAAAAGTTGCTTAACTTTAGAAAATTCTTTGAAAACAAAAGGTATCACGTAAGACTTCCCACACATAAACATGGAAAAGTTTTTACCTTACGCTAACCAAAACATTTGATAGGAAATCCAGTGATATTATAATAGTGTCTAGGGTTTTCAAAATAAAATACAGAAATAGCTGGAATGCTTACATCTCACATTCCAACATAGTTGGGTACAATCAAAACCGTACAGGCACTTATTGGATTATGGATTCCATCAATGGCAGGACTACTGGGATACCGCCCGTCACAGTATGTGGCCTAGATCACCGTACCGAGGAGTACGCCCACTCCCCTGCAACACAAAGCCGGAACCATTCCTTACTGAACAGCTCCGAACAAGACCACCCCGCAGATTGGTTGTCACCAACTGCCACACAGCCGAATATAAAGGGACCTCTAGACAGCTGTAAATCTTGCTCTCCAATGGGGGCTACCCACGAAGCCTTGTCGCACCTCTCCTGTTTTAGCCATTCCCGGTTGATGAGGCTTGAGGCTACAATTACCTTTATAGGACATATCAATCTTAGAATGCTCATCGTCCACATGACGATGTTCTGAAAGCATTCAATCCATACAAGTTCATTCCGGGTTCGAACGAAACCGAAGGCATTATCTCGTTACACTCATTTTGGAATCACCCTCAGAGTTAACGACGATAACCCTTGCACTCTAAATCACCATATCGAACCTATAACTACTATTCCGTCAAACTCATTACGGAATCACCCACAGAGTTATACTGACGTATAGCCCTTACACCTCGAGTCTTCACTTGCTCCACTTGGATTCACGACCTAACGTTTAATTGGAATCGATGTGTGTTTTTGGAATTCCAAATTTTGGAAACCCGATCCCGGTCTCACCGAAACCAAACGCCATCTTAATGTCCAAGTTGTACTTAAGGGTTTTAAACAAATAACTCATTTCATTATTAACTAATTCACATAGATAGATAAACTACATCTCACAATAGATAATCACATTCTCATCATAAACAGTTAATCTGTATCATCATCACAAACAGATAATCATCACAACCAAATAATCCATCACAAACCATCATACTTTAACCAAGCATCCATATCATACAGATACAACTCATCCCATTACTGAGATCTCAACTATCCAATCAACAACATCCATAAGCAATGATTTATTAACCATCAATTATAATTAATTTAAAATAAAATAAATTAAATCCTGCTTAATATCCATAATTTATTTAACCCAGTTAATTAATCAGCTTGACTAAACACCTTGATTAATCATTTACTAATTACAATAAGTAATTAGTTTTTAAATAAATTTTAAAAAAAATTAATTAACCTTATTCATAAGTAATTAACATTTAATTACTTCATTATTTAACTATAATTAATTGCATTTATCCTTAATTAATTACAATTAATTAATCACTTAAATATTAATTATTACTTAATTAATCAATTCTTAATCACATAATTAATTATATTAATTAATGACCCTTAATATTTAAATAAATTACTTAATTAAAATTAATTACATTTAGTAATTAATCTAATTATTAATCACCTTGATTAATATTCAATTTCGTAATTAACAAACTTTAATTACTCATTAACAAATTAATTATCCAATAATTAATTATCTTTATTAATTAATCCTTGATTAATTACAAAAGTAATTATCCAAATTACTTTATTAAAAATCATCTTCACTAATTCATTTCAGTAATTACCATTTATTACTTCGCAAAGTAATCCTGCTCCATTAATTCAATTAAGTAATTATTCTAATAAAATCATCAAATGATTTACTTAAATTAATTAAACTAGATTAATTAAGTTAAACAAATCACATTATCAAAATTAATTGCAATATGTAATTAATCTCTTTATTACTTTTATCAAGTAATTATGCTTAACAAATTACAATTTATTATATTCAATTTATTAATCTAGTTAATTATCAAAATTAATTACATTAATTAATTACTTAATTATCCTTAGATAATTATCATTATTTAATTAACAATATTTTCTTTAATTAATTTCTTAAGAAAATTTATCTTAGATTAATTTTCATTAATCATCTCTAATTTAAATTAATTTAAGTCATTATTTAAAATCAAATAAATAAGTAAATTCTTTATTACATTCGAAATAATTCATTTACTTATTACTGACTTCATTTACATTTAAAATGTACTTAAATAAATACATTACTAAAATTAAATTCAAATTCCATTTAAAAATTTAATATTTAAAATGTTTAACTATTTAAACCTTAATCCCAAATTAAATAATTATAAACCTTAAAATAAAAATAAATGTTAAAGCACATTCATTACCTAAATATAAAAGAAAGATTTAAAACAAAGTTTAATAAATCAAGCTTTGAAAATAAATTGATTATTTTAACTTTCAAGTTTAAATTAACATTTCATACCTTTGATTCAAATATTAAAGGAAATAAATTCTTTCAAGTTAAAAACTTATTTGAAATCAAATTTCATTTTCAAATCTACTTTTAAAACAATTTGAATCTGCCTATTATTTAAAAATTTACAACACTGTTTTGAATCAAAATCTGGTTTTAAAAGTAAACCTGAAAATTATTTTTAAACTTGATTTAAAACTAAATTTAAATCTTGTTTAAATTTCAAAATTTTCATTTTTAAAAAAAACTTTGGATTCAAAGTTTCATTTGAATTCAGATTTAACTTACATTTGAAACAAAATTCAACTTTAAAATATGAATTTCATTCAAATTTTAAAAACTGCAAAACTACAGATTTTTAAACCTGCAACTACACAAACCCGAGAAACCCCTATGTTTACTTCGAGTTCTCAAACCACCTACTCCGAGTCACTGCAAGGTTTACCCGAGAATTACACGAGGTAAAAACACAGAACAACCCAATAGTGTTCACCAGAATTCAACATGTATGGTGCACATGCACTGGCGCTCCGGCGGCTTCCAGTCACTCCAACCTACTGCTACAAGTCGCCGACCATCTCCTCACAATCTTACGATCATCAGAAACCTACTGCAATTCGAATTCAAGTTTTGAGAAACCAAATGTAAACCTGGTAACTCATCTACACCCAAAATCCAAACCTGTCAACAGCCCATAATCCATTCTCTGATCATCATCATCACTGCAACTCCGGCTAATGATCCATCTACATCCCCTCTGCAATCTCCCAAAACCCAATCTTACTCGATACAACAGAGAGCATGTGAAGAAACTAAGAACTGCAACACTCAAAGACTAGGGTTTGAAATCTGGAAATCCCAATCCCCATCTCCTCCTCTCTCTGATCGTTTATTGCCAAAATTTCCTCCATTTCCCAATCAATACTCCATCTACAGAAAGCATCCTAATCCCCAAAGTTCACTAGCTCTTCAGATAATTCATAAATTTCTAATTCTGTTCAAAACAGAATTGCTAATTCCACAGTCAATTTAAAAAGGTGAAACTTGTTTTAAAATTTCTGATTTCTAACATACATTCATGTTATAATCTTGTTTTAAATAGTTAATGATGTTGATATTTTTGTTTTATTGCAAAATGTTTACAGTAGAGTTGTTTCAGAGGGTAACAGACTTCAATTATAACTTATTTTAACTAAATCATAATTTTATAAAACCTGCATTTATACTAAACAACATATTTTGTTTACACATAAAATTACTACCGAAACAATTCAAATGATAAAGATTTTCTATTTAAGAATATCATAGTTTACAGGCAAACTAGATCTGCAGCTACAGGAAATAACACAAATATACATATTCATATATATATACACACACAGGACAGTCATTAATATTAAATCATCACATATACATATTTCTTCCAATTCATATGCTCAGATATCTCAAGCTTTTGTGCATGTGAATTTCTCATTCCATTTTATTTTTAAACAGAAAACAGAATAAATTTTGCCTAAACAGGTTTTGATTTCTATGAAGATAAAAACTTAAGTTCTATAAATTATGGATGGCTATGATTTTTAAAAGGAAAATCTGTTTTTAAAATAAGAAGCTTACTCACCTTTTTTTTTAATTGAAGATGCAGAAAATACTCAGATGCATTCATTCCTGGAATCTGACTTGCATCTGCATTTGCAAGTTGATTACTGAAGTTGCATGTTGGATGTGCAATTGCAAGTTGAAGTTGATTTTAACTTGTATTTTGATTGTTGAGTTTCTTCCGGATTTGATGTTGTAACTTTGCTTTCAGATATGCAGATTTGGGTTCTAATGTTGCAGATTTTAGATTGCAGATTGGCTTTGCAGTTCTTGATTGAATTTGCAGATATGAAGTTTATTTGCAGAAATTGATTTGTATTTTGATTTTGCAGATTTTTAGCATGCATTGTTTTGGGTTTTAATTTTACTGAAATCTGATTCTCAGATTTCAAATGAGAATAAGGGTTGAACAAAAATGCATTTGTTATATTTTCTTATTTAAAAGAATAAATTTCAAAAAAATAAACAACATGCCACTTGTTAACTTATTATGTTAAATGTTTTACAAGTGTCTTTCTATTAGTTTAAAAACTAAACACATGTGCATTTTAATATGAAAGAAAATTCTCAATTTATAATTGTATTTAAATTTATCCTAAAACCATTTCTAATTTAATTTAGCATATTCTAAATGTTTATTAACATTTAGTCCTTAAATAAATACATGTAAACTTCCTTATAACATTTACATTTTAATGTTTGTTTAATTATTTTTAAAATAATATTTAAAACAAATTTTCAAAAGAGAAAAGTTTTAAAAAGAAAAATAATGTTGAATTCATTTCATTCAAGAGTTTTCAAACCAAATGTTATAATTTAACATGAATGAATTAAATCTTATTTCAAAGAAAAACTATTTTCTTTAAAATAAACAAAATGAACTTTATTATAAAACAAATTTTAAACTATATTTATTTTTATAAACAAAATAAATACTTACTTACATTTCTATGAAAATATAAGATAGATTTTTAAAACAAACTTTTGAAAAGTTTTCAATACTAATTTAAATCAACTTAAATCAATTTTACAATTTATACATAATAATTAGAAAATATCCTTGATTAAATTTAAATTTTGAATTATAATCAAATCTTCTATTTACAATGTATAAACATATACATTATAAATAAATATCTTTAAATCAGTTTAGAAAGGAAAATTTATTATTTAAATATTTTTAAATCGGCTTGGAAAGATGAATTTTATTACTTAAATATTTTTAACATTTGAAAACAATCAGATTCTCAATTTAAATTAAATTATTATTGTTTTGAAAAGAATATCATTTGACAAATCAAATGATTATTAATCTTCAAAAGAAAATTCCTGTTTGAATTAGATTATTAAATCAATATTTCACATTTTAAAATAATTATAAATGAAACTATTAAATAAATATTGCCTAAATTTCCGGGACATCACATTCCTCCCCCCTTAAAAGAATTTTGTCCTCGAAATTTAAAAGCAAAGGTAACTTAATAATCCCATACAGATTTTAAAAATTTTAAAATAACAAACATACGCTATCAACCAAATACTAGCAACCATAGCAACTAATTCAAACAAACAATTCTAACTATCCAGACAAAATTCTGGATACGATTCCCTAAAGTTTCCCAGGTACAAACACCGGGACACTCACCCTACAGAATCTAAACTAGCTACACCACTCAGATCTAGAGCTCCTATATATCTAGATCTATGAATCTAAACAGGATACTGGACCTCAGACAAGTCCTGATCAACTTCCGAATCTCTCAGAGCTACTGATTCCAAAACCAGTGGTAGATCATACACGTACTCCCTTAGAGATACGTGAAAAACAAAACAAATTCCAGCCATCCGAACTGGAAATTCGATCATGTAGACCAAACACTTAATCCTTAAGAGAAGACGGAAAGATCCAATCTCTTATCCACACATCTCTCCTGTCGATCCTGGGCTGCCTTCAACTTCCTAAAACAAACAAGGCTTCACAGATGCCTCACGGGACAAATCTGGACAAAGAAATAAACGATCTCCTGATCCTACTCCTATTCTGAAAACAGAACAGATGCACAAGAAATCCAAGCCTCTAGATTAAAACGAATTTCCTTTAAAAATTCTCTGATCCAAGACTAACTGAAATTCCCAAAGAATCGGGTGTTGCTTCTATCCTGGAATAGCTGCCACCATGCTTCCACTGCACAACTCTGATTTAAGAATGTTGTTGATGAACACAAGTATAATCTTGATCAACTTATCCCGAAAACATTGTTCATCAAATTCCATAAAATCTCAGTGACCTATTCGATTCAGTCACAAACACACAGCAAAAATCCAACCAGGAAACTAGATCCAATCAATCCTGCCAGCTTAAACAGATCTCTTTCTAAAAGAATCTCCTACTATGCTGAACCACCGGCAAAGCTCCAAGAATCAGGTCGAAACAGAATTCAAACTCTCGATAGATGCAAATCTTAACTCCTTCAAAGATATCCAGAAAATACCACTTCGATAACTCAAACATCCATTAGAGATGCTTCAATCCAAACAAAGATCACTCAGAGAACTTCCGAACCGTCGCAAGTCACTTTTACGATTCCACTTAGTTCAGATCCCAAGAAATCGTTCTCACTTCAACAATCAGAACAGCTTAAGCCTTCTAATCCAAAGAAGAACTAGTGGTCCACCTCTTAACCACTAACATCACTCCCAACTGAGCTTCCAGAAGAAATGGACAAACTACACCATCTGCCCAACCTACTGACAAAAGAATCACAGAGACTTCTGAACCATCGAAGAAACAGGCCACTCTACCGCTTCTACTGCTGCCAACGACATTATTATCCAAAAGCTCATCGAATCCCAAAGCTACACTAGGCACTTCACAATAGAGCCTTCAGTAGATAGATATCTCTCAGGAAACTCGACTTCAAACCAAGCACAAAACACTCGGCCAAACTGAGTCTCAAACTCAAATACAGACAGAACTCCTTCCTAAGGTTGCCAAGATACCATTGCTGGCTCCAGAACTCCCAACTGATCCAAACTCAAGAAAATCCACTCACACGAGTGCAATCCAGCTTACAATCCAAAGTAAACTCCGAATCTTGAAAAGATTTTCTTCAGAGATTGGTGAAAACCAAACTGCAAAACTACTCAAGATGCCCAAAACTGCTCTTGCAGATCCACTCCAACCTCAACACTCGAACTCCAATCATTAGTAGTTGTGTTACACACACCACTACCCTATCTACCTTTATTACTTATATTGGAAAACCTGAACGGGTAACCCAATCAAATAGGTAGAAATATATATATATATATTCAAAATTACAAATACGCTCTCTCAAGATAGACACCACTCCAGAGTCTAGGTATTCGCTCAACCTAGAGCTCTGATACCACAATGTAACGAACCACCTTTCATTCCATAGAAAGACGCATCATTAAGATGAAAGAAAGGGACAGAAAAGAGAAAGGAAAGAAAAGAAAGAATCAGACAACATCAGAATCTCACAGCGGAACAAATAAATTATATTATATCACATAAAACATTACATAGTATCATATACATCAGAGTTAAACAGCTAATACAACACAAACTAGACAGTTATAAACATCTGTCTAGCCATTACAATTCAAGTACATCAGAGAGAACAGACACAACACAAACACAGCGGAACCACTATATATATCTACACGCTGAAGCCTCCTACTCCATTATCTCCTCCAGAACTCGTCAAAGCAATCCTGAAACACTTGACTACTCATATGTAATATGAGTTCCCAAGAGTTTAATAAAACAGAAAATAAACCCTCGGGTCATACACGGGTCTGGTGTGAGTAAACGGGGATAAAAGTTGCTTAACTTTAGAAAATTCTTTGAAAACAAAAGGTATTACATAAGACTTCCCACACATAAACATGGAAAAGTTTTTACCTTACGCTAACCAAAACATTTGATAGGAAATCCAGTGATATTATAATAGTGTCTAGGGTTTTCAAAATAAAATACAAAAATAGCTGGAATGCTTACATCTCACGTTCCAACATAGTTGGGCACAATCAAAACCGTATAGGCACTTATTGGATTATGGATTCCATCAATGGCAGGGCTACTGGGGTACCACCCGTCACAGTACGTGGCCTAGATAACCGTACCGAGGAGTACGCCCACTCCCCTGCAACACAAAGCCGGAACCATTCCTTACTGAACAGCTCCGAACAAGACCACCCCGCAGATTGGCCGTCGCCAACTGCCACACATCCGAATATAAAGGGACCTCTAGACAGGGGTAAATCTTGTTCTCCAGTGGGGGCTACCCACGAAGCCTTGCTGCACCTCCCCCGTTTTAGCCATTCCCGGTTGATGAGGCTTGAGGCTACGATTACCTTTATAGGAGATATCAATCTTAGAATGCTCATCGTCCACCTGACGATGTTCTGAAAGCATTCAATCCATACAAGTTCATTCCGGGTTCGAACGAAACCGAAGGCATTATCTCGTTACACTCATTTTGGAATCACCCTTAGAGTTAACGACGATAACCCTTGCACTCCAAATCACCATCTCGTACCTATAAGTACTATTCCGTCAAACTCATTACGGAATCACCCACAGAGTTATACTAACGTATAGCCCTTACACCTCGAGTCTTCACTTGCTCCACTTGGATTCACGACCTAACGTTTAATTGGAATCGATGTGGGTTTTCAGAATTCCAAATTTTGGAAACCCGATCCCGGTCTCACCGAAACCAAACGCCATCTTAATGTCCAAGTTGTACTTAAGGGTTTTAAACAAATATCTCATTTCATTATTATCTAATTCACATAGATAGATAAACTACATCTCACAATAGATAATCACATTCTCATCATAAACAGTTAATGTGTATCATCCTCACAAACAGATAATCATCACAACCAAATAATCCATCACAAACCATCATACTTTAGCCAAGCATCCATATCATACAGATACAACTCATCTCATTAATGAGATCTAAACTATCCAATCAATAACATCCATAAGCAATGGTTTATTAACCATCAATTATAATTAATTTAAAATAAATTAAATTAATTACTTCTATCTCTAATTAATTTAAATTAAAATTAAATTAATTACCACATTTAAATCCTGCTTAATATCCATAATTTATTTAACCCAGTTAATTAATCATCCACTAAGTATTTAGCTTGACTAAACACCTTGATTAATCATTTACTAATTACAATAAGTAATTAGTTTTTAAATAAATTTTAAATAAATTTAATTGACCTTATTCATAAGTAATTAACATTTAATTACTTCATTAATTAACTATAATTAATTGCATTTATCCTTAATTAATTATAATTAATTAATCACTTAAATATTAATTATTACTTAATTAATCAATTCTTAATCACATAATTAATTATATTAATTAATTACCCTTAATATTTAAATAAATTACTTAATTAAAATTAATTACATTTAGTAATTAATCTAATTATTAATCACCTTGATTAATATTCAATTTAGTAATTAACTAACTTTAATTACTCATTAACAAATTAATTATCTTTATTAATTAATCCTTGATTAATTACAAAAGTAATTATCCAAATTACTTTATTAAAAATCATCTTCACTAATTCATTTCAGTAATTACCATTTATTACTTCATAAAGTAATCCTGCTCCATTAATTACATTAAGTAATTATTCTAATAAAATCATCAAATGATTTACTTAAATTAATTAAACTATATTAATTAATTTAAACAAATCACATTATCAAAATTAATTGCAATATGTAATTAATCTCTTTATTACTTTTATCAAGTAATTATGCTTAATAAATTACAATTTATTATATTCAATTTATTAATCTAGTTAATTATCAAAATTAATTACATTAATTAATTACTTAAATATCCTTAGATGATTATCATTATTTAATTAACAACATTTTCTTTAATTACTTTCTTAAGAAAATTTATCTTAGATTAATTTTCATTAATCATCTCTAATTTAAATTAATTCAAGTCATTATTTAAAATTAAATAAATAAGTAAATTCTTAATTATTTTCAAAATAATTCATTTGCTTATTACTAACTTCATTTACATTTAAAATGTACTTAAATAATACATTACTAAAATTAAATTCAAATTCCATTTAAAAATTTAATATTTAAAATGTTTAACTATTTAAACCTTAATCCCAAATTAAATAATTATAAAGCTTAAAATAAAAAAAATGTTAAAGAACGTTCATTACCTAAATATAAAAGAAAGATTTAAAACAAAGTTTAATAAATCAAGCTTTGAAAATAAATTGATTATTTTAACTTTCAAATTTAAATTAACATTTCATACCTTTGATTCAAATATTAAAGGAAATAAATTCTTTCAAGTTAAAAACTTATTTGAAATCAAATTTCATTTTCAAATCTACTTTTAAAACAATTTGAATCTGCTTATTATTTAAAAATTTATAACACTGTTTTGAATCAAAATCTGGTTTTAAAGGTAAACCTAAAAATTGTTTTTAAACTTGATTTAAAACTAAATTTAAATCTTGTTTAAATTTTAAAATTTTCATTTTTAAAAAAACTTTGGATTCAAAGTTTCATTTGAATTCAGATTTAACTTACATTTGAAACAAAATTCAGCTTTAAAATATGAATTTCATTCAAATTTTAAAAACTGCAAAACTACATATTTTTAAACCTGCAACTACACAAACCCGAGAAACCCCTATGTTTACTTCAAGTTCTCAAACCACCTACTCCGAGTCACTGCAAGGTTTACCCGAGAATTGCACGAGACAAAAACACAGAACAACCCAACAGTGTTCACCAGAATTCAACATGTATTGTGCACATGCACTGGCGCTCCGGCGGCTTCCAGTCACTCCAACCTACTGCTACGAGTCGCCGACCATCTCCTCACAAGCTTACGATCATCAGAAACCTACTGTAATTCGAATTCAAGTTTTGAGAAACCAAATGTAAACCTGGTAACTCATCTACACCCTAAATCCAAACCTGTCAACAGCCCATAATCCATTCTCTGATCATCATCATCACTGCAACTCCGGCTAATGATCCATCTACATCCCCTCTGCAATCTCCCAAAACCCAATCTTACTCGATACAATAGAGAGCATGTGAAGAAACTAAGAACTGCAACACTCAAAGACTAGGGTTTGAAACCTGGAAATCCTAATCCCCATCTCCTCCTCTCTCTGATCGTTTATTGCCAAAATTTCCTCCATTTCCCAATCAATACTCCACCTACATGAAGCATCCTAATCCCTAAAGTTCACTAGCTCCTCAGATAATTCCTAAATTCCTAATTCTGTTCAAAACAGAATTGCTAATTCCACAGTCAATTTAAAAAGGTGAAACTTGTTTTAAAATTTCTGATTTCTAACATACATTCATGTTATAATCTTATTTTAAATAGTTAATGATGTTGATATTTTTGTTTTATTGCAAAATGTTTACGGTAGAGTTGTTTCAGAGGGTAACAGACTTCAATTCTAACTTATTTTAACTAAATCATAATTTTATAAAACCTACATTTATACTAAACAACATATTTTGTTTACACATAAAATTACTAACTGAAACAAGTCAAATGATAAAGATTTTCTATTTAAGAATATCTTAGTTTATAGGCAAACTAGATCTGCAGCTACATGAAATCAACACATATATACATATTCATATATACACACACACAGGACAGTCATTAATATTAAATCATCACATATACATATTTCTTCCAATTCATATGCTCAGATATCTCAAGCTTTTGTGCATGTGAAGTTCTCATTCCATTTTATTTTTAAACAGAAAACAGAATAAATTTTGCCTAAACAGGTTTTGATTTCTATGAAGATAAAAACTTAAGTTCTATAAATTATGGATGGCTATGATTTTTAAAAGGAAAATCTGTTTTTAAAATAAGAAGCTTACTTGCCTTTTTTTTAATTGAAGATGCAGAAAATACTCAGATGCATTCATTCCTGGAATCTGACTTGCATCTGCATTTGCAAGTTGATTACTGAAGTTGCATTTTGGATGTGCAATTGCAAGTTGAAGTTGATTTTAACTTGTATTTTGATTGCTGAGTCTCTTCCAGATTTGATGTTGTAACTTTGCTTTCAGATATGCAGATTTGGGTTCTAATGTTGTAGATTTTAGATTGCAGATTGGCTTTGCAGATCTTGATTGAATTTGCAGATATGAAGTTTGTTTGCAGAAATTGATTTGTATTTTGATTTTGCAGATTTTTAACATGCATTGTTTTGGGTTTTAATTTTACTGAAATCTGATTCTCAGATTTCAAATGAGAATAAGGGTTGAACAAAAATGCATTTGTTATATTTTCTTATTTAAAAGAATAAATTTCAAAAAAATAAACAACATGCCACTTGTTAACTTATTATGTTAAATGTTTTACAAGTATCTTTCTATTAGTTTAAAAACTAAACACATGTGCATTTTAATATGAAAGAAAATTCTTAATTTATAATTTTATTTAAATTTATCCTAAAACCATTTCTAATTTAATTTAGCATATTCTAAATGTTTATTAACATTTAGTCCTTAAATAAATACATGTAAACTTCCTTATAACATTTACATTTTAATGTTTGTTTAATTATTTTTAAAATAATATTTAAAACAAATTTTCAAAAGAGAAAAGTTTTAAAAAGAAAAATAATGTTGAATTCATTTCATTCAAGAGTTTTCAAACCAAATGTTATAATTTAACATGAATGAATTAAATCTTATTTCAAAGAAAAAATATTTTCTTTAAAATAAACAAAATAAACTTTTATTATAAAACAAATTTTAAACTATATTTATTTTAATAAACAAAATAAATACTTACTTACATTTCGATGAAAATATAAGATAGATTTTTAAAACAAACTTTTGAAAAGTTTTCAATACTAATTTAAATCAATTTTACGATTTATACATTTATATATAATAATTAGAAAATATCCTTGATTAAATTTAAATTTTGAATTATAATCAAATCTTCTATTTACATTGTATAAACATATACATTATAAATAAATATCTTTAAATCAGTTTAGAAAGGAAAATTTTATTATTTAAATATTTTTAAATCAGCTTAGAAAGATGAATTTTATTACTTAAATATTTTTAACATTTGAAAATAATCAGATTCTCAATTTAAATTAAATTATTATTATTTTGAAAAGAATATCATTTGACAAATTAAATGATTATTAATCTTCAAAAGAAAATTCCTGTTTGAATTAGATTATTAAATCAATATTTCACATTTTAAAATAATTATAAACGAAATTATTAAATAAATATTGCCTAAATTTCCGGGACATCACATTTTCGACGTTTTGGATTTTATGCAAGCATCTATTCTCTTCATTCCTTTTTTCTGCGCATATGGATTAGAATTAAATTGAACGCGAATATGGACTTTATAAGTAAGAATACTAAATGAAAAAAATAAGATGTAAATCATAAAGACTACAATTGGACTGAAATTATGCTTAATTATAATTAGAATTGGACTAATTAAAGATAATTGGCCTGGTTATAACTTAGAATTATAACTAAAAGAACTAAAAGATGAAAGAAGCATATTTTTCGCACTTAGACCTTGGGTTAAGTAATAAACATGGTTATAACGTAGGTTATAATAAGAAAAAGGACAGAATAAGGCTTATTTTAAGGGTTGGTATAAATTAATAAGCGTAGAAAGTAAAAATGGTAATAAAGGCTTATTTAAATAATTTAACCAAGTTAATAAGCAAAGTTGAAAGTATGACTTGTACCAAATAGCATTTCCTAGGGAATGCTTATGTGAAGAATGGTAGTACTTGGTCAAATAGAAGTCCAAATCACGGGGATTTGGATAAGGAGCGCAACTAGATATTATTTGGATAAAGGGCCAGCACCAACAACATTTCCTCTAATTTTTTCTATGGACATATAGCGATCTTGCATAGCTTGAAGCTAGGTGAGGGGCACACTATGCTGTATGTTGGAGGTAATAAGAGGACCCAATAGGTGGAGCAAAAGATAGCATGGGCATGGTGGCAGTTACGCGTGCGACTTCCATTTAAGTTCTCAGTAATAGCTATGAGTTCCAAGCGCTTAGTATGATGTCTTAGTAGACACCATTTCCTTCTGTGTAGGGAGCTATATATGTCGTTCGGATCTGCAATAGTTGCTTTTTGCATCTTCCGTAGATACCATTGGTTGCTGTGTAGGGAGTTATATCGCGGCGGTTCATAGAAAGGTCTACAGAATAGCATGCCGATCAAAAAGGGTAGAATTAGGGTCACATCGTAACTATAGGATTAGAAATTGAGCCTAATTAAATCATAACAAGTGCAAACAATCAAAGTTAACCTATCTTGAACAATATTTAATCGCATTTACTTCTAGTTATCTCTTTTTATTTCCTTTGTTATCCTTATTTATGCTAGAACTGTTGTAGAGTCTATTACTTTTATCTTGCTTAAAGACTCTAGTAATTACTATCATTCACCAGACTTTTAGTCTGACCCACTCCTCTATTTCCTCTTTTCCCCCTTAGGCAATCAAGGAAGAACCTAGCAGATTGCTGCAGCTTGGAGCCCTTCTTGGAGTAGACTACTTCTATGTACTTCTTTTATTTTCAGTCATTTTTCTTGTATACACTGGTTTATTTATGAGGGATATCACTTACTCTGATTTTGAGACAATGAAGTTTCATTTCATAAAATACTATGGGTTTTGAATGTGGTATTTGGTAATTGACTTATTTATGAATTAATTCGGAAGCTTTGTTTTAATTAAATACTTATTTAGTTTCAGCTGTTTTTACCTATTTGTGTCTTGTGAATCGCAGTCTCTATTAGTTTTAGATATACGTACGACGCACTACGCCTTTTAATGTGTACTTTTGGGTATATTAAGGAGTGTGGGATGTTTCACTTGGTATTAGAGCGAGGTTTTAGGATTCCAAAATTTTATTTGGAAAGTAAAGTATTTTTTTTCAAAATAACTTGTTTTAAAAGTATTTTTCAAAAAAGAACCTTTGGAAATCATTTTATGTACAAAAGATTTTTTATAAAATCCCCTCATAAGTCCAGTTCAATCTCCATTTGACTCTTTCCTAAACAATCCTTTTCTTTTCATAAAATGGCTGATGCCCCAAACCTTCCCGTGGATATTCCAGTCTCAGCCTGGTTTCGTAGGTACTTATAAGCCACGACTCCAGAGGTGTACGGGCCTGGCCCAATCCTGCACCAGCGGGTGGGAATCCCATCAACCCACCTGTCGGCATCAATTTCTCTAAGCTTTGTAAAGATTTTGCGAGTTCGGGAAAGAAGACTTTTTCTGGTAGGGAGACTTTTATGGAGGCAAGAGAATGGCTTAGGGATACAGAGAAGATTTTTGGTCTTTTGGGATTGGATGGTCAGCCACGAGTTCAGTTAGCCGCTTGGCAGCTGAAGGAAGAGGCATCTTATTGGTGGGAGGTGATTAAGTTGAAGGGAAGGAATATTAATTAGGATGAATTTCAGGAGAGATTCGATAGGAAGTTTCTATCTCCGATAGAAGAGAGTGTTCAGCTGGAGAAGTTTATCAATTTAAAGTAAGGGGGTTTGTCGGTTAAGGAGTATAACAATCAATTCAATGAATTGTCGCGGTTTGGTATGGGCTTGGCAAACACGGCGCACAAGAAAGCTATAAAGTTTGCAAAGGGATTGAATCAACCCTTCAGGGATTATTGCTAACTCATGTACCGATGGGAGCTACTTCTGAGTCTTTGGTCGAGATGGCGCTTATGTTGGGTATGGTTAAGGAAGGAGAGTCTAAAGAAGAGGTTGAGTCAGAAGGTCCAAAGAAGAAGTGGTGGGAAAATAATAATAATAAGAAGAAAGTGATGGTCCTCAGAAGCAGATCAAGAAAGGAATAAAATGCCATGTTTGTGGTATGGTTGGACATGTGGCCAAAGATTGCTGGAAGGAGAAGATGAAGGGCAAGTGCTATACTTGTGGGCAGGCCGGTCATATGAGTAGGAGTTGTCCCCGAGGGCGAGTGCACCAGTTGTGCAGATTCAGGCGTTAGACACAGCACCTTCCAGTAGCATTCCAAATAGAGGTAGAAAATTCACGGTTGAAGGTTTGATTTCCATATCTAATTTTCCTATTCGGACTTTATTTGATTCTGGAGCATCACATTCTTTTATCTCTAGCTTTTTAGTAGATTGTTTGCAGTTGGACATATCATTAATAGTAGACCCCATTATTGTTTCAAACCCCATAGGAGGGCTGGCGCACTTATCTATGATTTGTAGGGGTTCAAAAATCTTTATCCTAGGCGTAGAGTTTGACTGCGAGCTTATATTTTTGGATTCTCGGGGTATGGGATGATCTTAGGGATGGATTGGCTATCCACATATGGAGCTATCTTAGACCATGAGAGGAGAGTCATTAGACTTGAGGCTTGCAGTGGTAGGACTTTGGAGGTATCTTGCGACCCGTAAGGGTAAGTCATGTTGATTTTTCTCAATTCCCTCAATTCATCTTCATCAGAGTTGCATTCGGTTCCTGTCCTCAAAGATTTTGCAGACGTCTTTGAGGAGGGTAGGGGACTACCCCCTAAGAGAGAGATTGACTTCAGGATTTATTTGACCGAGAATGCCAAGCCAATAGCATTACCTGTGAGACACATGGTATCTAGGGAAAGGAAAGAGTAGAGCAAGCAGATTCGTGAGCTCTTAGAGAAGGGATTCATAAGAAGGAGCATACCAGAGCGGGGGGCGCCAGTCGTCTTTGCCACTAAGGTGGATGGTTCTCTCCGACTTTGTGTGGACTATAGAGAATTGAATAAGCTCACCAAGAAGAACCGATATCCACTTCCTAGGATTGATGATCTTTTTGACCAGTTAGTAGGTACTTCGGTTTTCTCTCAACTTGATTTAGCCACGGGATTCCATCAACTTAGAGTCGCTGATGACAACATAAATAAGACTGCCTTAAGGACACCGAACGGATTCTTCGAGTAGTTGGTTATGCCTTTTGGGCTTACCAATGATCCAGCTTATTTCGTTGATTTGATGAGCCGCATCTTTAAGGATGTCCTAAATAAGTTTGTGGTGGTATCCGTGGACGATGTCTTGGTATTTTCCAAGAGTATGGAGGAGCATGCGGTTCATTTGGAAGAAGTACTTCACACACTTCGTAGCCATCATTTGAGAGCTAAGTTTTCGAAGTGTCATTTTTGGAGAGAGGAAGTTCGTTCCTTGGGGCATGTAGTCTCGAAGGAAGGTTTGGTTGTTGACCCCGCCAAGGTCATTGCAGTACAAGATTGGAAGGCCATCAAGAATGTTACCGAGATTATGAGCTTTCTAGGATTGGCAGGCTACTATAGGAAGTTCATTAGAGACTTTGCCAAGATTTCGGCACCACTCACACGCCTTACTAAGAAGAATAAAGCTTCCATCTGGTACGTGGATTGTGAGGATTTCTTCACGAAGCTTAAGAGAGCCCTTACTAATGCACCAATCTTAGTTTTATCCGATAGAGCCAAGCCTTTCATTGTATATATTGATGCATGTGGAACGGGTCTAGGAGCGGTGTTGATGCAAGAAGGGAGGATAGTGTGTTATGGTAGACTGGTAGTAGGCAGTTGAGGACGCATGAAAATAACTATCCTACCTACGATTTGGAGTTGGCTGCCATATTTTTTGCACTTAAGACTTGGAGGCACTATTTTCTAGGAGAGAGGTTTGAGCTTTTTACCGACTATATGTCCTTAAAGTACCTATTCTCACTGAAGGACTTGAAATTGAGGCAACAAAGGTGGATGGAGTTTTTGGCCTCGTATGATTTTGAGATAGCTTATACCCTTAGAAAGGGTAATGTTGTCGCAGATGCTTTGAGTAGAAAGAAAGAAACTCTTAGTCTTTTGTTCGTAGAGTGGAGGAGCTTGGAGTTTATTTTTACTTTTGATTTTAAGCCTTCTATGGACATTACTCCCGAGTTACTGGCAACCTTAGAGGTAAGACCTACCCTTATAGATCATATTGGCTCAAGGTATCAGGAGGATTTGGAACTCATGGACATTATGGATAGGGTTAGCTGTAGAGAGGTCTCAAGACATCTCCAATGCTATTCCATTGATAGCAAGAGTGGCTTAGAAGAGATGGAGGCTTTGTGTTCCACACGCCGGTGACTTGTTAAGAGTA
This sequence comes from Allium cepa, assembly GCA_030765085.1. NCBI lineage: Eukaryota > Viridiplantae > Streptophyta > Magnoliopsida > Asparagales > Amaryllidaceae > Allium > Allium cepa. The sequence goes on from CM060939.1 coordinate 506,213,781, forward strand.
GTTTTAAAGGAGGTGAACCATTCCCATATGACTATTCATTAGGGTGGTGACAAGATGTATCTGGATTTAAAGAGGAAGTTCTATTGGGTGGTATGAAGAAGGACATAGTAAAATTCATAGCTAAGTGTCTCATATGACAAAAGGTAAAAGCAGAGCAGTAGAAGCCCGATGGATTACTGCAGCCCTTAGATGTACCAGAGTGGAAGTGGGACGGTATTTTTATGGATTTCATTGATGGTTCACCTAATTCTAGGAATGGGAACACTTAAATTTGGGTGTTTGTTGATAGATTGACCAAAAGTGCTCACTTCATCCCAGTTAAGAGTAAGCATACGGCTTCATTTTTGGCATCCTTGTATATTGGAGAGATAGTCAGTCTACACAGAGTTTCTTCTGGTGTTGTTAGTGATAGAGACCTCATCTTCACTAGTGAGTTTTGGAGAAGCTTACAAGAGGCTCTAGGGACGCAATTTAGGTTGAGTACGGCTTATCACCCCCAGACGGATGACCAAACGAAGAGGGTAAATAGAGTGCTTGAGGATTTACCATGGATGTGCATTTTGGACTCTGGAGGAACTTGGGAGGAGCATCTTCCGTTGGTTGATTTTGCATACAATAATAGTTACCGAACAAGTATAGGAATGGCACTATTTGAGGCTTTATATGGAAGACCTTGCAAGTCCCCATCATGTTAGGTAGAGTCTACGGTGAAGTTAATACTTGGACCCGATATGGTTAGGGAGACCTCTGAGAAGGTGGAGTTGATTCGCCGAAGGATAAAAACGGCTCAAGATAGATAGAAGTTGATGTGTATAAGCGGAGGAGAGACTTAGAGTTTGAGGTTGGAGACTTAGTTTTTATCAAAGTATCCTTGCTTAGGAAGGTGGTAAGATTCAGATCTAATGGAAAGTAAGCCCCTGGATTTGTAGGACTATTTCCTATCATAGAGAGAGTTGAAAAGATGGCTTACCGAGTGAAGCTACCAGATAGGCTTATAGGAGTGCATGACGTTTTCCATGTCTCGCACTTATGAAAATGCTTACATCGGCGGAGGTTGTAGAGCTTAGTCAATTAGAGGAGGTGGAAGTAGAAAGAGAAGCTTTTAATCAGCGTATCCCCACGAAGATTGTTGGAAGAGATGTCAAGCGACTAAGGAATAAGGATTTAATAGTAAAGGTGCAGTGGGGAGAAGATGTTGCAGATGCCACTTGGGAAGCAGAAGAGAAGATTCGTACTTCCTATCCTCATCTTTTTGATGGCAAGTTTTAGAATTCTTTTTTCCGTCTTTAGATTTGAATAGGTTCTTTCCTTTATTATCCTTTGGGAGGGCAGAACTTAAGATTTAACCTATGGATGGTAGGATTTGATGTAAACATGTTAATAGAACATGTTGTGAATGATGTATGCTAGTGGTTGCATGTGTTTGCTAGTGGATGAAATGGATGCATATAGGTACACCAGGCACTTTTATTCATTAGGAATCGGCCTAACTAAGACACTAGATCATATGCATATAGATGTGGGTGCCTTTTTATTTTATTTCCATGATTGCTATAAATGGATATTTATCACATGATCATTGCATTTGGATGATGTTTGTAGCACACATATAGAATTATCAGTATCATTCGGAAATTTATGCATTCATTTGTATACATGGCACAGACATGGTTGCATAAAAGAAGGTCAATTGAATCGGTAAACCGCCTAATCTTTTGCATTAGTTAGGGACATTTACACAACACTAATTGCATAAATATCATAAAATGCCTTAGAAAAACTTGAGGACAACGGATGAATGGTTGATGATTGAGTAGTTTGTTGTAAAATTGGATGAAAACATTTAGTATATTCTTTTATCCTTAGAGATTTTGGGGACAAAATCTCTTAAGAGCGGAGAATGTAAAAATAAAAAATTTAACCCATAATAATTAATTTGTTAATTAAGTAACTTTATGAAATTATCAGAATTAAACCATGAGAGTTGCACCATTGTGTCCGTGTTAATTTCCTGGTCAATTTCCATATATAGAATGTCAGAACCTAAGCTTATATGACCAAGTTATAGAAAAACAAAATAAGCATAACGAAAAAATAAATAAAAAAAATACATGGTCAGGTTGACCGACCAGTCGACCTGAGTAAGGGGGTGGTCGACCGCCCGGTCGACTAGCCTTGATATGGCAGGCGAACGAATGTTAATTCGTTCGAACCAATGAGAAGCATCGGGACACGTCATTTACACCCTTTTGATTAATCCTGTCCCTCCATTTCTGCATCCGATGGCTCCTATTCAGCCTATGACGTGGTTGCATCCTATTCAATCTCCAAATCCAATGGTCTGAGATCCACTTCTACACATATAAATAGACCCCTATATCTAATAATTTTTCTCATTCTATATTTTCTCCGCTTGGGTTCACCTTTTTAGGAAGGACCCTAAAAGGAATAATTTTTCAAGAAGATGATCTTTTTAATAAAAATTATTTTACAATTCCAAGTGGATCCGGGAAGACCAAAGAAAGAGCTTAGGACTGGAGGTGGGTGATTGTAATTATTTTAAGATTTCTTTAAGTAATTTAAAATAGTAGCATTTCCAATAGTTGTAGTTTTAACTATGATTTTTGGAATAGCCTTTTTCGGTAATTATTTCAGTTTTTTATTATTTTCAGTCTACTCGGCTATTACTTTTAGTAATTTTACAGTTATTTCTGTTAATTATAACTTCCAAGCATAGATTTTTATTAATTTACAGTATATTTATAGTATTTAAGTTTATTTACTATTATTTATTTCTTATTTACATCTTTTCGACGTTTTGGATTTTATACAAGCATCTATTCTCTTCATTCCTCTTTTCTGCGTGTATGGATTAGAATTAAATCGAACACGAATATGGACTTTATAAGTAAGAATACGAAATGAAGAAAATAAGAAGTAAATCATAAAGACCGTAATTGGACTGAAATTATGTATAATTATAATTAGAATTGGACAAATTAAAGATTATTGGCCTAGTTATAACTTAGAATTATAACAAAAGAAGCTTATTTTCACACTTAGACCTTGAGTTAAGTAATAAGCATGGTAATAACATGGGTTATAATAAGAAAAAGAATAGAATGATGCTTATTTTAAGGCTTGGGATAAATTAATAAGTGTAGAAAGGAAAAAATCGCAATAATGGCTTATTTAAGTAATTTATCTAAGTTAATAAGCAAACACGAAAGCAAGACCTATACCAAATAGCATTTCCTAGGGCACGCTTATGCTAAGAATGGTGGTAGTTGGTCAAATAGAAGTCCAAATCACGAGGATTTGGATAAGGGGCACAACTAAATGTTTGGATAAAGGGCCAGTACCAACAGCATTTTTCCTATTTTCTCTATGGACACACGGTGATCTCACAGAGCCTGAAGAGAGGTAAGAGGCGCACTATGCTGTACGTTGGAGGTAATAAGAAGACCCAATAGATGGAGCAAAAGGTAGCATGGGAAATGGTAGCAGTTACGCGTGCGACTTCCATTCGGGTGCTCAGTAATAGATACGAGTTCCAAGTGCTTAGTATGGTGTCTTAGTAGACACCATTTCCTTCTGTGTAGGGAGCTATATATGTCATCCAGATCCGTAGTAGTTGCTCTGTGCATCTTCTGTAGATATTATTGGCTGTTGTATAGGGAGTTATATAGCGGCCAGTCCACATAAAGGTCTATGGAGTAGCAGGCCAATCAAAAAGGGTAGAATTAGGGTCACATCCTAACTATAGGATTAGGAATTCAGCCTAAGTAAATTAGAAAATGTGAAAGCAATCAAAGTTAACCTATCTTGAGCAATATTTAATCGTATTTACTTCCAGTTTATCTCTTTTCTATTTCCTTTGTTATCCTTATTTATGCTTGAACTGTTGTAGAGTCTATTACTTTTATCTTGCTTAAAGCTCTAGTAATTACTATCATTCACCGGACTTTTAGTCCGACCCACTCCTCTATTTTCCCTTTTTTCCCCTTAGGCAATCAAGGAAGAAGCCAGTAGATTGCTGCAGCTTGAAGTCCTTCTTGAAGTTGACTTCTTCTATATACTTCTTTTATTTTCAGCTGTTATTCTTGTATACACTGGTTTATTTATGAGGGATATCACTTACTATGATTTGAGACAATGAAGTTTTATTTCATAAGATACTATAGGTTTTGAATGTTGTATTTCGAAATTGACTTATTTATGAATTAATTCAGAACCTTTGTTTTAGTTTAATACTTATTTAATTTCCACTGTTTTTACCTATTTGTGTCTTGTGAATCTTAGTCTCCATTAGTTTTAGATATACCTATGGCGCACCACGCCTTTTAATGTGTCCTTTTGGGTATATTAAGGGGTGTGAGGTATTTCAGATTTTATGACATGTTTTAAGATGAAAACCTTATTAAATGACATCCGTTAGCCTTGCAAAATTTTATGATTATTTAAAAATTTATTTTAGAGATGGGTTTCAGTTTTCGTATTTTTATGAATTTTTGTGGAATTATTATGAGGAAGAAAATGGTATTTTGGATTATAAAATTATTTACGGGAAAATACTTTACAGTTTGGACCCGAAAATTTTATATGTTGAAATGAACATATTAATAGATTTTTTGGAATTTTTTTAGAATTTTCTATGGTGATTTAATATTTATATGAAATTATTTAACATATGAGACTTAATTGTTTTATATAATTATAAAGGAGAAATGGGTTTTTTTCAAAATTATTTAAATTTCCAAATAAGACAAGTCGACAACATTTTTGAATATAAAATCCTGGCAACCAATCAGGTTTAGACAAATAAGGCAGGGTGGGTACAAAAGAACTATTTTAAAATACAAATAAATAGTTTTTCTACTATTTCAACTCTTTCGGCAAGAGGTTCCGTCGCCATTCCAAACCTTCCGACAAAGTCGAAAGGTATCAAACCTTTCGACTAGGTCAAATAACCAATGCACATGGTATAAGCAACTGGTACGTAGTGAATTAGAAGAAGTCGAAAGATTTAGGGACGAAAGGTAAGAGCTTTCGAAGGAGATGAAACTTTGTTTTGGTTTAAAGGAAAATACACCTACTAGCTTTCGACAATATCAAATGGTTTAAAAGAAAAAGGTTTCGACTGGTTTGCTTTCTTGTTTTAATTGAAACCTTACAAAAAAGTCGAATGGTATAGCTTTCAACAAGGTTGAGAGCATAGTTGCCGCTTCCAAACCCTCCGACCTAGATGGAGTCGAAGGTAATCTTTTGTTCTCTAAAATTTGCAGCCTCTCCATTGATTTCGAAGGGTTGGCTCTAATGCCAACACTTCATTGTTTTCGAATGTCATCGAAAGGTTTTATAAAGGTTTTGTAGCAGTTGCTTTTGACTCCAATGTTTTTCTAATCCTTTTGCTCTACTTGAAGGCATATTCCTAATGTTTTAATCGAAACGTTTTAAAGGTTTCAAAGTAGTCAACTTCGAATGGTTTCGAAAGTTCTCCACTTATTTTAAATTGAACCCAGTGTCCTTGAAGGGTATTAAGTTTTAACGCTTTCGAAAGTTTTATCAATGATTTCATAGAGGTGGTTCCCCAGGCTTTTGACAAAGTCAAAAGGTAGGACCTTTCGACTAATTCGAAAAGGAACCTTCCGACAAGGTCGAAAGGTGGAACCTTTCGACAGGGTCGAAAGATATGGTATTTCGATGTTTTTGGAAGGTTAAGATTTAAATGATTCAAAGGCGGATGTCATATGTTTTAAAGCTTTTAGAGAAAAGGCTGTTATTAGTGGTTTTGAAGGAGTTACCTTCAATGATTTCGAAAGGTTTCATTAAAGGTTATGAAGGGGTTACCTTCAATGCTTTCGATGGGTTTTATTAATGGTTTTGAAGGAGTTACTTTCAATGTTTTCGAAAGGTTGTTTAAAGGTTTTAAACAAATGTTTCGAATATAATAACTAGGAAGATAGCCTAAGTATTTTAAGTTATAAAGGACTTTAACTTATTTTAAAAGGATAGATAATCCATATTGAACATCATCAATATTATTTTGAGTAAAGTATATATAACATGGCAAAATAGCTTAGAGTAAAGCTAAAGATATATTTTCCTCGTATATATATGATTTGACGGACTAAATCATTTTGAAAAGGTTTTCAAGGAATATTTAAAGGGCAGTTAACCCAAAAGTAAATTCGAGCAGTTTGTGCATTTAAATTCGGATGGTCAGTCCATTTTGAGGGCTGTCAACCCAGAGGACAGTTAGTTCGGAGGACAGTTAGTCTAGATAGCGGCAGTTAGCCCAGATATGAATAGTTAGTTCATTTGTTGGCATGACGGACCTTACTACTTCTTAAGGACAGTTAGTCTACCCTTTTTACTTATTTTGGGCAGACAGCCTGTTATTTAGCATAAAAAATATTGCTATTTTGGTATAATCAGATTTCAGGATAGTTAGTCCAGTAAAGAGCATATAGCTCAGATTTTAGATGGTTAGTCTATTTTTTTTTCATGTTTTAGCATAATGGATATTGCTATATTATTATTATAAACCAGTTTGGTTGCGGGAAAGGATTAGCAAAATATATGTTTTGAAAAGAGAGATCAGTGAGAGAAAACCCGTTCTGCTAAGCGGTGTGGTCTCACTATATGTCAGTAAATAGAGATGTAACAAAAACTATTTATACCTGGCTTTATGTCTGACTCGAAGTTTTTGTTTCACCTTAGACTCTCGGATGCTCAAAATTGATTTAATTAGGCAGAGGGTTTAGGTTTTCTGGTTTTAGCAGATTTTGGCGAATAAAGCATCTGAAGACGAGCAGATGGCTGATGGATAGCTGAATTAGGAATTCTATTTTTAAAAATTGTTTCTACTGTGTATTAAGACAGATGTGTCTATATTGCTTTGATCATCCAAGGGGCATCTTCGTATGTCGCTCTTGGTGTATTGTTGTAATTTATATTTGATCATTGCCTGGGATTGCATTTGGGGATTTTTGGAACTTGGATATGATATTATTTGAAATGTAATCACTGAAATTATTGTTTTTAGAAATCTATGTTTTTGTTCATATTCAAGTGCTTTTGATATTATGCATACCATCAACATTACCGTATTTCATCACCAGAAGTTACTACTGTAGATGATTACAACATCCATACGCTTAGCTTTTAGCCTCTAGATACGGGATGTTACAGTAAGAAAGAAAATAAAGACAGAACAGAATGAATGAATAACATATATTATTTCAACATATAGCCTTTACAGCGAAAGTTTTAAATATATTTATCAGAGTTAAACATGGACAGTTATAAATATCCGTCCTTACAATTGCAGAATATAATGATATACAAGTGTGGTAGAAACAATCATCAGAAAAATCTTCTAAATCCATGCTCCAAGCTCTTCCATATTTCTTCGAACTAAACCGGACTACCAGGCTGCTTGGGGAACTTATGGCACCTAAAGTTTGAGGGAAAGGAAAATAAACTCCGGGTCAGTAATGGGACTGGTGTGAGAAACTCAAAATACGCGGTTTGAAAAAGAAAAGGTATCTCATAAGACCATGCCATACATAAACACGGAATGGGTTTTCGTCTCATGATAACCAAAACATTTGCTATGAAAAATATAGGGATATAATTTTTAGTGACATTAGTTGAAAACACTTTTTAAGTAAATATATTAAAATAGCCGAAATTGTTACATTGGTTAAATTTGACGACATAATAGGTTTACGATCAAGTCGAAGGTACTTATTGGAGAATGGATTTCCATACAATGGCAGGTAAGAGACTATCTTCCGTACATTACATTTCTAGAGCAATGTATCGAGGATATACAAACAATCCTCGACATCTGGCAAGAACGGCCTAACCCTATTTGGCACTCATACATGACCTGGACAGAACCGAATATGACATCACCCCGGTCGTAACCGACCTATCCGGGGCCCCTTGGCATACACCACATACTCGACATATAGAGAGTAATCTAGAAAGGTGATGATCATACCCTAATGGTTGCGAACCACATAGCTTTGCGGTGTACCCTGTTTAAGCCATTACCGGGTGATGTGGTCTAAGGTAGCGATTACCTTTCACATAGGACATTCCACTATGAATGCCACACTACCATTCCATAGTCACAACTAATTTCTACAAACATACAACTTCTAAGCTTCTACGTCTCAGGAAAGGGTGTTAAGCCAAGAGAAGTTGCCTTCTCCGCCACGAAACAAATGATACGTTCATAGAGATCGATTTATGTAACTAGAAATGCAACGTCAAACATTCATCCCCACAAGTTGTCTAGGAACAAGATAAACCGAAGGCACTTTACTATCACATCCTGTCTGGAATTACCCATAGGATTTGTAGCGAGAATTCCTTGCATCAAAGATCTTAATTGAAGAACTACTTCCACATAATATAATATGGGAAATTTCCCTCGAGCGTCAGTGATAAGCAACCCTACATTCCATCTTCCAAATCATATCCATGTCTTCACTTCGAATACGTAAATTGGTTCGAAGTGGTCTTTGCATAGGATTACGCAAATCCGACCCCGGCTCCTTCGAACCAATCATCGATAAAAAGATGTTCTGTGAATAGGGAATTATTCTTTAATTGATTAAGTTCTTTTTATCAAAATCTCTTCTAGAGATATATATTTTTAAAACATTCCTTCCAGTATATCAAAATCATTAAACTCTCTTATCAAATCCTTTGATTACTTAAACCTTTTGTAACGACCCGCCTTTCATTCCATAGAAAGACGCATCATTAAAAATAAATAAAGAAATAGAAAAGAGAAAAGATAGAAAGGAAAGAACTAAACAACATCAGAATCTCACAGCAGAATGAATAAATTATATTATATCACATAAGATATTACATAGTATCATACACATCAGAGTTATACATCTTATACATCACAAATTAGAGGGTTATATACACCTGCGTAGTCATTACAACTCAAGTACATTACAGAGATACAGATACAACACTAGCACAACAGAACCACTATATATCTATAAATGCCGAAGCCTCCTGCTCCATATCTCCACCAGAATTCGTCAAAGCTAACCTGAATCCCTTAGCTACTCGTAAAAATTTGAGTACCCAAGAGTTTAATAAAATAGAAAATAAACTCTGGGTCAGACATTGATCTCGTGTGAGTAAACGGGTTAAAAGTTGCTTAACTTTGAAAAACCTTTAAAAAAAAGGTATCTCGTAAGACTTCCTGCACATAAACACAGAAGAGTTTTTACGTTACGATAACCAAAACATTTGATAGGAAGTCCAGTTATATTATAATAGGGTCTAGGGTTTTCAAGTAAATAAGAAATAGCTAAAATTGTTACATGATTAAATCCCAACATACTAGCAACAAAGTGGGTTATACAATCAAAACCGTAAAGGGCACGTAGGAAGAATGAGTTTCCATCAATGGCAGGGCTAATGGGGTACTGCCCGTCACAGTATGTGGCCTAGAATATCGTACCGAGGATCCACCCTAAATCCACAGCAACACAAGGCTGGAACCATCCCTTACTGGATGGTCCCGAACAAGACAACCCCACAGTTGTTCATGACCAACTGCCCACACAGCCGAATAAAAAGGGACCTCTAGACAGGGGTAAATCTTGTCCTACTCGGGTGCTATCCACTTACTCTTGCTACAGCTCACCTGTTTTAGCCATTCCTGGTTGATGAGGCTTGAGGCTACGATTACCTTTTAAAACACATCTATCTTAGAATGCTCGTTGTCCTCCCGATGATGTTCTGAAAGCATTCAGTCCATACAAGTTCGTTACGGGTTCGAACGAAACCGAAGGCACAATCTCGCTACACTCATTTTGGACTCACCCTCAAAGTTAACAACAATAGCCCTTGCACTCTTAATCTTCATCTCAATCGAAAGCACTATCCTCTTTAACTCGTTTTGGAATCACCCTTAGAGTTAACGACAATAGCCTTTCCTCTGAATCTTCACTTGATCTTCACTTGAGATTCACGACCTATCATTTAATTTGGATCGATGTGGTTTTCAGAATTCCAAATTTGGAAATCCGATCCCGGTCTCACCGAAATCCAAAACGTCGTCTTAATGTCCAAGTTGTTTAAGTTTGAACAATTTAATTCAATTTAAAACATTGAATTCACACAGCATCATTCACAGATAAATATCACACATTTATCGTAACTACAATATCACATCACAGAATATCATAGATCATCAAACTATAGGTATCAATCAATCTAGACATTTTATTCAAACAATCATCCACGACAAGAATTATTAATCCTTATTATAATTAATTTAATTAACTTAAATTAAATTAATTAATTGAGAATTAATCACCTAACCCTGCTTAATTAATCATTAATTAATTACAACCATTTAATTAAATAATCATTCTTTAATTACCTCATAAACCAATTAATTAATCTTTAATTATAGATTAATTGCCCTTTAATTATTCTCTTAATTAATCATCTTGATTAATTATTCTTTAATTTACTAAGTAATTAGCCTTTAAATTAATTACATAAATTAATTATTCTTTAATTATTTATATTAATTAACTTCAATTACTCTCATTAATTAACTATAATTAATTACATTGATCCTTAATTAATTATATTATAATCACTTCATTGACTATTTAACTTTTAATTAATCTCATTCATTAATTAACTAACCTTTTAATTATTCTCATTAACTACATCAATTAATGATCCTCTAATTACTTTCATTAATTAATTATCTTTTAATTAATTCCATTTAATAAGAAATCTTTAACTTAATTACATTCATTAATAACCCTTAACTAATTACTTTCAGTAATTAACTATTCTTTAATTACTTAAATTAACTCCTTGATTAATTACCTTAATTAATCCTTTAATTAATTACACTGAGTAATTAACACTTAATTACTTCCACTAAGTAATTATTCTTTAATTACCTTCCATCAAGTAATTCCCCTTTAATTAATTACATCCAGTAATTAACCATTAATTAATTACACTATGTAATTACACTTCATTAATTACATTAACTAATTATACTTAACCCATTATCAATTAATTCTCTTTAATTAATTAACTAGTTAATTAACTTAAATTAACCACATTAACTTAATTAATTACATTGAGTAATTAATTCCTTTAATGACTTCATTAAGTAATTACCCTTAACAATCCTCTTATATTTATTAATTAACCTCTAATTACATTTATTACTTAATTATTCCTTAATTAATCTTTGATAACTTAGATTAATCGATCCTGAATTAAGCAATCTACTATCCTTAATTGATTTCACAAATTAATTTATCTTAATTTAATTACCTAAATTAATCATTTTAGTTAATTAAGTAATAATACTTTAATTACTTTTGTTAAATAAAACTTGATTAAATTAAGATAACTCACTTACTATATTAAACTGTACCTATCATTTAAATTAAATTAAAAGCTTGAGTTTGGTTTATACAAAATCATCATCCTTTGATTATCAAAGTTAAATACCTTTTACTTTAATCACATTTAAATTGCAACAATTACATTTTAGTTGAAAACATTTATGGACTAATTACATGATTTAACTTAAAGCAATATTTATATAAACCAAACTATTTTAAAACCAAATTTAAAACTTTGAAAATACATACTTTGAAAACTTAAATTTGTTTAAAACATCATTCTCTGATTCAACCATTCATACCTCTTTTAAAACTGGTTTGTATGCTTGGAAATTTCTTTTGAAACCTTTGTTTTAAATTTTAACTTTGCTTTAAATTTTGGAGTTCATTTATCATTTTAAAAATCTGGACAGGTTTAAAAGTATGGAAACAAAACATTCCCGAGCAAATACAGCAAAAACCTTGAGAAAAACCTACAACTTCCTCGAGCAATAAAACACTAGCTTCCTCCCCGAGTCGTACACGAGAAAACTTCGAAAAACCTCGGGTCAAACTCTTCTTCCCAAACCATTAAACTCAGAACTAAATCAGAGTATCATGCGTGCACGTGCACGCCGCAGCCACCCAACTCCGACCATCGCTATGACCCTCTGCATGTCGCCGACACTCCCATCGACCCTCACGACCACTCAAATCACTGATAACTCCAGGGGAACAAAAACAAGCAAATGAACCCACAACGTCTAGAAACTCAATTAGTAAAATCACCTGCCGACGGCGAGCACCACCACCAGAAGACCTGCCACCTCGACCATGGTCGCGTCTCAAACCACTGATCATGTTCCCCAGCATGCGATTCGTCCCGATGCACCGTAGTCGCCGCGATCACCACGATAACAACTCAGATAAAAACTGGACCATGAACCCCACTTCGCCACTTCACGGCTACCACGGCCATCAGAAAAACATCCCCACATTTTTCTCGAGATCCTCCATACCTCAGCCATCTCCATGCCAAACCCCGAGCTCCCAATCGTCGCCGACCGATAGCAATTGACCAATAACCTAAATTCGAACAACTCTCGAATTCACTTCAAATACAAAATTAAAAATCACAAAACTTATTTTAAAATTTATGATTCACTTACACGAATCAGGTTCTATAATCTAGAGATGAAATCATTGATATTGATTTTCAACTAAATTTTGATTTTTACTGCAAATCTTAAATTTACAAAATATTTATTAAATATAAACACTTCAGATTATTTTTAAAAACAAGATTACCTTGTTACAATCAATTTCCTTTCAAAAATCAAAGTCTAATAGTAATTCATTTGGAAGATAGGAATTTTTCTAATTGTTCTTGAACCAGAAATTCAACAGAGACCTATATTCTAGCATATACAGTCATTTTCCCAACACATAGTAGCATTTCAAACCAGATTCAAGTTGAACATTCATGCACACACATTTACATCATCATCACACAGATATATTAGCACCAAAATTTTTACTTTTAAATGTTTACTCACCTGAAAATAATAAACAGAGAATAGAGACCAGGCTTGTGCTTTTAAGTCCGAATTTTTTTAATTGTTGAAACAAAAGCTTGTTGTTGAATTGCTTTGTTGAATTTGAATCTATACTTGCTGAGTTGATTTTGCATGTTGGTGTGTTGAAGCTTTGAAACTGTTGTACTGCTCCTTTGAAATTTGATTTTCTTTTGATTTAAGTTTCCAGGTTTTTATTTTTATTTTTATTTTGAAATAACGAAGAACAAAAGAATAGAGAGGATTCGAACTGAAAATCTCAGTTTTCTAATAATAAAATTTATTTTTAAATTAAAGATTATTATGCCACTTGTTTTATTGCATGGTACTTAAGTGACAATTGTATTTACATGTGTTTCTTAACTTACAAATGTTAGATTAATGTTATTTTATGCTTAACCCCCTTATCTATAAATTTCTTATATCTTTATTTAGTTATGTTTGATATATATTAATATGTTTTTGTACTGTGTTTTAAACTATAAATATATACAAATTATTTTTATGAATGTATGTTTTTAAATGTTTACATATATGCAAATTGTACTTAGTTCATGAGACTTTTAAAAGAAAGAATATTTTAAACCTATATATATATATATATATATATATATTTTATAGACTATTTTAGTTTAAGAACCTTTAAAAGAAATCATAGTAAAACTTTTTATTAAATTTGTATAAGCTATCACATTTAAAAAAATATTAATCTTATGCGTTGAAAATATAGAATTTTATTTAAAATAACTTTTGAAAAGTATTGTATTAAATTCAAATATTATCTTCCAAATCACTATATATAAACATTTTTACTAAATTGAAACCAAACTTCCTATTCACATTGTAAATACATTATAAATAGAATACTTTTTTTAACTTAGAAAGATTGATTTTTTTTTCCAATTAAATGTTATTAACTTTGAAAAGAATAAAATTTGCCAAATTAAATTATTATTATTATTATCAATTTTGAAAAGATAACATTTTTTAAATTAAATAATTATTAGTTTTGAAAAGATAAATTCTGTTAAATTAGATTATTAAATCAATATTGCACATTTTAAAATAATTACTAATGGAGATTATTAAATAAATATTGCCTAAAATTCTAAGATATCACATTCCTCCCCCCTTAAAAGAATGTCATCCCCGAAATTTAAAAGAAAAGATAATTTAATAATCCCACGCAGATTTTAATTTTAAAAACAACAAGCATATGTTATCAACTATATATTAGCAACCATAGCAATCAATTCAAACAAGCAACTCTAACTATCCAGTCAAAATTTTGGATAGAACTTCCTAGAGTTTCCCAGGTACAAACACAGGGATACTCGCTCTACTGAATCTAAACTAGCTACACCACCCAGATCCTGAGCTTCTATATATCTACATCTAATATCTGAATAGGATACCTGACCATATACCAGTCCTGTTCAACTTCCAAATCTCCCCGAACTGCTGGTTCTAAACCAGTGATGGATCATACACGTACTCCCTCAGAGATACATGAAATACATCGTGAATCCCAGCCATCTGAACTGGTAATTCAATCATGTAGACCAAAATACTTACCCTTGCAAGAACATAGAAAGACCCAATACACCTCTGAGCTAGCTTTCTAGTCTTACCCAAATCTTATTGCTCTTACGATCGGAGAAAACTTTATCCAAAATTAAATCTCCGACTTCGAATTTCGAATTCCTTCGTCTCTTATTCATAAAACTCTTCTACCGATCCTGGGCTTCCTTCAACCTTCTTGAACAACCCAAACTTCGCAGATGCCTCTCGGATTAAATCTGGACCAAGAAATAGATGATCTCCGGATTCTACCCAATAAGATGGTTCTCCCAAGATCCATCGAAATCCAAAACATAAACTCTACTTCACAAGCATAAGAAGACTTCAAACTTACTTCTCCAATCCGTAGAAGCCAGAATAGGTGCACTAGACAACCAAGCCTTCAGTCTATTCTGGAATAGCTGCCACCTTGCTTCCGCTGCATAACTCTGATCTGAAGAAGATGAGAACGTTGTTGATGAACACAAGCACATACTTGATCAACTCATCCCGGACCTATCTGATTCGGTTACAATCACCATAGCAAAAATTCAACCAGAAAACTAGATCCGATTAATCCTGAGCTACTTCACAAAAACCTTTCTCAAGGAGCCCTCCTCTACTAGGCTGAACCACCGGCATAGCTTCAGGAACCAAGCTGATACAGAACTCGATCTCCCGATGCGGATGCAAATCTTGACTTCCTCGAAGACATCCGGAAAATCTCAAACCACTTCGATGGCTCCTACATCTTCAAGAGATGCCTCAATCCAAAGCAAAGATTACTAAGAGAACTTTCGAACCATCGCAAGTCACTTTTGCGATTCTACCCTAGCTCAGATTCCAAAGAAACTGTTCTCTCCTCGCAAATCAGTACAGCTCAAGCCTTACTAATTAAAGAAGAAACTGATGGTCCACCTCAACCACAAACATCATACCCTACTGAGCTTCCAGAAGAAGTGGGAAAGCCTTCATCATCTGCCCGGCCTACTGACAGAAGAATCACAAAGACTCCTGAACCACTAAAGAAACAGGCCACTCTACTGCTTCCAAACTCCACCTCTAGGATAATGCTAAGCCAAGTGACCTTCCTGACAGCACATTCACCACCTCCAAGCTGTCATGCTACTTCAGATGCCAAAGACTTTCTTATCCAAAAGCTCCTTGAATCACAAAGCTATATCAACCAACTCCACAAAAGAACCTTCAAGATAGGCAGATATCTCTCAAGAAATTCAGGCTTCAAACCAAGCACAAACACCTTGTCGAGCTGAGTTCCAAACTCCAATACAGACAAGACTTCTTCCTACGATTGCCAAGACACCATCACTTGCTTCAGCACTTCCAACTGATCCAAACTCTAGAAAACCCTCTTGCATGAGCGCAACCAAACTTACACTCCAAAAATGGTCTCCGAACCTTAAAAAGGTTTCCTTCAGAGATTGGTGAAATCCTTACACTATACTGCAAAGCTTACTCAAGATGACCAATACCACCCTGGCAGATACTCTTCCAACCTCAATTACTCAGGCTTCTTCCATTGGTAGTCGTGCTATACACACCACTACCCCTCCTACCTCTAGAAATTATATTGGAAAACCCAAACAGGTAACCCAACCAAATAGGTAGGTATATATAGATATACATAAATATAAAAATACAAGCACTCTCTCTCAGAAAGAAATCTCTCCAAAGCCAAGGTATTCACTCAACCTAGCGCTCTGATACCACAATGTAACGAGCTGCCTTTCATTCCATAGAAAGGCAGATCATTAAAAGAAAGAAAGAGATAAAAAAGAGAACAGATAGAAAGGAAAGAACTAAACAAAATCAGAATCTCACAGCGGAACGAATAAATTATATTATATCACATAAGACATTACATAGTATAATATACATCAGAGTTATACAGCTTATACATAACAAATTAGACAGTTATAAACACCTGCCTAGTCATTACAACTCAAGTACATCACAGAGATATAAATACAACACTAGCACAGCGAAATCACTATATATCTACAAACGCCGAAGCCTCCTACTCCATATCTCCACCAGAATTCGTCAAAGCTAATCTGAATCCCTTGGATACTCGTAAAAATTTGAGTACCCAAGAGTTTAATAAAACAGAAAATAAACTCCGGGTTGGACATGGGTCTGGTGTGAGTAAATGGGCTAAAGTTGCTTAGCTTCGAAAAACCTTTGAAAACAAAAGGTATCTCGTAAGATTTCTTGCACATAAACATGGAAAAGTTTTTACCTTACGATAACCAAAACATTTGATAGGAAATCCAGTTATATTACAATAGGATCTAGGGTTTTCAAGTAAATAGGAAATATCTAAAATTATTACATGATTAAATTCTATCATACTAGCCACAAAGTGGGTTATACAATCAAAACCGTAAAAGGCACGTAGAAAGAATGGGTTTCCATCAATGGCAGGGCTACAGGGGTACCGCACATCACAATACGTGGCCTAGATCACCGTACCGAGGATCCACCCTAAATCCGCTTCAACACAAGGCCGGAACCATTCCTTACTGGATAGTCCCGAACAAGACAACCCCGTAGTTGTTCACGACCAACTGCCCACACTATCGAATAAAAAGGGACCTCTAGACAGGGGTAAATCTTGTCCTACATGGGTGATACCCACTTAGCCTTGCTGCACCTCCCATGTTTTAGCCATTCCCGGTTGATGAGTCTTGAGGCTACGATTACCTTTTGGAACACATCTATCTTAGAATGCTCATCATCCTCTCGACGATGTTCGGAAAGCATTCAATCCATACAAGTTCTTCCGGGTTCGAACAAAACCGTAGGCACTATCTCGCTACACTCATTTTGGAATCACCCTCAAAGTTAACGACAATAGCCCTTGCACTCTGAATCTTCATCTCAATCGAAAGCACTATCTCCGTTAGCTCGTTTTGGAATCACCCTCAGAGTTAACGACAATAGCCTTTCCTCTGAATCTTCACTTGACCTTCACTTGAGATTCACGACCTATCGTTTAATTTGGATCGATGTGTTTTCGGAATTCCAAATTTGGAAATCTGATCCCGATCTCACCGAAATCCAAAACGCCGTCTTAATGTCCAAATGGTTTAATTTTGAACAATTTAATTCAATTTAAAACATTGAATTCACACAACATCATTCATAGATAAATATGACACATTTATCATAACTATAACCATTATCACATCATAGAATATCACAGATTAGGTATCAATCAATCCACACATTCTACTCAAACAATCATCCACAACATGAATTATTAATCCTTATTATAATTAATTTAATTAACTTAAATTAAATTAATTACTTGAGAATTAATCACCTAACCCTACTTAATTAATCATTAATTAATTACAACCATTTAATTAATTAATCATTCTTTAATTACCTCATAAACTAATTGATTAATCTTTAATTATAGATTAATTATCCTTTAATTATTCTCTTAATTAATCATCCTCGATTAATTATTCTTTAATTTATTAAGTAATTTGCCTTTAAATTAATTACATAAATTAATTATTCTTTAATTATTTATATTAATTAACTTTAATTACTCTCATTAATTAACTATAATTAATTACACTGATCCTTAATTAACTATATTAATTAATTATACTATAATACTTCATTGATTAATTAACCTTTAATTAATCTCATTCATTAATCAACTAACCTTTTAATCATTTTCATTAATTACATCAATTAATGATCCTCTAATTACTTTCATTAATTAATTATATTTTAATTAATTCCATTTAATAAGCAATCTTTGACTTATTTACATTCATTAATTATCCTTAACTAATTACTTTCAGTAATTAACTATTCTTTAATTACTTAAATTAACTCCTTGATTAATTACCTTAATTAATCCTTTAATTAATTACACTGAGTAATTAACACTTAATTACTTCCATTAAGTAATTATCCTTTAATTACCTTCCATCAAGTAATTCCCTTTTAATTAATTACATCCAGTAATTAACCACTAATTAATTACACTATGTAATTACACTTCATTAATTACATTAACTAATTATACTTAACCCATTATCAAGTAATTCTCTTTTATTAATTAACTAATTAATTAACTTAAATTAACCACACCAACTTAATTAATTACATTTAGTAATTAATTCTTTTAATTACTTCATTAAGTAATTACCCTTAATAATCCTCTTAATATTTAGAAATTAACCTCTAATTACATTCATTACGTAATTATTCCTTAATTAATCTTTGATTACTTAGACTAATTAATCCTAAATTAAGTAATCTACTATCCTTAATTAATTTCACAAATTAATTTATCTTAATTTAATTACCTAAATTAATCATTTTAGTTAATAAGTAATAATACTTTAATTACTTTTGTTAAATAAAACTTGATTAAATTAAGATAACTCACTTACTATATTAAACTTTGTCTATTATTTAAATTAAATTAAAAGCTTGAGTTTGGTTTATACAAAGTCATCATCCTTTGATTTTGAAAGTTAAATACCTTTTACTTTAATCACAATTAAATTTCAACAATTACATTTTAGTTGAAAACATTTATGGACTAATTACGTGACTTAACTTAAAGCAATATTTATATAAACCAAACTATTTTCAAAAACCAAATTTAAAACTTTGAAAATACATATTTTTAGAACTTAAATTTTTTTAAAACATCATTCTCTGATTCAACCATTCATACCTCTTTTAAAACTTGTTGTATACTTGGAAATTTCTTTTGAAACCTTTGTTTTAAATGTTAACTTTGCTTTAAATTTTTGGAATGCATTTATCATTTTAAAAACCTAGACAGGTTTAAAAATCTGGAAACAAAACATTCCCGAGCAAATACAGCAAAAACCCTAAGAAAAACCTACAACTTCCCTGAGCAACAAAACACTAGCTTCCTCCCCGAGTCGTACACGAGAAAACTTCGAAAAACCCTGGGCCAAACTCTTCTTCCCAAACCACAAAACTCAGACTTGAATTAGAGTATCATGTGTGCACGTGCACACCGCAGCCACCCAACTCCGACCATCGCTACGACCCTTTGCACGTCGCCGACACTCCCATCGACCCTCACGACCACTCAACTCGCCGATAACTCCAGAGGAACAAAAACAAGCAAATGAACCCACAACGT
The DNA here is from genome assembly GCA_030765085.1 of Allium cepa. Classification (NCBI taxonomy): domain Eukaryota; kingdom Viridiplantae; phylum Streptophyta; class Magnoliopsida; order Asparagales; family Amaryllidaceae; genus Allium; species Allium cepa. Next base: position 506,233,493 of record CM060939.1, read on the forward strand.
CTAGAAACTCGATCAGCAAAATCACCTGCCGACGGCGAACACCACCACCAAAAGATTTGCCACCTCGACCACGGTCGCCTCTTGAACCACTAATCCCATTCCCCAGCATGCGATTCGTCCCGATGCACCGTATTCGCCACGATCACCACGATAACAACTCAGATAAAAAGTGGACCACGAACCCTACTTCGCCACTTCACGGCCATCACGGCATCAGAAAAATATCCCCATATTTTTCCCGAGATCCCCCATACCCCAGCCATCTCCGTGCCAAACCCCGAGCTCCCAATCGTCGCCGACCGATGGCAATTGACCAATAACCCAAATTCGAACAACTCTCGAATTCACTTCAAATAATAAATTAAAAATCATAAAATTTATTTTAAAATTTATGATTCACTTACACGAATCATGTTCTATAATCCAGAGTTGAAATCGTTGATATTGAATTTCAACTAAATTTTGATTTTTGCTGTAAATCTTAAATTTACAAAATATTTATTAAATATAAACACTTAAGATTATTTTTAAAAACAAGATTACCTTGTTACAATCAATTTCCTTTCAAAAATCAAAGTCTAATAGTGATTCATTTGGAAGATAGGAAATTTTCTAATTGTTCTTGAACCAGAAATTCAACAGAGACCTATATTCTAGCATATATAAGAATTTTTCCAATACGTAGCAGCATTTCAAACCAGATTCGAGTTGAACATTCATGCACACACATTTACATCATCATCACACAGATATATTAGCACCAAATTTTTTACTTTTAAATGTTTACTCACTTGAGAATAATAAACGGAGAACAGAGGCCAGGCTTGTGCTTTTAAGTCTGGAAATTTTTGATCGTTGAAACAAAAGCTTGTTGTTGAATTGCTTTGTTGAATTTGAATCTATACTTGCTGAGTTGATTTTGTATGTTGGTGTGTTGAAGCCTTGAAACTATTATACTGCTCCTTTGAAATTTGATTTTCTTTTTGCTTTAAGTTTCCAGGTTTTTATTTTTATTTTTATTTTGAAATGATGAAGGACAAAAGAATAAAGAGGATTTGAACTGAAAATCTCAGTTTTTCTAGACATATGTTATTTAATAAAAATTAGTTTTAAATTAAAGATTATTATGCCACTTGTTTTATTGCATGATACTTAAGTGACAATTGTATTTACATGTGCTTCTTAACTTACAAATGTTAGATTAATGTATTATTATGCTTAACCCCCTTATCTATATGTTTGATATAAATTAATATGTTTTTGTATTGTGTTTTAAAATATAAATATATACAAATTATTTTTATGAATGTATGTTTTTAAGTGTTTACATATATGCAAATTGCACTTAGTTCATGAGACTTTTAAAAGAAAGAATATTTTAAACCTATATATATATATATATATATATATATATATATATATATATTATAGACTATTTTAGTTTAAGAACTTTTAAAAGAAATCATAATAATACTTTTTATTAAATTTGTATAGCTATCACATTTTAAAAAAAAAATATTAATCTTATGTGTTGAAAATATGGAATTTTATTTAAAATAACTTTTGAAAAGTATTGTATTAAATTCAAATATTATCTTCCAAATCACTATATATATATAGAATACTTTTTTTAACTTAGAAAAATTAATTTTTTTTCAATTAAATATTATTAACTTTGAAAAGAACGAAATTTGCCAAATTAAATTATTATTATTATTATTAATTTTGAAAAGATAACATTTGTTAAATTAAATAATTATTAGTTTTGAAAAGATAAATTCTGTTAAATTAGATTATTAAATCAATATTGCACATTTTAAAATAATTATTAATGGGGATTATTAAATAAATATTGCTCAAAATTTCGAGATATCACACCTTTTATACTAGGAATAGTTCGAAAATCATTTCATTTATCACTTAGGAAAATATTTTCAAAACATTTCTTTTAAATCTCAACATAACTTTCTTAATTCAAAATTTTGATTAAGTTGAAACCACGTTATCTAGGATGTTAGTCCAAAACTAGTAAATATTAAATGAGCAGAATCTATAGCAATCATCTATTTCTACCCAATTTCAACCCCCGTATTCAACAAATATTATGGAAATCGACTTTCAATTCCATGAATAGTTCGAGTTCCCTCTTCGGGCTTTAACACCAAGTACAAGAAGATTATCTCCATAAAATCCAAGTTTTTTATATTAGGAAAATCATTCCCTTTATACTTTAAAAATTTTGATCCAAGTAAATCAAATTTACTATCCTATCCATCGGGCCAGTCCAGATAGCCAAGGAGAGCAGGAAATCAATTTTTCAAATCTAAGCGTAGACACTATCTCTCTAACATCCATAAGGCGATCAAGTTATTTGAACGACTCGAAATCATTTAACATATAACCATTCTATAAATCTTTCAAATCATCTTTAAAATACTTTATAAATCATTTTAAAACATTTATAAAGATGTGGAAAAGAACGGTTGCATTTAAAACTATTTTAAAAGTTATAGAAAAGTGCTGCGGAAAGTGATTTTTAAGCAATATTGATCAAAATGACTTTTTATCATTTGAAATTTCATTCTTAGAACTCAAACCATTTTTAAAAGGTTTTAAAAAACTCTTAGAATTTTTTTCAGATTTTTAAACAATTTTAAAATATCAATTTCAAAGAAATCCTGCTATGGATTATGAACTGCAAAATCGCGAATTTTCTAAAAACTTGTTTTACTCATATTTCAAAATTTACTTATCAAAATCTTGCTTTTCTTTCTTTGTTTGAAAACTATGGATATAATAGTTCGAAAAATTCTTATCTGAATTCCGAGTTATATTTCATTCTTTATACTCATTTGACTTTTATAGTGCGAAATCACAAACTGCCGTTACGCAACGTGCCTAATTTTGACTAAGTTTTCAATTGCCTTTCAAACTTCACCAAAACACTTTCATATGTTTACAAACATTTCAAACTCATTTTTAAACCTTTTTAAAGAGGTTTAACATTCCATATAGACCAATTCATTCAATAAAGGAAAGTGATTTCCTTTGTGTTTATCGACATGTATTTTCGTGACTTGCATATATATTCAACATTTATATTAAACAACCAAACTTGATGATCAAAGCATATTAAATATCCATTGCAAACATCATATCATCAGCCAACAATAAAATATAAGTAAGAGTTTCTCACATTGTTTTTCTATCAAAAAAAGGCTATAACTTCACAAACTCACGATCCGAGCTCATGAACTCCAACAACTTGCCTCCTAGTATGCTCATCCATTTCTTACCAAAAGTAACACTCATCCAAGCATGGGGAATGAGGTGTAGGACTTTGGATTATTATCGAATTCATCAAAAACTAGACCTAAAAACGGGTCATTTTCTCTCGGATTTTTGGACATTCCACTCTCTGTATTTGGAAATATGGTAAACATGAAAGTTGTTGAAAATTATTTTCTCTACGATTTCAGAAAAAAATCATCAAAGTTGGTTTAGTTTTGAATGAGTTACGGTCAAATGAAAAAGAGGCGTTCTCGGATTTACAAAAATCACACCCAAAAAAGGGTCGATTTCTAGCTAATTTTTGGACATGTCACTCAAAGAAATATGAAAAGTGATCAAAAGAAAGGTTCTTGAAAATTCTTTTCTCTTTAATTTGAAACAAATAAATAATCAATCGCGATTAGTTATGGGGAAGATATGATCAAAAGAAGAGAGGGTATTCTCGAAACTAAAATTCTGGGCCCGAAAATGTAATGTAAAGAAGTGGGTTTTGAGCATAGTTAAGCTTAAAATGGGAAGAAGTGCTTAACAAGATATTTGTAGCCACTAAAATTTTAAATGGTTTGAAAAAATAGTTGTACCATTTTGTTCGGTTTTGAAGGAGATATGATGAAATAAAGAAGAGGGGAAATGGGAGGTATTTATATCCACGGTTCGCATCTAAAATTTCATGATATTTTGGCCACCATACCTCACCACTCCATCACCACTCTTATGTCACCTTTCATGGCTGAAATGATTCCTCCACGTGTGTGTACTTGGTGTGTAAGAAGGTTGACATTGAGTTTCTTAAGTGGTAAGGATGTAACAAATATCATAGATATTTTGTATTTACTTTAAGTAAATTCGTAAATGTAAATGGTAAATTCTTATGCATATGTTCATGTGCAAATGACAAGTATATATGCGTATGTATATGCATGTTATATGTACATGCATAAGAGAATAAATAATGTCGCGATCTGTAACAACCCGTATATTTTAATAATTTTATTTACGTAATTAACTGAAATTTTGTGAAATTTTAAATATTTGAATTTAGAAATAAAATTTTGATATTTGGAATATGTATATTTAAACATAAAAATTGGTAAATTTTCATCTGATAATATGAAAGTTTATTTTCTTATGTAATTTTATTTAAATTCAAATCAGTTAAAATTGACGATAATAAAATATTTTTCCAAACCTGAATATTATTATATAATAAATTTGTAAATCATCTTCTGAGTGAGACATCATAGTTCGTTTCTCCAAATTTGTACTACTATTGCTCTATCTATCTTATTTTCGATAGATTAGCAGCATTTTCGGTACCGAATATCGAAATTTTACTGGATGTCGTACCATTGATATTTGTATACCGTTTTGATTGCCTCATCGTGCTGATCTCTGCAGTATATTCACTTCTGTGTTTCGTTGTCCGGTACGCGGTTTAATCCGCAAAACCATTAACCGTATTGGTATCCGTTTTGATTCTTTGTAATGTTCCGTGTCCATTCGTTTGTCAAACGATTGATAAAAAATGGCCGATTACATTTAATATTTCCAAATGCAAATACCTGACTTTTGTTATTCTATCATTCCAATTCAATTTCGGTTTGTCCGCTCTTCTTCTCCTCATTCACACATCCTAAAAATAATATTAATATTTGAACTAAGTTATTTGCAGTGCGCCTGCTCATCTCTTCCAATCTCTCTCGACCAACTGCTCACCTCAAAACCCATGCGAACCCTTCGAGACCTAGCAGCCTCATCGACCTCCATACTCCTCCACCATCTCGAACTCCACGTCGGCGTCTCCTTCTTCCCCACGCCAGTAAGATCGGCTAACCCAGATACTCCCCTCTTCCTCTAGCTCGGCTTCCCCTTATTCCTCCCGTGCTGAACCTACCACTTCATCATATGACCTCGACCGCAACAGCCAACTCCTCCAACGCCGACCTTGCTTCCTCCCACTGAGCATCGATGACACTCCAGTTTTCCCTCCTCTTTCCCAATCTCGGCCGAACATATTTTCTATTAAGATATAGATCTATACCTATTTTGTTATATATTGATCTTCCTGCTACATATATATATATAATATATATATATATATATAATATATATATATATAGTTATTTCGGCAGTAAGTTTATATTAGTTTTATAAGATATTAGTTATGTTTAAGATAGTGTACATATAGTATTATATGTATTGTATACATATATATATTTGAAGTTATAATTAGTTTATATAAATTAATTATATAATTATATATGAGTTATGCTTTGTGATGCTGTAAATATACAATATTTCCATATACTTGTTTATTCATACTCTGTAGAGTTTGTAAGTTTGAATAATATACAATTGCAGTGGTTACCTCATTGTAGATATATGTGTGTGTGTGTGTGTGTTAGTTTAAGTAAAGATGTGTATATGTTTTGGTTGATATGTATACATTTTTTTATATAACAAGTTTGTACAAGTTATATTTGCTACTGTATTTACTGTTAGCTATTTTATCAAGTGATGACTTACATTTATATACCGTAAGGATGTATGTCAGATATGTTATGGTTGTGTGCATATATAAGTTACAGCATATAAAAAAGTAAAAAAAGAAAAGGGTTATGTCTGTATAATTTTATGTATGGGTATTAAAAATATATGTATATATATAGTTTATATAAGATACATTATATGAAAAGTTATAAAGTTTGTATATATGTGGACTTCTATAATTCATATTGATCTGTGAGTTATTTATATGATTATGTGATTTAAATATAATCTGTTAGCTATATATAAGTTACATATAGGTTTTATTTTCTATATGAAGTGTGTGTGTGTGTGTGTATTTCATAAATATGTTACAGGGTGTGTTAGTATAATATATAGTTTTAAGTGGGTTCTCTTATATTTGACCTTGTATATATTTACAGTAGTTTTGATATTTTATAATATATATATTTCTAAGGTTATAATGGGAATTGTTTATGTTTATATATATATTAATTTATATAAATGAGTATACATTAGTTTAGTTGCTAAAATATATAAATAGAAATTTTATGCCATAAGCATCAAGTTAAATAATGATTTGAAAATAGTCATAAATTTTACTTTATGTATGTTTTAAATTGATATTTGTAAACATATTTTGATTTTGATAATGTATGATTTTTCAAGTATATTATAAAGATTTTTATTTTATCTTATTTTAATATGAATTAATATTAGATTTTAAATTATATATATATATATATATATATTGTTCTCATCAATTCCTATCTTTCAACTTTGTCCGTCAAAATCCGCTTTCAGCTTACTTTGCTTTGAGTTATTGCTTGGATTGTTTGATGGTCTAGATCATGATCCAATTCGTATCTTATCGGATCGTCAAATTCTTCTAGCCTCGGAAGGTGAGCAATCACTCACGATTAAGTTCTTATATTTATTAAATTTGATTTCAATTGAAACGACAATAGAAATATGCTACTGTTATTTACATTGCTATATATATGATATTATCTATATTCGTTCACCTGTGACATCTGACATAATTATCTGTTATTTATATTGATGATACATGCCTGTTACATTTTATCATATCTATTATCACTCTGAGAGTTTCCTGTTAGTATAGGATTCCCTATGGGTTGAAATGATACATACCCGAATGATCTGTAGAATATGAGAAATCGTTATGGGTTGAAATGATAAACCCAAGCGATTTTCATTGAATTGAATTTGGGATTGCGGGTTGAAATGATATATATATATATATATATATATATATATAAGTTATGGATTGAAATGATAAATAGCCGTATCACTTGACCATATGATAGAACATTATATACCGACACCATTGGTCTATATATAAATATTTTGACAATGATTTCTATAGTTTTGGAAAAGAAATTATGGTTAATAAATATTTATTTTTAGACAGTATATATATATACACATATATAGTATTTTATAAAGATTTAAATTTTAGATTTTTAAAATTTCATGTTTTGAAAATTGTATAGTTATAAGTAAATTTTAAAATTATAAATTTTAAGAATTTATTTATAATTTTTCTATTTTTAGAATATATAAATAGATTTAAATTATAAATAAATTTAATAATATGTTTAAGTATCTATTTAAAATTATATTTTCAAATATAGAGTTTATAATTTTTTTTAATAAATTATGGTTGGGAAGATAGATTTGAAATTGATTTGAAATGGTATTTAATTAAGAATTTTATTTAATTAAATCGATTTGAAACTTATTGAACTTGAGATTTTTAAAGGATATGATTTCATAACTTGATTTTGGTTTAAGGTGATTGAATGAATATTTCAAGTTTAAATAAATTGAAGGAAATATTTAGTTTATGTGTAATTTGGGTTTTATTTAAAAGATATTCGATTTATTAAGTGAATATTTCAAAACTAAATAATAATGAAGTTAAATTAAGATATATAAGAAATTATCAAACTTAGTTTTGAAAATGTTGAATATTTAAAGTTTTGAAATATATTGAAATTGAAATGGGTTATTTTGTGGTTCAAACCTGTATTTGAAATTATTATAATTTGGAATGGTTTATTAAGAAAACTGAATCGGATTGAAATTGATGAATTGAGATTGAATAAAATTTGAACTTTGGAATTCGAGTTGATTTGAAATGATTTGTGAAATTTGAGGAAACTATTTTATTATATAAAGTATTTTTAAATTATATTTAAAACGATTTATATATTTTGCTTTATAAATTATTTTGATATAAACTATTTTTTATATATCATTTTTAATATAAACTATTCTTAATATAAATTGTTTTAATATACTAAGTATTTTATTATAGACTATTTTAACATATAACTATTTTATATAAATATTTTATAAACTATTTTATTATATATACTATTATTAATATCTAAACTTTTTAAAGGAAAGTATTATGATTTCAAAGTGTTATGATTTCAAAGTGTCATAATTTCCAACGTTTTGGTTTCGAAAGTGTTATAACTTTGAAAGTACTGTGATTTTGGAAATGAATATATTTGAAGTAAAAAGTGATATCGTATTGATATGGTTTTGAAATGAAAATGATATTGTATTGATATGGTTTTAAAATGGAAATGATATCGTTTTTATATGGTTTTGAAATGGAAATGATATTTTGGTTTTGAAGTATAAACTATTTTAAAATGACCGTGGTGTTATAATAACGATTAGTTGTTAAAAAGACAGGGATCAGATATTGTCATACTCTCTGCCAATACCAAAAACCACTTTAATAACCGTGTACGAGGTGGAGATTCCAGAATGAAGTAGGATGGTAGTGACGATCCTATATGAGGTAAATACGTGGACCCAACTCCCATGAGTTGGCATAAGGTGGCTAAAACATGAGCAATCGACGGACCAAGTGAGGTAGTTCCTCCAATCAGACACATTCCTTCGATACTATATTCTGACTTTGTGGTTGATTTGGTGGCCACACTTGATTTTTCTTATTTAGGAGTGTGTTTCAAGGTGGATGGTAGTGGCTGTTATGCGTTACCACCAGCCTGGAACTGTAATTAGTATATCTACCCTGGCATTGCCTAGTTGTGCTATGTAACCTACCCTATCGAGACTACTAGTAGTTTGTTTTGTACCATACCCTATGGAATGCCCTCTGACGACGCCCAATACGGGGGAGATTACGGTACTGTATAGACTATGGGAATATATAAAATGTGTTAAGGGGGATATGGGTAACGCCTTAATGCTATTTTAATAGTTTACTTTACTTTAGATATTATTATAATAGCGTATATTACTACATAGTAGATAGTTTAACGGATCCTTAGAGGATGGTTGTCCCAAACATCCTTTGAGTTACTTGTATTTCAGTGGTTATTTCACTTGAGTTAGATTTATTGATATAAGAATGTAAATCCTGACTCGAGTGTTTTGTGTTTTGCTTTACGCTCTGGTCCGACTGAGTGTACCAGTATTCGAGACTCACCTTTGGAGTTGGAAATTCATTGGAGATCTATCTACATCTATTCAGTTATTCAATTTATCCAGTGATATATTCAGATTTGTATTTGATTATTTTATTGAGACTTCTATGTATTCGAGGCTTCTGTTGTATCTTGTTTTTAACTTTATTATATACATATAGTAGCTTCATGAACTGCTATTCTTTTGTTTCCGCTGCATTATTTTTATATTGCTCTGTGTTTGTGATTTTGTGATTATTTTATTTACTGTATATGATAAGTTTTGCAAAATTTAAATTAACAATCTGATATTTTGAGTAATTCAAGTCCGACATGTGCGGATGCAAATAGTTGAAAATACTATGATGTTACATGATCACTTCGAACAACTTCCGTTGGTTAAACCGTTGCCAATCGGAGAACCGATTCCCGATCACATTTTTACTTATACATTAAATTACATATATATGTAAAAAAAATTGAAAATAAATTTATAATAATTTTTGATTAATTAAAATGATCACATTTGAATTATAAAATCATGTAAATTAATAGTAACAATTATTTACAGAAATCGCTATTATATCAATAAAGCGATATCGATTTTCCTTATAATTTCAAATTACTTTTATAACTTTATTATAGAACCATTATAGCTCATTCATTATTACTTTATAAATAATTAAAATGAATTGTTATCATTTTAAAACAATTATTTGAGTAATTATAATAATTATTAAATCATTAAATCTCAATTTAATTTCATAAATCAATTATAAGGGCATCACTAGTGATGTCATAAATACATTTAATTTTTTAAAAATAAAATAAATCATTTTATTTTATATTCTTGTTCACTTATGAAAATAAGTATACGTATCTAGCTCCATGCGTGACGTTTTACGATTATAGAATCATTTATTGATAAAACTGTTTTCAAACATTTTATCAATTCAAATTTTGAGGAAATTTTTTTTGTAAATATTTATTCAGACTATTATTATTATTCATTGCCACTCAAAAAAATATTTTTTGTATTATCAACCTTTTATTTGAATAAATTTAAAAATAAATATAATTTATCAAAGTGATAAATCTGTGGGTCGTTACATTTGTTTTAAGTTTTCAAAACTTTTCCATCTGTGTTTTCAAACATATTATAGCTAGAGTTAAAGTGAAATTTTCACCTACAAATCAATTCTAGCGAACTGCGCTCAAAGCGATAGTCGCTATGGATGTAATTAGGAAAAATTCATGATTTCTAATTTTAAAGTATTTTCTTTTAAATTATTTTTGAAAACCCATTTCAAATAATTAAGTAAGTCAAAATTTTAAGTTTTAATTATTTAATAATTTATTTAATTTATTTATTAATTAGGGTAATTATTATTTAATTAAGTAACTAGGTTAAGTAATTAGAGTTTAAGAAATTATTAAGTAAATTATTTTTAATTAAGTAAGTTTAAATAATGACTAATTAAGATAAAAGAAAATTAATTTTTATTTATTCAATTTTATTTATTTTAATTAATTGTAATTAGAATTAATTATTTAATTAATTATTATTTAATTAAAGGTTAATTATCCACTTCATTAGGGTTTAATTTCTTAAATAAATTTTATTGAATTAAAGTTTCATTAAGGTTTAATTATAGATAAAATTAGGATTATTAATGATTAATTTTGATTTAATTAAGATTATTTAAGGTTTAATTGAGTTTTGAACTTATGATTAAATCAAGGGCTATTTATTTTAAAGTTTCTTTTAAAACTCTATTAGTTATTTATTTCTAACCACTTTTCCTTTTAAGTGAATTGTTTTAAAAACCAAGAGTCTCTTTTCCATGCTATTAAGTAGCTAAATGAACTAAAGTAGTTGTAATAAAACGTTGTCACGTTTTATTGAAAGTAAGTCGACATGTACTTATCACAAATATTGCACTTTGGGAACATGATGAGTACAAGAGGTTAATTTCTGTAAGCATGTCATGATAAACTAAGCATATGGAACGTATGTTCGTATGTAAATCTTTACACCCTGATAGTGGAGTGGTCCACTATAAACAATTGACCCTTTAAAGTTATCGAACGTTGGTTTGGATGGACCGGGATCGAATATTAGTTGTTATTCGAAAACCGCTTCAAATTAATGTAGGCATTTGAATTGGAAATAGTAAAGGCAAGGTCCAAGAAGAAGATTTTGAAGTGCAAGGGGTTTTTCTACTAACCCTGAGGATGATTCTAAAATGGGTGTAGTGGAGATAATGTATTCGGTTGCTCATCTTTTGAATGACTTGTAGGATGAGTGGTGACATTATGTCAACATCAAGATGACAATGTTAGCATTCCAAATGGCAATGTTATAATAAAGGTAAACATACCTTTAGGCCTCATCAACCGAGAATGAATAAACATGGGAGATGCAGCAAGGCTAAGTGGGTCGCCCCCATTAGGGTAAGGTCATTCCTATCAAGAGTCTCTACTATCAACTCATGTATGCTTCTGTAGGGTTGCTGATCCCAACGGAGGGGTGATCTTATTCGGTACTATCCAACAAGGGGTAGGCTAGTCTTGTGTTGGCAGGAGATCCAAGCGAGGTCCTTAGTGTTATTTTACCTAGAGATGCACCATGGTGGGCGACACCCCGGTAGAGCAGTCATTGCATGGAATCCATTCTCCAATAAGTGTCGTACGGATTTAGTTGTACCCAAGTATGTTGAAATGTGAGATGCAAGCATTTCAACTATGTTCTATTTTACTTGAAAACCCTAGACATTATCATAATATCACTAGATTTTTATATAAAGTGCCTTGGTTATCGTAAAGTAAAAACTCATACGTGTTTATGTATGGCATGGTCTTATGTAACATCCCGCCTTTTGAGGACCAAACTAACCGATATTGATGCTGCAGTCATCCGTAGTTGTTATTTCTTGACGACCGAATGCGGCATAGTAAATATTGATACACTGGAACACATGAATATGAAATTTTTTAAACTTTCAATAAACAGCCCATTTCAAGCAAATTACAATTTAAGATTTAATTAAACAATCCCAAACGTTAATCACGTTTAGATCACATATATATGTACAAAATACGATAAGAGGGACATATTAAGATTTCCCCGTATAATGATTAGAGAACTAATAAATATGAACTTTACAGTTCTTAGAACATCACAGCGGAAAACAAAAAATAGCTCCTATATAGCTAACACTACCTCCTGCATGTCTCTAGAAGCTTATTCATCCAAAAACCCAAAAGTCTCCCACTCTCAAACTACTCAAATTAATATTTGAGTACCCGAGAGTTTATGGAGAAACACAAAATTCGAGTCAGACAATAAGTTTGTTATGAATAATCCCCTATCATCTCTTATCATAAATAGATAGCTAGTGAGACCATGTCGCTTAAAGGAACGGGTTTTCCCCTCACTAGTATCAAAATAAAACATACAAACTACTATGCCACTGCACCCAAAAGATTGGTCTTAACATAGTATGAAATAATGCCATAAATCATATACATTAGATATTCCATCCAGCCATTTACTAGATATCCCATCTAAAAGAAATATATTTGATTTCCCATCGAAAATCAATTTATTAGAGTACCCCTCTAAAATCTTTAAAATGACTATCTGTCATAATTTATAGGACTAACTGTCCCAAATCCATTTAAAATAAATGCAGATTATCCATCATACATTGTTTTTATAAAAATTGGTATGGGATATCCACCGCGCACTCCATAGTTTTTCTAGGATGACTATGAACCCTTGGATGCCAAATCCCGAGGCTAATATGAAGGTCCGAATTTCCATACCCTTTGACCCGACAATAAACAACACATGTCCAACTCAAATTGCACGAATAAGCGGATCTTTAAGGGGTGAAAAAGAAAAATAAAGACCGAACAGAGTCTCACACGAATGGAATAATATATATAATATTGAGCAATATCTTTACAGCGGAAATATTTTAAAGATACATATATCAGAATCTAACATAAATTCAGCTTGGATAGTTACAAATGTTTGTCCTTACAAATACTGACAAACACCACATAACTACAGAGGATAATAGAATACGTCCATACATAGATAAATATCTCCAGCTTTCCTCTAGAAACTCCAACTGTCTTCACTAAAGCTGAAACTACTCGGACCTGACCCGAGTATTGAAAATACCCAGATCATGCTTGATAAACCAGCATGAGAAACTCAAATATAAATGACAGTGTCATATATCAGCATTTGAATAAAATCCTTTGAAAAGAAAAGTATCTCATAAGACGACGCCCACATATAAACATGAACGAATTTTTACCTTATGATAACTAAATTGCTTTTATATATCAAAACATTTGATATTATTTCTAATGGCATATCTTTGAAAACATTGCGAATAAACTTATTAATCATAGCCGAAATTGTTACCATTATTAAATTCCGGATGCTAGGCTTTATAAAAAATCCGAAGGCACTTACTAGAGAATCGATTCCATACAAATGACAAGGTAAAAGACTACCTTCTGACAGTACCCCTATAGAGGGATGCACCTAGGGTCCAGACACTGAATGTCTAAACCAACACAAGACCGGCATATCCTTCACGTTAGATAGTACCGAATATGTCATCACCTCGTTCGTTACCGACCATTAACGAGTACCCTATTCATACATTCACCACATACTTAGACATGTGTAGAGTAAATGTAGAAGGATGATGACATCTCCTAATCGAGAGCGAACCACATAGCGTTGCTGCTTCTACCCTGTTTCTGTCATTTTCGGGTGATGAGGCCTGAGGCTACAATTACCTTTTTCACATATCACATCATCTTTGAATGCCACATTTCCATTTCCATTGACTACTAATTGCCTTCCACAAAAATACAACCCTTGAGCTCGTACGTCCCAAGGAGGGTGTTAAGCTAAGAGAAGTTGCCTTCCCCGCCATAACAGATGTATGTTTGTAAAAACCAATGTACGTAATCTTAGAAAATGCAGTGTCAGACATCCATCCATACAATTCTGTTCTGGAACTTGAACGAAACCGAAGGTACTTTCCTCGGCCGTTTTTATGCGAGAAGTCCTTGTGGTTTTGAGGTTTTTCATAACAAAGAGACCACTGCCACAATATAGTGAATCGGGAGTTTATCCCCAATTAATCAACAAGTAGTCCCTTGTTATTATTCGTCTCAATATCTCGGTCTTCAAACATCTTCAACCTTCGAACACGTAAATTGGTTCAATATGGTTTTCGGATAGGAATCATCCAAATATGACCACGGTTCCTTCGAAGCCAATCATCGCTTTAAAAGATGTTGAGTTTGTATGTGGATATTAATCATCAATCAATTACTTCATCCTTTATTTAAATCAAATATATTTCTTAGATATATTCTCTTTAATTTATTTCATTTTCTTTTCAAGAGTATATGGAATCATTAAGCCTCATTTATTAAATCATTTATTTTATATATACCGTTCTTAAATCCTGGAATAATTGCAAATCATTTTCTCTTTTACTTAGGAAAACCTTCCAAATCATTCACTAAATCGTAATCAAAGATTTCTTATGTTTAAGCTATAACTTTTAACTTAGGGAAAATATTCCCAAATCATTCATTAAATCTAAAATATTTCTTTAATTCAAGTTATTTAACTTAGGGAGAATATTCCTAAATCATTCATTAAATCTAAATCAAAGATTTCTTTCATTGACTTCAAATCATATTCTTGCAAATCGAAGATTTTCATAACAGAGCACTACTGCCACCTTAAATACGGTAAATTTCACCTTCAGGGACTAGTGGCAAGTAATCCTACATCACGAAGATCTTTTCTTTTATCTTGAAAAAACTTTAAATATGATCTTTTAGAGCATCCGGGCTTTCCTTTTGATCTGTTCCACCCCTCATCAATATTCTTTACTTTTTGTTTAAGTGGTATAAACAATTCTTCTTAATCATTTATTCAAACTCTTATTAAAACTTTCAAATCACCTTTACATACTTAATTATTCCTTTAAAATCATTCACAAAAGATTTAGGAAAGAATTGTTAAGTTTAAAACTCCACTTCGGAGGTTATTTAAAAATGCTGCGAAAAGTGTTGCACATAGTGTTTTAAAAGCTATATTCTTCAAAATGACTTTTATATCATTTAGGAATCCATCTTTTCAACTTAAATTCTTTTAAAACACTTTAAAATATTTTTAGAATTTATTTCATATTTTCAAAACAATAAAATATCAGTTTTAAATTTTGGTCGCTTTACCGTGAAAGCGTGATTTTTCTGGAAAATTGTTTTTAACATTTTTCAAAATATACAAGATGAAATATTGATTTTATTTCTTTATTTATTTAAACATATTTAATGTTTATAAAACATTTCTAACTCATTTTAAAACTATTTCCAATAGGTTTAAGCATTCCATGTACACCATTTCATTTTCAAAAGGAAAGTGATTTCCTTTGTGCTTATCGACGTGTATTAATGTGACTTGGTAAAACAATTTAACAATCATATCAAACCATCAACTTGATGATCAAAGTATATATATAAGCATCCATAGCAATCATAACACATCATCAAACATGTATATATAGAAATAGAGATGTTAAATAGAGTTTCTCACCATAGACCAAAGCAATTAATTTCCTACCAACATTCAAACTAATCCATGCTTCACTAACTACTTCCTACTCCACTAAAAACTAGCAAACAACACCCTCTCTCCTCCAATAGTTTGATTGAGGCTTCAGATGGTGGTGGGCCAAAAGGATAGAGAAGAAGCGGTAGAGCTTTGAACTTGAATTCCCAAGATTTAGATCCAAAAAATAGGTTATCTTCTCTCTTGTTTTTGACTCTGTTACTCTCAAAATTTGTAAAAACTTGCTAAAAAGTTGTTGCAAATTCTTTTCTCTTGAATTTCAAAAAAAAATCACTTGATTTTTATTATTTTTGAGGAAGATGTGGTCAAAAGAAAAGGAGTTATTCTCGGATTAACAAATATAATGCCCGAAAAATGTACTTCAAAGAATTGAGTTACAGGTATAGAAAACGTAAAAACTTATAAAAGTGTTCAACATTAAAGTTGTAGCCACTAGAATTTAATATGGTTTGAAAAGAAAAATTTCTTAATTGGAATTAGTTATGATCAAGTTATTGTCAAAACAAAATGGCCTATTCTCTGGCTTAAAAACTGGGCCAGATAATGCACTGGAACGAAGTGTATTTTTGACATTATTATCTTTTGAATGAGACAAATTGGTCAACAAGAAAGTTTTAACCACTGGAAAAATACTTTTAGGAAAACAATTTTGCATTTTGGTTCAGTTTTTAGAAGTTATGACCGAGAGAGGAAGAGATAAAATACAAAGAAAAAAGGAGTTTGGTTTGAAGAGAATGAACATTGATTTCTTTTGAAATATTTGGTAAATATTTTTACATTATATCTTTCTAATTTTTTTCTGTAGTTTAGAAGCCATTAAAAGAAGAGGAAGAAGATAAAAAAGCTTGAGAAAATAAGAAGAAGAAATGTAAATGAAAGTGGAGAATGAGGTGGGTATTTATAGAGAAAGAAAGAAGTCGTAAATTTACCAAAATAACCTCTTACCAAATTACCAAACTATCCTTGCTTCAACCTAAAACAACCTTTACTTTTTCAAAACTTACCATCATCTTTCATATCCTTACTTTATGTCTGAATCCCTTAATAATTAAGCTAAGAAAAATAATAACTATGTTGGCTTTTGATGTAATATTGATTTGATGTTTACTTTTTTTACTTTTGTTAATTCTTACTTAATTTTACTAATGACTTCTAGAAGTATTTTAATTATATTTAGTAAAAGTAAATATGTTTAGCACGTACATTTATATGTTTCGAACATGTTATCGAAGGTGCAACGACATTGCGACAACTTTTAATCGACAAAACGTTGATTTTCGACAAACGTTTTACGGTCTCATTTTGACATTTTTGTTAAACTATTTATCTATGTAAACCAAACTTCAAAATTGATTTGTTATTATATTTAAATGATTAAAACAAGTATATTTGACTTATAAAATAATATAAACTAATATCCAAATCTTTTTGTAAAAATACGACATCAATTTATCGATACGCGACGAAATTTGTCAATTTTATAAAGCAAGTTTTGTATATTTATCAAACCATTATAAATTAAATTACCGTTATTATCAAATGAGTTTGATATCGATTATATATATATATATATATATATTCAAAAGAAATTATTTATCCTTTACCAAATTTCTCAAATATTTATCCTACTTTATCGGAATCAGACTTTTATCAATTTTACAATGGAAATCCAAAATTTTTTGTTCAATATTAAAAATAAGTTTATCATTCTTATTTATCATATAAAATATGATTGTTTAAGTTTAAAAATTCTACATTTGAATATTTAAAATAATTAAATATCCTTTTTTCATAGTTTAAAACTAACGGGTCGTTACATTCTCCTCTACTTAAAAGAATTTCATCCCCGAAATTATCTTGAACGTAAACCACAACCTTTTTACCTAAATCATTATTTCACAAACTTAAATCCATAAGATATACCCAAATCATACTTACAAAATATCTGATTTGATCTTCTATTCGAATCCACAACTTTATTTTCAAATTAGTATTGATCTCCCGATCCTCTAGTGTGGACTCTAATCAAGCTTCTAGATCAGATGCACTTGCTTTCCTTGCAAAGCTCTCAACTATGATAGAAAACTCGAGTATCTAACCACAAAACATCATCAATGTTTGCCGTCAAGAAATCATCAATCTCGGTTCCAGCTTCTAACCTTCTAATCCTCTCGGCTAACACTGGATCCTCTTTCTGCCTAGAAGCAATTCGTTCGATTAGAACTGGTCGAACTTCTAAACCAGATATTACGGCGATATTCCGACTAGATCCATCAATCAACCTCAACTGTAAACTGCAAGCAGCCAGTGCTTCCATGTCTTTCCATTTTGCCAACACAGCTAACACCACATTCTGATATTTCCTGCTAAGCACATCTACCACCTTATTTCCTTTTCGTAGTGTATACTTGATGCTAAATCATAAGCTGCAACAAACTCCAGCCATCTCTACTGTCTTATGTTCAGCTCCTTCTGAAAGAATAAATACCGTAGAGACTTATGATCCGTGAATATCTCAAACCTTTATCCAAAAGAAATTGTCTCCACACTTTCAATGCGAAGATTACCACTGCCAACTCCAAATCATGAGTAGGGTATCTCACTCATGCGGTCTAAGCTATCTAGAAGCATAGGAAATAACTTTTCCATTCTGCATTTGCACAACACCTAACTCAGTACGACATGCATCGGTGTGAACTACCAACCCCCGATTCCCATAAGGAACTACTAACACTGGCTCATTCGTTAACAAATGTTTCAATCTAAGGAAAGCCTCCTCACATTTGTCAAACCAAACAAACTTCACGTCCTTCTTGGTTAGCAAAGTCAAGGATGCCGCTATCCACGAGAAATCCTTAATGAACCTTCGGTAGTATTCTACAAGTTCAAGAAAACTTCTAATCTTATTTACTGTCTCTGGTCTCTTCTAATTGTTAACAGCTTCGATCTTATCCGAATCAACTATTAAACCTTCCTCGGAAAATACATGACCAAGGAACTTCACTTTCTTTTTCCAGAAATGACATTTTGAGAAATTCGCCTTCAGCTGATGTTGCATTAGCGTCTCCGACACTATTCTAAGATGATCTGCATGATCCTTCTCATTCTTAGAATATACCAAAAAGTCATCAATAAAAAACCAACACGAATCTATCCAAGTGCTCTAGGAAGAACTGGTTCATCAAATCCACAAAGAAAGCTAGCGCATCAGTAAACCCGAATGGCATGACCAACCATTGGTAAGACCCATATCTGGTCCTAAACGTCGTCAAAGGAATATTGTCTGCCACTCTTAGCTAATGGAAACCTGTCACCAAATCTAGCTAGGAAAATACTCTGACTCCACTCAACTAATCGAATAAGTCGTCGATTCTCGAGAAATGATACCTATTCTTGATCGTCCTCTCGTTCAGCATACAATAGTCGATATTTATTCTTGCCTCCATATCTTACTTCCCTACTACCCGAAATCCAATCTTTGCAAGATATAGAAGAATGGTCTAAAAGAGTGGGGAATACATACTTCGGTATTTATAGCGAAGTACACATACGTTATTATAATGCATACCCAAGCTCAACCATATTTTAGATTCATTAGATTATGCTTCAAAAATCTTTTAAGGTTTAAATTCATTTTAAGTACATAAACCATGCTCTGATACCAACTTGTAACATCCCGACTTCTGGGGCACAAAACTAATCGCTACTAATGCTACAATCATATGTAGTTGTCATTTCATGGCGACCGAGTGCGGCAAAGTAAATATTGATACACTGGAACATATGAATATGAAAATTTTTAAACTCCAACAATTAGAATTTCCCATTTCATGCAAATTAAAATTTAAAATTTAAATACATAATCCCAGACGTTAACCATGTTCACATCACATATACATGTACAAAATATGATAAGAGCGACATATAAAGATGTCCCCTTATGATGATAAAAGAATTAATAAATATGAACTTTGCAGTTCTTAGTACATCATAGCGGAAAACACAAAATAGGTCCTATATAGATAACCTTACCTCCTGCACGTCTCCGGAAGCTTATTCATCCAAAAACCTGAAATTCTCCCACTCTTAGACTACTCAAATTAATTTTTGAGTACCCGAGAGTTTATGGAGAAACACAAACTTCGAGCCAAACAATAAGTCTGGTATGAATAATCCCCTATCATCTCTTATCATAAAAAGATAGCTAGTGAGATCACGTTACTTAGCGGAATGGGTTTTCCCCTCACTAGTATCAAAACAAAACATGCAAACTACTATGCCCATGCACCCAAAATGATTGGTCTTAACATAATATGAAATAAAGCCATAAATCATATACATTGGATATCCCATCCACTCATTTATTAGATATCACATCTAAAAGCAATATATTATATTTCCCATCTAAATTCAATTTATTAGAGTTCCCTTCCAAAATCTTTAAAATGACTTTCCATCATAATTTAATAGGAATATCCGTCCTAAATCCATTTAAAACAAATGCAGATTATCCATCATACATTGTTTTATAAAAGTTGATGTGGGCTATCCACCGCATATTCCATAGTTTTCCTAGGATGACTATGAACCCTTGGGTGCCAAACCCCGAGGTTAACCACCATAGCAAAACATTCTTTACTTTAGAAATTTGATGTGGGCTATCCACCGCATATTCCATGGTTATCGTAGGTTAACCAAGAACCTAACACTTGGCCAATTAAAATATCATAATCCCCATGATTATGTATAAAAATTCATGACCCCCATGATTATTTATTTTCCCCAGGTATACCACTTGTTTAACCTATTCCCATTGATAGCCCCAAATTGGTTAAATTAAATAAAGACAAATTGATAGCACAAATGTATATTTTCGAAAGCATATTTCTATTTGAAACCCCAAACTATGTATCAAAAGCATTAAACCCACCCCATTGTCCCTAAGGTTTATTTACATCCAATTTATATAAGGATACCCTTTACATATTCAAACAAAGATAAGTATTTTATGATATAACCCTTCAAAGTAACGACTTCAAATTAGCAAAATTTTACCCAAGGAAAAATGGCTAAAACAGCCTTTTAAACCCCTTCGAATAAAGCCTCATTCGAAAGCAAATAAGTTTGCCCCTTCGAAAGCCTTCCTTTTGAAAGCATCACAAATTCATACCTTTTGACCTTGCTGGAAGGTTTCTTTTCAACCTAGTCGAAAGGTTCCACCTTTCGACTTTATCAAAATCCCGGGATATCCCCCTTATAAAACCATTTATAAACTTTTCGAAATCAATGAAACTCAAAACCTTTCAAAATCATTAAAACTCAAAACCTTGCGAAATCATTGAAGGTAACCCCTTCGAAACCTTTCAAAATCAAACCTTTCGACCGAAACCTTTCGAAATAAAAACCCTTGGAAGTCAAAACCATTTGAAGTCAAAACCCTTCAAAACCATTCAAAAACAGTGGAGTGTTGGTGTTGGAACCAAGCCTTCGAAATCAGTGGGGAGAGGCGGCAATTTTTATAAAACAAAAGATAACCTTTGAATCCATCTAGGTCGAAAGGTTTGAAAGCGGCAACTATACTTTCGGCCCTGTCAAAAGCTAACCTTTCGATTTTGTTAAAAGGTTTCATTTAAAATAAGAAAGCAAATCAATCGAAACTTTTCTCTTTCAAACTATTTGACAATGTCGAAAGCTCTTTGTCGAAAGCTAGCAGACATACTTTTTTAAAACCAAAATAAAGTTTCATCTCCTTCGAAAGCTCTAGCCTTTCGTCCCTACACCTTTCGACCCCTTTCAACACACTACGTACTAGTGGCCTGATACCATATGCTTTGATTTTTAACCTAATTTAATGGTTTAATATCTTTCGACCTTGTCGAAAGGTTTAGAATGAAGGAGGAAGCTCTTTTTGAAAGAGTTAAAATAGTGAAAATTGTACTTTAAAATAGTTCTTTTGTACCCCACCTGCCTTGTTTGTCTAAATTCGATTCTTGCCAGAATTTTATATTCAAAATTACTGCCGACTTTCCTTATTTGGAAGTTTAAATAAATTTGAAAAAGCCTCTTTCTCCTTTATAATTATACAAAACTTTTAAGTCTCATACCTTAAATAATTTTATATAACTATTAAAACATTATGAAAAATTCTGGAAAAATTGCAGAAAATCAACTAATATGTTCAATTCAACGTATTAATATTTCAAAGCATATAAAGATCAAAATCACTTAGAATTTAACCAAAATCGAATAAGAACATGGTAATTAATCCATTAACGTTTAAAACACCTATGTCTTATCCAAACAAAGGTTTAAATGGTTATATCCTAACCAAGACACGAACATGAATCGGGTATAACCCATAATCGATCCAAACAGAGAAAAATAAGATGGTAAACATGATTATTCATCTTAATTAGTTGATTGGAGAATGAGATGATTTCCTACTTTAATTCCTTAGCTTTTTATTCAATTTATGCTCTTCTTGGAGCTTTTAATGGACGACCGAAAGTAGGTGAGGAGTTACGAATGCAAAGGTAAAAATTTATTAAGGTGGAGGAAGAGATTTATACTAAGAAATGTAGCCCCATTTCAAAGTTTACCCCTTAGGAAAATTTCTCCTTCTAAATTTAGTTAAGTCTTATTTCAATTCATTCATTAATACATAGCCATTTGATTTATTAATCTCATCTCCCTAATTATGCACATTATTCTATTAAATTTATCCCATTAAATTTCCCAAATAATGTTAATTAATATCTAAGGCATTATAGGCACCCTCCTCAAAGAATTTCGTCCTCAAAATTTCAGTAAAGACACAACAACAAGCATATAGCCAATGTAAGCAAAGCTTGTATAACCTACCAGCCAAATTCTATATAAACCCTATGTAGAACATACCATCTAAAACAGCTTAGGAAAAGTATCCCTAATCATGTCTTCTATCTCCCAAGTACAGTCCTTTACGTTGTCGCTCCATTGAACTTTCACCAACCTGACTGTCTTGTCCCTTAGCCTTTTCTCATATTTTTCCACAACACAAACTGGTTGCCTCACAAAATTCATATCCGGTTCCACCATTAAATCCCCCAGTGTCGTCGGACCAATAATAGTTTCTGGATCATGAATTTAATTCCTAAGATGAGAAACATGAAACACATTGTGGACCACGATCAAACTTCTCGGCAAATCGACTCGGTACGCAAGTCTCCCAATCCTCTTTGATATAGGAAATGGTCCAAAATATCTCGATGCTAGCTTCCCAGTCTTCCCAAACCAAACCTTTCCTTTCATCGGAAATACCTTGATGAAAACACTATGTCCAACTGAGAACTCTAGGTCCTTTCGCCTCTTGTCTGCGTAACTCTTCTGCCTAGACTGAGCTTCTTACATTCTTTCCCATATCAACTCAATCTTTTCCGTTGCCTCTTTAACTAAAATGGACCAAGGACCAATCTTTGTCCGATCTCAAACCAGCATGCTGGTGATTTGCATGGCCTTCCATACAAAGCTTCAAAAGGCACCTTTCATATAGTAGTCTGATAACTATTATTATAGGAAAACTCCAATAAGTGCAAGTGATCTTCCTAAGAACCACTAAAATCTAGCACACAAGCCCTCAACAGACCTTCTAGTACCTTGTTGATTCTCTCTGTCTTCCCATCCGTCTGAGGATGATATGTTGTACTCATCTTGAGCTTAGTGCCTAACACACTCTACAGGCTCTTTCAGAACTCGCTAGTCTACAAAGCATCTCTATCACTGATGATATACTAGAAATACCATTCAGTCTAACAATGTTCTTCATGAACAACTTAGCCAAAACAGGTGCCGTCTTGGTTGACCTTTGCAGAATGAAATGGGCACTCTTGGTCAATCTGTCCACTAAGACCCATATTGTAACGACCTGGAATTTTCATTATCTTGAGTTTTGAATATTAATTTTTAATATTCAATAATACAGTATTTTAATCAAAATAAAAATCCTAGTAAAATAACAATTGGTAATAATATATAGCTTTTAAGCCAAGATAATATTTTTAATTTCCAGATTTTTATTTATAAAGTAGAAAATTGGTTTAATTGGAATTTCATACACACACACACAGATATATATATATATATATATATATATATATATATATATATATATATATATATATATTGAACGACATAATTTATATATATAAATTGGATATTAATTTATAGCAAATAAATATAGATGATAAGAAAATATTATAAATAGAAATGATTTTGGCTTATCAACAAAATATTTTATTATAAGTAGAAAGAGTTTAAAATTAGATTTTCTTGTGTGTGTATATATATATATACACAAGTTAAGAAGAGATGTAAAATATGTACAAATTAATTAAAATAGTATGTTGAAAACAATATGTGTAATGGTAAGTTAAATATATATATATATATATGAACAAAATAAATATAGTTATTGAAAAGAATATATATATATATATATTGAAAAATGAAAGAAGTAAATATATAAGAGAATATACATATGAAAATATATGTGATGATAGAAATGAGAAATTTTACAAAACCATTTTAAAAAAAGAAATCTTTTATAAAATGGTGTTTGATAAAAATGTTATTTCATACTTTTAAAGTGAAATAGCAAGAATTTTCATTTTTTCTTTGAATTATACATTTTATAATATAAAAGGAAATGTAGAACAAAAATGTTGTTTAAAAATGGAATGGCAAGACTTTTAAATCCTTGAGTTATATATATATATATATTAATAGAAATATGTGTATATATATAGATATGAAGACTTAAATTATTCATTTGAAAACCACTTTACATCTTGGTTTTTCAAAATATATATAAATATACATACATACATACATACATACATACATACATACATACATACATACATACATACATACATACATATATATATAAGCATGATTAAAGTCAAATGAAAGTAAAAGTAATAAAAGGGATAAATGACCAAAGTAAAGTAAGTTAGAAAAGTAAAATAACAAAAGGTAAACAAGTAAAATTGTAGACAAGAAACATTGCCTGGAAAGTATAAATATACAAACAAAGTACAAACATATAAAACTGCCTGGTCTAATACAGTAAAGAACAAAACAATTGTTTTAACCTCTTTTCAAACTCAAACTTCATGTCAAACTCATTTCAAATCTGTCATAAAACATTGTACAGATGCATCACGCATACTTGCATAAATATATGCATATAGGCTTGTATGCGTGTATGTTTCAGTTGGCAAAACCCTGTAACTCAAAGCACTCTAAAACAAAAAACTATAAAAAGAAAATAAGAAGAAGCATCTCATGTTCTTTAAACAAAATTCAAATACAAAGCAAGATTTCAAAGTTCAGATCCAAACTAATAATCAAGCTGAAGATTTCAAGAAGCAAACAATGTTTAGGGTGAGAAATTAATTTTACAAATGCCTGGAAGTGTTAGTTCTACTCAGTTATATTTAATAGTGGAAGAAAATACATGCCTACTCAATCTTTAAAAATCCTTATCTCAAATTCTAGTCCGAATTTACTAATCACATAAACTAGAAAAACGTGTGTTTTTGAGTATAGATGATTTTAAAAATAGTTTGAAGCATGTCCATTCTATGTAGGGTGGGTAACAACAAGAATACAGGAAATAACCCTGGTTTCGACCAAATTGATATGTTTAAATCGATGAATCGAGTTCATAAACATGATTTTTATATGAAAATACGAAGAAATCATAGAGTCTTATATTGTGAGCAATGGAAAGATGATCAAAATCCATTTAAAAATTATTTTCTGATGATGTGGTGGACAATAGGTGGTACGATTGGGCCGAGGAGGGGCGTGGTGACGAGGCCGAGGGTTTCACCATGGCGAATTTTCAAAATAGGGCTTGGTTTGACGTGGCAAGGTGATTCTAGGGTTTTATGGTTTTTGGGTTATGGCTCTCGGTCGTGATTGTTTTCCGGGAATGGGAGGCGATCGAACTTTGTGCGAGGAAGTTTGGATGCTGTGGCGAGGGATGAGGGTACGTGTGGTCAAGTGGCATGTAATCTGGTGACGAGGTGGTCGTGGAAGGATACGAGGTGGTATCGTGTTTTTTCCTTGTGAAATTGGGTTTTGGTTTGGGAAGGCAAAGGTTGGATTGGGAGACCGGGGGTTGGAGTGACAGGTGCAGATGGATGAGCTTGTGAGTTGCTGCGTGTTAGTGGCCCTGATTCTGTCGATCGATGATCGAAGTGCTCGTGTACGTTCATGGCTTGCACGAATTCATGTAGTTCAAGGATGCTTTCGAGGCTTGTGCGATTTGGAAGGGAAGGGGAGGTACTGTGCTAGGTGGGTTGGTCGCGTGTGACGGTTAGTTCGAGCAAGACGATTTGGAGTTGGTTTTGGGTTCCTTGTTGTAGCTAGAAATTGTAAACAGAGAAAAAAATGGAGAAGAAAAGGGGAAAGGAAAGGAAGGGGAGCGAGATTCTTTTTCCTGATAAGTGGGTCTGGGCTTCGGCCCATAAGCAGGAGGTAGGTAAAAAAAGAAAAAAAAAGAAAAAATCTCTAACTTATATTTTTATACAATCTAGAAATCTTTGGAATATTATAACTCATCCATACGAAACCTAATTATCGCGATTCTTTTTGCGATGGGTTCGTATCCTCGAGTATTTCAATGATATGAAATCTAATGTTAAAAATGACTAAGTGATAATTTATGATAATTTAACATGGCCAAGTTTTAAATATAAAATGTTAAATTATATATATATTTTATGAATTTTAAAATGTCATAACTAATGCATACGAATTCCGATTGAAGTGAAATTCCTTGCGTCGGGTTCGTACCGATGAATCTACGTCTTCATATGAATTGTTGTCGAGTTTGAATGAGTGAAAAATAGGGTATCTTTAAATGAACAGAAATCTAATCACCCGATTTTAAAAAAATGATGTCATTTAAATTTATATGGCTCGTCATTCAATTTAGTTGCCCAAATAAAATGAAGAATAAGTTAATTTATGTTAATTGCGATGTTTTGACATCTGTTTAGCAGAATAAAACACCGTTCCGCAAATTGTATTTAAATAGGACCCCTATTGGCAGAATAAATTACCGTTTTGCCATTATTACTGAATCTATGTGCTTTTGGACATTGACTAGCAGAAAATAAACCCTGTTCTGCTATTATATTTTTGTAGGGACATCTATTTATTATAATAATTATTATATTTGGCAATATGATCTTGAATTGATTGTTAAAGAGATTGATGTGAATATTTGTATCTGTTATTCTGGATGGTTATGGAATGAATGGTAATTTGATCAAGTACAATTGAAATTAATAAGTCTTTTTTCGATTTGGAAGTTGACTTTTGAACCAAAATTGCTTAAGGATGATTATTATTTATTAACGATATTTTAAAGTTAAATAAATAAATATTTTGATAAAGACTTAAAGTTAATTATTTTATTCTTAAAAATTATTTACAAAGCATTTACTTATTGTTTCAAAGCTATTTAACTATTCTAATTGTTTAAAGTATATAAATTATTAATTAAAGTTATTTTATAGTGATTGTTTAAAGTTGTTTATTACCTAAGGATTAATTAATATTAAGATGTTATTATTATTCCTAAGATAATTTGTTTAAATATAATTAATGTTTTAAAATAATATATTATATAGTACACTGTTATAAAAGGGTATTTTTCGTAAATTAATCTTGGAAAAATTTATATAGAACTTGTTAAGTATTATATTAAGATAATTATCAAATAAAGTTTTCGGAAAGTAATGGTATACTTTCATGGCGTAATCGGGAGGTAGAGAGTGCCTACAGTTAAGTTTGGATTTCTCTGGGATAGAGACGCAATCATCGAGCTGCGAATCCATGGTTGACACCGCAAAGTACTTTCCTTGTTAATTTAAAAAGGTTTTCAAATATTAATGAAGGAAATGGTTTGTGGACATACTTATTCATGTGAGAAAAGTATATATACCTTGGATTTAGAGATTTAATTTACGGGATTTAAAATTTAATAAGGCTTAGTGATTTCAGTGGAAAATGGAATCTTTGATCGAATGATTGTTTATTTGATAGTTAAATAACCGACTGTCAAATATGGACCAAAAAACATAACTTTGGAAATATCTAGAGGAAACACGTGGATTATATGTTACAGTTACCGTCGAAAGTGATATAATGTACGTATAAACTCATTTCGTCTTCTAGGACGATTATAAGAAAATCCATCCACTAACGGTTAGCATATGATCTTCGATCTTATTTCGTCTGTTGATTTCCTAACAAACCGGGGTTGAGCTTACTGGAAGTATTGAACGTTGTTTCGAAGAGATCGTGATTGGATAAGTTATCCGAAGACCACCTCGATCCAACGAATACATTTTGGAAATGAAGACAAGTGCATGGAATCGAAGATGGAGGATTGAAGTGTAAGGGCTAATCGCTTGTAATCCCGAGGATGGTTCCAAAATGGATGTAGTAGGAATAGTGCCTTTGGTTTCATTCAGACCCAGAACGGACTTGTATGGATGAATGCTATCAGTTCATTATCATTGGAGGACAATGAGCATTCCAAGTATAAATTCCTTAAAAAGGTAATCGCAGCCTCAAGCCTCATCAACCGGGAATGACTGAAAATCAAGAGAGATGTAGCAAGGCTAAGTGGGTCGCTCCCAATTAGGGTATGTTTATCACCTTTCTAGATACCCTTAGATATTATTTCTGCGGTGCATGGAAGGAATTCGAAAGGGTGGGAACACCAGGATGATAGCATATTCGGTCTATCCAGGTTATGGGTAATTCGGTCTTGTGTTGTAGGGGATCCTGGCGTGGTCCTCGATACATTTTTCTAGATGTATCTATGATAGGTGGCACCCCAATGCCTAGTCATTTGTATGGAATTCATTCTCCAATAAGTGCCTTTACGGTTTTTGTCGCAGTGCCTAGTATGATGGAATTTAATTAATGTAACAATTTCGGCTATTTGAATTAGTATTTGTACTTAGACACTATTATAATATCATTGGACTTTCTATAAAAGGTTTTGGTTACCGTAAGGGAAAAACCCGTCGTGTTTATGTATGGCGTGGTCTTACAGGATACTTTTAATTTTAAAAGGATTTTGAAAAGTTATTACAAACAAAATTCCTTGTGATTTAAATTCTCACACTGTTTTTACCAGACTGACCCGAGCGTGGTTTTTCCTATATGCTCTAGTCAGACCAAGCATATTTTCAGGTTTAGCTAGAAGGATTGGAGCTTCAGTAGAGGAGCTGGAGTCCAGAGAATTATTCACGTAGATGATTATATTTTTGTTGGATTCTAGTTGTGTTTATCAGTAGTTGTAAGGATAGGATGTTATAAATGTCTGTGCTGTATAGGTTAGCATACTCTGATTTTTATTTGTATTGTAAATATTACAGTTTTGTTTTATGTAAAGATTTGTTCTAAGTTATTGATTATTTGTTTCCACTGTGAGATTCTATGTTGTTTAGTTTTCTTTCTATCTTCTTTCTACTTTCTTTTTCTTACTATCCGTCTTTCTATTCAATTTGGATTAGACAAGTGTGGTAAAGTGTCAGTTCGAATTGTACGAAAAACTGGGTTGTGACACATATACTTTCATTGCCCCGGTTTGAACTTGGCAACCATTAATAAAATCCATAGATATCGAGTCCCACTTCCAAACTGGAACATCCAAAGGCTGAAGCAAACCACTAGGCTTCTAATGTTTGGCTTTTACTTGCTGACAGTTCAAACACTGTTTTACCCATAAGCCAACATCCCTCTTCATTCCTTCTAAGAAGAAACTTCTCTTCATATCCTGATACATCTTTGTTTCCCTAGGATGAATCGTAAAATTAGATCGATGACATTCCCTAAGAACTTCCTTCCTAAGGTTTCTAACATACGAAACAAATAACCGTTCCTTCTTTCATAACCGACCCTTGCGGTTAAGAATATATTCCTTTAAATCATCAATCTCCGTTCCAGCTTCTAACCTTCTAATCCTCTCGGTTAACACTAGATCACCTTTCTGCCTAGAAGCAATTCGTTCGATTAGAACTGGTCGAACTTCCAAGCAAGATATTGCAGTGATATTCCGACTAGATCCAGCAATTGACCTCAAGTGTACACTACAAGCAGTCAGTGCTTCCATGTCTTTCCATTTCGCCAATATATCTAACACCACATTCTGATGTTTCCTGCTAAACGCATCTACCACCTTATTTCCTTTTCGTGGTGTATATTAGATGCTAAAATCATAAGCTGCAACAAACTCCAACCATCACTACTGTCTCATGTTCAGCTCCTTCTGAAAGAATAAATACCATAGAGACTTATGATTCGTGAATAGCTCAAACCTTTCTCCTAAAAGATAATGACTCCACACTTTCAATGCGAAGATTACCTTTGTCAACTCCAAATCATGAGCATAGTATCTCACTTCATGCGATCAAAGCTATCTAGAAGCATAGGCAATAACTTTTCCATTCTGCATTAGCACAACACCTAACTCGGTACCACATGCATCGGTGTAAACTACCAACCCCCGATTCCCATAAGGAACTACTAACACGGGCACATTGGTTAACAAATGTTTTAATCTAAGGAAAGCCTCCTCCCGTTTGCCAAACCAAACAAACTTCATGTCCTTCCTGGTTAGCAAAGTCAAGGATGCTGCTATCCGCGAGAAATCCTTAGTGAACCTTCGGTAGTATCCTGCAAGTCCAAGAAAACTTCTAATCTCATTTATTGTCTCTGGTCTCTTCTAATTGTTAACAACTTCGATCTTATCTGAATCAACTAATAAACCTTCCTCGGATACTACATGACCAAGAAACTTCACTTCCTTCTTCCAGAAAAGACACTTTGAGAACTTTGCCTTCAACTGATGTTGCCTTAGCGTCTCCAACACTATTCTAAGATGATCTGCATGATCCTTCTCATTCTTATAATATACCTAAATGCCATCAATAAAAAGCAACACAAATCTATCCAAGTGCTCTCGGAAGATCCGGTTCATCAAATCCCCAAAGAAAGCTGGCGCATTAGTAAGCCCAAATGGCATAACCAACCATTTGTAAGACCCATATCTGGTCCTAAACGCTGTCAAAGGAATACTGCTCTCTGCTACTCTTAGCTGATGGAAACCTGTCACCAAATCCAGCTAGAAAAATACTCCGACTCCCCTCAACTGATCGAATAAGTCGTCGATTCTCGACAAATGATACCTATTCTTGATCATCCTCTCGTTCAACATACAATAGCCGATACACATCCTTAACGATCCATCTGGCTTCTTCACGAATACTGCGGCCGTTCTCTAAGGCGAACTTCTTGGTGCAATGAAATTCTTCCTTCCAATTCCACCAGTTGCACCTTCAATTCCTTCATCTCGGTTGGTAATGTAACAACCCGATATTTTCAGCCATTCGCATCCGCACATGCCAGACTTGAATTGCTCAAAATACCGCATTGTAAATAAATTTGGAGCAAGTGAAATACAATCACAGAATCATAGACACAAAAATATCAGAATAACTCGCAGCGGAAATTAAAATACCATAGTAGTTCATGAAGCTACTATAACAAACTCTCAAAACAATTAAATAATAGCAGTTTGAAAAACATATACAACAGAAATCTCAAATACGTAGAAGTTTATAAATACCAGAGCTAAAATAGAACAACTGAAACTGAAAGGGAATAGATAACTAAACAAGCAGAATCTCTAGCGATTCATAGCTCCAGAAAAAGAAATCCAAAGCTAAGCTGTAAATACTCAGGCTGACCCGAGCATAAAGTAAAACACAAAACACTCGAGTCAGGACATATATACTTATATAATGTAAACCAACTCAAGTGAACTGTAGTAGTGATGTTCAATAACTTAAAGGATGCTTGGGATCGTCCATCCTCTATGGATCAGTTAAACCATAAATTAAATATATCCCGTAGTTAAAATTCAAAAATGGTATTTTATACTTCGAAATCAAATATCATTTAACCATTCAATATCATTTCAAATCCATTTCATAATATCAAAATATCATATTTTTCCAAAACCACATTCATTTTATTTAATTTAAATACTATTTCAAATCATATTTTAAAAATATCAAAATATTTCAAATCAAAGTTTCCATTTAAATCATTTAAAAATGAAGTTATTATATTTAAAAATAAACTACTCAATTCTCAAAATTTTACCATTTTCAGAGTTCATTTATTCACTTAAATTTATTAAAACAGTGAAAATTCAACTTACGCAGCACTTAGAAAATGCTACGGAGAGTTATGTTTAAAAACAATTCAATTAGCAAACGACAGCATTTAAAATGCTGTAATAGGTTTTAGATTTCAAATAACTTTAGTTAAATTCAGCAATTACCGCACTTACAAAGTGCTGTAATGGCCCTTAGTTCATTTTAGTCATTTAGTTCATTTATATGAATTATAGCATTTACAAAATGCTGTAATACCTTTAACTTTAGAAATGATAGAATTTCAGGAATGATAACAATTTAAATTCCAACTTTCAGTATAATTTCATAAACAATTAAAATTTATTTAAATCCATTTTAGCTTATAAAAATCACATTTTCACACTTTAAAAACAATCATTTAAATATCCCTTAATTTATGATTTTACAAAGTGAAATTTTCACAAATAATTATCAAATTTTTAATAATTCACTTATAAAATAAATGTAAAATTTTATAACATTTCATTCACTTAACATTTTAATAAGTTTACCATTTCATAATTTTATTTAAATTCCATTTTATTTTCTTCACTTAACTTTTATTTTTAAAACACTTCATATTTTTCAAGTTAAATTATAATTCAAATTTCATTTTCTCATTCATTTATTTAACTATTTTTAATTCATTAGAAAAATAAATAACACTTTATAAAATCGTTTAAACTCAAATTTAAATCTATTTATCATACTTTCTTAATTAATTTAAACTCCATTTAAAAATAAAATCATAAATTCCAAAAGTAACTTATATTTCAAATTTCTACTTTACCATTAACTTATTTCACTTATAAATTTGTAGAAAATCAATAATACTTTTAAAAATAATTTTTAATTTAAATTTAAATCAAAATATCATAATATTTACATTTCTAAAATACTTTCAAAATTTTAGAAATATATATATTAACCACGGGTCTATATACAATTTCTAACCTAAGTCAAATGATACGGATAATATATCATTTCAATCCGTAATTCACAAAGGAAAAATCCGGGTTCTATCATTTCAAACCCACAATTCCAAGTAAAATAAAATAAATAAAATAAAAAATCGTTCAGGCCTATCATTTCAGTCCATAATGATTTTTCCATATTCTAAAGTCCGTTCGGGTATGTATCATTTCAACCTATAGTGATTCTAATCTACAGGGAACTTGCAGTGTGATAAACTGATATAAATAACGGAGTATCATTATATAATAGTAAAAGATGATATAGCAGGTGTATAAACATAGGTGAACATCATATGATCATAGCAATAGCAGTTATAACATGATGATATGGTTTACAGATTCAAATGCCATTAGTTTACTAGTTATATAAGTATAAATTGTCTGGTGAGAATTACTCACCTCTACAAGCTGGAGATGACAACCAAATACACAAAACAGAGATCCACAAAGGCATGAAAGCACGACTATAATTCGAACGGGGGAGAGAGAAAGCTATTTGTCTGGTCACATATCAAACAAAACAAGATATACAACATGAATTTCAAACCAAAGTTAAATATTGAACAAGCTAGAAATACATGCACAACAAATCTCCAAGTCTCTTGCAAATTACTTGCACTTGCTTCCAACTACCCTATGCTCGGCCATAGTATAGAAATACATGGCGAAGGGGTGAATTTGGATAAGGTTTCGGTTCATATAGGTCGGCCATTACATATCTATGAAGGAGTATAAGTGTATATGCATGAACAATACAAAACAAGGCAACAAAGTGGGTTTTTATGCAATCTAAGGCTCGACCCTTAGTATATATGAGCACGGCCAGGTCTAGTAGGGTCAGGAGGTGATGGGGAAGAGGCAGTAGATTCAGATATGGCTGGGGAAAGTGGTGCAAAGGTCGGAAAAGATGATGTATGAGCTGGTGGAGTCATAGAGGAGCTCGGCTATGAAGTTTTCAAGGCATAAGGCGACATTTGGCGGAGTTCGGCAATAGGGTGATGCACGACTAGGCTTGGGCAGTAGGCTGGAGGAGGTGGCAGCCTGTTGTGGAGGCAGCTATGGTGATGGAGGAGGAAGGGCTGAACAATATAGGTGAAGCAAGTGCAAGTACAAGAAGAGAACAAGTAAGAAAAGTGTAGAAAAGTGAATTATTTACCAAAGTTTTCTCTTCATGAGATGGAGGCCGAAATTTTTGTATTTGAGAAAGTTTTGGTGCATGAAAAATGAGGGGAAGTCGGCTGAAGCAAAGTGATATGGTCAGCAAATGAATGGATGTGGTGATTGGTAATGAAAAGGCAAATGAATGTGAAAAGACAAAGCATATAAAAGGTCATAAACCCTTCATATTTCTTAACTCTTTTTACATTTTTAAATACATATGAAAATACGTATAAATAAAATAAAAACACAAAATATAATGAATGAATAAAAATAAATAAATAAATTTTAAATAAATATAATTAAATTAAGAAAATAGCTTAAAAATAGAAACTAGGTTATAAAAATTGAAAATAAATACAATAAGTTTTGGAAAAATTATAACATCACTTTAAAAATGTTTTAAAATAAAATATACATGTAACATGTCATATAACACATATTAGAACAGATTTGACAAATTAAAATATTATTTATATAAATTAAAATAGATAATTTTATTAAATAAATTAATTTACACCCAACATTGTAAAAAGCATAACTTTCACAATATAAATCGGATTTCAACGAAACGAAAAGCGGTATTCTTGAAATTAAATTTTTTAATAATAAAAGATAAAATTCAAATATTCAAATATTTAAATTTTAAATTTAAAAGTCAAAGTTTGACCAGGTTGACCAAAATCCACATTTTTGTGGAAATATTCTATTTATTCAGGTTTGAAATTATAATTCACACAAAAATCAAAATTTATAATTAAAATAACAAAATTTATCCATTTTAATAAATATAATAAAGTTTTTTAAATCAGGAATTTCAATTTTAAAAATTAAAATATGCAATTAAAATAAATCTTAAAATTCAGGATTGTTACAAGTGACATCCTGCTAGGTTGTCTACTTACGGGTTCATCACCCGGTACGAGGTCTATTCGAAACTCGATTGTCATTTTCGGTGGCAAGCCTGAAACTGGTTCAAACACATCTGCAAACTCTCTTGCAACATAAACCTACTTCAACTCTGCTTCCGTTCCTATAGCACCCAATAACACATAAGCATTTCTGTCCAAACTCCTTATTGAGTAAATAACTCAGTTACGGCTATTAGGGTGCTTTAATGATATTTCCCCCTCTTGCAAAAATATCCTAGCATCATATCTAACGAACCAATCCATCATAATATGATCTCGAAACCCATGAAATCAAGAACATATAAACTGCATGCAAACATATGACCTAACAAATCAAGTTCTAATTGGTCATATCCATTCTCAGAGTTGCATACCCTCCTACAGGATTCGCAACCCTTAAAGTAGTAATAAGGTATAATGGTTCCATACATAACCAATCTACCAAATACTGAGATATAAATGAGTGCGATACACCGGTATCAAATAGTATCCTAACTGGAGTACTGTGAATCATAACCATACCTTCCATCACAGCTTTTCCTTTCTCGGTAGCCGTTGGTCTAGAGGATGATGGTTCCAATGAAAAGACCTTTCCCTTTCCAACGTTAGCAGCCTCGGGACACTTTTCCTTGTAATGCCCTATCTGGCCACAGTTGTAGCACTTAACATTCGATCTCACTGCAATTTCTCTTCCATCGCCCAAGCGACACTCATTAGCATAGTGCCCCTTCTTGTCACAATTATAACAAACAATATCAGCCTTCCTCTTCTTAGCTGCTACCCCTGAATGGGCACCTTTCTTCTTGAAGAACTTTCGTTTCTTACCTTGAAAATTCTGAACATCGGCTAGTCTCCCTTTTCAAACGTAGAAACCATCTCTTCATTTTGAATAGCCATCTCGACAACAATATGACACGGATGCCGATGGTTTGGCATGGTTGCTTTGGTGATCTTAGGATTCAACCCCCTGATAAACTTATCATTCCTTCGAATGACTGTATCCACATTAGCATATCCGTAACGGGATAGCTCATCAAATTTCGTAGCATACTCAATCACTGATTTATCCCCTGGACTAAATCTACGAACTTTATTAGCAATGCTGACTTGGCAACCTCAGATAGAGATATTTCTTCGAACCTCCTTCGAAATTTAGCCCATGCCAGGTCTTCCTCTGGCTCTCCCACGGTAACTACGTTCAACCAAAACAACACTGCTCCCTGCAATTGCCTTGAAGCAAGTCTTCTCTTCTACATATTTGTCAAGCCGAGATCTGCAAATATTCTCTCACAATGCGATAGCCAGTTTTCCACTCCTACTACAACCTCGGTTCCCAAAAAGGCTTCCCTCCAAGACTAGCATAATCCCTGCTTAGCTTGGCATAATTATTGCCAACTGGGGCCACCGGATTAGCTCCTCTAGCATTCCCTATAGCCACTCCCGAAGCTGCTCCAGCTTGCATCATAGTCACGAAGAACTGATACATTATCCTTATATCAACCAGTGGAATTTCGGTACCAACATTAGCATTTGCATCTGGGTTTGCATTTTCCTGACGACCCTGGTTGCTCCTAGAATTGGGTCGAACATTTCCACTTGTTGTGGTGTTTCTTCCACCCTGAATCACTCTTGCATTTCCTACCTCCATATCTTACTTCCCAACTACCTGAAATACAATCTTTGCAAGAACAGAAGAACGGTCTAAGAGAGTGGGGAATACATACTTAGGTATTTATAGCAAAGTACACATACCTTATTATAATGCTTACCCCTGCCCAACCATATTTTAGATTCATTAGATTATGCTTCAAAAATCTTTAAGGTTTAAATTCATTTTAAGTACATAAACCATGCTCTCACACCAACTTGTAACATCCCGCCTTCTGGGGCACAAAACTAACCGCTACTGATGTTGTAGTCATTTATAGTTGTTATTTCTTGGCGACCGAATGCGGCATAGTAAATATTGATATACTGGAACACATGAATATGAAAAAATTTAAACTTCCAATAAATAGAATTTCTCATTTCATGCAAATTACAATTTATGATTTAATTACATAATCTCAAACATTAACCACGTTCAGATCACATATACATGTGCGAAATAAGATAAGAGGGACATATGAAGATGTCCCCTTATGATGATACAAGAACTAATAAATATGAACTTTACAGTTCTTAGTTTATGATTGCAGAAAACATAAAATAGCTCCTATATAGCTAACCTTGCCTCATACACGTCTCCGGAAGCTTATTCGTCCAAAAACCTGAAAGTCTCCCACTCTCAGACTACTCAAATTAATTTTTGAGTACCCGAAAGTTTGTGGAGAAACACAAACATCGAGCCAAACAATAAGTCTGGTATGAATAATCCCCTATCATCTCTTATCATAAATAGATAGCTAGTGAGATCACTTCGCTTAGCGGAACGGGGTTTCCCCTCACTAGTATCAAAACAAAACATGCAAATTACTATTACTCTTTACCCAAAATGATTGGTCTTAACATTATATGAAATAAAGCCATAAATAAAAAACATTGGATATCCCATCCGCCTATTTACTAGATATTCCATCTAAAAGTATATTATATTTCGCATCTAAAATCAATTTATTAGATTTCCCCTCTAAAATCTTTAAAATGACTATCCTTCATAATTTACTAGGACTAGCCATCCCAACTCCATTTAAAATAAATGCAGATTATCCATAATACATTGTTTTATAAAAGTTGGTGTGGGTTATCCATCGCACACTCCGTAGTTTTCCTAGGATAACTATGAATCCTTGGGTGCCAAACCCCGAGGCTAACCACCTCTGGCAAACATTCTTTACTTTATAATTTGATGTGGGCTATCCACCGCACATTCCATAATTTTTCTAGGTTAACCAAGTACCTAACACTTGGCCAATTAAAATATCATTATCCCCATGATTATGTATAAAAATTCATGACCTCCATGATTATTTTCCCCAGGTATACCACCTGTTTAACCTATTCCCATTAGTAGCCCCAATTAGGTTAAATTAAATAAAAACACATTGATAGCACCAATGTATATTTTCGAAAGCATATTTTTATTTGCAACCCCAAACTATGTATCAAAAACATTAAACCTACCCCGTTGTCCCCAACTTTTATTTACATCCAATTTACATAAGATCCCCCTTACATATTCAAATAAAAATAAATATTTTATGCTACAATCCTTTGAAGTAACCCCTTCAAATTAGCAAAAAATTACCTAAGGAAAATGGCTAAAATAGCCCTTTAAACCCCTTCGAATGAAGCCCCATTCGAAAGTAAATAAACATCCAAAGTTAGCCCCTACGAAAGCCTTCCCTTTGAAAGCATCACAAATTCATACCTTTGGACCTTGTCGAAAGGTTTCTTTTCAACCTAGTCGTAAGGTTCCACCTTTTCACTTTGTCGAAAGCCTAGGTTATCCCCCTTATAAAACCACTTATAAACTTTTTAAAAGCAATGAAACTCAAAACCTTTCGAAATCATTGAAGGTAACCCCTTCGAAACCTTTCAAAATCAAACCTTTCGAAACCAAAACCATTCGAAATCAAAACCCTTCGAAGTCAAAACCTTTCGAAGTCAAAACCCTTTGAAACCATTCAAAAAAAGTGAAGTGTTAGTTTTGGAACCAAGCTTTTAAAATCAATGGAGAGAGGCGGCAAGTTATATAAAACAAAAGATAACCATTGAATCCATCTAGGTCGAAAGGTTTGGAAGCGGCAACTATACTTTCGACCCTATCAAAAGCTAATCTTTCGATTTTGTTGAAAGGTTTCATTTAAAATAAGCAAGCAAACCAATCAAAACCTTTTTATTTTAAACCATTTGACAATGTCGAAAGCACTTTGTCGAAAACTAGCAGTCATATTTTTTTTAAAACCAAAATAAAGTTTCATCTCCTTCGAAAGCTCTAACCTTTCGTTCCCAAACCTTTCAACCCCTTTCAATGCACTACATACCAGTCGCCTGATACCGTGTGCATTGATTTTTGACCTAGTCGAATGGTTTAATACCTTTTGACATTATCGGAAGGTTTAGAATGAAGGCGGAAGCTCTTGTCGAAAGACTTAAAACAGTGAAAATTGTACTTTAAAACAGTTCTTTTGTACCCCACCTGCCATGTTTGTCTAAATCCGATTCTTGCCAGAATTTGATATTCAAAATTACTGCCGACTTTCCTTATTTAAAAATTTAAATAAATTTGAAAAAGCACTTTCTCCTCTATAATTATACAAAACATTTAAGTGTCATAACTAAAATAATTTTATATAACTACTAAAACATTATGAAAAATTCTGGAAAAATTCCATAAAATCAATTAATATGTTCTCTTCAACATATTAAAATTTTCAAGCGTATGAAGATCAAAACCACTCAGAATTTAACCAAAATCGAACAAAAAAAATGTTAATTAATCCATTAACGTTCAAAACACCTTTGTCTCAACCAAACAAAGGTTTAAATGGCCTTATCCTAACCAAGGCACAAACATGAATCGGGTATAAACCATATCCGATCCAAACAGTGAAAAATAAGATGGTAAACATGATTATTCACCTTGATTAATTGATTGGAGAATGAGATAATTTCCTTGTTTAATTCCTTAGCTTTTTCTTTAATTTATGCTCTTCTTGGAGCTTTAAATGGTCAACCGAAAGTAGATAAGGAGTTATGAATGAGAAGGTAAAAATTTATTAAGGTGTAGGAAGAGATTTATACTAAGAAATGTAGCCCCATTTCCAAGTTTACCCCTTAGGAAAATTCCTCCTTCTAAATTTAGTTAATTCTTATTTTAGTTCATTCATTATGACACGACCAGTTGATTTATTAATCTCATCTCTCTTTTTATGCACGTTATGCTATTTAATTTATCCAAGTAAATATCCTAAATAATATTAACTAAAATTCAGGGGTATTACATTTTACGAGATACCTTTGATTTTTATGATGTCTTATAAAAGTAAAATTTAAGTTGTCTTGAGTTTACTCTCACCAGGCCCATGTATGACCTAGAGTTTTATTTTCTTTTCATAAAACTCTTAGGTACTCAAATTTGTATGAGTAGCCAAGTGAACCAGGTTTCTTACAGAAGAATTTTGAAGGTGTTGGAGTAGGTGGCTTCACCATTAGCTAATTATTATCTTATTTCGCTGTGTTATGTATGATCTATATACTTTTTGTATGGACAGGTAGCTATAGTTGTACAGTTGAAATTTTAATGTAATGACTCTGATGTATTATTTACATGGAAATGACTATGTAATATCCTTTGTTATTTATTATATGTTGTTCTGATTCATGGTGAAATTCTATGATTGTGTAGTTTTCTTCTTAGCTTCTTTTCTTCTGCCTTTAATGACTCATCTTTCAGAGTAAGAAAGGTGGTCGTTACATCCATGATTTCCAAAGTCCATCTTTGTCTTTAGGTTATGTTTAATGATCTAAGTTATTTTACTTTTTGAAAAGAAAAAAACCAAAGGAAAACAAAGAGAAAGGAAAAAACAAAAAAAAGAGAAGAAAAAATAATAATGTAATTTCAGGGTGCCGAATTGAAACCCAAACAAACTCTTAGATGTGAACCAGGTATTGATAAATATTTACATCTTTCACTGACTATGCTCGTAGAATCGAAGAATGTAGATTAGAATGTTGTTTTATCCGTAATAGTTGATAATCATAAGTTTGTTATTGGAATTCTTTCTGAAGAAAAATGTATTTAGACGTGTCATAATTTAATATTTGAAAAGGAGTTCCAATTGTCTCGCAATTCCTCGAGTGCAACAATTGATCTTACCTACTATAATTCTCTTCGGAACTTTCGTTCTCTATAGCCAAGAGTCATGTCTATCGCTTCATTTTTTGATCAGATCACATAATAACTCTCGGGTTATCTTTGTGGGTCTTGGATTCTGGTGCTTCCCACTATATGTCTCGAGACTCTTCAGCTTTTTCTGCTTTGTCTTTGTAACAACCCGCATATTTTACGATTGAATATTTAAATTATTTAAATATTTTATCGTCAGTCGGATTTTAGTCCGAAAAGTTACTTTTTGCATACGGTCGAATTAGGACTCGGGACCACTTCCATTGGGTCCAAAACACCGTTTGCGGTCTTTTTGAGTATAAACTTTGATATGTTTGGAGTTAGTGGAATTGTGCCACTTATTTACTTTGGGCTTTGGGTTTGGTTTAGCCCATTAGCCTAAACTATTAACTCTAGCTCAACCCCCTCTTCCCTTGATTACTCCACTTTCATTTCATAACACTCAAGCTTCATCAAAAATGGAGAGAGGAATGGAAAATTAAAAATCCAAGCCCTAGTTCATTTGCAAATCCAACATCTAACTCAAAATCCAAAGAGAAGCCATTGTTTCAAGCTTATTGTGTTGAGATTGAAGTATGGTTGATTCGTCCTTTGTTTTAAGCTTCTCCTTCATTGATTTTGTGAAAAGGTGAGATTTTTATCTCACATCTTTGTCTATAACTATCTTTGATTGTTGGGTATGAATTCCTAACACTTATTCATGTGCATTTGCTTTTGGTTTGGATTGAATTGGTGAAAATCCCAATTTTTAGTGTTTTGGGTTCAAATCTTTAAAAATCTTAACTTTGATGTTTGAACACGTTTTTGGTGATGCATCGAGGAGCTAATAGGACTGGGTAGCCGATAGGCGCAATCCTCTAGCGTCCGTGCTTGACCGGTTGCAAATTGAGGGAGTTTTGCACTTCTATCCCCTAGGTCGCTCGGCCTGCACATTTAAGTCACTCGCCTGCATATAGGTCGCACCAACTTAGGTCGCGTCATGGTTAGGTCGTGCCATGTGTTAGGTCGTTCCATTACTTAAGTCACTCGGCCATATGTTAAGCTGCATCTCTTAGGTCGTTCCATTACTTAAGTCGCTCGGCCTACTCTCATCCCTTAGGTCGCGCCATGCTTAGGTCGTGCCATGAGTCGGTCTGCTTTAGGTCGCACCTACACATAAGTCGCACCACTTAGGTCGCTAGGCCTGTTATGCCGCTAGCCCCTTAGGTCGCATCACTTAGGTCGCTCGGCCTGTTATGCCGCTAGCATCACTTAGGTCGCACCATGTTAGGCCGCATGCTACTCCTTAAGCCGCCAGCTCCTTAGGTCGCTTGCATCTTATGTCCCCCATTTCTTAGGTCGCTCGCCTCGCTAATGAGTCGGCCTGTTTGGTCTCACCTCCTTAAGTCGCTCGGCTTGCTTTAAGTCGCAACCAGTTAGGTCGCTCGTTCCTTAAGTCGCTTGGCCTGCTGGTATAGGTCGTACCAACTTAGGTCGCTCGCTTATGCCGCTAGCTCCTTAAGTCGTTGCCGCTATCTTCTTAAGTCGCTCAGTTAGGCCGCATGCTATTCCTTAAGTCGCTGATCCCTTAGGTTGTATGCCGTGGAGTCGCATGAGTTGAGCCGCTTATTTCTTGTGTTGCATTGTTGTTAAGCCATAAGTCGTGGCTGTTGAGTCGCAAGGGTATTTCCACCTGGATGGATTTGAAATCGAATTCTTTGGATTTTATTCACGTCTTCGAATGTGAATTTTTGTGATTTATTGTTTCTACAATCATTTTTGTGATTTGTCACTTTAAAAATATAAAGGTTTCAATACTAGTAGTAAAGCTCGTTTCTTAAACCATTTTCCAATCTACTGGTATATACAAACCTTTACCTCATTCGTATGAGAAATCTAATTAAACTACTTAGTAAAACAAGTGGTATGAAACGCTTGCGTTTACTTAGTTGGTTAATTCTTGGACTTGTTCGATTGAATCTCTTGTGACAATTTTCTAGTGGAAATCTATAATTTGTTCGTAAATATTTAAGTTAAGCTAGTGGTTATGGGACATGAAGCTAAGCTTATATATTTACTAGCTTACTGTAATTGACACTTCTTGATGATCGTTGATGATCATTTTTGTGATTTAGACTAGCAAATGTGCGATGTCTCTTTGTCTACGAGGGAGTCTAAACCCCGTTTCTGTGGAGCTTCAACTCAATTTGGTGGGGTAGCGACCCATGGTCTTCAGGCCATTTTGTGGAGCTTCGGCTCAAAATGAATGGTTAGCAATCATGGAATAGCGTTCCATTTTGTGATACACGTGTTGGTGAGTTTTCATGCTCCCGTTTTGTGATAGG
The DNA here is from genome assembly GCA_030765085.1 of Allium cepa. Taxonomy (NCBI): domain Eukaryota; kingdom Viridiplantae; phylum Streptophyta; class Magnoliopsida; order Asparagales; family Amaryllidaceae; genus Allium; species Allium cepa. The sequence goes on from CM060939.1 coordinate 506,276,936, forward strand.
CCACCCCTTTTTTGTGATTTCTGGATTTCCATTGATGATTTCTAGAATTTGTATTTCACCAATTTTCGTGATTTACATTGATAAGTCTTATCAATATTTGTGCATTGGTGAATTTGTGTGTCATTAACTTTTGTGATTGGCATTGATATAATGATTAATACTTATGGTTTTAATGAATAAAAATAAAGAGTATGACATTCTTTTTGATCTTTGAGAAGATTCTTGTGATATTGATTAATCTCTTATTGATTTTCAATTACATACTTATCACAGTATGGTTTTATGGTTATCATACGTTTTTGTCATATCTCTTATTCTTTATCATTTCATTCTATATTTATAGTTAGACTGATCCGTTTATTATTTTCTTATTAAATAATACTCGGGTCAGACCAAGATGTTACAGGTGCTTCTGCTTGACTTCACATCTGGGATTATCACCCTGACTTTTGGCTAACTACTTAGATTAGTAGTTTTTGTTGTATACAATTGAGATATAGACTCATTGATGTATCCATATTCTTTTGTCTAGCACTTGTAGCTATTCTTTTGTGATATTGTGGTTCTTGTTTGACCACTACTCTGATGAACACTTTTATGTGTTATATATTCATATTTATTTCCGCCTTTGTGATATGGATGTCTGTGATTGATTTGTGTTATGTTTATTTCTATATTTGTTTCCGAAGAATATATATATAGCCACCAGGTAGTAGCTTTGTGTTTGTATCGGTATGTCGGATTTCCTCCTGAAACTAGATGCATGTTGTACTATCTGACATATCAGTGCTCCCACAAAGCAATTACGCGGAGGGTCGCTCTTCAACAGCCTTATTCTCCATGCTAGTTGATGGCATTACCCCATAGTGTCCTTGGCTAGAGTGGGTATAGAGGTGGGGCGTCATAGCTTGGTATCAGAGCCAGGTTCGGAACAATGTAGAATAATTTAACAAGGATCATCGTCCTAAGTCCATCTTAGGAGTCGTGCCTTAGGATTTTATTCGTGTCTTCAAGCCGTTCTATCCTATTTTCTTTATGATTCCTTATTTTATCTATCAAGATTGCTTGATATTCATTTGGTGAATAACCTTTTCCTTTTTCTTTCTTTCTTTCTAAAAGGAAGAGAAATGGTTAGACCTAGCCGTCCCAGCGCCGATCAATCTGGTGCTACTCCCCAAGATGGAGTATTTATGTCTGCCCAGCAGCTTCTTGATTTAGTGAAGAATGCTCAAGCAGTCGGTTCTAATCTGGAGTCTACTCACCCTAAGTCTGGATTTGCAGGCTTGTGCAACGATTATACCAACTTGGGTGGGAAGCCATTTAAAGGTTCTGAAACCATTATTGAAGTTCAGGCTTGGCTGAGAACGTGCGATCGGATCTTTTCTCGCATGAATCTTATTGATCTTCATCGAGTTTAGGTGGCCTCTAGTATGCTCCAAGAAAGAGCATTGGATTGGTATGAGCTTCTTATTTCTGAAATAGTTGAAGCGGATGTTACTTAGGAGAAATTCCGAGAACGCTTTGAGTTAAAATTTGTGCCTAAAGCTGAGAAGGTGACTTTGGCTCATCGTTTCATAGACCTTGTACACGGTGAATCTTCCATGGCAGACTATGTCGCATCATTCGAGTCACTTTCTAAATACGGGGTCGAACACATAAACACCCCATTGAAGAAGAACCAAAGATTTGTCTTTGGCTTGAATAAAAATCTCAAGAAGCCATTACTTCTAAAATTAGAAGTTTCTTTTGATCAACTCATTGATATCGCTCTTCGACTTGAAGAGGCAGATAAGGAGAGTGATGTTGAAGTTATGGGTGCCAAACCAAACTTCAACAACAAGAAAAGGCCTAATAAGTTCAGAGGTCTTTATCCCAATAAGAAAGGGAAGTAAGCAACTTCGGTGGCAAAGACTTCTACCTCTAGTAGTGGGCAATGCTACAACTGTGGTTCTAAGGACCATTATGCGAATAAGTGTTCAAAGCCCCGTGCTTATCGCTATTGCAAAAGCCCGGACCATTATATATCTTCGTGTCCCAAACTTCAAAACAGGAAGGAGGAAAAGCTTAATGTTACTCTAGCCCCTGGCAACACATCTCGTGGTCAAGGTATTTTTCATTCTATCCTTTATGGCATTATTTTATTTCGTGATCATCCTATTCGAGTTCTTTTTGATACGGGTGTGTCCCACTCTTTTATTTCAAAAGAACTTGTTGATACTTTTTCTTTGAGTGTTGTCGCTTTAATGACTTCTTTGAGAATTGCGAATCCGGTTGGTGGATCTGCAACAATTAGTTTGCTTTGTAAAGAAGTCGAGATTATTTTGTGTGATTTTTCTTTCCGAGCCGATTTGCATGTTATGCGCTACTTAGGCTTTGGAATGATTTTGGGAATGGATTGGCTTAACCACTATGAAGCCCAAATCCTATGTCCTGAGCGGACTATTCATCTTCGACATCCTCAATCTGTTAAGCCGATTTCTATTGACCTTAAAGATTCAGATTCCAGCTTGGCTGCATCTTTATATTCTTTAAATCCTCATGATGATGATAATGACGATGAGGAAGATGTCATTTCTCTTATTCACGTTGTTCGTGAATTCTCCTACATATTTATGCCCGTTTTAGGATTACCACCTAAGCGAGCAATTGAGTTCAGAATTAATCTCATCCCTGTAGCTCAACCTATTACTCGTCCTCCTTATCGTATGTCCAATAAAGAAAATGAGGAGATGCGCAAACAATTATCCGAATTGGAGACTAAGCAATTTCGCCTTGGGGAGCATTGACAATTTTTGTGAAGAAATCCGATGGTACAAGGCTTTGCGTTGACTACCGCAAGCTTAATGATCTTACTATCAATAATAAATATCCTTTACCTCGGATTGATGATTTATTTGATTAGCTTAGTGGTGCTAGAGTCTTTTCACAATTAGACTTAGCTACCGGTTTTCATCAGCTTCGTATTACAGAGGATAGCATTCCTTTGACATCGTTCCATACTCGTTATGGATCTTATGAATGGCTTGTTATGCCATTTGGTTTAACGAATGCTCCGGCTTATTTCGTTAACCTTATGAATCGAGTTTTCAAAGATTTCCTAAATCGATTTGTTCTCATCTTCATTGATGATATTCTTGTGTATTCAAAAACCGAGGAGGAGCATGAAAGGCATCTTCGGATTGTGTTGGAAACTCTTAGGAGTAATCAATTAAAAGAATTTTTTTCTAAATGCCACTTTTGGCAATCTCGTGTGAAGTTTCTCGGTCATATTATTTCCGAATCCGGAATTTCCATGAATCCTTCAAAGATTGAAGCAAGTCAAAATTGGAAGAGACCGGAGAGTGTGACGGAAATTCGTAGTATTCTCGGATTGGCGGGTTATTACCGTCGTTTCATTAAAGACTTTTCTAAAATTGTCGTGCCTCTTACTAGCTTAACGAAGAAAGGTGTTAAATACATTTGGTCGGACAAATGTGAAGCTTCTTTCCAGAAATTAAGAGAACTCCTTTCCGATGCTCCTATTCTTGTTATTCCCAAGGGTAATCAAGATTTCATTGTTTATACCGATGCTAGTCGCGTTGGTTTGGGTGCCGTTCTTATGCAAAGAGAACGTGTTATTGCTTAAGCTTCTAGGCAATTAAAGACGGCCGAGACTAGATATGCCACTCATGATTTAGAGCTCGCGGCTATTGTTTTCATCCTTCGTATTTGGCGTCATTGTCTTTTGGGAGAAAAATTTATTCTTTACACCGATCATAAATCTTTGAAGTATATATTTTCTCAAAAGGAACTTAATTTGCGTCAACAACGTTGGCTCAAATTTCTTGCAGCTTATGATCTTGATATTCTTTATACCCCTGGAAAGGGAAATCGTGTTGCGGACGCACTTAGTCATAAGCAACAAGTGGTTGTTTCAATGATGATATCCGAATGGAATGATCTCTGAATTCTATCCACTTGTGAGATTCGATATCGTGTTTCCGATTTATGTTCATCTCTTGTTTTATATAGCCTTGAGGCTCATCCTTCTCTTTTAGACCGCATTCTTGAAGCCCAAAGGTTAGATCCCGAATTGGCTCTCCTTGGCCAAAATTGTAGGGATAAAATTGATGTTGAAGGTTTGAAAGACTTTGATATTGATTCTCGTGGCGATATTCGAAAATTTGGTAGACTTATCGTGCCAAATATTAGTGATCTTCGTAAAGACATTTTAGAAGATTCTCATCGTTCTAAATTTATCATTCATCCCGGTAGTAGTAAAATGTACGCGGATATGAAGCGGCTTTATTATTGGGAGGGAATGAAATCTGATATTGCTAACTTTGTTAAGTGTTGCATGACTTGCCAACTTGTCAAGGCCGAACATCAAAGGCCCGGTGGGTTATTCCAACCTTTAGAAATTCCAATTTGGAAGTGGGACCAAATTTCAATGGATTTTATAGATGGCCTTCCCCGTTCTCGTTTGGGTCATGATAGCTTATGGGTGATAGTTAATAGACTTACTAAATCCACCCATTTTATTCCCGTTCGGTCCAATCGAACCGTACCTCTTTTAGCCAAACTTTTTATCAAAGAAATTGTTAAATTGCATGGAGTTCCTACTTCTATTGTTAGTGATCGTGATCCATTGTTTACTAGTGGATTTTGGAAGAGTCTTCAAAAAGCTTTGGGAACGAAGCTTAATTTTAGCACCGCTTATCATCCCCAGTCCGATGGACAAACCGAGTGTGTGAATCAAACTCTTGAAGATCTTCTTCGTGCGTGTTTTCTTGATTTTGGTGGAAGTTGGGAAGATCATATTTCTCTTGTTGAGTTTTCCTATAATAATAGCTTCCAATCTAGTATTGGTATGGCACCTTTCGAGGCACTCTATGCAAGGCCATGCCGATCCCCTTCTTATTGGCTTGAGGCCGGTGAGAAGCTGGTTTTAGGTCCAGATTTTATTCGTGATTCCACATAGAAGATTGACCTTATTCGTCATAGGATGAAAAAAGCCCAGAGTAGATAAAAATCCTATGCCGATAACCGGAGAAGGAAATTAGAATTTTCTGTGGGAGATCTTGTGTTTATTCGTGTTTCACCTATGAAGGGTGTTGTACGTTTCAGTCGATCGGGAAAATTAGCGCCTTGATTTGTTGTGCCATTTCCTATCACCGAATGTATTGGTTCCATGGCTTATCGCCTTTTATTACCGGCTCGGTTTTCTGCTATTCATGACGTGTTTCACGTTTCTCAATTACGGAAATGCCTTCGAGATTCCGATTCTATTCTTGAGCCCGGTGCTGTGGAAGAAATTGAAATTTCGCCTAGTTTAACTTATGACCAACATCCTATTCGTATTATTGCTTCGGAGGTCAAACGCCTTCGAAATAAAGATGTTCCGCTTGTTAAAGTTCAATGGTCCTCAAATCCTAAGGATTTCTCTTGGGAATCTAGAGAGTTCATCGAGTGAACACATCTGGACTTACTTTCCCGTGCTCTTTGAGGTGAATTTCTTATTTCAAATTTCTTTTGTGTTGATATGCTTTCATGGTTGTTACCTTGTATTTTCTTCTTAAATATTGCGTGGACGTAATTTCTTTAAGGAGGGGAGTATGTAATAACCCGCATATTTTATGATTGAATATTTAAATATTTTATTTAAATATTTTATCGTTAGTGGGATTTTAGTCCCAAAAATTACTTTTTGCATACGGTTGAATTAGGACTCGGGACCACTTCCATTGGGTCCAAAACACCATTTGCGATCTTTTTGAGTATAAACTTTGATATGTTTGGAGTTAGTGGAATTGTGCCACTTATTCACTTTGGGCTTTGGGTTTGGTTTAGCCCATTAGCCTAAACTATTAACTCTAACTCAACTCCCTCTTCCCTTCATTACTTCACTTTCATTTGCTAACACTCAAGCTTCATCAAAAATGGAGAGAGGAATGGAAAATTAAAACTCCAAGCCCTAGTTCATTTGCAAATCCAACATCTAACTCAAAATCCAAAGAGAAGCCATTGATTCAAGCTTCTTGTGTTGAGATTGAAGTGTGGTTGATTCTTCCTTTGCTTTTAAGCTTCTCCTTCATTGATTTTGTGAAAAGGTGAGATTTTTATCTCACATCTATGTCTATAACTATCTTTGATTGTTGGGTATGAATTCCTAACACTTATTCATGTGCATTTGCTTTTGGTTTGGATTGAATTGGTGAAAATCCCAATTTTTAGAGTTTTGGGTTCAAATCTTTAAAAATCTTAACTTTGATGTTTGAACACGTTTTTGGTGATGCATCGAGAAGCCAATAGGACCGGTAGCCGATAGGCGTAATCCCCTAGCGTCCATGCTCGACCGGTTGCAAATTGAGGGAGTTTTGCACTTCTATCCCCTAGGTCGCTCGGCCTGCACATTTAAGTCACTCGGCCTCCATATAGGTCGCACCAACTTAGGTCGCGCCATGCTTAGATCATGCCATGTGTTAGGTCGTTCCATTACTTAAGTCGCTCGGCCATATGTTAAGCCGCATCTCTTAGGTCGTTCCATTACTTAAGTTGCTCGGCCTACGCTCACCCCTTAGGTCGCGCCATGCTTAGGTCGTGCCATGAGTCGGCCTGCTTTAGGTCGTACATACACATAAGTCGCACCACTTAGGCCGCTTGGCCTGTTATGCCGCTAGCCCCTTAGGTCGCATCATTTAGATCGCTCGGCCTGTTATGCCGCTAGCATCACTTAGGTCGCGCCATGTTAGGCTGCATGCTACTCCTTAGGCCGCTAGCTCCTTAGGTCGCTTGCATCTTATGTCGCCCATTTCTTAGGTCGCTTGCCTCGCTAATGAGTGGGCCTGTTTGGTCTCACCTCCTTAAGTCGCTCGGCTTGCTTTAAGTCATAACCAGTTAGGTCGCTCGTTTCTTAAGTCGCTCGGCCTGCCGCTATAGGTCGTACCAACTTAGGTCGCTCACTTATGCAGCTAGCTCCTTAAGTCGTTGCTGCTATCTTCTTAAGTCGCTCATTTAGGCCGCATGCTATTCCTTAAGTCACTAATCTCTTAGGTCGTATGCCATGGAGTCGCATGAGTTGAGCCGCTGATTTCTTGTGTTGCATTGTTGTTAAGCCGTAAATCGTAGCTGTTGAGTCGCAAGGGTATTTCCACCTGGATAGATTTGGAATCGAATTCTTTAGATTTTATTCACGTCTTCGAATGTGAATTTTTGTGATTTATTGTTTCTACAATCATTTTTGTGATTTGTATCTTTAAAAATATAAAGGTTTCAATACTAGTAGTAAAGCTCGTTTCTTAAACCGTTTTCCAATCTACTAGTATATACCAACCTTTACCTCACTCGTATGAGAAATCTAATTAAACTACTTAGTAAAACAAGGTGTATGAAACGCTTGCGTTTACTTAGTTGGTTAATCCTTGGACTTGTTCGATTGAATCTCTTGTGACAATTTTCTAGTGGAAATCTACAATTTGTTCGTATATATTTAAGTTAAGCTAGTGGTTATGGGACATGAAGCTAAGCTTATATATTTACTAGCTTACTGTAATTGACACTTCTTGATGATCATTGATGATCATTTTTGTGATTTAGACTAGCAAATGTGCGATGTCTCTTTGTCTACGAGGGAGTCTAAACCCCGTTTCTGTGGAGCTTCAACTCAATTTGGTGGGGTAGCGACCCATGGTCTTCGGGCCATTTTGTGGAGCTTCGGCTCAAAATGAATGGTTAGCAACCATGGAATAGCGTTCCATTTTGTGATACACGTGTTGGTGAGTTTTCATGCTCCCGTTTTGTGATAGGCCTCCCCCTTTTTGTGATTTCTGGATTTCCATTGATGATTTCTAGAATTTGTATTTCACCAATTTTCGTGATTTACATTGATAAGTCTTATCAATATTTGTGCATTGGTGAATTTGTGTGTCATTAACTTTTGTGATTGGCATTGATATAATGATCAATACTTATGGTTTTAATGAATAAAAACAAAGAGTATGACATTCTTTTTTATCTTCGAGAAGATTCTTGTGATATTGATTAATCTCTTGTTGATTTTCAATTACATACTTATCACAGTATGGTTTTATGAATATCTTACGTTTTTGTCATATCTCTTGTGCTATATCATTTCATTCGATATTTATAGTTAGACTGATCCGTTTATTATTTTCTTATGAAATAATACTCGGGTCAGACCGAGATGTTACAGGTGCTTCTGCATGACTTCACATCTGGGATTATCACCCTGACTTTTGGCTAACTACTTAGATTAGTAGTTTTTGTTGTATACATTTGAGATATAGACTCATTGATGTATCCATATTCTTTTGTCTAGCACTTGTAGCTATTCTTTTGTGATATTGTGGATCTTGTCTGACCACTACTCTGATGAACACTTTTGTGTGTTATATATTCACATCTATTTCCGCCTTTGTGATATGGATGTCTGTGACTGATTTTTGTTATGTTTATTTCTATATTTGTTTCCAAAGAATATATATAGCCACCGGGTAGTAGCTTTGTGTTTGTATCGGTATGACGGATTTCCTCCTGAAACCATATGCATGTTGTACTATCTGACATATTAGTGCTCGCACAAAGCAATTACGCGGAGGGTCGCTCCTCAACAGCCTTATTCTCCGTGCTAGTTGACGGCATTACCCCGTAGTGTCCTTGGCTAGAGTGGGTATAGAGGTGGGGCGTCACAGTCTTCATCATCCTCCATTCCTATTATAACTGTTGATCACACTCTTAATCCTTTAGCGGGAGTTTGTTATGTTGTTACTCCAAACTTATCTCTTTCTAATGTTTACCATAATATCAAATCTCACATTATAACTTATATCTGTCAGTCAATCAAATGACTATGGTAATATATTAACATTTACTTCTAATTCTTGTTTTGTGCGAGATCTATAATCTTAAAAAAAGATTGGGACTAGCCATAGGGAAGAGGGGCTATATGTATTGAATAAATTAAAAGTTTTAGTTAGTGCTGCTATGAGTATTGATTTATCTTCTTTTCATTTCGGTCCTTCTTCCTCTAGTTTTTATTTATTGCATTCTCATTAGGGTCATGTTTCTTCTTCTCATTTGAAATTTTTAGCATTAATAAGTGCATTAAGAAGTTACTAATCCATGATATTTCTGATTGTAGCGGATGTAAGCAGGCAAAGTTTTCCGCTTTACCATTTAATAATATCATCTATGTTTCTTCTACTCCATTTGATTTGATTCATTCAGATGTGTGGGGACCATCTCCAATTCTCACTAAAGAAGTCTCTTTCTAATCCTACTCTAATATACTGTGACAATAAGAATGCTATTCAGATTTCTCATATTCAGTTTTTCATGAAAGAACCAAGCATATCTGATTTATTATCACATCACATGTCATCATCTTGAAAAATGCATTATTACCTTACTTTTTGTTCCCTCTTCCATTCAGATTGCAGACCTCTTACTAAATCACACTCAGTTTCTCGATTTTGATTTTTAGTTAGCAAACTCTCGATGTTTATGGCTGTCGCATCATGAATTTAAGGGAGATGTTAAGAAATAATTTATCTATGTTAAAGAATAAATCAGAGATATTTTTACTATCTATATTTTTCCATATTACAATAGTTTTTCTATTGTGCAATTACTTAGGCTCTAAGTAATGTGCTTATAAATTGCTAGTGATGAATTGTATTATGATCAAGAGGTAATAAAGTATTCCCTCTTCTTATTCTCTAAATTATATTTTATTTGTTTTCTCTAATAATTTCAACAAAAAGTATCATTAAAACCCAAAAGTTTTATTACATTTTTTTACTATACTGATTATCTTTCAAATAATTTAAAAGGAAAATGATACTTATAGTTATGATTTTTAACTCATCTACTGATTTGATAATTTATCTATCATGATTGTTTTGGTGAATAGAGAAAATGACGAGTATAAGCGCAAACGAAAAAAATAGATGGTGTAGAAAAAGAAGAAGATTTTAAAATGTTTATATGCTTCACAAAATCAAGGAAATGCAAAGATAATAGATTTGGAGAAAGTTCTTATTACATTAATCATGGAAAAGACGATGAGAAAACTTCATCAAATGTAACTTATAATTTCATATACATATACTAGCCGAGATGTATGTATCAGATGTTACAGAAGTATGTTCAAATTCTAAAATAATGTTATTAAATATATTCATTAGTGAATTATGAATATAGGTCTTGCTTAATGAGCTTAGGATTATTTAGAGTGTATGTATTGAGAACGATACACATGCATGTATAAGATGTAATGCATGGAGGTGTTTTTTGAAAATTGATAAACATGTATTAGAAATAAAACATACATTTCCATGGATTGAATTTGTACAATTATGTAAAAGAATATGTGTAGCCTTTGATATACTATAGTTATGATTTTTTTTTGTAAGAGACTATTTCTAATCCAAATGATGATTCTGTTACATCTCCACCAAAAACCAATTCTTCATCTTGTGATTTACATAAAAATACTATTATTATAGGAAAAAGTTTTAATGTTTCAAATGATAAAGAAGACTATATTTTAAAAAAATGAGATAATAAAAATGTTGATTGATGAAAAAAAAGTGTTTGAAACATACAGTTAGTAGTTTTATTTCCTGCTCTTCTCCTACATCCAAATACTTGTTCGTACATTGCAAATAATAAAGGAAGAAAATAGTATTCCTTCTCGTCCATCTCAACGAATCATCATATGGGGAAACCATAAAAATAATAGTACACAGTCATCAAACATCAACAACATTCAATGTTAATCCCAATCGTCACAAAAGAAGATAGCGACACAAATATACTTACGTATATACATACCAATAATCCATTTTAGTAATGCATCATAAATGGAAGTATAAACCATTAAACGTGTGCTAATCATCCCTAAAGTGACACAAATCAATCATCAAATGTGTACTGATCCAATCAACATTAGTAACACAACATCAATACCGTCAAATGTGTACCAACCACTCCATAATAGTAACACAACATTAATCATCAAGTAACTGTCATTAGCTATCCATTGTCTAGTAGTAATAATGGAAAAACATCGCATACTCATCGTAATGCAATCGCATCATCATCGTTGTAAATCAAACATATCCTATATTACATCCATTCAAAAATTGTACTTGCAACAATAATTTTTCCTTAAGTATAAAAGTCATTCTGCTAATGTTTATTACAAAAATGCCTTTATTTACCTCCAAACAATAATAACCTTTTGAAACGATAAAATACTTAAAGAAATGCTTTATTATAATTTTGTTGTTTTAAATCCCCTAAAATGTCATATTTTCCTTGAAAATGTTAATTCACGCTAAATTACTTTTCAAAGTAATAATATTTTTGTTTTATGTCAAAATAAGAAGTAAGGTCACTATAATAGTTCACAATCCAATTTATTACTATTTATTACAAAAATAACAATATTTTGTTTTAAATCATTAACACTCATTTTATTTCTATTCATCTCAACATAATAATTATTTTATCCAAAGACAAACACATTTCTTTCTTATTATTATTCTTATTCAAAAAATACCATTTTAATTTATTACTAGAGCAACAATAATAATATTTCACATCATAAACATCGTAAATTAATCATTTTGCCATATGCATAAAACAACACTATTTTCATTGAAATTCGTATTGTTGTTTAAAATCTCATTTTATTTATGAATACTACTAAACATCCCAAACCTAAATCAAATATAAATTCTGTTATAATGTATAAATTTCCCAAAAATTTATAAATAATAACCTTATTTAATTCAATAATTTAGTTTTAATAAAATTTGTTAAATCATTGTTATTTAAAGAGACCATCTAAAATCTATAAAAAAACATTATCTATCATTTATTTATTTAATTTTCTCATTATTATACATTTCATTTCAGTTAATTACTTTTCAATTCAAGTCAATAATTAATTATAATTAAACACCCAAACATATTACAATCAACAATAATTATCCAACCAAGGAATAATACATTGTAATAATTAAATAGTCATCCATATAACGTAACATACATCAACTTTCATCAATAATTATGAGTTTTATAACTTAAATTTCAATTGATTAATTCATACCAACATGCTTTTTCCAATGATCTCCAAAGTCATCAAACCCTTGGTCAAATTGTTTGGAATTCCACCACAAGTCCAGTAGAAGAAACCGCGTATGAATCCGGTTTCGTATGCAAAAGTTATTGTGATTAGAAGTTGTAAATAGTTAAATTACATTAACTAATTTAGAGCGCAAAATTGTAATTTTATTTACCTTCTTTATTAGCTTGTATCGAGAAAACCCACTAACGCTACCCAAATCCGCTACCACATGCGTCCATACGCGACCGAAAAACTGCCCAAGTAAGCGGCTGAACCCCTACACTAGGCCGCTACTAACCCGATGAACGCAACGCTCCCTTCTTAATCAAACTTCCCCGCCAATCGTAGTTGCGACCCCACTTAACCGAATCCTGATTTAATTCTAGGGGAATATCCGACCGTTATTTCACCCATATAACATTGTCGATGAACTTGCCTCGCCGTCCTCTGCCAGAACTTAATCTCTAATCGCCACTACATCGTTGTTTCATCGTTGATTGCAAATCAACAGCTATGAATTATCTTAAAATTCCAAAACTTTCTAGCATTTTTAGGGCTGAAATAACCAAACATCAGAGAACGAATGTAACGACCCGGAATTTTGGTTCGCCAGATTTGAACATTTAATTCATTTTAAATGTTGAATATGGATTATAATTTGAAATTTTAAATAAAAGAATTTGGTTAAATTAATATACTTTGTTAAATTTCAAATATGGCAATTAAACTGAAATTGAATAATAATATAATTTAATACTGGGATTGGGTTAATTGGTAATTCGGAGCGTAAATAGGTATGGAAATGAGTTTAAAATTTATTTTAAGACTATTTGGTCATTAGATAGTGTGGTAGGATTTTTAGATGAATTTTAAAGTCGATAAATTAATATTTGAAATTTTATATTAATTAAATAATGGGATTTAATATTATAAAAATGCAAATAATCAGATTTTAGTCCGGATTGAGTCAGAATGATATTTGATGTGATTATAAATTTTATATGAATTATTGTTAAGTTAATAAAATTTTAAAAGTGAAAATTTTGAGTGATTTCGATAATTTCGAAAATCGCTGGATTTAATAGACGAGTTAAAATAGCCTTCCGGGGCACAGTCTCGGAATTCAACGAAAGCAGTTCCATTGGATCCGTAATAGTTAGTTATTATCGGATTTCAATTTTCGTAGCAATCGGAGTTGTCGTGTGGCCGTGGCAGCTCGAAACGCATCGAAATCGTTTTAATCGGTTTGATTTTAAATTGATCGTTTAATTCCGTATCTCGCTCATACGATCAAATTAGCTTACGAAACCTGTCCCATTGTGTCCGGAATGCGGAAAAACCTTAGAATCGCCTATCGAAACGTGAGAATTGGAGTTCGTTTGCATAAGTTGTTAAACTAAGAATTTTGTTAATTAAATAATATTAAATAACATTATATAAAGCAATATTTTTATCAAACCCTAACTCAATTCAGTCCCGCCGCCTCCTCCTTTATTAATGGCCGAAAACGATTATCGTTCTTCCTCCCGAATCTCCAAATCCACGCATATATTTGAAATTCTTCCAACATGAAGATCGTAGAGCACTTCGAGATCTTCGTAGTGGACGGTCGTGATCGAGTATAGCTTGATGGATTGCTCAGGGGAGGCTCGCGTTCGTCGTATGTTTGGAGAGGTGCTGTGTCGCTATGGGTCGACCGAGCTTGGCATGGCTTCAGGCGAGGGTAGAGGCGGCCATGGACTTTGAGTTGGTGGGTCCCGATCGTTGAATAATCGAGGGAAGGAGGTGCGGTTACAAGCCCTAAGCAGCGACGTTGATGGGTTATGTGTTCGAAATCCTGTAGGTCGCGATGTAGAAGATAAGAGTTAGGCTTGGATCTGGGTTCTTTTTGCACGGCCCTGATTTGTTGTGGTAAATAAATAATTAAAATAAAAAGAAGTTGTTTTAAAATCAATTCGAACTTTAAAATTTAATAACTTGTTCGTACGAAATCAGGTTTCGACGAAATTTGCGGCGCCAGAATCGCAGAAGAGCGCACTACGCAGTGGTGTAACTTGGAAACCATTCTGGGCAAGTAGAAATTTGAGTTAAATCGAACGTTGTTCGGTTTAATTTGAATTTCGAACGCTCGCCGAAACTCAAGGTGAGTTATTCTCACTCACATCTGGATACTAGTAAAGTTAGACAGCTAGTATTGATTGTTCGTTTGGATGTGTAGCTGAATATGTTAATTATTATCAAATTGAATCGATATATGTGATGTGCTAATATTTGTGGATGCAGGGAAAACAGGTTGGAGGGATCCAACAGGATTCCTCACATGTAGTAATTATCTTTAGAATTGATAATGATGCCTGTTTATATTGTGATTGACAAATTTGGATTTAAATTGTATTGTGATGTTGTTGGATAAACTGTAACCCAGAATGATAATTTGAAAGAAAATTGGAGTTTTATTTATAAAGAAATTAAATTGGGTTCCAAAAAGAAATTAAGAAATTTATAAATAAGGAATTTAAAGAAATATAAAATTTGGATTTATTGAATGAAAACTGAAATAAAATTCAATTGGAATATTGCTGAGTAAATTATAAATCCATAATTAATTGTAAATGGATAAATTGAATTTTAGAGAAATAAAGGATATTGTTAATTAATGAATTTTAAAGAATTAAAATTTGAAATCTATTTAGAATGAAGATTGAAAATTGGGTAAATCTGAATTGATTAACAAAGAGAAAAGTTATTAGTTGATAAATGGGAAAATAAATTTATATTATTAAACCATAAAACTAAATTGAAATAAATTGACAGAAATCGTGAGAAAGATTTCTATGATATTTAAGTGGAAATGAGATTTCCTGGGAAAAACCCAAGTTCGAGTTTAAACTGTTTTATAAAAAGGAAGTTTTTAAAATTCCAGCTTGTAAAAAGAGTGTTTGAAAATTACCATTTTAAAGTAATTATAAATAAATTAGCAAGAGTAAATTTTACAAATGCCTTAATAATTATTTTTACAAATGGACTTACTTAAAGGCTAGTTTTTGGGAATAAGTTGTTTGAAATTATTAATTTCTTTTAAACTCTATTTTTAAATATAGTATAACCAAAACCTTATTTTTGATTAAGTTATATCTTATAAATAGTTGTGTTTAAATATTTTAAAATTCTATTTTGAGTAAATAACTAGAAGTAAATTTGCATATTTTAAAGTATATTTCAGTATAAAGTATTTTAACTGTTTTAAATCTAAATTGGTTGAACTTGGTTATCTCCATTGGGAATAAATGGTAAAGGATTTTCCTTGTAAGGAAAGAGTTTTGGGAATTGTTTTCAAACGAGATTTGGAAATGTGGAAATATATCTTTTAAAGATATTTGAAGCAAATAAATAATATGGGAATTATTTATTGTGTGATGGATGCTTATGGATGTTTATGAACATAAATTGATAGTTAAATCACCGACTATCAATATTGGACAAAATGCGTTGATCGTTTCGAAGAGACCGGGATCGAGATTTATTTCTCGAAAACCACTTCGATCCGGTTTGTACGTTTTCGTGCGAAAAACGTGTCCGGAGTCGAAGATGGAGCAGTGAAGTGCAAGGGCTAGTCGCTACTAATCCTGAGGATATTTCCGAAATGGATGTAGTAGGAGTAGTGCCTTCGGTTCCGTTCGAACCCGGGACGGACTTGTATGGACGAATGCTTGCGAAACATCGTCAGGTGGACGATGGGCATTCAAAGTGAAAACGTTCAAAAAGGTAACGCTTAGCCTCAAACCTCATCAAATGGGAATGACTGAAAATCAGGGGATATGCAGCAAGGTTAGGTGGGTCATGCCCAAGCAGGACAAGATAATTCCCCTGTCTAGATGTCCCTTATATATATTTCGGCTTAGTGGGTGGTTGGTCGCGCCAACCACGGGGTTTATCTTGTTCGGGACTGTTCAGTAAGGAATGGTTCCGGCCTTGTGTTGCAGGGGATGAAGGGAGTAGTCCTCGGTACGGTGATCTAGGCCCCGTACTGTGACAGGTGGTACCCCAGTGCCTAGTCATTGTTGGAAATCCATTTTCCCTACGAGCCTTGTACGAGTTTTGTTTGTATTACCCACTTTTGTGGCTAGTAGCTGGAATTTAATAGATGTAACAATTTCGGCTATTTTATAAGTATTTGTAAATAGACCCTATTATAATATCAGAGGATTTCTATAAAAAGTGTTTTAGCTATCGTAAGGTAAAAACCCGACATGTTTATTTGTGGCGTGGTCTTACGAGATGCTTTTGTTTTTTTCAAAGGATTTTGAAACTTTAATAATCAAGTTGGATGCATATTTAGTATCAGCTGGTATTCCAGACTGACTCGGGTGTTATTTCATTATAATGCTCGGGTCAGACCGAGTATTATTTGTTCAGGACAGGATGCTATGGAGAAGGAGAGGAGCTGGAGTCCGAGATGTATTATATGTACCTATATATATATATATATTCCGCTGCTATGATTGTATGGTATGTCTGATTGGTATTGGTTGATGTATGAGATACTCTGATGATATGATGTATAAAACAGTGATAGATTTCATTTTGGGTAAAGTTCTATATTTACTATTATATTTTATTCCGCTGCGACTGTGAGATTCTGATATTGTTTAGTTTCTTCTTCTTCTATCTCTTCTTCTTTAACCCTAACGGTTCGTAATTCTGTGCCACTTGAGTTAATAGAGGTAGAATAGTGTTGATTCAAGGGGTACGGATTTGCGGGCTGTCACAACGAATGCCACCACTATGTCTGTGTCATGACACAATATGAAACGAAGTATCATAAGGCATAGTTTTGAGTTGATTTGAAATTCGTTACTTTAAGTAATTAGTTAAGGTAATTAGAGAAAATCTACATTATTATAGGAGACTTAGATCTAAAAAAGAAAGAGGAGTTTAGAAAGAAATGAAGAGGAATAGGTGGAGGTTACTATGATTCAATACAATTGTCTATTTATAGGCAAAAAGGAGAAGTGTTTGGCCAAAGCGATTGCAAAGGCTCAAAAACCCGCTTTTGCACACTAACGAAAATATATCATGCTATACATCACTTTTTCGATATCTCTAAACCCAATGAAACCATCAAAATTCCAATAAGACAATTCTATACAAATTTTTGTTTCACTGTCAAATATTTTTTAAAACTAGTATTTTAAAATTAATAATTAATTGTTAAATATGCAGGTCATTACAATCTTCCTCCCTTTAAAATAGTTGCACCCTCGAAATTCCCTAATACAACCTTTAATAAAATTAGTAAATTAGAATTATTATTCTAATCTCAGAATATGAAGAAATACATCAATTACAAGTTAATTACTTTTAAAGTAGTATACAATGACTTTATAACATTTACTACAATACAATCAATTCAATTCATCAATTGAATTGTAAATTCCTACCTACACATACCATAGTAACATAAACACTTTCTTAAGTATACAATCCAAACTATAGTATGCGTAATAATATTTCATTGGTAAGGGTAAACCAATATCAATCATGGACTAACACATATCATGCATCTCAATAATTCAACAATAATTAACTATAACTAAAGTCCCCAACGAAATATAGGTTGATGTATGTGCAAATAAATGAATAAATAATCATCATAGATCTTCCAAATAAACATACATATTCAAAATAATGTGGTGTCATTACCATACTAACCTATTAAACAATTCCATGTTTATGTTAATTCCTATGCTAACTACATACCCACCATAATATGCATAGCCTCATATTATTGATAATCTTCCTCATTGTCTCATCCTCAAGATATCTGGTGTACTATTTCATACCTGTATCATCCAAAATACTATGTGTACCTACCAATGGTCACATCCTCAAAATAGTATGTTTCCAGCCATGGCTACACCCTTTAAATGGTTTGGTCATCCACTTATGTTACAGTTGCATCGATCCTTGCATCACTTGTGTGCGTTGGATATATGAAATTGTATGCCAAGGCTTAATGGAAAAATGCCGATTTTCAATGAACCCGCTCACCAGCCAATGGCCAACATTAGATCCATTCCACCTCTCCATGATATATGGATCCATTCCTCTGATCCGGGGTAGCCATTCCAAGTACCCAATGAGTTTACTCATAGCGCCCATGCTTACACGTACACTAGAAAAGACTCCGAGTATCAATGATCCCTTAACATAAGTATCTGAGCCCTTTCCTTGCTCTATCTTGTTTCCATTCATCTTTGTGGAACCCTTCCACATTATTTTCGTTCCATGATAGAACCTTTCAACATTATATACGGAGGTCACCTTTCCTAGAACCCGCCCTTATGGATAATCATCCTCATGACTCCATCGATCGAGCCACCATCTTCAAAACACAACTCCATCATCATCGAGTCATCATCATCAAAGTCCCAAAGTCATCATGCCGAAGCGTCGTGCCATTTCCTTATCATTATCATCATTCCATATAGTAATTCCTTCATCCAATGACTGTGATAACTCACCTAACATATCAAAGAGGGAGTTACTTGCAACGAGAGTTCTAATACACCTTAAAAGGAAAACATTTACCGAATTAAGACTTCCATCTCCTTTTAAAACAAAATATCTCTCTTTTAAAAATACACCATTAATTAAAACCAATTTCCTAGAATATTTTCCATCATTCAAAACTAATTACAAATAATTTTGAGGAAACATCGTTTTATTCAAGAAATCAAATCGTCCTTTGAAATAGGAATTCTTTGTTTTAAAATATTAACAGAAGCCAAAAATAATTTTTGTAATACACTTTTTTTTAATTCTATATATTAGGCCTCCCACCTACCCTTGATTCCTCGGTGATAATTATCAAGCCTTTAATCACTAAAAATCCTCCAACCACCGTTACTCATTTTCTTGGAACATCTTCACATTTATTTGTTAAACAAAGTATATATAATTACAATATGTTAAATAGCAAGCAACCAACAGAACAAGTAAATAACCAAACAAATAACAACCAATCAAAATAATTAAATCACAAGCAAACAAACAATTAACAACAAGCAAAAGAGATTAATCCAAACAACTATGACATGTATTAATAGGTGAACATCAATTAAAAAAGTAAACAATCTGCAAACGACCCGAAATTTTATCACTTTGATTTAAGAATATTTAATTAATTATTTTAATAATTAAAATACTTGTGGAAACCTGGATTTTTAATGATCATTAATTTGTAATTAACTGGGTTAAATTATTGAAAATACTAATTTATAGGTTCAATAAATAAAATTCTGATAAATAAAAAAAATATGGATATGAATATTAATTTAATAATCTTCTTATATAATCATTTAAATTTGCAAAACTTATCATTTCAAACACATAAAATATATTTTCTAATTATAATATATATATATATATATATATATATTATGAATAGGAAGCTATGATTTGAATTCAATATAATAATTCTCAAAAGTTGTTTAAAGTTAAATTTAACATTTTTAAAACACTAAAGATAAATATTTATTAATTAAAATTACAAAATATTAAGCTTAAAATAAGATTTAATAAAACGTTTAATATACTTTCTTTAAATTATACATAAGATAAATATAGTTAGTAAAAGTATTAATATAAAAACATAAATTAATAAAACATAAAGATAAATATAAAATATTGGTTTTAGACATTTGTAAGCTAAGTGTGTCATGCAAAATACAAGTTGCATATCCTTTTTCTTTTAAATTAAATAAATAATAAAATGGGAACAAGGTTGTTTCAGCTCAAAGCTTTTACATATCCATTCTCAGCTTCTTTCTTTCATCTTTACAAATTAAAAACCAAAACCAGAGTCAAAATAAAAGAAAACCAAACAACTTCACCAAGTTTTCAAACTGAAGCAAGGCTAGATTCAGGTTCAACTCAACAAAACACAAGCAAATCAAGTTGCTATTCAAAGATCAAACTAGTAGTTTCTAGATTCCAACTATCCTCTGTTCAAACATTTTTCAGGTGAGTAAACATATCCTTTAAATGCTAGATCTATTTTATATTCTGATGCATGTGATCAATTCTTGAAGTAATAATGTGAAATTGTTTTGCATGGATGTAGGAATGAATTTTTACTGTGGATATATCTGTGCATGCCTATGTATATGAATATACATGCCTCTGTTTTGATTTCAACAGGCTAAACAAGTTCAAAAATCAAATTCTCTTTTCCAAATCTCTTTTAGGTTATGACCCCTAAAAGAAATATGTTAGTATAAACTAGATTCTATTTTTAAAAACATTTTTAAGTATAATTAGTAAGTAGATTACTAGAAACAAGAATAACAGTGAAAATCATTTCAAATCAGAAAAATCGATTATCTAAATTTTGTGTTTTGATTATAGATTCAGATTCGTACCGAAAAATGATGAATTTTGATAATAGATTTTTAGGTTTATGGTTGATGAGAATTTACGAGATGAACAGAATTTTCACTTTCTTTGATTTCTGGCGATCGAAGGGAGGTTAGGTGTCGTGCTTGATGTTGTATGAAGCTTGAGTGATGGGGGTTGAGGGAAAAATGATTGGTGGATTTCTAGACTAGCATGGTAGCCTGGTGACGGTGATCTAGGGTTTTGAAGCCTGTTTTGGTCGATGTTGTTTTCGAAGGCAATCCGTTGTCGTAGTCGCATCGGAGTCGATCAGAGGTGGGGGAAACGAAGCGCGGTTCCGTGATGAAGGGTTGGACGTGGCGACGAGACATATGATGATCGGGTTTGGGCGGCGTGAGGTGATTTCGTCGATCTGGTCTGGGTTCCGTGAAGTGCTCGTCTAGCTCGATTTTGATCGGCAGGCGCGATCGATGTTTTGGGTGGTCGGGTCGACTGAGGGGAACGTCGACGACTTGCTGGAGGTCGCAGCGATGGTCGGAGATGACCAGATGGGTGTGCACGGTGCACGCATGTGCATGGTGTCTGGGTAATGTTCGCAATAGAGGATGGAAGAAGAGAGAGTCTGGGGAAGAAGGAGATTTCATCGGGTCAAGCCCGGGTCTGTTCACGAGTTTTATCAAGAGAGAAGATGAAGAGAGTAGGATCGAGTGTTGGCTCGGGGAATTTTGTCTTGGGCTCGGGTTTCTTAAATTTTTAAAATGGTAGTAATTTATAAACAAAGTTTTCAAAACAAAAGGAGATGAACAAAGTTTCAAAGCAAAGTATCGATCAAAGTTTTAAAGCAAGATTTCTTGAACAAGTTTTCAAAGCAAACTCCAAATTTAAAGTTAAATGACTTTAAAATTGTTTTGGGTTTTGAATAATTATATATTAGGTTAATTATTTAATTTATTCCTAAGTGTTTCAAATGAAATTTAATGATGTAATTAAGTAAGTGATTAAGATAAGTGTATTAAAATTTAATTAATCAAAAGGTCTCAAGTAATTTTGAATGTTAAAAATAAATTAATTTCAAACCTATAATTTAAATAAAAAATTAATTAAGTAATTAATTAAGATAAATTGTTTATCTTAAATTAATTAAGGACTTAGGTAATTAAAGGATAATTAATTAATTTCAATAATTAATTATAATAATAAATGGTCTATAATTAATTAATGTTAATTATGCAGGATATAAAAGTAACTAATTTATTTTGTATTTAATTAAATTAATTAGGAATTGTATAACTAATTAATCTTGCTTATGAATGATAAACTTGAATTGAACGCCTTGGATTGTTTGATATCTCTGGTATGTAATTTATGATGTTCTACGATATGAAATGCTTTGGGTTGAACTATTGATAAGTGTGAATCATTTATTTAATTGACATGTGTGATGAATTTCTGTGTGAATATGACATTCTGAAAGTTTAAATTGAATTATCTTCACTTAAACAACTAGGCTTAAAAGATGGCGTTGGATTCGAAGAGATCGGGGACGGATATCAGCAATATCCAGAACCACTTCTACAATAATTCTTTATAGATTTGATTTTAGAATCAAATAGGAAGGAATGGAATAAATTAAGTAACATGGCCATTTAAACTAAGTAACAGTACTTAGATATTGTTTTGTGAAATAAGTGTTTGGCTATAGCAAGAGAAAACTCGTAGTGATGAACGAGTTACCTGGGTTTCAAGAAAGTTTATAACTTTAGCATTTCATATCATATGGGTTTACTCATGCTGGTTTCCAGCCTGACTCGGATGTTATTTTAATGTAATGCTCGGGTTAGACGGAGTATTACAGATTTACAGGGTTAGGTCGTTCTGGAGTTCAGGAGACGAGCTGGATGGCAGGGACGTATGGAGTATATTCCGTTGTGTATTTGGGTTTGTATTCCAGGACAGGTTATTATAACTATCCAGTTTATTTGTGAATAACTGTACTCTGATATATTGTATGTAAATTGACATTTACACCTTTCTTAGTATAAATGCTGTTATTTGATATTACATTTGATCCGCTGCGACTGTGAGATTCTATGATGTTGTTTTCTTTTTCTTCTTCTACCTCGTTTTCTTCTTTACCCTAACAATATGGAATTTCCGACATTTGATTGCTCGACACTTCTACAGTGAGCGTATTATTGTCGAATTTTCGAGGTCGAAAATTCCGGGCTGTTACAATACTCCTTTTTAATTTAAAACCAGTAATGGTGAAATTATTTTCAAGATGTGTTTAAAAAAATATCCAGTTCAAAGGAAATTAGAAAATGTGACCGAAAAGCTTTTTCCGAAAATTCAATTTTTCACTATCCAAAAGTTGTTAAAAGGTTGTAAAACACATTAACATATTCAAACATGCACTTATAAAATTAATATTTATTTAATTTAGTTTGTTAAAGACGTAAATATATGTGTGTACTTAAGCAAGAAAGTGATGTGACAATTTTTAAGTTTAAAAATTAAATAAAAAGGAAAATCATGACATATCCTTATCATCTTACACATAAGTACACTTAAGGGTATCACATGTTGGACAAAGGGTATTACCTTGGGGTAACATGTAGAAGAGAGAGGGTGGAGGTGGATGGGTGATGTTGCATTAAATTACTGGATGGTAGTGTACTAAGGGGGGGAAATGGTAATTTCATTTCATCCATTTTATAAAAACAAATCCCATCTCTTTCTCTTCTTCCATTTCATTTTCTATTTTCTTTCAAAAGTTTTTCGTCTTCTTTAAGCTTTCAAAACACATTAATAGCTTCCAAAATATATTTAGTTTTAAAAATCACTTAATTCTTACTTTTAATTCTTAAAAACACTTAAAATTATCTCTTTTCCACCTCTAAACCTCTCCTCCTTCAAAAATCAAGCCTTTACACCACCCCCCACACCATCTTAGGCCAAGCCTACGTCATCTAGGGCGAGCCCACGTGTGTTCGTTTTTGGTTAAAAATCAAGTTTTGGTTTCAAAAATGGAAAATCTAGAGTTTATTTCAAAGTTCTCAAAAGATTTGGTTTGCTTTCATAATTTTGGTGAGTAAAAACTCACATCCTGTTGTAAAAATTATATCTTTAAGTTATGTTAGCATTAATATGTGATGTTGCTTAGTTACTTACATACTTCTATGTGAATTTATATGTGCTTGTGCTTGTAAATTGCCTTAGACTTGGTAAATAAGTCTGAATGTATTATGGATGTAATAAAGTTTGGATTTTTAGGTTATTTGTTGTTATTGTTGTGCTTTATACTCTATGGATAAATGTATCTAATAGTATGCTAAGAAAATTTAGCAGCTTTGTATGATTTGGCGACATGGAATCCTTTGGTAAAACTAGGATTATTGGTTTTAAAATCAATAGAGATTTCAAGTTGCAAACTTTGTTTTAGTTTCACAAAATTCTTAATTTATATTTGAAAATTTTAGTAAGCTTTCATAAGTTAAGCTTCAAAAAGGAAAGCCAAAGGTAATTTTTTAAGTTAATGTCCATAAAGCGATACGCTATGGATGTAGTTTCACTAGAAAGTCCACTCTTTGCAAATTAAGTTTTTATACTTGAAATACTTTGAAAATGTTTTATAAAACCTAATTAATAATAATTAAGAAGTTAATTAAGGATTTATCAATTAATTTTTTATTAATTATTCATTAATTAAGTTTGCTAATTATTAATTAACTAAGTATTAAAACAAGGTTTCTTAATTATAATTAAGTAGATATTAATTACCATTTAATTATCCTTTAAAGGTAAGAATAATTTTATTTAATTATTGATTAAGTAAAAATAGTTTTTAGTTAATTTTGAGTTACGTATATGATTTATTTTTATTTAATTATTAATTAAGTATTAATTATTAATTAATTATTAAGTAAGTGTTTAATTATTCTAATTATAAATTAATTAAGGGTTTAACTTATAAACAAATTATGTGACGCCCCACCTCTATACCCACGCTAGCCAAGAACACTCCTAAGTAGTGCTGTCAACTAGCACGGAGAATAAGGCTGTTGAGGAGCGACCATCCATGTAATTGCTTATCACACGGTGGCTATAAATAATCTTCGGAAACAAACATAGAAATAATCATATCACAAATCAGTCACAGATATCCATATCACAAAGGCGGAAGAAGATATGAATATATAACTAACACATGAAAGTGTACATCAGAGTAGTGGTCAGTAAGATCCACGATAATACAAAAGAATAGCAACACGTGCTATACAAAAGAATACAACTATGAGTCTATATCTCAAGTGTATACAACAAAAACTGCTAATCTAAACAGTTAGCCAAAAGTCAGAGTGATGAATCCCTGGGAAGAAGTCAAGCAGAAGCACCTGTAACATCTCGGTCTGACCCGAGTATTATTTAAGAAAATAATAAACGGATCAGTCTAGCTATAAATATCAGATGACATGAGATAACATAAAAGATATGGCATAAACATAAACATCCATAATGACATACCGCTATAAGTATGTAAATAATGATCAACAGAAGATCAATCAATAAGAGATAATCAATATCACAAGAATCTTCTCAAAGATTCGGAAAGGGCATCATACCCCAAACTTGTACTCATAACAAGTCAATGACATAAATTCTAGAAATCAATGCAAGAAGTCCAGAAATCATAGAAAAGAGAAAGAGGCCTATCACATGACGGTCCGAAGACCAAGGGGAGCTACCCCACATGTGTGAATGGAATCACACAGATCAAGGTCCAGACTAACCAAAAAGAAAAAAGGTATGTGTGAGTGGAATCACACAAGTGGTGTCTAGTCTAACCTCGCAAAAAGAGACATCGCACAGTTGCTAGTCTAAATCATCAGAATGATCGTCATGATCAACGAGAAGTGTCAATTACACTAAGCTAGTAAATATAGAAGTTTAGCTTCATGTCCCATAACCACTTGCTTAACTTAAATATTTACGAACAAACTGTAAATCTTCACTAATAAAATTGTCACAAGAGGTTCAATCGAACAAGTCCAGGAATTAACCGACGAAGTGAACGCAAGCGTTTCATACCACTTGTTTTACTAAGTCGTTTAATTAGATTTCTCATCCGAGTGAGGTAAAGGGTTGTATATACTAATAGATTGGAAAACGGTTTAAGAAAAGAGCTTTGTTATTAAAAATAGAGTTGAAATTATTTGTTAAAAGAGTTTTGATATTTACTACTAGTATTGAAACCTTTATATTTTTAAAATGACAAATCACAGAAGAGATTGTA
This sequence comes from Allium cepa, assembly GCA_030765085.1. NCBI lineage: Eukaryota > Viridiplantae > Streptophyta > Magnoliopsida > Asparagales > Amaryllidaceae > Allium > Allium cepa. The sequence continues at coordinate 506,302,759 of CM060939.1, forward strand.
GAAACAATCATCACAAAGATCACATTCGGAGATGTGAATAAAATCCAAGGAAATCAGCTCAAAAGCATCAAAGTGGAAGTTCCCCAATGACCAAACGTGGCCGAGATAACCAGAGATGGTTTGTCTCGAAGAATGGTCAACTCGGCATCTCAACAAAGCAAGTTCTGTTGAATGTTTTTCAGATAAGATCGCCTACGGAGGGGGGGTCCAGGGGGGGTGGCAACCCCCCAAGGTGGGGGTGCGGGGGCAACGCCACCGCTTACGGGGTTCGACCTGCCCGGTCAGGTCGCGGGGGTCCAGGGGGCAGCGCCCCCGGCGGGGTGCGGGGCAGCGCCCCGACCTAACGACTCAAGGGTCATACGACCTAACGACTCAAGGGTCATACGACCTAACGACTCAAGGGTCATACGACCTAACGACTCAAGGGTCATACGACCTAACGACTCATGGGTCATACGACCTAACGACTCATGGGTCATACGACCTAACGACTCATGGGTCATACGACCTAACGACTCAAGGGTCATACGACCTAACGACTCAAGGGTCATACGACCTAACGACTCAAGGGTCATACGACCTAACGACTCATGGGTCATACGACCTAACGACTCAAGGGTCATACGACCCAACGAGTTAAGTGTCCAGCGACCTATCGGGATAACTCGTAACCGACTTAAGGGTTGCGTGACTGAAGGGCTGCACGACTTAAGGGTTAACTCGTAAACGACTCACGACCTATAGATGAACGACTTAACTCCGAACGAGCTAAAAATGGCCAGAACGACCTAGGGTTAACTCGTGAACGACTCACGACCTATGGACGAATGACTTAACTCCGAACGAGCTAAAAATGGCCAGAACGACCTAGGGTTAACTCGTGAACGACTCACGACCTATGGACGAACGACTTAACTCCGAACGACCTAAAAATGGCCAGAACGACCTAGGGTTAACTCGTGAACGACTCACGACCTATGGATGAACGACTTAACTCCGAACGACCTAAAAATGGCCAGAACGACTCAAGTGCAGAAAATTCAACAAAACGCTAAAAATTGGAGTTTTTTGCCAATCCAATCCAAACCAAATGCTAACATGCATGCAAAAATGATAGGGAATCATTCCCAACAGTCCAATATACTTATAGGCTAGAATTGTGAGATAAAAATCTCACCTTTGCACCAAATATCAATGAAAATGAAGTTTTAAGCAAGCAAGAATCAATCCTTCTTCTATCTAAGCACAAGAAGCTTGAATCCAATGTCTTCTTCTTGAATTTGGAGTAGAAAGATGGATTGCAATTGAATTTGAGTTTTGGAATTTTAATTTCCCATTCCCTCCACCATTAATGCCAAAGCTTGATTAGTTAGGAAATTTATGAAGAGTGAGGAGAAGAGGGTTGGAACTTGGGCTTAATAGGCTAAACTAACCCAAAGTCCAAAGCGGGAAAAGTTAGTGAAATTTCACTAACTCCAAACCTATCGATGTTTATACTTAAAAAAAGTTGTAAACGACATTTCGAACTCAATGGAAGTGGTCTCGAGTCCTAATTTGACCATTTGCAAAAAGTAGCTTTTCGGACCAAAATCCGATTAACGAGTTAATATTTAAATAAAATATTTAAATACAAACTCGATAAATATGCGGGTTGTTACAAATTATTTATTAAAGGTTAACTATTTCCTAATTAATAATTAAGTTAATTTAAGTTTAGACTCAATTTAGATTTAATTATGTTTTTAAAAAGGATTTAACTTACAGTTAAATATTTAAAAAGAGGTTTAAGTTCTTAATTACTTTGTTTTTCAAGGATCAATTTTTTAAAGATAACTTTCCTTTGCAAACAATAGTTTTGAACATAAAGGATGCTATTGCCGATACCATCAAGTAACCATACAAATATGAATAGGTTAAACTCAACTTTGACACTAGTTAGCATAATAAATCCTCATTCTGCTATACCTTAATTAAGTAGATTGTTTGAACATCTTCTTAGTAGAATAAATCCCCATTCTGCTATAACTAAGCTTAATATATTATGTGGCCATCTATTTAGCAGGACAAATCACCATCCTACTATTATATTTTTCAGATATGCATCTACTAGTTAGTTTGCATTGACATGTTATTCCCTGATTCGGTTATGGATTTTATTTACATATATGTTGGCTTATCACTTATGTAAATAACTGTTATGTGAGTTGAAGTCAAATTTAATTAAAACGGTTACTTTATTTAGTATCATTATAGTCACTGAGTCTCCTTTCAAGTTTGTAAGTTATAGTTTTTAAATTAACTTTAATTCTATATCAATTTGAGGTTAAGTGTTCGTGAATGAATTTGTAAGATGTCTAGTTATTTTAATAAAGGCATCTACAGATGAAATTTTATTAATAATATTTATAAATGATTTATTTAAAAAAGGTTAACAAATGATATTTGTAAATAATATTTTAAAAAAGAGAATTATAAACGAAGTGTTACAAAAGAGTTTTACAAATGATTTTGGATAATTATAAAAGAGTTTTATAAATGATTTTTGGATATTTATAAAAGAGCTTTATAAATGGATTTAGAATTTAAGAAAAAGGAGATTTTATAAATGAAAATGATTTATTAAAAGGATTCGTTGAAGGAATTTATAAAATAATTGGAGATAGGATTCTCCTTATCTGATCTTCTTAATTATGGTGGTGTGGGCAATTGTTCCACGCTTAACACCGAAGGAATAGTGTTTGGGGTTATCTTTAATTTAAATAACATTTGTTTAATCCTTTTAATATGATTTTGAGATGAGAAATCTTCCACAATGTTTTATGAATATACCTATTCCAGTATTATAAGTATATTAATATTTTAATAAATACTCTGAAAGGAGATTTAAATAAATAGTAACTTATTTTGAGGCTTATTGGTTGCTATGAGAAAATTAATCTCTGGATTACTGTTTAATTGTGTATTTGATAGTTAAATAACTAACTATCAAATCTTGACATATTGTTAACTAAGGATGTATGTTGTGTATATTCAAGTTTTGTGATGAGGACTCGAATACTTGCATACTTCCAAAGAACCAGAATAGAGTTCGCTGGAAATTACCGCTTAGTTGGGAGATACCGATTTCGGATAAGTATGAGTTATCTGAACCACTCCAAAATAATAGCATCATGACGGATCGTTATGAAGTATGCTATGGAGCTATACTATTCTTCTTGAGGGTGGTTCTAAAATAGAAGCTAGTAAATATTGAATGTTTGTTCGACCCAGAACAACTTGTATGAATAAATGTTGGCATTGCATTTCTGTCTGGAAGGCAATGTTAGCATTCCGAGATGGTCTGTAATAAGGAAAAGGTAATCATGGCCTCTCAAACCTCACACCCCGGGAATGGCAAAAACATGATATATGCAGGAAGGCTATATAGGTCCTGCCCATTAAGGTATGATCGTCCTAAGATCTAGTGTCGACTTCTGAGGGTCGAAAAGGCGGATCACTACATTTGGTATCAAAGCTGAAGGTTAAGCGAGAACCTTTGATTTGGTGGGGTAATCTCATTAGAGATAAGGGAAGTGACACCCTAGAATGAGTTTGAGTGTATTATATAAGAGCGCATATTTATTAGTGATATAAAAATGTTTATATTGTGTTAACTGATCTATTAAGTGGCTTGTGAATTTCGGTCAATGGGTCAGGCCAATGTTATCGATAGGGGTTCCTAAACACTTGAACAAGACCAACTGTCACAGTATTGTTTGAAAATTGGTAAATAAAATAATTTTACCTAGGAATATATTTTATATATACCAAAAATGATTTAAAAATATAGTATAGTATTTTTGAGATGTGTACTGAATAGGAAATGATAATATTTTATTATTATCATTTAGGATTTGGTTTACTCAAGCTCTTCCAGTTTGAGCATTGACTATTGTTGAAGGTTATAGGTAGATTCTTTTTTTTACATGGGTTGGGTAAATAGAAAATCGGGAAACACTGAAATGGACACCTTGTGAATTAAGTTTCACCATTTGACTATAAAGCATTCGATTTTAATGTTAGGCTAAAGTTAGAATATTTAGAAATAATTTTATATAAGGAAATGAATTTATAAAATTGGTTTATAATATGTAATTAATAAATAGAAAGAATTTAAGTAGAAAACTTAATAAATCCTGGTGTTTGAAAAATAGTTTTCAAAGTTTTGAAAAGTAATAGTAGTTTTATCTAGGAGTATTTTTGTTAAGAAAATATAAAATTTTGGTTATGGAAATTTTGAGTAAGAAGTATTTTCTTTGGATTGGTTTGGGTAACGAGTTCTATTTGTTCTATGAGGATCTGAATAATCTTCTATGTGACGATAGGATGTTTGCTTAAGCGAACGTTGTAGTGCACTCGATAAATTATTCTCTTTATCATTGTACGATCAAAACAAGTTCAAATCCGAACGAACCCAAAGCAAGTTGGTAATAAATATTTAGTTGGAAATATGTAAAGTATTATTTCAGAAAAAAAGATTTTTGGAATAAAAGAAGTATTTTAATGCTAACTAGTTTGAGTGACTCGAAAGTGACTTAAAATGGGTAAGAGATGTGTTCAGATGGTAAACACTTCTCTTGAGTATTGCTTTTCTTGGTAAGGGGATATATGGTACTGTTAGTAGTACTCAGTTCCTTGATATCATTTTCAAGTTACTCGGGATATAAGTATATTTCTATGGATTTAAATGTACAATTTTATTTCCAAAGTTTTTTGAAATAAAACCGGGCATTTAGCCCCTAAGTTTATAGGATGTAAAGGTATCTTGATTTAGAATGGTAAATAAATGAATTTTTTAAAATTGAGTAATTTAATAAGAACGTTCAACAAACTTCGTTTTATTAAAAAGTGTCCTTTGGATTTTAACACTTAGGAGGTTAAATATTATTTAATGCTATTAGGCCGGCTAATAAACACCTTTACCTTAGAGGTGTCCTTGAAAAAGTAAACTCTAGAATAGAGTTTGGATACTGGCATCCTATCTTCTTAGCTATTTACCAGACCGAACGGGTAAAGAGGTTGAATTGGTCGATTCTGTTTTAAAGACCCAAAATTATTTTGTGCCTACATCTGGATAATTAAAAGTGAGTAGAATTAAAAATCATCTATTATACAAACACACACTCTTAGGATATAGGAGGGTATTATCCAAGTTAATAAATTTAGATGATTTTTATGAAAGATTTCATAAATAAGTTGTATCATTTAGAAAAGTTTGGACCTAAGTTGGAATTGTTATGAAATGATTTCATAAATATTTGTCGGAGGATAAGAAGGTAAATGGGTAAATAAGAACCTTTAGATGAGTATGTAGGTTGCATGTAGATCATTTCCCTTTCTCATATAATTCTCGATCCAAGATTTGAGCACATGACTTGAGGTGTTTTACATCATTCCAGAGAAGGATTTATCACTCGATTTTGATGGCAGCACTTGATGAGGGTTCTTGATAGGGAACTAAAATTTTCTATCATATTATATGGCTATGTAAGGAGAACGGAGGTTTCCAATCTAAAAGCTTGATTGGATTCCACACTAGTGAATCAGGTGAGTGATATTAGCTTAGAAGTGATGTCATGTTTTTGAATAGTGATCGAATAATATTGGTATATGGATGATCAATGAACATCATGCAGATTTATATATAGTGTTTGGTGTTCATGTGGTGAAATTTTGAGGATGAAATTATTTGAGGGAAGAATATAAAGACCCACAATTTTAGCACTTTGATTTGATAATTTTTAATTAATTTTAATTATTTAATTAATGTTTTTAATAATTAAAATACCCCTTTTAGTTTATAACTAGTGATGTTTAAATTATTTTCAGGATGTGTTTTTAAATTTAAAGTACTTTGGAAATGTTTTATAGAACTTAACTAATAATGATTAAGGAGTTAATTAAGGATTTATTAATTTATTATTGATTAATTTTTTATTAATTAAGTTTGATAATTAATAATTAACTAAGTATTAAACAAGGTTTATTAATTATAATTAAGTGGAGATTAATTGCTAATTAATTACCTTTTAAATGAAAGATTAATTTTACTTAATTATTAATTAAGTAAGATTGGATTTTAATTAATTTTGAGTTAAGTATATGATTTATTTTTAATTAATTAAGTATAGGGTTAATTATTAATTAATTATTAAGTAAGTGTTTAATTATTCTAATTATAAATTAATTAAGGGTTTAATTTATAAACAAATTATTTATTAAAGGTTATTTGTTTCTTAATTAATAGTTAAGTTAAGTTAAGACATAATTAAGATTTAATTACGTTTTTAAAAATAATTTTAATTATTTAAAAAGAGGTTTAAGTTCTTAATTACTTTGTTTTCCAAGATCAATTTGTTTAAAGGCCACTTTCTTTTACAAAGAACAATTTTCAACACAAGAGATTCTATTGTCGATACCATTAGGTAACCATACAAATGTGAATAGTGTTAGTACCTTAGGTTTTGGTTTAGATGATAACAATTATAGGACATTATATAAAGTATAGATACTAATGTTTTATCAAGATATATATAGTATATAATGCATGATATTAGACAGATGTTGATTAAGAAGACTGTATAGTATCAAGAGTGGATTGAAGATGCTGATATAGAGTTTAAAGAGTTGGAAAATGAAGACCCATGAGTGTTGAAGAGTTCAGATTTCAAGATATTCTAGATAAGTTATAGAGTCATAGAATTTATGTTAAACCTTGATAGCACTTTCTTGATCTATCTCTCCTACTCTAATTTTGTTTTAAATTGTTTTTTCGAATATCCTACTTTCAAAATACTTCCCAAAATTATTTTTTAATCTCTTATACTTACAAAGATATTATTTTAGCATTTTTATGTTTATATATGTTGAATTTTTGTTTACACTTTAATAAGATATAATTATATTGATTTTGTATATTATTTACATTATATTGAATACTTTATTAAATCTTTCAAAATTATTTTATAAAGTTATATTTTGATTAATATGTATATAAACTATATTTAAATGATTCTACAATGTATCAAATTATTTTACAAAGCAACGGAATTTCAAAATAATATTTTTAAAGTGTTTTCAATTTTGTGAAGTATATGTTGACATATCCAATCCCTATATGTTGACATAGTGGATGTAATTTTCGAAATTAAAATTTGAATGGAAGTGTCTTTTCGTCGTATCTCCATGCGAATGGACATGACCATTGTTTCCTTATATATACCAGACTTCCACATGAATTTTTAACATCTATTTTCTTATTCATCACTCCTCCTTCCACTCTATCATTTTCTAAATCAAAATATATCCAAACTCTGCCGAAATTCAACCAGAATCAAATTTGATCATCACTTGTTTGATTCTCCTTCATCTACTCTCTGATTTCTCTCACCTCTCTCACTCAAACCAAGATCAAAGTGATACTCAAGAGTTATATTATCAATTGTAATCAAGATTGAAGATCCGAGTGTATAAAACTTTATCAAATCATAATGCTATACTTATGGGCGTGATTGTAGCCCATAAAATCAATTGGGTGTGCTTAGTAGCCGTTAAATCTAGTAGGTTTGCTTGTAGCCCGGAAATCAAGTGACTCTAACTAGAGGTCGGGACTCTGAAGTGTGTGTCTCGTAGGTTAGAAATCGAGATTGTTTTTGCATTTACTAGTTAAAAAGAAATCCATGTAAGGAGTTGTGTGGGACTAGTTGTAGGATAACTCCGATTCAGCATAAAATCCTGGTGTGTTTTTCCTTTTTACTTTTACAGCATTTACTTTTATCTGCACTCTGATTCTATGATTGTTAATTACATCATTCCAAGTAGAATCTTAAAGAATTTGAATAATATTCATATAATCAATTAAGCACTATTCACCCATCCTCTAGTGTTACTTTAGCCTTATGATCCCTATTCTGCTGACTCACAAATAGGTTATACTCAACTTTGACATCATTTAGCAGAATAAATCTTTGTTCTGCTGTACCTTAATTACGTAGAGTTTTGGACATCTTTTAGTATAATAAATCCCCGTTAAACTTAATAGATTGTGTGGACATCTATTTAGAAGGACAAATCACCATCCTACTACTATGTTGTTTGGATATTTTTCTATCAGGTTGTTTGTATTGACATGTTATTCCCTGATTTGGTTATGGATTTTATTAAATATATGTTGGCTTATGTAAATAACCGCTATATGACTTGAAGTCAAATTTAATTAAAATGGTTACTTGATTTAGTATCATTATGGTCACTAAGCCTTCTTTCAAATTTGTCAATTATTGTTTTTAAGTTGACTTTAATTCTATATCAATTTGACGTTAGGTGTTGGTAAATGATTTTGTAAGATGTCAATTATTTTAATAAAGGTATCTACAAATGATATTTTGTAAGTAATATTTATAAATGATTTATTTAAAGAAGATTTATAAATGATATTTGTAGATTATATTTTAAAAAGGGGAATTATAAACAAAGAGTTATAAAAGAGTTTTATAAATGATTTTGGATAGTTATAAAAGAGTTTAATAAATGATTTTCAGATATTTATAAAAGAGTTTTATAAATGGATTTAGAATTTAAGAAAAAGGAGATTTCATACATGAAAACGATTTATTAAAAGGACTTTTTAATGGAATTCATAAAAGAATTGGAGATGTGATTCCCCTTAACTAACCTTCTTAATTATGGTGGTGTGGACAATTGTTCCATGCTTAACAACGAAGGGATAGTGTTTGGGGTTATCTTTATCTCCAATTTAAATAATATTTGTTTGATCCTTTTAATATGATTTTGAAATGGAAAATCTTTCACAATGTTTTATGAATATACTTATCCCAGTGTGATAAGTCAGGAAGTATGTTGTGTATATTCGAGTTCCCTGGTGAGGACTCGAATACTTGTTGCATACTTCTAAAGAATTGGAATTGAGTTAGCCAGAAATTATCGCTTAGTTAGGAGACATCGGTTTTGGATAAGTATGATTTATCCGAACAACTCCAAACTAATAATGTTGTGATGGGTCATTATGAAGTATGCTTTGGAGCTATACTATTCTTCCTAAGGGGTGATTCCAAAATTTAAGCTAGTAAACATTGAATATTTGTTCGATCTTGGAATAACTTGTATGGACGAATGATGGCACTGCATTTCTGCACAAAGGGCAGTGTTAGCATTCCAAGATGGTCGTTATAATGAAAAGGTAATCGTGGCCTCGCAAAGCCTTACACCTCAGGAATGGAAAAAACAGGCAGATGCGGCAGGGCTATGTGGGTCGCACCCATTTGGGTATGATTATCCCAAGTCTAGCGTTGACTTCTAAGGGCCGAAAAAACGAATCATCACACAATCAAATAATTAAAATCAATCATAGTAAACAAGCAATCAAGAATGTGTTATAATCATAAATTTTTTAATTCAAACGAGCATAGCATAAATTAATAAATATACATGTTTAAATAAGCAATTAATTTTCTTAATCATAAATAATGTAAGCAATTCAATAAAAGTAAACAATCACAAGTAAAAGGAAAGCATCCCACACATCGAAATGGGCTGTCACCACATCAACTCCCAACATCCTCTATGGATGGGAATAATTAGACATACCCACATCTCCTAATGGAAAGTCACATATAATGGTTATAAGGTAACATCATCATAATAAGGCCAACATGTTTGACACGGTTGCTTGGTAGTTTAGACTATGAGATTAAGGGTCATGAGTTCAATCCTCGAGATCGACACTTGTGACATTAATTAATCATGTTCAAAGCAAAAAAATATCATCATAATCGATGTTAGGTTTACTCAAAACTCATTCTACCCTGTCATCTTACATCTCATGCTACAAAGCCTGATCTGTTCAAGTTTCATGTAAAACTTCTTTTTAGTATAAATACCTTTTAACAAACACCACCAAGTTTGTTATTTAATTAAATATTTTACTTTTTCAATCATATACTTTCCAAATGAAATCATTCTTGTCTTATCAAAATATTTTTCTCATGGTATTGTAAAACTATATAATTTATAATACATTGTTTCTTAATAATATATATTCCCAATAAAATAATTTTCAAACTAAGTCCCTTTTCAACCAAAAGTCTCTTTACCCAAAAAATAATTTTCTTTTTAAAACATCATCTATCAAAGAGTACTTTTTAAGTGAAAATATTTTTAACAAAAATAAATTTTCAGACAAAAATTTTCTGAAATCAAACGTACTCCTTCGATAAAACTTTTCTTCTCATGTAAATATTTTATTACATTCTTTACCCGATAAGATACTTTCCAAATAATGGTCCTTTCATCAAACTAGTTTCAAAATTCCCACCAATAAAATTATTTCTCAAATAAAAATATTTATGCTATATAAAATAGTATATCTTTCTATAGGAATAACTTCCATGTAAAGTATGTTTAAACGGATTCCTCCAAATCATATGATATTCACTGTAAATAATGTTTCAGCAAATTATTCTTTTCTTTTTAAAATTAAAGTCCTCACTAACCATTCTCCAACAAGATACTTTTGACGAGAACATTTTAAATTCCAGACTATTAACAAAATAGGCTTCTTTTCCTCAAAGCATTTTATAAATACTCCTCAAACTTACAGTATATATTTTAAATATTCTTTAACAAAAATATTTTTTTCAAAATATCACTCAAGAAAATATTTTTGTAAAGTATCCTAAGTCCTAATGAGGATACAAAGTACCTTTCAATGTATACTTTTTTTAAAAGATGTTCCCAAACAAAAATTAATTTTAGCAAAAGTGTTCTCATTAAAATATTTTTATCTAAATAAAATATTTCAATCAAAACATCCTCCATAAAATATTTTCAATTAGAACATTTTCAATAAAAATTTATCTTTCCGTAGATAAATTCTTCCTTTATTTACGAAGTATTCCCAAAACCATAACACCGTTATAAAAATACTTTCCAAACGATGTTTTTCTTAAAAACAAAGAATTTTCTTGCACTAAAATATTCTTTTAAATTTCAAATTTAACTTCCAATATCTAACCAAACATCTTTTTACTAAAAAACTTCCAAATGAAATACTTTTACAATATTTGATGTTTCTTACAAAAATAACATCATAAAACTTCGCCAAATTAAACCCTATATTGTTCAACAAAAATTTTAACGGATCACTTTATGTCTAAAATAGGCATTTTTCCCTTTTTAATGAAATATCTTAAAAAAAATTAGGAATCATTACCTCATAAATTTTCCAAACAAATACTATTTGGTTAAAAATAAAAGTGGCTCCATCTTGTTAAGGTCGGGTTTCAATTCATTTAGCATCAGGTGTGTGTCGCTCGGGTTATAACCAATAGTTAACCTCTCTTATAAGTATTCATCCACCGCACTCCTACTTTATTTGTTTTCCATACAATGTTCATCACAAATAAACATAATTTGAGGGTGAGGTAACAATGTTTAAACAAAAACAAACCCCTATAGGCAAAACATATAATTTTCAATCCAACGCTCTCTCATTTATATTTTAATCCAACCTAAGGTATGAAATGAACTGCCATAATTGGTTTAAACCTACCAAAGGCTCAGGGAATCGCTAAACCTAGCTCTGATACCAAGTATGATGATCCATTATTAAAATCTAAAATTAATTATAAACGACATCAAAATACGTCTAGAACTAAATTTAGATATTAAAAACAGTAGACCATGGGTAGATAAAAGTTAAAAATTGTAAAACAATCGATAAAAAAAGGAAAACCTCACGGTGGAATCAATCATCAGAATAAGTGAACATTAACTTAATAATATAATTATTGTATAATATAATCAAATCAATTTATATTTCGTTACATCAATTATCATTAACTTATGAACAATATAAAGATAGTATAACGAAATATGCCAAATCGGCTATTCACCATAAAGCCTGCATCCACCTTTCATTCCCACTTCTACTTCTACTTGCAACTTCATAATTATACAGTTATATGCACGTAATAAAAAGAGAAAATGTTTCAACTGTGTTTGGACTGTTCCTAACCTTATACATTACGGCCACAAGCACGATGGCTATAGGAAAAGACTGCCTACGTACCCCTTTTGGGGGATCAAACTCATTCAGCTCTATTTCTCACTCTTCCCCTGCGTTGAAATATTTTTTGGTACATTACAACCATATCATCCATGAACCATTGCAACCATCACTAACAATGCAATCAATGCAACCAATGCAACCATTGTAACCAATGCAACCAATGCAAATAGTAAAAGCAAAAACTAGTATTCCTACTCATCCATCTCAACAAGTCATCATATGGGAAAACCACAACAATAATAGTATAGAGCCATCAAACATCAACAACATTCAATGTCAATCCCGACCATCACAGAAGAAGATAGCAACATAAATATACTTACACACACACACCAATCATTCAATTTAGTAACGCATCACCAATATAAGTATAAATCATCGAGTGTGTGCTAATGATCTCATAAAGTTATACAAATCAATCATTAAATGTGTGTTAATCCAATCAACATTAGTAACACAACACTAATACCATTAACTATGTATTAGTCACTCCACAATAGTAACACAACATCAATCATCAAGTAACCATCATTAACTGTCCATCGTCTAGTAGTAATAATGGTAAAACATCTCATACTTGTCATAATGTAATCATATCATCATCGTTGTAAAACAAACATATCCTATATTACATCCATTCTAAAATTGTACTTACAATAATAATTTTTCCTTAAGTATAAAAGTCATTTTTCTGTTGTTTATTACAAAAACACCTTTATTTATCTCCAACAATAATAACCTTTTAAAATGATAAACTACTTAAGAAATGCTTTAGTATGATTTCATTACTTCAAATCCCTTATACGTCGTATTTTCCATTAAAAATGGTAAATCACACCAAATTACTTTTCAAGTAATAATATTATTGTTTTATGTCAAAATAAGAATTAAGGTCACTGTAACGGTTCACAAACCAATTTATTACTATTTATCTCAGAAATAATAATATTTTGTTTTAAATCACCAAAGCTTCTTTTTATTTCTATTTATATCAAAATAGTAATTATTTTACCTAAAAACACTTTTGGAAAACATTTCTTTCTTATTATTATTCTTATTCGGAAAATACTATTTCTAATTAAAATTCGAACAACAATAATATTATTTCATACGATAAACACTATAAAATCAATCATTTTCTCACTTGCATAAAACAATACCATTTTCACTGAAATTCGTATTATTATTATTTAAAATCTCATTTTATTTATGAATGCTACTAAACATCCCAAGCCTCAATCAAATATAATTTCTAGTATTATTTATAAATTTCGTCAGAAATTTATAAATAATAACCTAATATAATTCCATACTTTAGTTTTAATAAAATTTGTTAAATCATCATTATTCAAAGAAGCCATCAAAAATCTATAAATAATATTATCTATCATTCATTCATTTAATTTCTCATTATTATTCATTTCATTTCAATTAATTACTTTCCAATTCAAATCAGTAATTAATTATAATTAAACACCCAAATATACTGCAATCAATAATAATCACCCAACCAAGGTATAGTATATTCAAAATATTGTAATAATTAAACATTCATCAATAGAATGTAACATACATCAACTTTCATCAATAATTATAGGTTTTATAATTTAAATTTCATTTAATAAAATTAAATAATTCTTACCAGCATGCTTTTTCCAATGATCTCCAAACTCATCAAAGGCTTGGTCAAATCATTTGGAACTCCGCCATGCGTCCAATGGAAGAAACTACGTGTGAATCGGAGTTCGTATGCAAAAGTTATTATGATTAGAAGTTGTAAATATTTAAATTATATTAACTAATTTAGAGGGCAAGACTGTAATTTTCTTCACCTTCTTCATTAGCCTATATCGATCAAAACCACGATGCCACCATGAACCGCTACCGCACGCCTTCATATGCCATCGGACCACTACCTAAGTACGCAGCCGAACCCCTACATCCGACCGCTGCCACCCCTGATGACCGCGACACCCCCTCCTTGACCAACACCGCCATCAAATATAGCCACCGGCCCCAATTAGCCTGACACTAATTCAATTTAAGGGTTAAATGTGACTGTTATTTTGCTTATATAACTTCATCGGTGAACTTGCCTCGCCATCCTCCTTAAGGCCTTAATCTTCTATTGCCACCACGTCCTTTTTTCCCCAATTTTTAGATCAACGGCATGAATTATCTACCAATTTAAGAACTTTAAGCATATTTCCAGGCCCAAAATACTCAAACTTCAGAGAAAAAACACCATTACTATGTCCATGTTCTTGTGTGATATGAAAGGACATATCATAAGGCCTAGTGCGGAGTTGATTTGAAATTCATTGTATTTAGTAATTAGTTAAGGTAATTAGAGAAAATCTCCATCATTATAGGAAACTCAGATCTGAAAACAAAGAGGAGATATGAAAGAAATGAATAGAAATAAACGGAGGTCGCTAGGGTTTCATAAAAATGTCTATTTATAGGCAAAAAGAAGAAATGTTAGGCCAAAGCGATCGCAAAAGGCCGAAAATCTACATTCACACTCGAACGAAAATATATCGTGATGTATATCAAAATATACGTTTTTGATATTTGTAAATGCAGTGAAACCATCGATAATTCCTAAAAGACAATTCTACATAAATTTATCTGTTACCATCAAATATTTATTTTAAAATTATTATTTTAAAATTAATAATTAATTGTTAGATATGCATGCCATTACAGATTACACTTTTTGATATATTAATTATATTTGGGCTTCCATTAAAGGGAAAAGATATATTCCATGTTAAAAGAACCGACAAATCATTTCTATCAAAAACCATTCTCCATTTGTTATTAGAAATTTTGGAAATGCTTCAGTTATTATGAAAGTGTTAATAGAGAAAGCTATCCATGGGATATAAATATAGAAGAAGAAACAATAAAAATTAATTTAATAACTTTATTGATTCTTCTTATACTTATGATTTTCTTCTTTCCAAATACACAAGGATCGATCCCATAGGGTTATCTTACATATGCGATAGAGTTAGAGAAGATGAAAGAAGCATCTTGGCCAGAAAAGATAGCATCTAGTTTGAAATTCAATTTAGCACGGTATCAAAGACTCTAGAAAAATAACTACTTGCATGATGGCTATACTAGTAATTTATTGTAAATTTAATCATATATGTAATGCATCTCTTGAATTTCAAATGATTTCATAGAAACATAATTGGTTTCCTGTAATACGATAGTGTTTGCACAAAAAGTGGACAAGCACCTCCAATCGAATTTATAACAGTTGGATTCAATAGAAATATAATGCAAGAAAAATATAGTACATGCAAGTTTATAGTGGTTCAGCCGCAATGGTCCTACGTCCACTGTTCATTTGTATTCTGTTTCTCATATTTCATCTCTTACAAATGTTTGGATATGAAGTACAATGATTTGCTATTAAATAATGGGATCCAGAAGCTCTGCTAGGTATTTCTATTTGGCAAAGTCCGGAGGCTCCAAAAGTTGTACTAATATATGTTAGAACCTCTAGTTTATGTTTCAATTATAATAACTATACAATCATATATATATACACACACACAGACACATTTTAAGATTACAAGTATATACTACAAGAAGACATCGTACTCGAATGTATTGAGACTCAAAGACAAATGACGATCTATCAACCATACAATAGTTAGTAAGGGTACTCTACGGTAAAAGAGTCTTAGATAAAATATTGTTAAGATCTCCTTGAGTATATATACATACACAATCACACACAATTTCATATACAATGAAATTAATTTGAAAAACTACTTTTAATACTCACAGATGTCGGAGCTAAAACCATTGACGTTTGAGGAAATACTTGGGAAAATAAAATTCTGAAGCCATAGATGTCTAAGTTAAACCACAGACATCTATGACAAGCCTCAGGTAATTATTTTATAAAGCCACAAACGTTTGAGGTTTTACCACAAACGTCTGTCATTTGAAAAATTACAAATTTTTGAAAAGACACTTCTATTGAACAAAAAGAAATTACCCTTTATCAAAAGGTTGCAGCCATTAAAATGAACAGAACTTATCTAATAGTAACAATTCTTCATCTACATCCTTTTGAATCTATAAATTCTACCTTCATGGAGATGTAGAGATTAACTAACTTGAATTAATTGAATATTTTCTCTCTTGATTTCATATCACTCTCTTGTGCATACATTGCTTACATACTCTCAATCTATTATAACCAAAATATATTTTTGGTTTGACCACTTCCTACAGCTCAAGGCATTCACATACTCAAACGAGATCATAGGAAGATTTGTACTATCAGTCAAAAACCGTATTATTTAAGACACAAAATTGTCAGTGATATACTTTTGCACTAGCCTATTCCCCCGGGTGAAGCGAGGGTCGGTTGGTTAAAAGAAGTACCAAAGGGGCGCTTCGGGACTGGATGTTGGACGGGAGATCCGAACCAGTATAAAATATCTAGGGTGATCGTTTCTATTATTTATCTTATATCCAATTATTATTCTCTGCTTATCATGGTTAGTAATATACACACATATGTACATATAAGTTGCATTATTTATAAAGATCCTATAGACTTTCAATTGGTACCAGAGCAAGGTTATTTTAATAGTAAAACATAGTTGAAAAATTCATTAAAATGGTAAACACATTAAAGAAGGTCAATCAACTGGTCATCCTCCACTATTCACTGGCTTTAATTATGCTTATTGGTCAATGCGTATGCAAATTTTTATGGAAGCTAATGGCTTAGAAATATGGCTAGTAACTCAAAACAAATATGAAGTAGCTGACACTGATATTAGCACAAGGATTGATGCATAAAAATCAGAGGCATCTAACAATGACAAAGCTATGAATGCATTGTTTTGCTCAAACTTGACAAAAATGAGTTTTCACATGTCATGCTCTACAAGACTGCATACGATATATGGTGCACATTACAAGTCACGCATGAAGGCACAAATAAAGTCAAGCAGACTAAAATTTTGATTTTACAAAACCAATTCCTATCTTTCAAAATGAAAAGAAGTGAATCAATTATTGATATGTATTCTACATTTCAAACCATTCAACACGGTCTCATGGCACTTGGAGTCAAATTCAAAGATTTTGATTTAGTCGCGTGAATTTTAAATTCTTTGACAAATGACTGGAAAAAAAGTTTTAGCCATTGAAGAAGCTAATGATCTTTCTTGACTTAAAGTTGAAGAGCTAATAAGAAATTTGATGCCATACGAAGCTAACTTGCAGGCTTGAAAGGATTAAAATCATGAAAATAAAAACATAGCATTCCAAGCAAGTAACGAAGATTCAAACTTAGGCAAAGAGGAGATTGTCTTTATTTCCAAAAACTACAATCAATTTAAGAAATTCAAGAAGATGACCAAATTTCAAAATGGCGGCAAACCAAACTCTTCAAATCAAACATCAATTAAATGCTATGAATGTGAGAAATTTTCCCACAGGAAGAAGGATTGTCCACAGCTCAATAACGATAAAAAGAAAAGCAAACTCGAGAAATTCAAGAAAAATAAATGAGCTTTTCATGCAACATGGGGTGATTCAGATTCATCTTCTTCTTTAAATAGTGATAATGAAAGCGACTCAAAACAAGCAAATGTGTGCTTTATGGCTAACATTAATAAGGTACGTCCTGAAATTACTTATGATAAATTAATGGAAATAGGTATTGAATTAGATGATATATATATAGAGAAACAAAAAAAGGAATATGTAGGAAAGTTAGCTAGATCAGAATTAGAAATCGAATTATTACAAGTTGAAAAAATTATCTTAGAAGAAGAATTAGAAATTATTCAAAAAGTATGCAACACTATTATCTCAAAATGAAAAATTATTAAATAATTTAGAAAATTATAAGTTAGAAAAAGTTAATCTGGAAAAAGAAATACTAGAACTATAGACAAATTTAGATTCTATAAACATTGAAATTTGTGATCTTAAAAGTAAATTAGAAAAAATAAAAAATTATGTGACAAAACTCGACGAAGTAAAACAAAATTTAGAAAATTTAATTATGATATCTAACCATTTGGAAATCGAAATTGATTAGGTTTTAAAAACAAACAAAGGCCAAAGAAATATAACACATTATACACAAAATTCACAAAGCCAAGGTAAAAACTATGTTTAAGAATTCATATACAAATATTGTCAAAATATGGATTCCGAAAACAAATAATAAACTAATTATACAAAAAATATTAAACAATATTTACAAAAAGTTGTATATAACAAAAATTATATTTCTAAGGGAACCAATTCTCATGGATACGGCTACCTGCATCCACTAACACGTAGGACCCTAATCAAAGAAAGTGGGTACCAATTAAATTTTTCTTATTTTGCACGTACCCAAAATTAAAATTAAAAATAAAGAGAAATGGATACTCGATAGTGGTTGTTCTAAGAACATGACTAAAAATGCTAATATGTTATCAAATATAACATATATTGATGGTGGCACCATAACATTCAGAGATAACTCAAAAGGATTTGTCATCGGCATTGGAGAAGTCAACAATGTTTTATTAGCAGAAAATTTAAAACGTAACCTATTAAGTATAAGTCAATTACGTTATAAAGGATTTAAAATTGATTTCAAGAAAAATAAATGCAATATTTTTTATTAAAATAAAATTATAATTTTTGAAGGATTTAGAAATCATACATATATATCTTAAACATGAATGTTAAAAACAATACAAATTTATGCTTAGCCATGAATCATGATGATCCTTAGTTATGGCATAAACGGTTTTGTCATATAAATTTTAAGAATATCAACAAACTAACTAAAAATGAATTAGTTAGAGGATTACCTAAAATCAACTACAAGGTTAAAAACCTATGTGGCGCTTGTCAATTTGGTAAATTAATAAAAAGCTCCTTTATATCTAAAAAGGAAATTTCCACCAAACAACCTCTAGAATTACTCCATCTAGATTTATTCGGACCAACCCAAGTACGTTCAATAAATCATAATAAATACGTTTTTGTATGATGATTTTTCAAGATATACTTGGATATTATTTTTAAAACATAAAAGCGACACTTTTGAAATGTTCAAATTTTTGTTAAACGAATAATTTTTTTAATGAATTTAAAAACTAAAATTATACGAAGTGATCACGGAGGTGAATTTGAAAATAATTACCAACTTTTGTAATAAAAATGGAATTGGTCATAATTTTTTGTTTCCTCGAACACCAAATCAAAACTATGTTGTAGAAAGGAAAATTTAAACTCTATAAGAATGTGCACGAACTCTACTAAATAGTAGTAACTTACCAAAGAATTTTTGAGCCGAAGACATTACTACTGCTTGTTATATATTAAATCGTGCAACACTTAGACCAATGACTAAAAACACATGCTATGAAATATTTTTAAATTAGAAACCAAGTGTATCATATTTTCGTGTATTTGGGTCAAAATGCTTCATATTAAACACTAAAGATAATTTAGGGAAATTTGATTCTAAAGCTGATGAAGGAAATTTTGTTGGCGATTCAGATCGAAGAAAAGCATAAAGAATTTATAATAAACGATCAAATATTATAGAAGAAAGTCTTCATGCCTCATTTGACGAAAATTTTAATGAAAATAAAAATGAAGATGATGAAGAATTAATAGATAAAACTAATATACTTATACATGAAAATAATAATAATTAGATGATAATAATGATAATATGATAACATCATCATCCAGAATATTAAGAGACCATCCTATTAATAATATCATTGGAGATTTAAATACAAGAGTATCAACTACAAAACAATTAAATCAAATGAGTCTTGTTGCATTTATATCCAATTTTAAACCAAAAAATTATAAAGAAGCATCAAAAGATAATTTTTGGATTATTGTAATGCAAGAAGAACTTAATCAATTTAAAAGAAATGATGTTTGGAAACTTGTACCAAGACCAGACAATCAATCTGTAAATGGAACGAAATGGGTTTTTAAAATAAAGCAGATGAAAATGGAAATATTGTAGGAAATAAAGCAAGATTAGTAGTTCAAGGAAATAATCAAGAAGAAGGAATTGATTATAATGAAACATTTGCTCCTATAACACATCTCGAACCAATACAAACATTGCTTTATTTTGCATGTCATCATAATTTTATACCTTTCCAAATGGAAATAAAATGTGCATTTTTAAATGGATTTATAAAAGAAAAAGTGTATGTTGAACAACCTCCTTTATTTGTTCACGAGAAATATCCCGATCATGTATTTAAACTTAAAAAGGCCTTATATGGATTAAAACAAGCACCATATGTTTGGTATGAAAGATTAAAACTAATTTATAAAGTTCTAGTTTTCAAATTGGTAAAATTGACTCTAGTTTATTCATAAAACAAGAAAATAATAATATATTAGCCTTACAAATATATGTCGACGACATTATATTTGGATCCACTAATGTAACGACCCATAAATATATCGCTTCAAATAAATGATCATTTAGCCTTATCAATATAACAATACTTTTGTAAAAAATTATTATTATTAATTTAAATGGTTTTATAAATAAAATATGACCATTTTATTACTTAAGAATAATAAGAAAATTTATTTTCAAAATTTGTTTACAAAAATATGCATATAAACTTAAAAGAGAAAATATGACCGAAAAACGAAATCGGGATTTGTAATGATACAACGTATGGAAGTGGTGCAATGTTGTAAGTATATGTTACATACACATATACATGTACATGTACATACATAATAACATGCAAATAAACACATAAATATATAAATAATTAACTTAAAGATATAATATAAAATATATAAGATATTTTAAAACAAACTTACTCCTTAAGCCTTTATAAGTCAGCATATGTACACATGAGAAGATGGAAGCAATGGACACATTTAGGGGGGATTTGGCCGTGTATTTTGGGGAGGATGATGTGTTGGAGAAGCTTGGATAAAGTGATGTTTACATATCTTCCTTTACACGCTTCTTTTTCCTATAAATACCATACCCTCTTCTCTCTTTTTCCATGCTTTTTCTTCTTTATATTTTCAAGCTTTTTCTTCCTCTCTAATAGCTTCTAATCTAAAAGAAATAATGTCAAAAATTATTTCAAAAAGAAATTAAAATCATAAAATATAGTTATATAGTAGAACACCTCAAATCGATCCAAAAACTTCTCATTTCTCTTTGTTCTTCACAAATCCGATTTCATTTCATTACGGGCCAAGCCATTCATCACTACACCCTAGGCCGTGCACCTCTTAGCTTCCTCAAGGCTTGGTCAAGACATTTAGGAGCTAAAATCCGAAGATTATTGACCATCGGAACTCGAATAGCGGAGCTATAGCATTTTTTGTGAATCATTGGAAATCCAAGGTGAGAACTCCTAAAACTATCATACTATATGTTGTATGATGATATGATGTTGCAAATGGATGTTTTATGTACTTTGATCATCAAGTTTGGTTGTTTTCATATTAATGTTGAATATATATATATATATATATATATATATATATATATATATATATACGCAAGTCACGAATATACACGTCGATAAACACAAAGGAAATCACTTTCCTTGAATTAATGAATGGGTATGTATATGGAATTGTTAAACCTATTAAAAATGGTTTAAAATGTATTTGAAATGTTTTGTAAACATTAAAAGTGTTTTGGTGAAGTTTGAAAAGAAATGGAAATTTTGGTTAAAAAAATAAGCGTGTCGCGTAAAGGTGGTTTGCTATTTCACGAGATAAAAATTAAACTAGTGTAAAAGGTGGAATATAGCTTGGAATTCTTCGAGATAAGAATTTTCCAAACCATTATATCCATAGTTTTCCAATGAAGAAATAAAATCAAGATTTTGATAAGTATATTTTGAAATATGAGTATAACAAGTTTCGGAAAAATCTTGAATTTGTGGTTCGGAATCAAAAACTAGATTTCGTTGGAAATGATGGTTTTAAATTGTTCAAGAATATGGAATAAATCATATATATCATTTAAAATATTTTAAAATCAATTTGAGTGATAAATATGAATTTTCAAATAATAAAATTTTGTTTTGATCAATATAGTTTAGAAGGCACTTTCCGCATCACTTTCTCACAGCACTTTTCTACAACTTTTGAAATATAGTTTTAAACTTAACAAATCATTTACAGATATTTTATAAATGTTTTTTTAATGTGTTTTAGAGAAGATTTAAAGAGTTTTTACAATAATTAAAGATTTGGAGTCGATCAAATAACTTGACCGCCTTATGGGTATTAAAGAGTCAGTGTCTAGACTTGGGTTTGGGAAAACCAGTTTCCTACTCTCACTGGCTATTTGGACTGGCTCGACGGAGGCGGTGGTGAATTTGGTTTACTCGAATCAATATCTTCCTAAATGAAAAATGAAATGATTTCGAGTTTATTCTTTTTAGAAAGAGATTAAAGTTATTAAAGGATTTTATAAGAGAAGCTTAAATATTTCCGTATATACCGGAAAGAAAGTTTTATAAATATATATCTCCAAAAGAGATTTTGATAAAAGAACTTAATAAAATTAAAAAATGATTCCCTATTCACTTGACCTCTTTTATCGATGATTGGTTCGGAGAAATCGTGGTCGGATTTGGATAATTCCTGCCCGAAGACCACTTTGAACCAATTTACGTATTTGAAGTGCAGACATGAAGATATCTATGGAAGATGGAATGTAGGGCTACTTGTCACTGACCCTCGGGGGAAGTTCTCATATCGTATTATGTGGCAATAGTTCTTCATTTAAGATCTTCGTTGCAAGGACTTTTCGCTAGTAATCCTATGGTTAATTCCCGATAGAATGTGGTAGGAGAGTGCCTTCGATTTCGCTTAGTCCTAGAACGAACTTGCATGGATGGTTGTCTGACATTGCATTCTTGAGATTTCATCATTGACTTTTATAAACGTACATCTGCTTGGTGGCGGAGAAGGTAATTTCTCTTAGCGTAACACCCTTTTCTGAGATATACGAGCTCGGAGGTTGTATTTTTGTGGAAGTCAACAAGTGATCAATGGAATGGCAGTGTGGCATTCAAAGAAAGATGTGTGCTATGTGAAAGATAAACGCTACCTCAAGCCTCACACTCGAAAATGACTAAAACAGGGTTGGATGCGGCAAGGCTATGTGGTTCGCAACCATTAGGGTACGATTGGGTTTAAATTATCGTGGTGTATGGTAAGAGACGTCTCGGATAGGTCGGTAACGAACAGGATGATGACATATTCGGTACTATCTAAGGAAAGGTAGGCCGATCATGTGTTGGTAGAGGTGCAGATGTTAGGTCGACCTTGGTACATTCCTCTAGATGTACTGCCGGAAGGTAGTCCCTTCACCTAGTCATTTGTATGGAATCCATTCTCGAATAAGAGCCTGCCATTTTGTTTGTAGAGCCTAGTATGCTGGAATTTAATAATGGTAACAATTTCGGCTAAAATTGATACGTTTATTTGCAAATTTTTCAAAGATATGTCATTAAAAGTAATATCAAGTATTTTGACGTAAAATGTTTTAGTTATCATAAGGTAAAAACCTGTTCCATGTTTATGTGCGATGTGGTTTTATGAGATACCGTTTTGTTTCCAAAAACACGTATTTTGAGTTCTCACACCAGTCCCATGACTGACCCGGAGTTTATTTTGTTTTCCCTTTAAACTCCAGGTACCCTATTTTCCAGAGCAGCCAAGTAGTCTGGATTCTGTTTGAAGTATTTTGGGGAGGATCATGCTGGAAGTGGTTTTTAGAGCAATGGAGCAGGAGCACGCGATGTGGATGTCTACCTATCTATGTATTTTTGTTTTTCGCTGCATGTTAGTTAGTTAATGCCAGCAAGTGTGGGAGTAGGCAGTTATAACTATTCCTGGCTAGAATAGTGCATACAAAACTTTGATGTACTATAGTGATGGTGGTTGCATGTACTATTTGCTTATTTAACGTAATGTGAGAATTTTTGTTTCTAACTTTTTCTATACTTTACCCTTGAAAATTTTCCTCCTCGACACTTGGATTTACGGCACGTGAATATTATGGATGTATTATTGGCGATTTTCGAGAGTCGAGGAGACAAGTCTACACATTTGGTATAAAAGTTGAAAGTTAAGTGAGTACCTTGGCTTGGTGGGGTATAAACTCATTAGAGATAGGTTTAGTAATGCCCTAGAATGAGTTTAATCTTTGAGAGTGCGCATTTTGAATCAATATCTAAATAAAAGTTGTACCATATACCCATTCTCGAAGATAATTTCAGCTTTGTATTCTAAAGTTATCTTACTAAATCTAGGTAGTAATACATGAGTACTGGTAGAGGACGAAGAAGGTGAAATAGCAGCACCATAACAACTAACGGTCGAGCTCCAACCGCTGCTATAGAAGAAATAGCTCCCGTACAACCACAAGTTAATTTTGCCACCCTGTGCAAGAATTATACCAGCTTAAGAGGAAAATCATTCAAGGGTACAGTAGCTATCATGGAAGTACAAGCTTGGATTAAATCATGCGAAAGGATCTTTAAAGCATTGGACATCAGCAATGAGACAAGGAGGTTCTTGGCCTCGTGGCAGTTATAGGAAGGGGCTTTGACTTGGTGGGATTCCATTACCCTAAGTGAGTCGGAGGACACTTTCTCTTGGGAAAGATTTAAGGAAGTTTTGGAAGTACGTGCCAACGTCCGAGAAATGTTGTCTTTATATAAGCTTTATGGACCTGAAGCGGGATGAAATGACTATTGAGGAGTATGCTAATAAGTTTAATGAATTATCTTGTTTTGGGCCAGGTCTAATCGACACGCATTTAAAGAAAATGAGAAGTTTATTTCAAGGATGAATGAGAAGTACCAAGCAGGATGACTGCCTATGTTAAGGGGTCATTTATAAATTTGCTGGATATGGGATTCCATTATGAGACATTGGACGAGAAAAATCCGGTGGAAGTTCAAACCAAGAACAAGGCCAACAACGGGAAGAAAAGGAAGTTCTACAACAGTGGGAAGAAGCCTTGGTCAAGAAAGCCTGGAGAAGGATCTCAAGGAAACAGGTTTAAGGGATACACTTATCACAATTGCAAGAAGAAGGGCTATATTGCAAAGGATTGTAGAAGCCCAAAGGTCCATGATTTCTCTCTCTTATGGTCCAAAATAGCCTCCGCTATAATCACCATCTAGAAGGGCACATGATTAAGGACTGTCCAATTATGTGGAAGGGAGAGCAAGCTAAGGTCTACACTATTAAGGATGAGCCTTCAACCTCTCAGAATGTGAAGGGCAAGGGAGTTTTGGAAGATAATATTTTTATTGAAGATATTTTATTTAGAATATTGTTTGATACAAGCGCTTCTCATAGTTTTATTGCTAAGAAAACGGTAGAAGAATTAAAACTTGACCCTTAAATAGTTGATACCCATATTTGCATAACAAATCCTATAGATGGTACTACCAGCCTTTGCATAAATTGTGAAAAAGTCCAAATTTCCCAATCTTCCCTTAAATTTCCTTTTGACCTACTTGTCCTAGATTTCATTGGGTTTGAGATTTTACTTGGTATGGATTGGTTCACTAAATATAAAGCTTTTTTCGATAGCATTAGTAGGACGATAACCTTATGGACCAGTTTCAGGAAGTTTATGGAAATACCTTGCGAAGATCCTAATCCAAGAAGGGGAAGTTTACTTTATGCATTAGACTCATCCCAAGAAGGATTAGGAACCATACCTATAGTTAAAGAATTTCCAGATGTTTTGAAGAAGTAAAAAGTTTACCCTTAAAGCAATAAATCGAATTTCGTATTGATTTGATTCCCTGAGCAATGCCAATTAAACAACGAGATCAAAGAATGGCTCCAAAGGAGAGAGAGAGAGAGGTTAGATAACCAAAACCGAGAGCTATTAAAGAAAGGATTGATAAGGATGCGTCGTTCAAGTTGGGGATCTGCAGTAGTTTTTGTGGCTAAGTTGGATGGATCTCTAAGGTTGTGCGTAGAATGAATAAACAAACGATTAAGAACAAGTATCCTCTATCTCGAATAGATGACTTGTTTGATCAATTACATGGTGTTCGGGTATTCTCAAAAACGGATATAGCTACAGGATTCCATCAGTTGAGAATCGCAGAAGAATGCATCCATCTAACTGCATTCAAAGGTCCAAACACTTTCTTCGAGTGGTTGGTTATGCCTTTTGGGTTAACCAATGCACCCTCTTATTTCGCAGACCTTATCAATAGAGTATTTAGAGATTTACTCAATAAATTCATGTTATTCTTTATCGATGATATCCTTATCTATTCTAAGAGAGAAGAAGAACACAGAAGGCATCTAGAAATTATGTTAGAAATATTGATAAATAGTGCACTTAAAGCAAAATTCTCAAAATTCCGTTTTTAGGAGAAGGATGTAAGATTCCTTGGACATATAGTGTCAAGGGACGGGGTTTTAGTGGATCCTGTAAAAGTTGGGGCTATTCTAAATTGGAAGCAATCACAAACTCTAGAAGAAGTTCGTAGCTTCTTAGGTTTGGCAGGATATTACAGAAGGTTCATTCAAGTCTTCTCGAAGATTTTCTATCACTTAACAAAGTTGACCATGAAAGATGCTAAATTTATCTGGACTCTTAAATGTGAAGCAGCATTCTAGGAACTCAAAAGGAGGCTAACAACCGCTCCAGTCCTAGCAACCATAAATGGAAATAATGGATTAACTGTTTATACTGACGCTTGTGGAGAAGGAGTTGGTGCATTTCTGATGCATGAAGGGAAGGTGATTGCTTATGTGGGTAGGCGGCTGAAGGTTCATAAGAAGAATTATGCAACGCACAACTTAGAATTATTAGCCATTGTATTCGCACTAAAAATATGAAGGCACTATTTGCTAGGTAAGAAGTTTTGATAGTTTGTTTCAATAAAACTTTGAATTAACCTTAGTAAATAAAATTTCCTTAGGTGAAAAGTTTGAGCTCTTTAGGGATCATAAATCTTCAAAGTGTCTTTTCACTCAGAATGATATAAACATGAGGCACCAACATTGGTTGGAATTTCTCGCATCTTATGATCTAGATATTTTATACGCACCTAGGAAAGCCAACGTCGTAGCTGATGCGTTAAGTAGAAAACATGCTACTATTTCTGGTTTGGTAGTGACTCCAACTCTTTTGGAAAGAACAGCTAGTTAACAAAGAGAAGATAGACAATTTGAAAAGTTCATTAAGTAATTGAAGAAGGAAGAAATTCAAGTTTTGAAGTAGATAAAAGTGGAATATTACGTTTTAATGAACGAATTTGTGTTCCAAATATGGAAAATCTTAGGCAGGAGGTGTTAGTTGAATGTCACAAATCCAAACTCAGCATTCATCCAGGAGTTAACAAAATGTATAAAGATATGAAGCACACGCTTTGGTGGAGAAGTATGAAAAGGGACATATCCATTTATGTTAGCCAACGTGTAAATTGTCAAATAGTCAAAAGCGACCAACAGAAAGTTGCAGGGTTACTTAAGCCGTTGGAGATTCTAGTTTGGAAGTGAGATCAAATATCAATGGATTTCATTGATGGCTTACCTCGAACGAGGAAAGGGAACAAAAGAATTTGGGTTATCATAGATCGATTAACTAAAAGTGCACACTTCATTTCAGTTAAGCCAACAAGGACCGCTACAAGCGTTGCTCTATATATGTGTGTGTGTGTGTGTGTGTGTGTGTGTGTGTGTGTGTGTGTGTGTGTGTGTGTGTGAAGGAGATTGTACGATTACATGGAGTTCCAAGCAGTATAATGAGCGACCGAGATCCGATCTTTAATAGTCATTTTTGGGAAGCATTACATACAGTTTTGGGAACCAGGCTAAATATAAGTGATGCCTATCACCCTCAAACTGATGGACAGACGAAAAGAGTCAACCGTGTTTTGGAAGATCTTCTCGGGGCATGTATTTTGGACTTTGGAGATGCTTGGGATAATTATCAGCATTTAGTTGAGTTCTCTTATAACAACGGTTATCAAGCTAGTATCAACGTGGCACCGTATGAAGCTCTATATGGTCGTCGATGCAGGTCACCAGCATGTTGGATCGAGACCGGAGATCGATTAGTACTTGGTCTTGATATGATATGAGAAGCTTCCGAGAAAGTCGATGTAATTGGAAATAACCTAAAGGAAGCCCAGAGCAAACAGAAAAGTTATGCTGACCAAAGGCATAAATATCTGGAATTCTCAATTGAAGATTCAGACTTTTTGAAAGTCTCTCCGATGAGAGGAGTAGTGAGGTTTGGTAGAACAGGAAAGTTAGTACCTCGATATATTGGACCATTTTCCATTCTTGAACGAATTGGCCCACTAGCTTATCGAGTGTAATCCCCAGAAAGGTTGGAAGGAGTACACAATGTTTTTCATGTATCTCATTTAGGGAAACATGTGCATGACCCAGAGCAGATTGAAGAAACAGCTGATCAGGATGACTTGGAGGTGGAATCAAATTTGGCAGTTATCAGACGGCTTATTCGAATTGTTGATCGTGATGAGAAACGATTAAGGAGGAAGGTGGTAAGGTTAGTCAAAGTTAAAGGGAGTGGAGATGCAGAGGATAGCACTTAGGAAACAGAGGATAGAATGAAAAAGGCATATCCCAAGTTTAGAATTGAAAGAATGAACTATATTGTTATAGTATACTCACCGCCTGTGCTATAGTCACTTATTCATAGTTTATTATATGTTCCGTCATATTGAATATATTTTCCTTTTGAACTATTTTCTCTTATCTTAATTTTGAGGACAAAATTCTTTTAAGGAGGGGAGTCTATAATGACCCATATGTATATCGCTTTAAATAAATGATTATTTAGCCTTATCAATATAGCAACAATTTTTTAAACAATTTTTATTATTAATTTATATGGTTTTATAAATAAAACGTGATCATTTTATTAGTTAAGAATAATAGGAAAATTTATTTTCAGAATTTATTACAAGAGTATGCATATAAACTTAAAAGAGAAAATATGAATGAAAAACGGAATCGGGAATTGTAACGATGCAACGTGTGGAAGTGGTGCAACATTGTAAGTATATGTTACATACACGTGTACATGTACATACATATGAACATGCACGTAAACACATAAATGTAAAAATAATTAAGTTAAAGATATAATATAAAATATATAAGATATTTTAGAACAAACTTACTCCTTAAGCCTTTATAAGTCAACATATGTACACACGAGAAGATGGAAGTGATGGGCACATGATGGGGCTTTTGCCGTGTATTTTGGGGAGGATGATGTGTTTGAGAAGCTTGGAGAAAGTGATGTTTACATGTCTTCCTTTACACACTTCTTTTTCCTATAAATACCATACCCTGTTCTCTCTTTTTCTATTCATTTTCTTCTTTATATTTTCAAGATTTTTCTTCCTCTTTCATGGCTTCCAATCTAAAATAAATAATGTCAAAAATTATCTCAAAAAGAAACTAAAATCATAAAATATAGTTATATATAGTAAAACACCTCAAAACGATCCAAAAACTCCTCATTTCCCTTTGTTCTTCACAAACCCCACTTCATTTCATCATAGGTCGAGCCCGTTCATCACTACACCCTAGGCCGTGCACCCCTTAGCTTCCTCAAGGCTTAGTCAAGACATTTAGGAGCTAAAATTTGAAGATTAGTGACCTTCGAAACTCGAATTGCGAAACTATAGCGTTTTTTGTGTGAATCATTAGAAATCCAAGGTGAAAACTCCTAAAACTATTATATTATATGTTGGATGATGTTGCAAATGGGTGTTTAATATGCTTTAATCATCAAGTTTGGTTGTTTTTATATGAATGATGAATATATATGCAAGTCACGAATATACACGTCGATAAACACAAAGCAAATCACTTTCCTTGAACTAGTGAAGGGTATGTATATGGAATTGTTAAACCTTTTAAAAATGATTTAAAATGTATTTGAAATGTTTTTTAAACAGTTAAAAGTGTTTTGCTGAAGTTTGAAAAAAAATGAAAATTTTGGTTAAAAATAAGCGCGTCGCGTAATGGTAGTTCGAGATTTGGTGCTATAAAAATGAAACTAGTCCAAAAGGTGGAATATAGCTCGGAATTCTTCGAGATTATAATTTTCCAAACCATTATATCCATAGTTTTCCAAAGAAGAAATAAATCGAGATTTTGATAAGTAGATTTTGAAATATGAGTATAACAAGTTTTGGAAAAATCCTGAATTTGCAATTCGATATCCAAAATTGGATTTCTTTGGAAATGATGTTTTTAAATTGTTTAAAAATGTGAAATAAATCGTATAAATCATTTGAAATGTTTTAAAAGTGATTTGAGTAATAAAAATGGATTTTCAAATAATAAAAATTTGTTGATCAATATAGTTTAAAAGGCACATTCCGCAGCACTTTTTCACAGCACTTTTCTACAACTTTTGAAATGTAGTTTTAAACTTAACAAAACTTTTACAAATATTTTATAGATGTTTTTGTAAAATGTTTTAGAGATGATTCAAAAAAAAATGGATTAATTAAAGATTTAGAGTCGATCAAATAACTTGACCGTCTTATGGATGTCGGAAAGATAGTGTCTAGGCTTGGGTATGGAAAATCAATTTCCTGCTCTCCCTGGCTATCCGGACTGGCCTGACGGAGGGAATGGTGAATTTGGTTTACTCGGATCATTATCTTCCTAAATGAAAAATGAAATGATTTCTAGTTTATTCTTAGTAAAAAGAGTTTAAAAGTTATTAAAGGGTTTTATAAGAGAGGTTTAAATATTTTCATATATGCCGAAAAGAATGTTTTACAAATATATATCTCCAAAAGAGATTTCGATAAAAGAAATTAATAAAATTAAAGAATGATTCCCTATTCACTTGACCTCTTTTATCGATGAATGGTTCAGAGAAACTGGGTCGGATTTGGATAATTCTTATCCAAAGACCACTTCAAACCAATTTACGTATTCGAAGTGAAGACATGAAGATATCTGTGGAAGATGGAATGCAGGGCTACTTGTCACTGACCCTCAGAAGAAATTTCCCATGTCATATTATGTGGCAATAATTCCTCATTTAAGACCTTCGTTGCAAGGACTTCTTGCTACTAATCCTAGGATTAATTCCCGACAGGATGTGGTAGGAGAGTGCCTCCGATTTCATTCAGTTCCAGAACGAACTTGTATGGATGGATGTCTGATATTGCATTCTTGAGATTTCATCGTTGATTTTTATAAACTTGCAACTGTTTGAAGGCGGAGAAGGCAACTTCTCTTAGCTTAACACTCTTCTCCGAGATGTATGAGCTCAGAGTTTGTATGTTTGTGGAATTCAACATGTGATCGATGGAATGGTAGTGTAGCATTCAAAGAAAGATGTTTGCTATGTGAAAGGTAAATGCTACCTCAAGCCTCACACTCGGAAATGACCGGAACAGGGTTGGATGCAGCAAGGCTATGTGATTCGCAACCATTAGGATATGATTATCCCCTTCAAGATATATTTCTATCCGCTATGACGTTCAAGTTTAAATTATTATGGTGTATGGTAAAAGACATCTCGGATAAGCCGATAACGACCTGAGTGATGTCATATTCGGTATTATCTAAGGAAAGGTAGGTCGGTCTTGTGTTGATAGAGGTGCAGATGTTCCGTTGACCTCGGTACATTCCTCTGGAGATGTACCACCGGAAGGTAATCCCTTCACCTCATTTGTATGGAATTCATTTCCAATAAGATCCTACCATTTTATTTGTAGAGCCTAGTATGCTGGAATTTAATAATGGTAACAATTTCGGCTAGGATTGATAAGTTTATTTGCAAATGTTTTCAAAGATATGTCATTAAAAATAATATCAAGTATTTTGACATAAAATGTTTTGGTTATCATAAGGTAAAAATCCTTTCCGTGTTTATGTGCGACGTGGTCTTATGAGATACCTTTTGTTTTCAAAAACATGTATTTTGAGTTCTCACACCAGACCCACGACTGACGAAGAGTTTATTTTTTTTTCCTTTAAACTCTGGGTGCCCTATTTTCCCGGAAAGCCAAGTAGTTAGGATTCTGTTTGAAGTGTTTTGGGCAGGAGCATGCTGGAAGAGGTTTATGGAGTAATGGACCTGGAGCATCCGATGTGGATGTCTATCTATCTATCTATTTTTGTTTTCCATTGAAAATTAGTTAGTTAATGCCAGCAAGTGTGGAAGCAGGCAGTTATAACTGTTCTTGGCTGGGATAGTGCATATAAAACTCCGATGTACTCTAGTGATGGTGATTGCATGTACTATTTACCTGTTTAACGTAATGTGAGAATTTTTGTTTCTATCTTTTTCTATACTTTACCCTTGAAAATCTGCCTCCCCGACACTTTGATTTACGGCACGTGAATACCGTGGATGTATTATTGTCAATTTCCAAGAGTCAAGGAGGTGGGTCTTCACAACTAATGAAAAATTATGCATTGAATTTTCTAAAATAATGAAAGATGAATTTGAAATGTCACATATGGGAGAATTAAACTATTTCTTAGGATTACAAATAAGACAATTAGAAAATGGAATTTTTATAAATCAATAAAAATATTGTCAAGATTTATTAAAATGTTTTGGGATGGAAAATATATCAAGTAAACCAACTCCAATGAGTACTACTCTACATTTAGATAAAGATGAAATTGAAAAGATCTCGACCAAAAATTATATCGAAGTATGATAGGATCTCTACTGTACTTAACAGCTAGTAGACTAGATATTATGATGAGCATATGTTTATGTGCTCGTTTTGAAGCACAGCCAAAAGAATCACATCATTGAACGATAAAAAGAATCTTAAGATATTTAACAAACACTAGAGATTACAGACTTTTCTATCCAAAAGGAAGCTCATTCGAACTTGTGTCATATAGCGATGCTGATTTCTGCAGTTGTAAAATGCATAGAAAAAGCATAAGTGGGACAAGTCATTTTATTTGTCAGTCTTTAGTTTATGGTTTAGTAAAAGCAACATTATGTTTCGCTCTCGACATATGAAGTCGAATACATTTCAGCGGCTTTAGCACGTGCTCAAGTAATCTATATGCATCAAACTCTTCTATATTTCGGTAAAATCATAACATAATCTCCTATATATTATGATAATATTAGTGCCATAAATTTATCAGAAAATCCCACTCACCATTCTCGAACAAAGCATAGTGCCATAAATTTATCAGAAAGTCCTATTCACCATTCTCCAACAAAGCATATTTATATTCGTCATCATTTTCTACGGGATAATGCGGAAAAAGGAATTATATCACTGGATTTTTTAAATATCGAAAATCAAATAGCTGATATTTTTACTAAACCATTAAGTGTACTAGCTTTTATTAAATTAGGACGAGATCTAGGAATATGTTCATACAATGAATTGATTAACTAAATTTGTAGGATTACTTTTTGTTCACTTCATTTTTTTTAAAAAAACTCACATAAAACTACACAGGATAAAATATATACGCTTAGATTTCTTGTAACCTCAGACGTCTATGGGAACTCACAGATGATTGAAATTTCTCTCTGTTTATTTTTTCTGCAATCACGGGCGTTTGTGGAAACATCACAAACGTCTGTCTTAACTTTCTGTTTACTTTTAACCGAAAGCACAGACGTCTGTGTTCCACCTACAGACGTCTGCCTTTTTACAGAAACCCTACCTCCAACAGCCATATATAAATAAGTTTTCCCCAATTTTACCTCCTACCTCAAATTTACTTCCGAAATCTAAAACCCTAGCCTCCATTCAATCTCTGTTTGCTTACTAATGGCTCCCAAACCAAAAACTCCACTTAATAAACGAGCCAAGAAAGGTCAATCATCCTCTTCTTATAATCCCGTGCTTAATGATGCTCTCATTCAAGAATGGCTCCACAATAGCACAATTGCCAACAAGCGATTCGAGGAGCTAAAGCAAAAGAAGCTTCATTCCGGACCTTTCTATAGATTATGTAAGTTTGGATAATATGGCATTCAAGAACTCACCGCCACGACCAAATGTCGAGATTTAATTAATTTTGACGAAAATAAGGTACAAATTGAAAAATTAGCTATTTTTTAATGCTACGAAATTTTATGTAGTAGCGATATTTGGAATCCGAAGAATGATGAAGGATGGTTATGGACAAATGTGTACAAATGTGTTTTAAAATTTGGCATCAACACCATTGGACATATACTTAACTATTCTTCAACCGGGATCGATTTGGAAGAAATTGTTGACCATAGAAACTTGCCATAGGACAATATAACTTATCTTATTTGGGAAGATAGGATGCCCCAGTGGAAATCCATCTTCTTACGACCAAAATCTAGATTGTTAAATCGTATGATAATAAATACGATAATCCCACGTCTAGGTAGTCAAGAACAAATCCATGATAATGATCACAAAACCATTTATACTATCTTCGGTGGAATACAAATAAATTAGGTGAAATTCATCCATAGTAAAATTAAAATATTTCGACGCACTATTATCTATGCTCCATACATTATGCGTCTCTTAAGTGCTTTTGGGGTACCCTCCGATATCTCTCATTTTGAAGAAATCCCCATTAAAGAAAGCGGTATATGGTTTTTACGTTGATGCATCTTCCTCCACGACCACTCCCAATAATCTCCCTTGAACAATAGAGATTACAACAACAATAAGAAGAGCATCATGGTACTCCTCCCACTACTACTCCTCGGCAAACTTACTCTCCTCATCCGTAAAGGCCCGTTTTCGCATACCCTTTGAATCGACAATAAACCATACATGCCCAACTCAAATTGCACGAAAAGACGGATCTTTAAGGAAGATAAAGAAAAGTAGATAGAACATAATCTCACTCGAATGGAATAACATATAATATTGAACAAATATTTTTACAGCGGAAAACTTTTTAAATACATATATCAAAGTCTAACCTAAATTCAGATTGGACACTTATAAAACCTGCCCTTACAAATGCAGACAAACATCAAACAAAATTCACTAAGTACAGCGGATAATAGAATATGTCCATACTCGATGAATATCTCCAGCTCTCCTCTGGAAACTCCAGCCATCTTCGACTATCCTGAAGGATCTGACCCGAGTATTGAAAATACCCGGATCAGGCTTGATAAACCAGCGTGAGAAAAACTCAATAATAGATGACAGTGTCAGATATCAGCCTTTTTATAAATCCTTTGAAAATAAAGAGTATTTCATAAGACCACGCCCACACATAAACACGGACGAGTTTTTACCTTATGATAACTAAATCACTTTTATATCAAAACATTTAATATTATTCTTAATGACATCTCTTTGAAAACATTTGCAAATAAACTTATTAATCTTATCCGAAATGGTTACCCATATAGCATTTCGAGGCTATTCATTACGCCAATACAAATAAAACCGTAGGTTCTTATTGGAGAATGGATTTCCATACAAATGACCAGGCGTAGGATCTACCTTCCGAATGGGTACACCTCTAGATGGATGTCCCGAGGAACCATCACAAAGCTCCTCTACCAACACAAGACCGGCCTACCTCTGTAACTAGATAGTAACGAATATGTCATCCCCCGGTCGTTACCGAACTTTAACCGAGCGCTCGTTTTCCATACACCACATTAATTTACATCCCGAACGTCATAGCGGGAAAAAATATATCTAGAAGGGGATGATCATACCCTACTTGGGAATGACCCACTTAGCCTTGCTGCATCTAATCATGTTTCGGTCAGTTCCGGTTTGATGAGGCTTGAGGCTACGATTACCTTTTCACAAAGCACATATCACATCTTTGAATGCCACATTGCCATTTCCGTTAACTACTAATTGCCTTCCACAAAAATACAACCCTTGAGCTCGTACATCTCAAGGAGGGTGTTAAGCTAAGAGAGGTTGTCTTCTCCGCCACTACTAATGTACGTTTGTAAAAACAAATGTACGTAATCGTTAGAAATGCAATGTCAGACAAACGTCCATACAAGTTGTCCAGGAACAGGACAAACCGAAGGCACTTTCCTCGGTCATTATTAGGCGAGAAGCCCTTGCAATCCGAAAAATCTCCATCACGAGGAGACCACTGCTATATATAAATCTATAATGGGTGCGACCCTAAGCAAATCAACAAGGAGTCCTCACGCTATGAAGATCCACGGTCTTCAATAATCATCGTCTTCAACATGTCTTCACGTTCGAACGTATACATTGGTTCGAAGTGGTTTTCGGATGCGATTTACCCAAATCTGACCCCGGTTCCTTCGAAATCTAATATCGACAGAAAGTGAATACGAGTATACAGGATTTATTAAGTCTCTTTTCACTTTAATTCTTTTCGGATGATTTCAAAATCTCTTTCTTTTGACTTAGGATAATTTCTAAGCAATACGTTCTTTTGCTTTGGAAAATATCTCAGATTTCCTTACTTAATTCTTAATCCAAACTTCTTAACTTTAGGGCGGGTGAAAACTATGTTATTTAAGACATCGTTTACTGTAAACCCTAAATCAATCTTAATAAACATTTTGAAGTAAATAGGATCATTGAAATCATTCATTTTGGAGATTGCTTAACTTTTGGATAATACCAATCTTCTTTTATTTTGGAATACTTAAAAGAATCTTTTTATTTAAGAGCATCCGGGCTTTCCTTTCGATCTGTTCCACCCCTCGCCTAATAAAAGAATACATAGGCCAGGTAAGTTCAGGGCACTGGTTTCACCATCCCAAACCTTAGTTAAACACTTTGTTTTATCTTCTCAGATCTCACAGGCGTGACAAATGCACTAGTCGTTTCCGCATACTCAGATTTTTCAACTTTATTTTGGAATTGCTTATAAATATTCCAAATTATCTTTCAAAATGATTAATTAACCTTTTTAAAACATTTACAATTGTTTCTGGAAAAATCATTATTACATGTAAACTCACTTCCAAAAGTTATAGAATTTGCAGCAGAAAAGTGCTACGGAAAGTGCAAAATAAGCTTATTTGAATTATAGAAGTTTTAAATATTTGAAAATTCATATTTTTCAATCCAAATCTATATTAAATCATTTAAATATATTTATCAAATTTATTCTATATTTTTCCATAATTAAAAACATCCGTTTAAACAAATTTCCTATTATGGTCACTAAACTGCACTAACGCGATTTTTCTAGAAAATTGATTTGGACTTATTTCAAAATCTACTCAACGAAACTTTGATTTTATTTATTCATTTAAAATATATGGATATAATAGTCCGGAATTTTCTTATTGAAGAATTCCAAGCTATATTCCACTCTATACACTCATTTGAACTTTTCGGGGCGAAATCGCGAACAACCATTGCGCGACGCGTCTAGTTTTAACTTATTTTTCAATATTTGAAATAATCTATTCAAATTAGATTTCAACACTTATAAAATCATTACAAATCATTTTAAATCTTTCACTTTTTAAAGTATTTAAAATATATTTTCACTATTACCACATTATAACATTATTTTATTCCTGTTATTTTAATATTAAATTTTAAATTCCAATTTCAATTCGATTTCAATTCTAATCTCAAATTAAACACATTTAAAACTTAGATTTCAAATCTAATTTCAATTTAAACATCAATTCAATCTCAAACTAAACTTCACTTTTTAAAATCGATTTCAATTTCAATTTCACTATTCATCTCAATTTCAATTTCTAATTAACTATCCTTTTCAAATCCGTTTCACTTTAAATTTCAAATTCTCTTTCATTTTAAATTTAATTTCATTTCTAAATGAAAAGAGACTTATTTTTCCACAATATTTCATATTACTAAAATATGGCCTTTTAAGATAAAGGGTTTACTTAATCAAAATGAACATATCCAATATTCATATTTATCACTAACATAACATCCATTCAACCAATCACATGCATATGATTTCAAATCTAACATTCACTATTAATATCATAACGGGATATATTATCACAATTCATTTAATTTACTAACTATCAAATCGTCTATATTAACAATCAATTTGGTATAAACATTCATATGTCATAAGGGTATAAATATGATTTATAACATAATCAAAAAATAAATTCAAAAGCAATGAGAATTTCTCACCATAAACCAAAGCGACTAACTTCCTACCAACATTCTACTCAACCAACACTTCACTAATTAATTCCTACTCCATTAAACACTAGCAAACAACACCCTCTCCCATCCAATAGCTTGGCCGAGGCTTGAGATGGAGGTTGGCCGAAAATATAGAGAAGAAGCGGTAGAGCTTTGAACCTGAATTCTCAAGATTTAAATCCGAAAAATTGGTCATCTTCTCTCTTGTTTTTGACTCTCTTACTCACAAAATTTGAAAAACTTATTAACTGAAAAGTTGTTGCAAATTATTTTCTATTAAATTTGAAGAAAAGAATCATTTGAATCCAAGTTATTTTGAGGAAGATATGACAGAATGAAGAATAGGTGTCGAATTGACAAAAATAAAGCCCGAAAATGCACTTCAAATAATTGAGTTTCAGGTATAATAAACCTCAAAACTAGAAAAAGTGATCAAAATAAATGTTGTAGCCACTGAAATTTCATACGGTTATAAAAAAATAATTTCTAAATTTGGATCGGTTATGATCAAATTATGATTAAAACAAAATGGCCTATTCTCTGGCTTAAAAACTGGGCCAGAAAATGCACTTGAAAGAAGTGAAATTTTGACCTATTTGTGCTAAGAACTGGACAAAGTGGTCAACATGAAAGTTGTAACCACTGGAAAAATACATGATTTAAAAAAAATTGCAATTTGGTTCAGTTTTGAATAATTTATGGCTGAGAGAAAAGAGGTAAAATATGGAGAAAATATAAGTTTGATTTGAAGAGAAAAACATTGAATTCTTTTGTATATTTTATAAATATTTTGATATTATTTCTTTTTAATTTTTTTCTATGGCTTGGAAGCCATTATAGAGAAGAGGAAGAAGATGAAGAAGCTTGAGAAAAGAAGAAGAAAAAATGTGAATGAAATGAGAGAAGGAGGTGGATATTTATAAAAAAAGAAAGAAGTGGCAAATTTACCAAAATAACCTCTTACCAAATTACCAAAATAACCTTACTTCAACCTAAAGTAATCTCCACTTTTTCAAAACTTAACATCATCTTTCACATCCTTACTTTATGTCTTAGTCACTTAAAGGTTAAGTAAAGAATATCATAATTATGTTGGCTTTGATTTGATATTGATTAGATGTTTACTTTTGACTTTTCTTGCTTAGTTTTGTTAATTCTTACTTACTTTTCTTAATGACTTCTAGAAGTTTTCTAATCTAGTTTAGTAAAAGTAAACATGTTTAGTGAATTAATTAATACTTACACTATTTGAATATATGTTCCTATATAAAAATAAAGGTGCGATGACGTTGCAACAACTTTTAATCGACAAAACGTCGTTTTTCGACAAAATGTTTTACGGTCACATTTTGACGTTTTAGTTAAAGTATTTATTTATGTAAACCAAATTTAAAAATAAATTTGTATAATGCTATTTAAAAATATTAGCACACATAAATTAATTAAAATAATTTATTTAATCGTTGAAACTTACTTTTCTAAAATCAGCATTTTGTCACTTTTGTTGATATAGGCAAATGTTACTATTTTTGTGTATGCTTCTCTTTCCAAATCCTTTCTAATTTTGTTTGAATCATATAAACTTACTTATTTTACATTTAAAATCACTTTAAATATTATATTTTAAATTGGACAAATTCTGGATCATTACATTCTCCCCTACTTAAAAGCATTTCATTCTCTTTCTTTTGGCTTAGGATAATTTCTAAGTAATTCATTCTTTTTCTTTGGAACATATCTCAGATTTTCTTACTTAATTCTTGATCCAAACTTCTTAACTTCAGGGCGGGTCAAAAACTATGTTATTTAAGACATCGTTTACGATGAACCCTAAATCAATCTTAATAAACATTTTGAAGTAAATAGGATCACAGAAATCATTCATTTTTGGAGATTGCTTAACTTTTGGATAATACCAATCTTCTTTTATTTTGAAAAACTTAGCAGAATCTTTTTATTTAAGAGCATCCGGGCTTTCCTTTCGATCTGTTCCACCCCTCGCCTAAGAAAAGAATACATAGGCCAGGTAAGTTTAGGGAACTAGTTGCTCCATCTCTAACCTTAGTTAAACACCTTGTTTTATCTTCCCAGATCTCACAGGCGTGACAAATGTACTAGTCGTTTCCGCATACTCAGATTTTTCAACTTTATTTTGGAATTGCTTATAAATATTCCAAATTATCTTTCAAATTGCTTAATTATCCTTTTTAAACATTCACAATTGATTGTGGAAAAATCATTATTACATGTAAACTCACTTCCAAAAGTTATAGAATTTGCAGCAGAAAGTGCTGTGGAAAGTGCTAAATAAGCTTATTTGAATTGAACAAGTTTTAAATATTTGAAAATTCATATTTTTCAATCCAAATCTCTTTTAAATAATTTAAATAGTTTTATCAAATTTATTCCTTATTTTTCCATAATTAAAAACATCCGTTTAAACAAATTTCATGCTACGGTCACTAAACTGCACTAGCGCGATTTTTTTAGAAAATTGATTTGGACTTATTTCAAAATCTACTCAACGAAACTTTGATTTTCTTTCTTCATTTAAAAGATATGGATATAATAGTCCAAAATTTTCTTATTGAAGAATTCCAAGCTATATTCCACTCTATACACTCATTTGAACTTTTCGACGCGAAATCGCGAACTACCGTTGCGCGAACGTGTCTAGTTTTGACTTATTTTTCAATATTCGAAATAATCTATTCAAATTAGATTTCCAACACTTATAAAATCATTACAAATCATTTTAAATCAATATTTTCACTTTTTAAATTATTTAAAATATATTTTCACTATTACCACATTATAACATTATTTTATTCCTGTTATTTTAATATTAAATTTTATATTTCAATTCGATTTCAATTCTAATATCAAATTAAACACATTTAAAACTTAGATTTCAAATCTAATTTCAATTTAAACCTCAATTCAATCTCAAACTAAACTTCACTTTTTTAAAATCAACTTCAATTTCACTATTCATCTCAATTTCAATTTCCAATTAACTATCCTTTTCAAATCGGTTTCACTTTAAATTTCAAATTCTCTTTTATTTTAACTTTAATTTCACTTCTAAATGAAAAGAGACTTATTTTTCCACAATATCCCATATTACTAAAATATCGTCTTTTTAGATAAAGTGCTTACTTAATCAAAATGAACATATTCAATATTCATATTTATCACTAACATAACATCCATTCAACCAATCACATGCATATGATTTCAAATCTAACATTCACTATTAATATCATAACGGGATATATTATCACAATTCACTTAATTTACTAACTATCAAATCATCTGTATTAACTGTAACGACCCAGGATTTCTGTCATTTGAAATTCAGATATTTAATTGATTTTTAATATTAACAAGTAAAATTTATAAGTCGAATAAATTTTATTTCGAATATCTGTATTTAATTGGATAATTAAATCGATAATCTAATATTTGAAATTCCAGAAATAATTGGAAATTGGGTTTAATATGATTAAAATTTGATTTATAAAATTTGATTTAATTATATTGAAGTTGTAACGATGTTATAGAACTTTAAAAATTGAATTAAAAGTTAATTTGTGAAAATTGAATATTTTAATATTTAATTGACTAGTGAAAATAGTCATTTTTCATAAAGTCTCGGATTTCGACGAAACAAGTTTCATCGGATCCGTAATGTTATATTATTGCAAGATTTCAAATTTCGTGTCAATCGGATTTACGGTTTGTCCGGGGCAAGCCAAAACGCATAGAATTAGTTTAAATCGATTTAATTTAAATTTGATCGTTTATTGCCGTAACTCGCACATATGATCGAATTAGCTTTCGAAACCTATTCCATTGTGTCCGTAACGCAGGGTAAATCCTAGAAAC
This sequence comes from Allium cepa, assembly GCA_030765085.1. NCBI lineage: Eukaryota > Viridiplantae > Streptophyta > Magnoliopsida > Asparagales > Amaryllidaceae > Allium > Allium cepa. The sequence continues at coordinate 506,344,939 of CM060939.1, forward strand.
GTCTGTCACCGCGCGAGATTTGGAGTTTGAAAAATTTCGGATGAATAGTGTTTTGAGAATTTTCTATGTAAAGCCCTCTATTTTCACTTTTGCAAACCAAACCCTCATTCTTTCTTCAGTCGGTCCTAATTTTCAATGGCCATGGAAGCTCGAAACTTTCTTCCTTAATCTCTCCCAATCTACAAACAATTAGCAACTACTTTCAACTAACAAATCGTAGAGCTTCGCGATGCCTTTCAATCCATACGGAGATGATCGTCAATGGTGCATCGTAGAGGCCAGGTCTTGGCCGAGAATGTCACGCGTTCGCGCACGCTTTACGAGGCAGAATGGAGGCCGAGGTCCAAGATGTTGCAGCCGAGTGTAGAGCTAGCAATGGCGCTTCGAATGGTAGTAGTTGATCGACGTGAAGATGAAAGACGGAGGCTCGATGATTGGATGAAGGAGGCGGCTATTGGATTTCTCGCGTGCATGATAACCTGGAACGCGCAAGGAGGAAGAACAACATGAACGACCTGATGTGTAGGGTTTGAAATATGCGTCCCAGATAGGTTGAGGGTAAAAATATAAAAGAAAATGTGATTTAATTATATTTTATAATTCGTTCAATCTTTAAAATGATGTAACTTTGTCATACGAGGTTGAAAAATTACGAAACAAATTGCGTTGGCTTCGTTTTGACGAGCACTACGCAATGGAGCTTGTCTGGAGTCATTTGGAGCTAGTGAAAATTTTGGGTAAAATTAAACGCACGTTTAATTTTACGAAACAAAACGCTACAACTATTATCGGAAACTCAAGGTGAGAACTTCTCACTCAATCGAATTGCGTTTCGATTTAAATTTTAAATAGTTAGATTTAAAATTGCTTGATTGTGTGACTGGATGATAATTATGATCTGTTGTGTTGAAATAGACCCTATACGCCGTATGTTAAGCGGATGTTATATATTAAAAACATATACCGCGATAATTCCAACTTGTGTGGAATTGGTATTATATATGTACTTGGAGTTGATTTTCCCATATTATATAGCGGATGAAACCGCCGCATAATAGCGGATAGTATTTTATAAATCCCATATACCGCGATATTCCGTCTTGAAGCGGAATTGGTATTGTGCTAACATCTTTGGATGCAGGGAAACAGGTTAGAGGGATCCAACTGGATTCCTCAAATGATTGAATTGGTTTCAATGTTGTGTATTGCTCTATTTATTGATCTATTTATAATCTGCGTGATTATCTTTATGATTGAAATCGTTAAAGGCTAAAATTTAGCCGAATATATTTTTGGTATCGTCAGATGCCGAAAATAAATAAAATTTGATTTTTGAAAATTTAAGTTGAGAATTCATAACAAAATCTAATTTTGGAATTGATTCATTTTAAATAAATAAATATTGAAATTTTTATGTTATAAAAATTATGATTTCTGTGAAATATAACCGAAATGTGATTTTTGGAATAAGTAGTGGGTTAATTTATAAAATGGTTTAAATTGGGATTTTTGAATTATTATAAATGATTTACATAAAAGATTTATAAAATTGGTATTTATAAATTAAAATATTGGAATTATAAAAACGAGTTTTTATAAGTGTTAAAATGAAGTATGAATGGATTTCATAAGTGGATGAAATCTATAGATTTATAAGTTGTGAATTATAAAATGAATAGACTTTGTAAAATAAAAGATTTTAAGTAATTAACGTATAAATTGGATTTTGGCGTTTAAATGAGATATAAATAGAATTTGTTAATTAGGGGATTTTATAAGTTGAAGTTTATATAATATATATATATATATATATATATATATATATATATATGAATTTATAAACGTTGTTTTATAAATCCGAAATTGACTTATCTTGATAAGTTTAATTATTATAGCTTATTAAAGGAAATATATCCACGATTTTGGGACAGTGGATAATCCTTCAAATAAAATATGTAGAAATTGAATTTGGTTAATGAAGTATATTCACGATTTTGGACGGTGAATAATATATTAAAGAAATATTTTGGAAAAGTGATATTTTAAATAGAATTTTAAACAATTTGTAGATGTTTTAAAATTTATTAAGTATCGAAACCATATATTTCAACATTCATTGTTGAAATAGACTTTTTCGAGAAATAGAAGGAAATGGTGGACTATAACACTTGTTATAGTAAATGATTTCCGAAAGAAAATGTTTTATATAGTATTGGGATTTATATATCTATTTTAAGTTCGAATCCCTATACTAGTGGGTTTGGGTTGTCGTAACGATGTTTTATGCAACATTCATTTTGACTCAAATAAATGTGTTTAAGAGAATGTTTTCCTTAAAGAATAAATTATATACTTAATTGTAATTTAAGTATAATGAATGTTTTCCAAGTGTTGAAAATAAACAGATTTGTGAATTACTTATTATTAAATAAGTATGAAAATGTTTTTCCAATATGAAATGAATGTTTTGAAATTTTATCTTTTAAAGATAAATTGAAAATGAATATTAGAAATCGATTTGGAAATCGTATATTCATAGATATTTTAGAAAGGTAAATTCACTATGGAATTTATAAAAGAAAGGGAAATTTGTTTAAAAATAAACATTGATTTATTTTGAAGTGTGGAAATAAATTTACGGATTTGGAACGTAAATTTAATAAATCGTTAAGGATTTATTTGATTGGTTTAAATGAACCATTTTGAAATGAAAGTTGTAAGGGTGTAAACTGATTTGAAATTGGTTTTCAAATTGTTGAAGTGTGAAAATTATATCTTGCAAAGATATTTTTGAAAATAAATAATTTAGGAAGATTATTTGAAATCGGGTGATGTGTGAATATTGATTGATAGTTAAATAACCGACTATCAATATTGAGCCTTAAGTGGCTATTTGTTGTGAATTGGTTGAAATTGAATGCTACACTTATTTTTAAATTATTGCGCTCGTTATTCAGATTACCCATTCCGAATAGTGATACGACGTAATGGATAGCATTGAAGACCGGTGGTGAAGACCGGGTATTTGTGAAAACGATAGGATGACCTATCGACTGTCTCTGCACCGTTAGCTACGGTATGGAGATTTCCTTTGTGATGGGAAATTCGATCGGGATGATGAATACCCGGATTGCAAGGGCTTATTTTGAAGTGCCTTCGGTTCTGTTCGAACCCGGAACAGACTTGTATGGTTACATGTCTGGCATTACATTTTGAGATATAAAGCAGATTTCTTTCAAATACATTTCCGTTGGTGGCGGAGGATTTATTTTCTTAGCTTAACACCCTTAGAGGTTATGCAGTTGAAGGTTATCAGCGATACATTCCCAATTTGGTAATGTGGCATGCTGAGTGTTGCTGTGTGATGATTATTTATTGATCAAATGTTGATCAAAGCGTGGCTTTGTGAAAAAGCGTAGCTTTGTGGACGAGACTTCGTCAGACCTCACACCCTGGAAATGGTCAAAACAGGAATATGCGGCAAGGTTATGAGGGTCGCGCCCTTTAGGGTATGTCATTCCCTTCGGGAAAAGGGTAGTGTCAGGTATGGAGCCCTGATCTTAACCTATGTGGTTGCTCCAATCTCATTTTTCTGTGTGGTTGTTGCTTGGTGATAGAGGGCCCTCGGATAAAGGTCCCAAAGGACCGGAGGGTAGCATATTCATGTAGCAGTTACCTAGTTACAAAGGTGACCCTGCCTTGTGTTGGCAGAGAGCTGGTTAAGTTCTCGGGACGTCCCACCGGAGGCGATCCCATGTGGCAGTAGGAAGTTCCTTAGCCTGACCATTTGTTGGAAAAATCCAAAGAAACAATACGAGCCTTGTACAGTTTTAGTTGTAGAACCTGCCATTTAATATGGTAGCTATAGCAGGCATAATATAATGGTACATATGCTGGATAAGATTTATATTCTACTTTCGAAATGTTTTCCTACACTTTGCACTTATAATAATAATAATATCAAAAATGATTTGTTTTGCGTAGTAAGCATCTTTGACTATCATAAGGAGAAATCTCCTCCAATTCTGCGTTTGCATTGTGTGTGTGCGGGGAGGCCTTATGGTAGTTTCATTTTCCAAAAGCATTGCGAATTGACTTTAAAATTCTTTTGTTGTTGTTGTTTTGAAAGATAAATAACTATTTTAAGTTCCCACACTAGTCCCATGACTGACCTGGAGTTTATTGTTCTCTTCCTAAACTCTAGGTGCCCATAATTTTCCACACGGGCAGTCTAGAGTCAGGTTATCAGGTCATTCTGGATTCAGAAGTGCTTTGGATGGCGAGACGTATTACTTGTATATGATATTATCTTTCCGCTGTGTATTTCACTTGTAAGGACGAATTCATATGATTGTCCAGTTGTATTGTATATCGTTGTTGTACACTCTGATGTGATGTGATGTAATAACTGAGATAGTTCTTTATTTTAAAGATTATTCATTTATCTATTATATGTTGTTCCGCTGCGATATGTGAGATTCTGATATTGTTTCTGTTCTGTTTCCTTACTTCTATCTTTTTCTTCTACCTCTTCTTTTTAACCCTAACAATTCGGTTTTTTGGCATTCGATTACGTGGCATTTGATACAGTGGGCTTATTAATGTCGATTTTCAAGCGTCGAAAAGTCGCGTCGTTACATTTGGTATCAGAGCATATGGTTAAGTGACAACCTTGGCTCTGTTGGGTGTTACTTATTAGAGATAGAGTCAGTAGTACTCTAGAATGAGTTTGAGTGTAATAATAGATATGAGTGCGTATTTGTTAGTGAATATGAAATTGTTTTATATTGTGATGATTGATTTGTTGAGTGGTATATGGATTCCGGTCAATACGAGTAGTTAACATTATTGATGGGAATCTCCAAACACTTGTACAGAACAAATTGACACGATATCATTTTAAAATAGGGTAAATGAAATAATTTTACCTTGATTATATTTTATATATAAAGGAATAATTTTTCAGAAAATTTTAAAGTATGTATATATATATATATATATATATATATGATTGTTCGGTTGTTGAAAATGTTAGATATATATAAGTTAATTAAAAGAATAAATTATATAAGCGAATGAATTATAAGTGTGGAATTATAATTAAATATGATTTATAAATGAAGGAAAAATTTTGAGAAAATATTAAGCACTGAATTCACTACTGTTACTGGGAAATAATAAGGGTGATGACTGCAGCATCATCGGTATCATTTTCGAGTCTCTGTGTGATAGATTTGTTACCATAATAAATTGAAATTGAAGTTTTGTTTTGATAAACAAATTTGAAATTAAAATCCAAGTTGAAATAAATTTGAGTTGTCATTAAATACATGTGATTTGAAATTTAACTAAAGGAAAGTTAAATAAATTGATTTGGATTAGATAAGCTATTGAAATTGATGAATATAAGTGAAATAAGTTTTGAACTTATAATATGAGTTAATAAATTTAGCTTTGGTAAAAGTTAAATAGAATTTACTTCAGAATTGAAATCTGAATTGGATTTATAAGTGGAATTTTAAGTTAAGTTAAACAAATAATGTTTGAAATGGAATATAACTTAAGTGAAGTTGGAAAAAAATTGATTTTGGTATCGAAGTAAAATAATAAAAAGAAGTGATGAATATGAACTCGAGTTATATAAAGGAGATTCAACTTTATTTGTAAAATAAATTAGTAATTGAACTAATGAATTGAATATTAATCAATCGAATGTAATGAATTAATATAGAATAATGGATATAAGTGTAAATTCATTTAAGGCTAATCGAATGTTGAATGTAAAGTGAATAAATTTGGTTGTGTTGGTTATACATTGGTTGTTAAATTATTGTTAATTGATTGAACAGAAATTCATACGCAATTGAATGAATAAAATTGAAAGCTAAAGCAATTGAATTCAAATTGGAAGTTAAGTAAATTTAAATTGAATGGAAATTGATTTGAATTGAACGCGAACCAACTTGAATGTAAATTAGTGAATGTAAACTAATTGAAAATGAATAATTGGATGCCGGTGTATATGAATTGGTTGTAAACAATTACAAGTAATGTTGAAATCATATAAATTGTTTATAAACCTTGTTTAGTATGCATTTCTTTTAATATGCATGTATTGTAGTTGTTTAAAAGAGTAAAATGTTAATAACTTCTTATATATGTCACTTACGTGTTTATATTGAGTAAGTACAGGTAGTGGGGCTACCGTTAGCGGGATTTGGTTGCGCAAAACGCTAAATAAATAACTGCTTTGCTTCAAAATACTAAAAAGGTACGCCTACGCAATAAAAATAGGAAATATGAACTGTTTTTCTAATATTTCGACCGGGTGGGTCGATGTATATATATTTATATCTATTGAGATATTGTAAAAGCTCCTCCGTACAAAGGAGGTTATGGCGAAATTTTTTGAAAATTTAAGGCGTTAGAAAATTTTCGGGAAATTTTGGAAAAAAATTTGAAAACTAAAAGTTTGATTTTTGAGTTATAAAAGTTAAACGATATAGTTGATTTTGAAAAGATATCTGGATTTGAAAGCTTAGTAAATATTTTGTAAGAAGTTTAACTATTGAATTTTTGGAAAAAGTTGAACACCTAAGAGATGTGTAAAACAAATTTGAACGGTTTGTTTTGAAAAGTCAATGAATTCTGTAACTTTTTTCTACTTGGTAATTTCGAGGACGAAATTCTTTTAAGGGGGGAAGTTTGTAACGACCCAGAATTTCTGTCATTTGAAATTCAGATATTTAATTGATTTTTTATATTAACAAGTAAAATTTATAAGTCGAATAAATTTTATTTCGAATATCTGGATTTAATTGGACAATTAAATCGATAATTTAATATTTGAAATTCCAGAAATAATTGGAAATTTGGTTTAATATGATTAAAATTTGATTTGTAAAATTTTATTTAATCATATTGAAGTTATAACGATGTTATAGAACTTTTAAAATTGAATTAAAAGTTAATTTGTGAAAATTGAATATTTTAATATTTAATTGACTAGTGAAAATAGTCATTTTTCAAACAGTCTTGGATTTCGACGAAACTAGTTTCATCGGATCTGTAATGTTATATTATTGCAAGATTTCAAATTTCGTGTCAATCGGATTTACGGTTTGTCCGGGGCAAACCAAAACGCATAGAATTAGTTTAAATCGATTTAATTTAAATTTATCGTTTATTGCCGTAACTCGCATAGATGATCGAATTAGCTTTTGAAACATATTCCATTGTGTCCAAAACGCGTGGTAAACCCTAGAAACGCCTGTCACCACGCGAGATTTGGAGTTCTGAAAATTTCGGATGAATAGTGTTTTGAGAATTTTCTATGTAAGGCTCTCTATTTTCACTTTTACAAACCAAACCCTCATTCTTTCTTCAGCCGGCCCTAATTTTCAATGGCCATGGAAGCTCGAAACTTTCTTCCTTAATCTCTCCCAATCTACAAACAATTAGCAACTACTTTCAACTAACAAATCGTAGAGCTTCGCGATGCCTTTCAATCCATACGAAGATGATCGTCAATGGTGCATCGTAGAGGCCAGATCTTGGTCGAGAATGTCGCGCGTTCGCGCACGCTTTGCGAGGCAGAATGGAGGCCGAGCTCCAAGATGTTGCAGCCGAGTGTAGAGCTAGCAATGGCGCTTCGAATGGTAGTAGTTGATCGGCGTGAAGATGAAAGACGGAGGCTCGATAATTGGATGAAGGGGGGCGGCTATTGGGTTTCTCGCATGCGTGATAACCTGGAACGCGCAAGGAGGAAGAACAATGTGAACGGCCTGATGTGTAGGGTTTGAAATGTGCGGCCCAGATTGGTTGAGGGTAAAAATATAAAAGAAAATGAGATTTATTTATATATTATAATTCGTTCAATCTTTAAAATGATGTAACTTTGTCATACGAGGTTGAAAAATTACGAAACAAATTGCATTGGCTTCGTTTTGACGAGCACTACACAATGGAGCTGGTTTGGAGTCGTTTGGAGCTAGTGAAAATTTCGGGTAAAATTAAACGCACGTTTAATTTTATTCGTAACAAAACGCTACAACTATTATCGGAAACTCAAGGTGAGAACTTCTCACTCAATCGAATTGCGTTTCAATTTAAATTTTAAATAGTTAGATTTAAAATTGCTTGATTGTGTGATTGGATGATAATTATGATCTGTTGTATTGAAATAGACCCTTTACGCCGTATATTAAGCGGATGTTATTTATTAAAAACATATACCGCGATAATTCCAACTTGTATGGAATTGGTATTATATGTGTATTTGAAGTTGATTTTCTCGCATTATATAGCGGATGAGACCCTATTGCACCGCATAATAGCGGATAGTATTTTATAAATCCCATATACCGCGATATTCCGTCTTGAAGCGGAATTGGTATTGTGCAAACATCTTTGGATACAGGGAAACAGGTTGGAGGGATCCAACTGGATTCCTCAAATGATAGAATTGGTTTCAATGTTGTGTGTTGATTTATTTATTGATCTATTTATAATCTGCGTGATTATCTTTGTGATTGAAATCGTTAAAGGCTAAAATTTAGCCGAATATATTTTTGGTATCGTTAGATGCCGAAAATAAATAAAATTTGATTTTTGAAAATTTAAGTTGAGAATTCATAATAAAATTTAATTTTGGAATTGATTCATTTTAAATAAATAAACATTGAAATTTTTATGTTATAAAAATTATGATTTTTGTGAAATATAACCGAAATGTGATTTTTGGAATAAGTAGTGGGTTAATTTATAAAATGGTTTAAATTGGGATTTTTGAATTATTATAAATGATTTACATAAAAGATTTATAAAATTGATATTTATAAATTAAAATATTGAAATTATAAAAAAGAGTTTTTATAAGTGTTAAAATGAAGTATAAATGGATTTCATAAGTGGATGAAGTCTATAGATTTATAAATTGTGAATTATAAAATGAATAGACTTTGTAAAATAAAAGATTGTAAGTAATTAACGTACAAATTGGATTTTAGCGTTTAAATGAGATATAAATAGAATTTGTTAGTTAAGGGATTTTATAAGTTGAAGTTTATATAAAATATATAAATGTGAATTTATAAACATTGTTTTATAAATCCAAAATCGACTTATTTTGGTAAGTTTAATTATTATAGCTTATTAAAGGAAATATATCCACGATTTTGGGACAGTGGATAATCCTTTAAATAACATATGTAGAAATTGAATTTGGTTAATGAAGTATATTCACGATTTTGGACGGTGAATAATATATTAAAGAAATATTTCAGGAAAGTGATATTTTAAATAGAATTTTAAACAATTTCAAGATGTTTTAAAATGTATTAAGTATCGAAACCATAGATTTCAACATTCATTGTTGAAGTAGACGTTTTCGAGAAATAAAAGGAAATGGTGGGCTATAACACTGTTGTTATAGTAAATGTTTTCCGAAAGGAAATGTTTTATATAGTATTGGATTTATATATCTATTTTAAGTTCGAATCCCTATACTAGTGGGTTTGGGTTGTCGTAACGATGTTTTACGCAACATTCGTTTTGACTCAAATAAATGTGTTTAAGAGAATGTTTTCCTTAAAGAATAAATTATATACTTAATTGTAATTTAAGTATATTGAATATTTTCCAAGTGTTGAAAATAAACAGATTTGTGAATTACTTATTATTAAATAAGTATGGAAATGTTTTTCCAATATGAAATGATTGTTTTGAAATTTTATCTTTTAAAGATAAATTGAAAATGAATATTAGAAATCGATTTGGAAATCGTATATTCATAGATATTTTGGAAAGGTAAATTCACTATGGAATTTATAAAAGAAAGGAAAATTTGTTTAAAAATAAACATTGATTTATTTTGAAGTGTGGAAATAAATTTACGGATTTGGAACATAAATTTAATAAATCGATAAGGATTTATTTGATTGGTTTAAATGAACCATTTTGAAATGAAAGTTGTAAGGGTGTAAATTGATTTGAAATTGGTTTTCAAATGGTTGAAGTGTGGAAAATATATCTTGTAAAGATATTTTTGAAAATAAATAATTTGGGAAGATTATTTGAAATCGGGTGATGTGTGAATATTGATTGATAGTTAAATAACCGACCATCAATATTGACCCTTAAGTGGCTATTTGTTGTGAATTGGTTGAAATTGAATGCTACACTTATTTTTAAATTATTGCGCCCGTTATTCGGATTACCCATTCCGAATAGTGATACGACGTAATGGATAGCATTGAAGACCGGTGGTGAAGACCGGGTATTTGTGAAAACGATAGGATGACCTATCGATTGTCTCTGCACCATTAGTTATGGTATGGAGATTTCCTTTGTGATGGGAAATTCGATCGGGATGATGAATACCCGGATTGCAAGGGCTTCTTTTGAAGTGCCTTCGGTTCTGTTCGAACCCGGAACAGACTTGTATGGTTACGTGTCTGACATTACATTTTGAGATATAAAGCAGATTTCTTTCAAATACATTTCCGTTGGTGGCAGAGGATTTATTCTCTTAGCTTAACACCCTTGGAGGTTATGTAGTTGAAGGTTATCAGCGATACATTCCCAATTTGGTAATGTGGCATGTTGAGTGTTGTTGTGTGATGATTATTTATTGATCATTTGTTGATCAAAGCGTGGCTTTGTGAAAAAGCGTAGCTTTGTGGACGAGACTTCGTCAGACCTCACACCCCGGAAATGGTCAAAACAGGAATATGCGGCAAGGTTATGAGGGTCGTGCCCTTTAGGGCATGTCATTCCCTTCGAGAAAAGGGTGGCGTCAGGTATGGAGCCCTGATGCTTAACCTATGTGGTTGTTCCAATCTCATTTTTCTGTGTGGTTGTTGCTTGGTGATAGAGGGCCCTCGGATAAAGGTCCCAAAGGACCCGGGGTGGCATATTCGTGTAGTAGTTACCTAGTTACAAAGGTAATCCGGCCTTGTGTTGGCAGAGAGCTGGTTAAGTTCTCGAAACGTCCCGCCAGAGGAGATCCCATGTGGCAGTAGGAAGTTCCTTAGCCTGACCATTCGTTGGAAAAATCCAAAGAAACAATAAGAGCCTTGTACGGTTTTAGTTGTAGAACCTGCCATTTAATATGGTAGCTATAGCAGACATAATATAATGGTACATATGCTGGCCAAGATTTATATTCTACTTTCAAAATGTTTTCCTACACTTTGCACTTATAATAATAATATCAAAAATGATTTGTTTTGCGTAGTAAGCATCTTTGACTATCATAAGGAGAAATCTCCTCCAATTCTGCGTTTGCATTGTGTGTGCGGGGAGGCCTTATGGTAGTTTCATTTTCCAAAAGCATTGCGTATTGACTTTAAAATTCTTTTGTTGTTGTTGTTTTAAAAGATAAATGTTTTAAGTTCTCACACCAGTCTCATGACTGACCTTGAGTTTATTGTTCTCTTTCTAAACTCTAGGTGTCCATAATTTTCCACACAGACAGTCTAGAGTCAGGTTATCAGGTCATTCTGGATTCAGAAGTGCTTTGGAACTCAAGTGGAGAGCTGGATGGCGAGACGTATTACTTGTATATGATATTATCTTTCCGCTGTGTATTTCACTTGTAAGGACGAATTCATATGATTGTCCAGTTGTATTGTATATCGTTGTTGTACACTCTGATGTGATGTAATAACTGAGATAGTTCTTTGTTTTAAAGATTATTCATTTATCTATTATATGTTGTTCCGCTGCGATATGTGAGATTCTGATATTGTTTCTATTCTGTTTTCTTGCTTCTTCTATCTTTTTCTTCTACCTCTTCTTTTTAACCCTAACAATTCGGTTTTCCGGCATTCGATTACGCGGCATTTGATACAGTGAACGTATTAGTGTCGATTTTCGAGCGTCGAAAAGTCGCGTCGTTACATTTGGTATCAGAGCATATGATTAAGTGACAACCTTGGGCTCTGTTGGATGTTACTCATTAGAGATAGAGTCAGTAGTACTCTAGAATGAGTTTGTGTGTAATAATAGATATGAGTGCGTATTTGTTAGTGAATATGAAATTGTTTTATATTGTGATGATTGGTTTGTTGAGTGGTATATGGATTCTGGTCAATACGAGTAATTAACGTTATTGATAGGAATCTCTAAACACTTGCACAGAACAAATTGACACGATATCGTTTTAAAATAGGGTAAATGAAATAATTTTACCGTGATTATATTTTATATATAAAGGAATAATTTTTCATAAATTTTTAAAGTGTATATATATGATTGTTTGGTTGTTGACAATGTTAGATATATATATATAAGTTAATTAAAAGAAAAAATTATATAAGCGAATGAATTATAAGTGTGGAATTATAATTAAATATGATTTATAAATGAAGGAAAAATTTTGAGAAAATATTAAGCACTGAATTCACTACTGTTACTGGGAAATAATAAGGGTGATGACTGCAGCATCATCGGTATCATTTTCGAGTCTCTGTGTGATAGATTTGTTACCATAGTAAATTGAAATTGAAGTTTTGTTTTGATAAACAAATTTGAAATTAAAATCCAAGTTGAAATAAATTTGAGTTGTCATTAAAGACATGTGATTTGAAATTTAACTAAAGGAAAGTTAAATAAATTGATTTGGATTAGATAAGCTATTGAAATTGATGAATATAAGTGAAATAAGTTTTGAACTTATAATATGAGTTAATAAATTTAGCTTTGGTAAAAGTTAAATAGAATTTACTTCAGAATTGAAATCTGAATTGGATTTATAAGTGGAATTTTAAGTTAAGTTAAACAAATAATGTTTGAAATGGAATATAACTTAAGTGAAGTTGGAAAAAAATTGATTTTGGTATCGAAGTAAAATAATAAAGAGAAATGATGAATATGAACTTGAGTTATATAAAGCAGATTCAACTTTATTTGTAAAATAAATTAGTAATTGAACTAATGAATTGAATATTAATCAATCGAATGTAATTAATTAATATAGAATAATGGATATAAGTGTAAATTCATTTAAGGATAATTGAATGTTGAATGTAAAGTGAATAAATTCGATTGTGTTGGTTATACATTGGTTGTTAGATTATTGTTAATTGATTGAATAGAAATTCATGTGCTATTGAATGAATTAAATTGAAAGCTAAAGCAATTGAATTCAAATTGGAAGTTAAGTAAATTTAAATTGAATGGAAATTGATTTGAATTGAAAGTGAACTTGAATGTAAATTAGTGAATGTAAACTAATTGAAAATGAATAATTGGATGTCGTTGTATATGAATTGGTTGTAAACAATTACAAGTAATGTTGAAATCATATAAGTTGTTTATAAAACTTGTTTAGTATGCATTTCTATTAATATGCATGTATTGTTGTTGTTTAAAAGAGTAAAATGTTAATAACTTCTTATATATGTCGCTTACGCATTTATATTGAGTAAGTACAGGTACCGGGGCTACCGTTAGCGGGATTTGGTTGCGCAAAACGCTAAATAAATAACTGCTTTGCTTAAAAATATTAAAAAGGTACGCCTACGCAATAATAATAGGAAATATGAACTGTTTTTCTGTTTTTCCGACCGGGTGGGTCGATGTATATATATTTATATCTATTGTGATATTGTAAAAGCTCCTCCGTACAAAGGAGGTCATGGCGAAATTTTTTGAAAATTTAAGGCGTTAGAAAATTTTCGGGAAATTTTGGAAAAAATTCTGAAAACTAAAAGTTTGATTTTTTAGTTATAAAAGTTAAACGATATTGTTGATTTTGAAAAGATAACTATATATGGATTTGAAAACTTAGTAAATATTTTGTAAGAAGTTTAACTATTGAATTTTTGGTAAAAGTTGAACACCTAAGAGATGTGTAAAACAAATTTTAACGGTTTGTTTTGAAAAGTCAATGATTTCTGTAACTTTTTCTTACTTGGTAATTTCGAGGACGAAATTCTTTTAAGGGGGAAGTTTGTAACGATCCAGGATTTCTGTCATTTGAAATTCATATATTTAATTGATTTTTTATATTAACAAGTAAAATTTATAAGTCGAATAAATTTTATTTCGAATATCTGGATTTAGTTGGATAATTAAATCGATAATTTAATATTTGAAATTCCAGAAATAATTGGAAATTAGGTTTAATATGATTAAAATTTGATTTGTAAAATTTGATTTAATCATATTGAAGTTATAACGATGTTATAGAACTTTTAAAATTGAATTAAAAGTTAATTTGTGAAAATTGAATAATTTAATATTTAATTGACTAGTGAAAATAGTTATGTTTCAAACAGTCTCGGATTTCGACGAAACCAGTTTCATCGGATCCATAATGTTATATTATTGCAAGATTTCAAATTTCGTGTCAATCGGATTTACGGTTTCTCCGGGGCAAGCCAAAACGCATAGAATTAGTTTAAATCGATTTAATTTAAATTTGATCGTTTATTTCCGTAACTCGCACAGATGATCGAATTAGCTTTCAAAAAATATTCCATTGTGTCCGGAACACGGGGTAAACCCTAGAAACACCGGTCACCGCGGGAGATTTGGAGTTCGAAAAATTTCGGATGAATAGTGTTTTGAGAATTTTCTATATAAGGCCCTCTATTTTCACTTTTGCAAACCAAACCCTCATTCTTTCTTCAGCCGGCCCTAATTTTCAATGGCCATGGAAGCTCGAAACTTTCTTCCTTAATCTCTCCCAATCTACAAACAATTAGCAACTACTTTCAACTAACAAATCGTAGAGCTTCGCGATGCCTTTCAATCCATACGGAGATGATCGTCAATGGTGCATCGTAGAGGCCAGATCATGGCCAGGAATGTGGCGTGTTCACGCATGCTTTATGAGGCAGAATGGAGGCCGAGATCCAAGATGTTGCAGCCAAGTGTAGAGCTAGCAATGGTGCTACGAATGGTAGTAGTTGATCGGCGTGAAGATGAAAGACGGAGGCTCGATAATTGGATGAAGGGGGCGGCTATTGGGTTTATCGCGTGCGTGATAACCTGGAACGCACATGGAGGAAGAACAAGGTGAACGGCCTGATGTGTAGGGTTTGAAATGTGCGGCCCAGATTGGTTGAGGGTAAAAATATAAAAGAAAATGTGATTTATTTATATATTATAATTCGTTCAATCTTTAAAATGATGTAACTTTGTCATACGAGGTTGAAAAATTACGAAACAAATTGCGTTGGCTTCGTTTTGACGAGCACTACACAATGGAGCTTGTTTGGAGTCATTTGGAGCTAGTGAAAATTTCGAGTAAAATTAAACGCACGTTTAATTTATTCGAAACAAAACGCTACAACTATTATCGGAAACTCAAGGTGAGAACTTCTCACTCAATCGAATTGCGTTTCGATTTAAATTTTAAATAGTTAGATTTAAAATTGCTTGATTGTGTGATTGGATGATAATTATGATCTGTTGTATTGAAATAGACCCTATACGCCGTATATTAAGCGGATGTTATTTATTAAAAACATATACCGCGATAATTCCAACTTGTATGGAATTGGAATTATATATGTATTTGGAGTTGATTTTCCAGCATTATATAGTGGACGAGATGCTATTGCGCCGCATTATAGCGGATAGTATTTTATAAATCTCATATACCGCGATATTCCGTCTTGAAGCGGAATTGGTATTGTGCTAACATCTTTGGATGCAGGGAAACAGGTTGTAGGGATCCAACTGGATTCCTCAAATGATTGAATTGGTTTCAATGTTGTGTGTTGATCTATTTATTGATCTATTTATAATCTGCGTGATTATCTTTGCGATTGAAATCGTTAAAGGCTATAATTTAGCCGAATATATTTTTGGTATCGTTAGATGCCGAAAACAAATAAAAATAGATTTTTGAAAATTTAAGTTGAGAATTCATAATAAAATTTAATTTTGGAATTGATTCATTTTAAGTAAATAAATGTTGAAATTTTATGTTATAAAAATTATGATTTTTGTGAAATATAACCGAAACGTGACTTTTGGAATAAGTAGTGGGTTAATTTATAAAATGGTTTAAATTGGGATTTTTGAATTATTATAATGATTTACATAAAAGATTTATAAAATTGATATTTATAAATTAAAATATTGGAATTATAAAAACGAGTTTTTATAAGTGTTAAAATGAAGTATAAATGGATTTCATAAGTGGATGAAATCTATAGATTTATAAATTGTGAATTATAAAATGAATAGACTTTGTAAAATAAAAGATTGTAAGTAATTAACGTATAAATTGGATTTTGGCGTTTAAATGAGATATAAATAGAATTTGTTAATTAAGGGATTTTATAAGTTGAAGTTTATATAAAATATATAAATGTGAATTTATAAACGTTGTTTTATAAATCCGAAATCGACTTATGTTGATAAGTTTAATTATTATAGCTTATTAAAGGAAATATATCCATGATTTTGGGACAGTGGATAATCCTTTAAATAAAATATGTAGAAATTGAATTTGGTTAATGAAGTATATTCACGATTTTGGACGGTGAATAATATATTAAGGAAATATTTTGGGAAAGTGATATTTTAAATAGAATTTTAAACAATTGGAAGATGTTTTAAAATGTATTAAGTATCGAAACCGTAGATTTCAACATTCATTGTTGAAATAGACGTTTTCGAGAAATAGAAGGAAATGGTGGACTATAACACTGTTGTTATAGTAAATGATTTCCGAAAGGAAATGTTTTATATAGTATTGGGATTTATATATCTATTTTAAGTTTGAATCCCTTGGGTTGTCGTAATGATGTTTTACGCAACATTCGTTTTGACTCAAATAAATGTGTTTAAGAGAATGTTTTCCTTAAAGAATAAATTATATACTTAATTATAATTTAAGTATATTGAATATTTTCCAAGTGTTGAAAATAAACAAATTTGTGAATTACTTATTATTAAATAAGTATGGAAATGTTTTTCCAATATGAAGTGAATGTTTTGAAATTTTATCTTTTAAAGATAAATTGAAAATGAATATTAGAAATCGATTTGGAAATCGTATATTCATAGATATTTTGGAAAGGTAAATTCACTATGGAATTTATAAAAGAAAGGGAAATTTGTTTAAAAATAAACATTGATTTATTTTGAAGTGTGGAAATAAATTTACGGATTTGGAACGTAAATTTAATAAATCGGTAAGGGTTTATTTGATTGGATTAAATGAACCATTTTGAAATGAAAGTTGTAAGGGTGTAAATTGATTTGAAATTGGTTTTCAAATGGTTGAAGTGTGGAAATTATATCTTGTAAAGATATTTTTGAAAATAAATAATTTAGGAAGATTATTTGAAATCGGGTGATGTGTGAATATTGATTGATAGTTAAATAACCGACTATCAATATTGACCCTTAAGTGGCTATTTGTTGTGAATTGGTTGAAATTGAATGCCGCACTTATTTTTAAATTATTGCGCTCGTTATTCGGATTACCCATTCCGAATAGTGATACGACGTAATGGATAGCATTGAAGACTGGTGGTGAAGACCGGGTATTTGTGTAAACGATAGGATGACCTATCGATTGTCTCTGCACCGTTAGCTACGGTATGGGGATTTCCTTTGTGATGGGAAATTCGATCGGGATGATGAATACCCGGATTGCAAGGGCTTCTTTTGAAGTGCCTTCAGTTCTGTTCGAACCCGGAACAGACTTGTATGGTTACGTGTCTGACATTACATTTTGAGATATAAAGCAGATTTCTTTCAAATACATTTCCGTTGGTGGTGGAGGATTTATTCTTTTAGCTTAACACCCTTAGAGGTTATGTAGTTGAAGGTTATCAGCGATACATTCCCAATTTGGTAATGTGGCATGCTGAGCGTTGTTGTGTGATGATTATTTATTGATCATTTGTTGATCAAAGCGTGGCTTTGTGAAAAAGTGTAGCTTTGTAGGCGAGACTTCGTCAGACCTCACACCCCGGAAATGGTCAAAACAGGAATATGCGGCAAGGTTATGAGGGTCGCGCCCTTTAGGGTATGTCATTCCCTTCGGGAAAAGGGTGGTGTCAGGTATGGAGCCATGATGCTTAACATATGTGGTTGCTCCAATCTCATTTTTCTGTGTGGTTGTTGCTTGGTGATAGAGGGCCCTCGGATAAAGGTCCCAAAGAACCGGGGGGTGGCGTATTCGTGTAGTAGTTACCTAGTTACAAAGGTAACCCGGCCTCGTGTTGGCAGAGAGCTGGTTAAGTTCTCGGGACGTCCCGCCGGAGGCGATCCCATTTGGCAGTAGGAAGTTCCTTAGCCTGGCCATTTGCTGCAAAAACCCAAAGAAAACGGTTTTAGTTGTAGAACATGCCATTTAATATGGTAGCTATAGCAGACATAATATAATGGTACCTATGCCGGCTAAGATTTATATTCTACTTTCGAAATGTTTTCCTACACTTTGCACTTATAATAATAATATCAAAAATGATTTGTTTTGCGTAGTAAGCATCTTTGACTATCATAAGAAGAAATCTCCTCCAATTCTGCGTTTGCATTGTGTGTGTGCGGAGAGGCCTTATGGTAGTTTCATTTTCCAAAAGCATTGCGAATTGACTTTAAAATTCTTTTGTTGTTGTTGTTTTAAAAGATAAATAACTGTTTTAAGTTCTCACACCAGTCTCATGACTGACCTAGAGTTTATTGTTCTCTCCGTAAACTCTAGGTGCCCATAATTTTCCACACGGGCAGTCTAGAGTCTGGTTATCAGGTCATTCTGGATTCAGAAGTGATTTGGAGCTCAAGTGGAGAGCTGGATGGCGAGACGTATTACTTATATATGATATTATCTTTCCGTTGTGTATTTCACTTGTAAGGACGAATTCATATAATTGTCCAGTTGTATTGTATATCGTTGTTGTACACTCTGATATGATGTGATGTAATAACTGAGATAGTTCTTTGTTTTAAAGATTATTCATTTATCTATTATATGTTGGTCCACTGCGATATGTGAGATTCTGATATTGTTTTTGTTCTGTTTTCTTACTTCTTCTATCTTTTTCTTCTACCTCTTCTTTTTAACCCTAACAATTCGGTTTTCCGGCATTCGATTACGCGGCATTTGATACAGTGGACATATTAATGTCGATTTTCGAGCGTCGAAAAGTCGCGTCGTTACATTAACAATCAATTTGGTATAAACATTCATATGTCATTAGGGGTAAAATATGATTTATAACATAATCAAAATATAAATTCAAAAGCAATGAGAATTTCTCACCATAAACCAAAGCGATTCACTTCCTACCAACATTCTAATCAACCAACACTTCATTAATTAATTCCTACTTCATTAAACACTAGCAAACAACGCCCTCTCCCATCCAATAGCTCGGCCGAGGCTTGAGATGGAGGTTGGCCGAAAATATAGAGAAGAAGCGGTAGAGCTTTGAACTTGAATTCCCAAGATTTAAATCCGAAAAATTGGTTATCTTCTCTCTTGTTTTTTACTCTCTTACTCGCAAAATTTGAAAAACTTATTAACTGAAAAGTTATTGAAAATTCTTTTCTATTGAATTTTAAGAAAAGAATCATTTGAATCCAAGTTTTTTGACGGAGATATGACAGAATGAAGAATAGGTGTCGGATTGACAAAAATGAAGCCCGAAAATGCACTTCAAATAATTGAGTTTCAGGTATATCAAACCTCAAAACTGGAAAAAGTGATCAACATAAATGTTGTAGCCACTGAAATTTTATATGGTTGCAAAATAATTTCTTAAATAGGATTGGTTATGATCAAGTTATGATTAAAACAAAATGTCCTATTCTCTGGATTAAAAACTAGGCTAGAAAATACACTTGAAAGAAGTGGAATTTTGACCTATTTATGCTAAGAACTGGACAAAGTGGTCAACAAGAAAGTTATAGACACTGGAAAAATACATGATTTGAAGAAAAAAATTTGCAATTTGGTTCAGTTTTGAATAATTTATAGCCGAGGGAAAAGAGATAAAATATGGAGAAAATATAAGTTTGATTTGAAGAGAATAAAGATTGAATTCTTTTGAATATTTTATAAATATTTTGACATTATTTCTTTTTAATTTTTTTCTAGGGCTTGGAAGCCATTATAGAGAAGAGAAAAAAGATAAGGAAGCTTGAGAAAAGAAGAAGAAAAAATGTGAATGGAAATGAGAGAAGGAGGTGGATATTTATAGAAAAGAAGTGGTAAATTTACCAAAATAACCTCTTACCAAATTACCAAAATAACCTTACTCAACCTAAAGTAATCTCCACTTTTTCAATACTTAACATCATCTTTCACATCCTTACTTTATGTCCTAGTAACTTAAAGATTAAGTAAAGAATATCATAATTATGTTGGCTTTGATTTGATATTGATTTGATGTTTACTTTTGAATTTTCTTACTTACTTTTGTTAATTCTTACTTACTTTTCTTAATGACTTCTAGAAGTTTTCTAATCTTATTTAGTAAAAGTAAACATGTTTAGTGAATTAATTAATACTTACACTATTTGAATATATGTTCTTATATAAAAATAAATGTGCGACGACGTTGCGACAACTTTTAATCGACAAAACGTCGTTTTTCGACAAAATGTTTTACGGTCACATTTTAACATTTTAGTTAAAATATTTATTTATGTAAACCAAATTTAGAAATAAATTTGTATAATGCTATTTAGAAATATTAACACTCATAAATCAATTAAAATAATTTATTTAATCATTGAAACTTACTTTTCTAAAATCAGCATTTTGTCACTTTTGTTGATATAGGCAAATGTTACTATTTTTGTGTATACTTCTCTTTTCAAATCCTATCTAATTTTGTTTGAATCATATAACCTTTCTTATTTTACATTTAAAATCACTTTAAATATTATATTTTAAAGTGGTCAAATTCTGGGTCGTTACATCATCCTTCACAACAACCTACATCCTCCAGTCACGCTACTGAATATTATTAGGATTTTGAAATGCAAGAAGCTCGAGTTGAACCCATGCAAAACGAATCTCTTCATGATTTAGCACTTAAAAACCAAAAGCTAATCACAACAAAACCAAGGAGCTTTGAATAAAAAGATGAATAGATTGGAATCACTACATGAAAATTCTTTTTCAATTATAGTACATGATAGTGTGTTTATGCATGATGCTGTTGTAGGTCATTTTATTCAAGGAGAAAAGTTAATAAATGTTGTATCACGTTAACTTTTTCTGGAGTGGTACGTTCGTTCCCTCTCTGTAATCCTTAAAATCTTTTTTTCCTCGCTTCTATTATTCCCATATTATTCCACATTTCCCCTTAATATTTTCTTCCCCAAAAATCAAAGGGATAAACCCTAATATCCACTAATTGGAATCCAATATCTTTCAGTTCGCTCAAAAATTCTTCCCGATAAATCAAAATGAATAAACCCTAAGTATCGATCGATTTCAAATTGAAAATTCATTAATCTCTTCCATCTCCCGCTTGAGGTTCGTCGCTTGTCGGTTGTCATGCTCCAATCTTGTCATTTGACCTGCTGATTCGAACTACTGTCATTGGGAAACCAATAGTGCGGTCGTGAATCATTTAAAAATCCACCTTACCACTGGTCACCATTTTCTGTCACTCAGCACCACTACATTCCAGAAAATCTAACAAGATATCGTTCCATTATGGCCCACCCTCACATCTAAAACGCCTCGTAGAGTGGCCGCCAAACCCACTGATGACTGCATAACTGAGTGAAATCCACCTATACACGCCTCCTTCAGGTGTCTATGTTTCAAACCCTTACCTCTTAAGCATAATCAAGGATAATTTTTTAACTGCAACAATTTATCAATCAAATTAATTTAACTGAGATGATTTGTTAACTGGAATAATTTACTGAACAATATAAGCTAAATAATAATAATTTTTTATGTTTAATGGTATTGAACTAATTATTTTGGTTCGTTTTATTTATATAATATATTAACCATTGGTGACTAACTTAGGTTGCAATTTAATTAGCTGGGGTAAAAGATAATAAATTTATTGCCTATTTTAGATAAATTTATATCATGAAAATAGAGGGTTAAATTGTGAATTAGTGTGAAAAGGTATAAGTGGCATTTTTTTTTGAAAGTGTAAGGTGACCATATAGATAAGACTTACAAATTATAATAGTGAATTTAGTATCATCGGATCTTTAAGCTAAAGTAGTATATGAACAAAACCTTGGTGGATAACATTATTTTATGAAGGAGCATGGATTGCAATTATGTCATGCATGGTAGGCTAAAGGTTTATATGTAACTTAAATCGGTAAAGTTAAGTTATTTTTGCAATAAATGTTACCTTATTAGTCCTACTTAATAAGCTACCAAGTAAAAGAACCTTTTGGTAGAGAAAGCATAGATGACCTAATGGTATAAAACAGGTACAAAGTGAAAATAATTGAGATCAACCAAAACTACTCAATAAAATGAATTTTGACTGATGGTTGAACTAATTCTTAGAGTAATTAATACAGAAACTAAGAATAAAGATAACGGGACAAATTAGACTAACCAACGTTGAAGCCTAGTTGCCATAAATCCATAAATTATGTGGATATCTTAGAACTGTTTGTGTAGAAATATCCAATTTCATATAAGTTTTGATTTCTTTTTTTTCATAATTTAACACATTTGCTGCATATTATTCAATCTATTCTGGTTTGAGGATTATTGAGTTAAACCTTAGTTGGGTGGGTATACCTGGAGTGTGGCATCAGGTAGGAGGAAAATGAAAACTACAGATCTTATGTAACGACCCAGGATTTCTAATAATTTAAATTTGAATATTTAATTGAATTTAAATATTAATAAGTGAAAATTTTAAGTCGAATAATTTATTTTTCGAATATTGGATTTAATTGGATAATTAAATCGATAATTTAATAATTGAAATCACAGAAATAATTAAAATTTGGTTAAATATGATTGAAAATGATTTGTAAAATTTTATTTTATCATGTTGGAGTTAGAACGATATTATAGAACTTTTAAAATCGAATTAAAAGTTAACTTGTGAAAATTGAATATTTTAATATTTAATTATCGACTGTAAAATAGCCAATTTTCGAACAGTCTCAGAATTGGACGAGACTAGTTCCATTGGATCCGTAATAGTTTGTTATTATCGGATTTTAATTTTCGTAGCAATCGGAGTGTCGTTTGATCGTGGCAGCTCGAAACGCATCGAATTGTTTTTAATATTAATTTGGCGAGTTAAAATAGCCATTTTTCAAAAAGTCTCGGATTTCGACGAAACCAGTTTCATCGGATCCATAATGTGATATTATTGTAAGGTTTCAAATTTCGTGTCAATTGGATTTACCATTTGTCCGGGACAAGCCAAAACGCTTCGAAATCGATTTAAATCGGTTTAATTTAAATTGATCGTTTATAGCCATATCTCGCACAGATGATCGAATTAGCTTCCGAAACCTGTTCCATTGTGTCCGGAACGCGGGGTAAACCCTAGAAACACCAGTCACTGCGCGTAAATCGGAGTTCGGAAAAATCGAAATGAATAGTGTTCGTTCGGTTCCCTATAAATACCCCCATAATTCTAAAAAAGAAAAAAGAAATTGAAACCCTAGCCGCCTCTTATGCAATGAACGGCCAGAAACTCGTGCTCTTTCCCCTTTATTATCTCGCAATCCGCTCACCTTCACGTCTCGACCTCTAAAGCAATATTGTAGAGCTCGACACGAGCTTCAATCTGGACGGTGGAGATCGTTTTTAGTATAGAGAATCATTAGAAATTCGTGCTCGAATAGCGTACGGTTGGAGGCCGATATCATGGTGAAGGATGGACCGAGCTTAGCCGCATTTGGCTCGGGGGTGTTTGGCGATGTGAGCTTTGACGTGGCATCTCCTGATCGTGGACAAAGCGCTTGTAGAGGTCGCGAAAATTGAAGGCAAACGGCGGCTAATTGGGTTCGTTTTACTGATGAACGCGTGGGAGGGAAGAAGGCTTCAACGGCCTTGATTTGGTGATGGAAAAGAGCGGCCGAGATTGAAGGTTGATTTAAAATGAAATAAAAATGTAAATAAATTGTATATTTAAATTCGTATAACTTTAAAATGCCATAACTTGTTCATACGAGGTCGGAATTCGACGAAACTTTTCGCGTTGGAATCGTTTCGACGAGCTCTACACGATGCAACTGGATTGGAGTCGATAGAAGTTAGTGAAAATTTCGGATAAAATTAAACGCGCGTTTAATTTTATTCGAAATAAAACGCTGGAACAGAATTAAAATCAAGGTGAGAACTTCTCACTCAATCGAATCAGTTTCGATTTTTATTTTAAATAGTTAGATTTAAAATTCTTGAATGCATGTTTGAATGATGATTGTTATCTATTAATTGTTAAGATAGACATTATGCGCCGTTAGTAAGCGGATGTTATTTATTAAAAACATATACCGCGAATATTTCATAAACAGTGAAATTGGTATTATATATAATAGTAATATATATATATTGGCATATGTATATATTGCAGTTGTTGATTTCCCGCATTGTATAGCGGATGAGACCCTATTGCGCCGTCTATTAAGCGGATAATATTTAATAATCCCATATACCGCGATAATTCCGTACTGGAGCGGAATTGGTATTGTGCTAATGTTTTTGGATGCAGGGAAGCAGGTTGGAGGGATCCAACTGGATTCCTCAACTGTATTGATTTATTTACAGATATTTTGATATTTGTTGATTATCATATCAATATATGATATTTGGATGTCGTGATTGACTATTTGGTGCTGCTGCATCATTGGATCCATTTTTGAAGTTTTAAAATAATGATTTTGGTTTTTAAAGGAATTTTTAAAGTGATTTTTGAAAGTATACGTTTTATTAAAATTTTGAATTGATTTATTTTAAATAAATTAACGTTATAAGTTTAATGTTACAAAAGTTATGATTTTTGTAAAATATAACCAAATTAAGATTTTTGAATAAATAGTAATTAATTTATAAAATGGTTTAATTGGGAATTTTGAATTATTATAAACGATTTATATAAAAGATTTATAAAATTGATATTTATAAATTAAAAATACTTGAATTATAAAACAAGTTTTTATAAGTAATAAAGTGAAATAAAAATGGATTTCATAAGTAAATTGAGATTTATAAATTTATGAAATATGAATATATAAATTGGATAGATTTTGTAAAATATAAGATTTATAAGTGATCAACTTATGAATCGGATTTTGGCATTTAAAATGAGATATAAAAAGGATTTTTATAAATAGAAGTTTATAAAAATATAAATGGAGTTTATAAACGTTGTTTATAAATCCGAAATAAATTGAATTTGATAAGTTGGATATAGGAATATATGAAAGGAATTATATTCACGATTTTGGACAGTGAATATATTATTGAATGAAATGGATATGTTTTTGGGGAAGGAACATTATGAAATGAAGTTAATGATTTTAAAGACGTTTTAAAATGCATTAAGTATCGAATACATAGATTTCAACATTCATTGTTGAAATAGACGTTTTCGAGAAATAGAAGGAAATGGTGGACTATAACACTGTTGTTATAGTAAATGGTTTTCGAAAGGAAATGTTTTGTATAGTATTGGGATTTATATATCTATTTAAACTTTGAATCCCTATACTAGTGATTTTGGGTCGTCGTAACGATGTTTTACATAACATTCGTTTTGGCCCAAACAAATGTGTTTAAGAGAATGATTTCTTAAAGAAGGAAATATATACTTAATTTTCGATTTAAGTATATTGAATATTTTCTAAGTATTGAAAATAAATGGATTTGTGATGTACTTATTATTAAATAAGTATGGAAATATTTTTCCAATGTGAAATAAACGTTTTAGAATTTATCCTTATAAGATAAATTAAAAATGAATAATAGAAGTCGATTAGAAAATCGTATATCATAAATATTTTGGGATTATAAATTCACTAAGGAATTTATAAAAGAAAGGGGTAATTGTTTAAAAATAAACGTTGATTTATTTTTGAAGTGTGGGAATTGATTTACGGATTTGGAACGTAAATATAAAGTAAATCGATAAGGATTTATTTAATTGGTTTAAATGAACCATGTTGAAATGAAAGTATTTCCGAGTAAGGAAAATGATTGAAATTTGTTTTCAAAAGTTGATAAAGTATTGGAAAGTGATTTGAAAATTGGTTTTCAAATGTTTAAGTGTGGAAAATTTTATATCTAGTAAAGATATTTTGGAAAGTAAATAATTTGAGAAATTATTTGGAACTTGGTGATGTTGAGCACGCCTATTGATAGTTAAATAATCCGACTATCAATATTTACCTTTAAATAGGTATTTGTTGTGATTGTTTGAATTTGAATGCCACACTTATTTTTGAATAAGCGCTCACTATTCGGGTTAGCCGGGAAAGGACCTTGGGGTCGTATAACCCATTCCGAATATGTGATACGTCGAAATGGATTTGCATTCGATGACCGGTGTTGAAGACCGGATGTTGTGAAAACGGAAGGATTACCGTCGAGTTACTCTACATCGGCTGATCTCCGATATAGAGGTTTTATCACCCTTAGTGACGGGAAGTCCGGTCGTGATTAGTGATTATCCGGATTGCAAGGACTTCTTTGGAAGTGCCTTCGGTTCTGTTCGATCCCGGAATAGACTTGTATAGATTGTATGTCTAACATTACAAATTGAGATATAAAGCTGATTTCTTTCAAATATATTTCTGTTGGTGGCGGAGAATTTATTCTCTTAGCTTAACACCCTTCTCTGAGACGTACGAGCTCAGAGGTTATATAGTTGAAGGTTATTAATGATATACTCCCAATTTGGTAGTGTGGCATGCTGAGTGTTGCTGTGAAATGATCATTGTGTTGATCATTTGTGATAGGATCATTTATTTGATCATTTATCTTGGTGATCATTTGTTGACCTAAAGCACGGCTTTTGTATAAAGTGTGGCTTTGTGGACGAGACTTCGTCGGACCTCACACCCCGGAAATGGTCAAAACAGGAAGGATGCGGCAAGGTTATTAAGGGGTAGCGCCCCTTTAATGTATGTCATTCCTTCTGGATAGAGGTGGTATCATGGTATGGAGCCTAGATATTTAACCTATGTTGTTGCTACATATTTTGTGGTTGTTGGAAATCGAGGATCCTCGGATAGATCGGTTACGATCGGGGGATGACATATTCGTGTCAGTAGTTACCCAGTTAGGGGTAACCCGGCCTTGTGTTGGCAGAGATCCGGTTTGGTTCTCGGGGACGTCCTTCCAGAGGCGTTCTCATGTGGCAATGGGAAGTTCCTTGGCCTGACCATTTGTTGGAAATCCAAAGAAACAATACGAGACTTGTACAGTTTTAGTTGTAGAACCTGCCATGGAATGTGGCGGTAACCTGCTATTGAACATGGTAGCTATAGTAGGCATACGATAATGGTCGTATGTTGGCTAAGATTTATATTCTACTTTCGAAATTGTTTTATACACTATGCACTAGTAATAATATCAAATGTTCTTTTTAATGCGTATCAAGCATCTTTGACTATCATAAGGAGAAATCTCCTCCGATTCTGCGTTTGCATTGTGTGTGTGTGTGTGTGAGGGAGGCCTTATGGTAGTCTCATTTTTTAAAAGCATTGCGAATTGACTTTAAAAATATTCCTCTATTTTGATTTTAAAGATAAACTGTTTTGAGTTCTCACACCAGTCACATGACTGACTCGGAGTTTATTGTTTTCCTTCCTAAACTCTGGGTGCCCAACAATTTCCACACGGGCAGTCAAGAGTTAGGTTTATCAGGATATTCCGGAATTCAGGAGTTGCTGGAGGAAAGCTGGATGGCATGGCGTATTACTAGTACATTATATTTCTTTTCCGCTGCATGTTGTTGTTGTACACTCTGATGATGTAATGAAATGTAATGTAATAACTGATATAGTTCTTTGTTTAAAAATTATTCATTTATCTATTATATGTTGTTCCGCTGCGAATTGTGAGATTCTGATGTTGTTCTGTTATTTATTTCTATTCTGTTCTATCTTCTTCTACTTTTTCTTTTTCTAAAACCCTAACGGTACGTTTTTTCGGCTTTCGATTGCTCGGCAGTTGATACAGTGGACGTATTGATGTCGGTTTTCGGCAACGAAAAATCGCAAACGTTACATCTTAGCCTTTCCAAAAGTGACATAACTTTTCTAAGTCTATCTTTGAGCAACCTCATCTTGGATTTTTCTAAAAAGCTGTGTAGTTAAAGCGCTCGGCAGATTCGAAGCGGTGGAGGTGCAAAAAGTCATAGCGGGGATACAACGAGGATATAGCAGGATATTGCGGATGACTTTAAAATAGCATATAAAACTCATACTTAATGTTTTTACAAATATATAAATGGTAATTAAATGCAAATTATTATTCAATTTAATTATAATTAATAGATAAATAATTTTAAACAAAAAATATGTGCGAATATACTTTAAATAAATGTAAAACTATTATATAACATAATTGAATTTAGTAGAATATTAAAGTATTTTCATTTCTGAAAATATATTAAAAATTAAATCAAATAAATTAGTTTCATAATTTTTATGATGTATAAATGTAATTTTTTAATTCATTTTATTGAAGAAGATATAGCGGAAATAATAAAATATAGCGGGAATAATAGGATATAGCGGAAATAGCAGGGATTAAAGCGGAAAGGCTATATTTTGGGGCTATATGGAAAAATCGTAGCGGTAGAAATCCGCTATGAGATATAGCGGAGTTATAGCGGGGTAATAGCGGAACATTAACTACACAGCCAAAAAGGGACTTACCTTTTTTGATTTGGTTGCTTTGTCGGGGCTTTCCATGAGAATTAATTTCCATGATAATAATGTTCATAACAACTGTTACTTGTTTGTAAAACTTAGTTTGTATTTTCAAGTAATTTTTTTATAGAATATATCAATCCTTATTAGTTTACATTCACATATGAAAAGGAGAAACACACATTTAAGCAGCTAATACACACCACTATGGCACTTTCTAGTAGCATTTTTTTTGCTCTACTATATATTGATTTCTTGGAGTAAGTAATTGAGGTTGTGTTTTAAGTCTTGTAGGTAGGAATGGAACAGCAAGGTTGTCTCCAACAATAGTAGTATTGCACAGTCAATTCGATCATGTGGATCTAAAGTAATATAAATATAAAATATTAGTACTAATTAGCCCATTGTGCCATAATTTCCTTGAATACTTGTTTGAAATTTAATTGCTTTTTATGCACAGTTTATTTCATATGAAATTTGCAGTTAATGCTTTGCTCTTATTTTCTGTTTTGTTAGGTTTTATCGAAGGTACTGAGTACATGCTTTATTGTTTGGAAGTAAATGGTAGGTATAGACATATAGGTTGCACTCTGCACACATGCTGGACTCCTCTTGATGCATCCGCTTTTGCAAGTGAAACTTTCTTTGCTACGGACCTTTCTGAATCCCAATAGATTGAATGCTTCCAATTTAACGGAATGAATTCATTTAGAGAAAACCCATCGGCCTTTAAATTAGGTTGAGACTGAGCAAATCATCGCTTTTGTCAGTAGTTTTTGGTCACCTAGTTTGTATTGTTGGTTTATATTCATGAATTTTTATTAATATTTTGGTTATAATAAAGTGTTTATGGGATAAATTTATGCATTGATTATTAGTTGTAAATAGGTTATTACTATGCATGAGTACTATATAATTTATATAAATGTAAACTGTGGGTTTTTCATGTCAACCAATATAATAATTGGTGGTTCTTTGGAATCTTTATTTGATGATTTTATCTTCTTTGCTACCTTTGTCGTAGTAATTCCTTTTCCATTTTGGTTTTTCATTTATACAGCGCATAGATATGTACTATGGTCTGGAAGACTTGGTTGTGATGGTTCATATGTACGGGGATGAATTATCTTTTATTTTGAGCTATCAATTAGGAGTTTAGAACTACAATGATGCGTACTAATTTCTTATTCTTTATCATTTCTTCTTAGGTTGAAAGAAGAATCCCTTGGTTTCCAGTTGGTTTTTAAACTTCTTTCCTTTGTTTAGTTTTAAATTACAATCATGAAATTAATTTGCATGCATACATGGTAAATTTATATATCTTAATGGTATGAAATATTGTTAGAAGAAAATGAATGATTTCAATTTTTTTCCAAATATTGGCCAGGAAACATAAAATAATATACTACATTTTAGTCGATGAATTATTATAACAATACGAATCCCAGTCATGTAATTATTTCCTTACATTAGAACATGGTTATAAATACAAATGATGAGCGACTGAAATTTCTTGAGGGCGGAATAAGCTAATAACAAAGTATATTCACATTTCCTCCCATTTCTTATTCATACAATGTTCATAACATAGTAAGGTCTGGCTTGGAAAATAGTGGCAATACAAAAGGGTTAGCGTTATACTGGTAGAAATATAATTCTCCTGGTAGAAGCATTAGTTGCAAAACTACCTCCTGATAAGCACCATGCTTCGTATAGGCATGATTAGTCCATCATATGTACTGGAAAATTTGAAAGAAATAGCAAAAATCATGTGTCGCCTTTCTGTATATTTTTTAACTAACACCATATAAGTTCAAATGTCATAAGCATGTCAAGACATGCATATGTAAAAAAAGAAGTACAGTATCGTTATATGGAATACAAACATATGTTTAGAAAGTGCAGCAATCATATGCTCAAATTTTAGTTAGGTAAAGATAACAATCACTTAACCTTGTGCATATTAGTGCAGGGGAATTGAGCGCATATACATATGTTTCAGCATATTAGTCAACTATCCATCTCTTCTCCACTCTCCCTCAAGTTTCACTTCTCTCAAATTCACCTTTATCAGTTTTACCCTAGATTGGGTAAGTGATGTATGATTTTTGATTGATATTTATTCGTTACTGTGATTATTATTGTTGTTGTTATTGTTATTATTATTGTTATTGTTTTTATTGTTATTGTTACTATTGCTATTGCTATTGACATTTTTTTTCATCTTTCGGCATAATATGTTTTTGTACTTCTCCATGGTGTACTTGAATCATATCCCTTCAATTGTATATCTAGAGATTTTCAAACCTAGCATTTTGATACGTTTTTCTAATCCTCAAGTTTTAGTTTTATGCACTTACAAGGTGCTTAGTTAGGCTAATTAGGGTTAAAACCAATTTGTAAGCACGTTAGGTTTGGTAAGTATCAACTAAATTGGCTTATAAGTTACGCCTTTTAGAATTTTAGAGTGTAACTCTATTTTCTAAAGTTGTCCTTTTATGCATAAGAAAGAAGAGAGTTATGCCCATTTTACTTGTTTCTGATTTTTTGCGTAAATCCATACATAAGAAACTACCAAGATTTATAACACCTTTTTCCCTTCTTAACACCATATTATTCAAGTATGGTTGCATTCAAGCTTTAATGGGGTCGCAAGTGATTAATGAGGTTTTCTTTTGTGACTTAATCATGTGTTGTAATCGTCAACTAGAAATTTTGTATTTTTTGTTTCCCAATCATCCAAGCAAACCTGCTGCAAGTGTTAACGACAATTGCAATACATAATTGGGAGCCTTAATAGTCGTTTTAATGATTTTAAAGTGATGTAAGGCTGCCAGATTGAGAATTTTATGTGAAATTTATACCGTCGAATGTTTCTTGTCTTCAAGACATAGCCTCTATTTTTTCCGTGTGAATAAGTATATAATTTTTTTTGTAATTTACAGGCTTCTGGCTACTTTCAACTAACATTGTGGTTCTTTGCTCTCTCTTTTTAGGACATTAATATTGACATATTGGGTGATGAAGATGAAAGAACAAAGTTAATGATGTAGCTTTCTTGGCTCTCCTCAACTTAAAGGTAGAACACTGTTTGTGTACATCATACATGTTGTCTAGAAGCAAAGGGTTCTAAACAAGATTCAAAAGGTAAATCGTAGTGTCCAAACATTAAATCAAATCTAGATTTCAATTCTAAAATATAGATCTAATATATTATTATTTGAATAAATTATATATACTTGCATGCTATAATTATCGGGAAGTAAGATCAAATAGTCAAATGTGAAGCGAAAAGTGTACAATTCTTACTTCATTTCTAACCTAAACTCATTCATCCCATTATGTTATGTGAAATAGCTACACATTTTGCTAATATAGTATGCTAAACTGCATTTAGTGATACTACAGAGAAAATTTGTGGAAAGACTAAGTAACATTCAATATAGAGAAAGTAACAATCAATATCTAATGAATGGCATTTAGTGATACTATAGAGAAAAATTCCTATGTAATTACCATTAAATCGCTCTTCCTGCTTTATGTCATTTTTAATGATTTTTTTTCCATTGTTAAACAACAGTGGCTTCAGTATCTTTTACATTTATTTTTATTATCCGTTATTGTGTAGACGTAAAGTGGCTTTTTTAAGACGATTCAATGACTCATTAGTCCAAAGTGACATGAAACTATGGCCATTCAAAGTAATTGCAGGCCTAGGGGACAAACATAAGATTGTTGTTCAGTATAAAAGTGAAGAATGAGATGGTTGTCTACGGGATTTCTCTTGAGCATGTTGTTTCCCAAATGGATTGGAGTCGTTAAGTTAAACCTTGTTCAAGTTAGTAACTTCTTTCACAAACCGCACAAAGGAGTATATATTATTATATATGATATAAATCTGATCTTGTTTTGATCGTATAAATATATATTGAATTAGCTATGCGAGAAAGCACTAATTACGTAAATGAGGTGCTGTCGAAATTTTATGAAAAGTCCATAAAAATTAAGGAAATTTAATAGAAATTTAACTAAGTTGATTTTTTATAAAATTATTTAAGTTTGCAAAATTAATCGACTTTTACAAAAAATAAATATGTTAAGCACGTTTTATGAAAATCAACCACATTTGTAAAAATCAAACACATTTATAAAAACTAAGGTTTTATACAAATTAAACTAAGTTGAAAAAAAGTTTATAAATATGAACTAACTTTATTAAAATTTAACCAAGTTAACTAAGTTTATAAAAATTAGCAAAGTTAATAAACTTTTATGAAAATTGAATAATTTATAAAAATTATGTAAGTTTTATAAAACTTAAATAAATGTATAAAAATTAACTAAATTATCTAAAAATTCAACTACGTTAACCAAGTTTTACAAATATTATTTAATTTTCTAAATATTAATTTTATATAAAAATAAATAAATTTATAAAAATTAACTAAGATTAATATCAATGTAAATAATTTAACTAAATTTTATAAAAACTAATTAAACCTATAAAAATTAGCCTAATTAATAAAAATGGACTAATTTTTATAAAATTTAACTAATTTTTATAAAAGTTAAATAAGTTTGTAAAAGAATCAAGTTTATAAAAATAACTAAGTTGTAAAAAAAGTGGCTATGAGACACAAAATTAAACACAAAATCCAACACAAGTATGGGCCGTTAGATCTTTTTATCTTTACATTGGTGGTGGAAATCAGATAGTAATCTAATAGTTGAGATTTATTTGTCACGATTGTATCTATAATTTATGTCCTAGTAGAATTTTTCTTAGAAAAATTAATTAAGTTTAAAAAAATAACCATGCTTATAAAAATAACAAAGCTATTAAAATTAACCAAGTTTTATAAACATTTGACTAAATAAACTAAGTCTGCAAAATTTAACTAATTTTTACAAAAATTAACCGAACTCTATAAAATAAATGAGTTTATAAAAGTTAACTATGCTAATAGAAATTTAACTATGAATTAACTAAGTTTCTAAAGAATTCATAAAGTTTATACATATTTAGCTATGTTAACTAACTTTATAAAAATTTACTAGTTTTTATAATAATAAACTAAGTTTTATAAAAATTAAATAAGTTCATAAAAATTAATATTATTAGTAATAATAAAAATAATAATAGTAACTATAAGAAAATTGTATATAAATTATTAAAACAAATACTACATTGACTATGTTTACAGAATTAACTAATTTTTAGAAAAAGTAACTCAGCAAATTTTCATAAAATTACACACATTTGTAAAAAAACATATTTTTAATAATTAATCAAGTTTTACAATTTTTAACTTAGTTAACTAATATATCGGTAGTTTTACAAAAAATTACCGATTCATTATGACAGTTGATATCAATAATGTATCAGTGGTTTTACATGCAATAACCTTGTAAATTATAAATTATGCACTTATAAATATACTTGGCAACTTGGTCTTTTACATGCCAAGACCTCCAATCGTTAACAATTGAGTAGTTGAGAGGTCGTATCCATTTTTGTGCACCTAGCTAAACACTGTCAAATTCTGTAGATTAGAACTTGGTTACATTCAGATTCAATACAGTAAGGTACTAAAAGAGAAGATGGAATTAATATACTTACATGTATATAGATCACTCTAATGCTAGCAATAAAAGTAAGCAATACTCTAAATAAACATACATATATAACACAACCCAGAAATATCTTGCTTTCATATCACTCTAAGAACCATACTTTTAAAGCGCGGTCGGCTTTCTTTTGTCTTCTGAGGACCTGCACAAAAATGGTTTATGTAAGAACAAATTACTTTTTTGAACATTTGTTGTGGTTTGCATTTACTTGGCTTTGTAATTTCAGACTTAGCTATACAGAGGTGTGAAGTTTTGTGTAGTTTGAGTTTATTTGTAAATATAATTCATCATTCATAGTTTTATTTATGGTGAGTTAAAGAATGTATAACTAAAGAACTTTTACTTTATATGTGGATTGATATCTTTGGTGTAAAGAGTAGTAACATGCCGCAACCAGTTATGGATTCAATGCTACATTTGATGTCATAACTACATTTTGGTTTGTATGCTTATATGCATTACTATTTTTGGTCACTAGTTTCTACTTGTTCAACATTATGAAAAATTATGGACGTATTGTATATGTTTTGATATAAGGATATTGCAGACATATATTTAATATGTGACCTTACATGTTGATTGTAAGATGTTCGATTAATACAATATGTTGTTGATTATGGAATGTGTGATTAATATAATATGTTGATTATGAAATGTATGTGTTTATCATGACTTCCATGTATATAAATTGCGACTGTATGTAGAACTGGAAGCAATATAAGGTGAAATGCACAGACCCAAAACGACTGCGTTTTAAAAACGCTATAAAAAAATTCAACAACAATGGAAAAACGCTATTGAAGCTTTCAACAGCGTTTCATAAATGCTATAAAAAGGTTCTTTGCTAATGAAAAAATGCTCATAGCAACACAAAATGCCACCGTAAATAACACTCATTGCAAAGAAGAACACGGTTAAAAGTTATTATCGTAGGGTGTAACTGCTATTAAATATATTTGGCTGCAGAAATCGAACACTAAGAAAAATTATTTAGTTGGTCAACATAAATGCTATAAAATGTTTTGATAACACCTATAAAACCGGTAAAAACTTACTTTTTACAGCGTTTTTGTGTTGCTGTGGTATTTTTCAAACCTATAACGGCATGTTGTTATATAACGTATTCGAAAACGCTGTTAAAAGATTTTACAACATTTTTTAATGCTGGAAAAGGTCCAATTTGTTGTAGTGAATGTTCTTTCTCAATAAGAATGAAAAAAATGGAAAAGATTTTGGACAAAGTTGTTTCCACTTTGGAGAAGGTTATGCGAAAAGTACATGGCCGATCATCTTCTCGCTCATCATCCTCGCCTTTACCTACACCGCCACCTTGAGCACATACACCAGTTTATCACTCTCAAGCTTCTCCCGAAAGAACTTCACACGATAGAGGTGATGGAGGAAAGACTCCCATGCAAGAACAACACAAGGAAGAAGAAGACAGTGATGATATGTACGTATTCGATACTCCGCATTTTCAACATCAATCGTACATGGCGTTCCAAGGGCTCTCCATTCAAGAAGATGAGGAGTACAATGACCAAACATGTAACACCCTTAATTTTAGATAACATTATTCAGGAGATTTAATTAGATAAATTAAATAGAATAATGTAAAGATTATAGAGATAAGGGGATTGAGACTTGAAAATTAATTAGAGGTCGTGCTTAATTAAATATAAACTAAAAGAATGGGTTTATGTATATGGTTTTAATAATAGAATAAAGCTAAGGGAATTATAGTGAATAGCAATCCACCATATCCTTAACCCCTAAACCCTTACTCCTATTATCATTTCATACGTTCAGACTCTAAAAACATAAACAAAGAGGAGCAAGCTGGCCATTACATAGGGGAAGAAAACTCAAGCAAAGCTAAGGAATCAAGCTAGAAGAATTAATCAAGTTCAAAACTCAAGTCCTTATCCAAATCAAGGTGAATAATAATTTAAACCATCTCATTGTTGTTTTCAAAGAACAATTGTTCTCGAGTTTAAGAATTAAATCCTATATGATGATTTTAATGATGATATGCTTGGAATATATAATATGTTTGATTCAAATGAGATAGTCTGATAAATGTTTATTACGGTTTTAAGGCTAAAATCATTTATAATGGGATTTAAATGCCATGAGGATTACATATTTATGTAAAACATTATTTTGGAGATGGGTTTAAATTTTGGTAATTATCCAAGCTGTGGATGATTTATTATGAATTTTTCAAGGGAAGATTTATATAATGGTGTTTAAATATTTATTCTGGCTATTATATAAAGAATTTGGGTCTGAAATTTAGATATGCCAATTAACATATAAAAAGTAAATTTCTATGAATTTTGGGGATTTTTCCTAAAAGATTTACTATGGGAAATAAATTATTTAAGAAGGAGGACTTAAACGTCTAAATTGTTTTGTTAAAGGGAAGGGCTATATTAATAATTACTTCTAATTAATTTCTGAATAATTCAGGCAGTCTTCTATAAAAGATTTTGATAAAGTTTATGGCAATCAATCATATTTTTACAAATAGAAAGTTAGTTGAAAAATATTTACCTAAAAAGGCAACAAAACTGATTTTGTATAAGTTTTTGGTTTCGCCACTTCCAGTAGCTACCTTTCGACCCTATACTTCCTCCCCATACCAAGTCGAAACCAATACACAAGGTATCAATCTTTGGTACGTAGTGGATTGGAGAAAGGTAGGAGGTATGGATTCGAAACCATGCTTTTGAAGGGGCCGAAGCCTTCGTTTTGCTTTATAAAGAAATGTCGCTTGCCTTGTTATAAATGAATACTTTCGACAAGGTTGCTGCCTTTTCATTTTGAATAGGTAGCTTTCGAATGAGGTGCCTTGCTTTTAAATCAAATCTTTCAAAATGGTAGTTTGAACCCAATCGAAACCACCCTTCCATCTTTATATCTTTCGAAGGGATTGAAGTCATCAATGAGTTCGAAAGGTAGCCTTTGTTTTATGAAATACTAAGCCGCTTCCCAATGCTTTCGAAAGGGCCCCAGTGGCCAACTATACTAAAGGTTTCGAAGGCAATGGTGTCGAAAGGGGTTTCGACGCTATCCTTCTTATTGTTTTAACTTAAAGACTAGTTCTTTCGAAAGGATAGTACTGAAGCCATCTATTTTTTTCCAAACTCTTTTTAAAGGTTTCGAAAGAGGTACTTTCACTTGTATTCACTTAGACCCAAAAGGTATGTTTAAAAATTTAACCCAATGGTTTCGAAAGGGGTACTTTTACTTGTATTTACTTAGAACCAAAAGATAGGTTTGAAAATTTAACCCAATGGTTTCAAAAAGGATACTTTCGAAGGTTTCGAAAATGGTACTTTTAAAGGTTTCGAAAGGGGTACTTTCAAATGGTTTCGAAGCTATGCTTTTATAATTGGATAGTAATGCTTTAATACATTCGAAAGGTTTCAAAAGAGAGGTTTTAAAGTGTTTCGAAAGGCAGATGCCTAGTGTTTTGAAAAGAAGATTTAAATGCTTTCGAAGGAGGTTTTCCAATGGTTTTGAAAGTAAAGGCTTAAGTTTCGAAAGTCTTAGTTTTATAAACAAAGAACCCAATCTCAATTTTTAAGGTAAAACCCATTACATTAAAAAAGAGCTTTTAAATGCTTTTAAATTGGAGTTTTTGAAGAATCTAACATTGATATAATTATGGGTTAAAGGGATTAACCAAATTTCCGGGGGGAAATAATTTCAAAGATATTAAACCAAGGATGTTGGTATTATTATTGTATATGTTTCTTCTATAAATATATTCACTGTGTAATGGACCCATAATTGAATTTTGAGGAGTAAGGGCAGAATAACCAGGTAGGTTGACCCAGTAGTGAATATAAACTAAGTAACTCTTGAATGAATAGAGTTGCATCCAGGAGGTCAGGTAGACCAGAACATAGGATGCTCAAAGACTAATTAAGAAGTTATCAGTTGAGACGGGTTCATAGTGAACCCATAAAAACTATGTTTGAATAGTGTTATTGGTAGGGGACAACAGGCTTGCAATGAACCCATAAAAACTATATCTGGATTAAGTTATTGACAGGAGTCAATAGGTTCATAATCAACCCATAAAAACTATAACATAAGGGGAGTTATTGGAGATGCTAGTAGGTTCAGGGAGAACCCATGAAATAATTAAAATAAGTTATTGGCAGGGGCCAATAAGTTCTTAGTGATCCCATGAAAACTATGAGACTGGACAGATAGTCCATAAGTTAAAAATAGGTTGTTAGTGATCCCATGAAAGCTATGAAATAGGACTGGCAGTCCATAAACTATAAATTGGTTATTAGTCTGCCCATGAAAACTAATAGGTTAATAGTGATCCTATAAACTATAACTACGACAGGTAGTCAAATAAACGGGGATGGGAAATCTAGAATGTTTTACTTGTTTGCATATCTACATAATTTTATAAATTGCTATTTTTAACCATTGTGGATGCCGATGCATAGTATATGGTTATTATAAGTTTTGATAAGATATTAGTGAGGGTAAAACTTGTTCCGTTAAGCGGTGTGGTCCCATTAGGTATCTAAATGGTTCGAGATGGTAGGTTATTATTCATACCAGGCTTTATGTCTGACTTAAAGTTTATTATTTCCCTATAAACTCTTGGGTGCTCAAAATTAATTTGAGTAGGTTGAGGATACGGGATTTTCATGTTCTCTTTAGACGAATAAGCTTTCGGAGACAAAAAAAAGGCTAACTAGCTAAATAGGAGTTCTTTTTCTTTTTGATTCCGCTGTGTTTGATGTAAAGGAAAAGTTGTTTAATTGCCTAGATATATACTCTGATCATCCAAGAGGGCATCTTCATCTGTCGCTCTTGGCGTATGTTGTGATAATTATATTTTTTCGAATGTGGTTCTTGCATTACAAGAACAACAGTATATAGCGACAACAGGTGTCCAAAGGCCACCGATGGCAATTTTCGATGGCGAGCGATGACCCGTAATCTTCGTGTCATTTCTGTAATTAAAATACAATAGCCGTTACATGCCGTCGAAAACCATTGCAAACACAGCCATCGGCGGCCGTTGATGACCGTCGAAAATATGCGTGTTTACATGCCGGTTTTGTCGAGGCCTGCTTCATTTCCTCTTTCACCCAAATCAGTCAAAATCCCTAACTCCCCTACCACCTCCCCATGGTAGCCAGCCTCCCACGTCGTCCGGAGCATCTCCAACATCATCAATCATCACTTCCAAAAACTCTAGCCTCTCCATCCATCTCCGAATCGGGTTTTTCCTAAATCCTAATTGTTTTTTATTTGTTAAATTAGGGTTAAACTGTAATTCTAGTTATTTGTAATAGTTGATTGATAGTTTGTTTACATTAAATAATTAGTAATTTGATTAGTTTGTTTACATAAATCTTAAACCTTAATTAGTAATTTCCTAAACCTTAAACCCTAATTAATAATTTGATTAGTTTATCTACATTAACCAATTAGTGTATATATAGGTTGATTATTTAGTGTATGTGCGCATTTGAGCTAGAATTTGGTTAGTTAGGATTGATGTGAATGATTGTATTTATGTTTTGTAAAGTTTCGAAAACGAAAATTAAAATGTATTAATCATAGTTATACCCTTAATCGTTTATATAAAATCAAGTTTGGTACAATTGTGTGGCATGATATAAACTGGTGTATGCTATAGTTTAATATTTATTTAAATAAAATATAATACTATATACATAATTCATTAAATTCAAAGACATGAATAATATATATTTTCAAAATAGTAAAATCATATAATATGGTATATATTTAATAAAATGGTAAAATGCAAAAAAAAAAAAACTATTGTACAAATGCTAATATATGTTATATAATTAACTAATCGTGCATCATACTGATACATAATGTTACTATTGATTATCTATGAACAAAGTAGACGTGCATAATGAGTCATATTTTTTATAAATCCCTTAGAGAGTTTTTGGCCCCGTTTGACAAGTATTGTATATGATCGTTATATGAATATTCGTTTTTATTATAAAACGGACATGCATATTCATCTGACACAATATTTGTCGAATGTCCCTATATTGGACAAGTTACAAACACTATAAAGTAATTACATTTCGTAAATCATTTCATTTTAAACGGTTCATAAAATTTCGACAGCACTTCCTTTTTGTTCATTATGTGCACGCATTTGTGTATGATAAAGGGAACGCGGGGGAAGGCTATCGAAATTTTGTGAAATCATTTAAAATGAATTGATTAATGAAATGTAAGTGCTATTGTGTTTGTAATGGGAAGTAGGATGACCGATCATCAAAGAAAAAAAATATACTTGACCCACTCTTTCTTATTCTGCACAAAGGAACCGCCAGCCTATCCAACTTTCAGGCATCAAGATACGTTTAAGACGTGGATGATTATCATAAGAGATTCCCAACATATCATAAGATTCCCGTTCTTGAAAATCGGCACTTCTCCAAATCCAGAAAACAGACGGGATTCTAGGATTACTTCTTTGGGCAAATACTTTTATGCATACCTCTTCCGGCTTATCTATACCATACCGTATTTTCGTAAGATGATAGAGACGAAGAGAAAGGTCTATCTATTTTCTTTAGTTATTCAGTTAAACCAATGATTCGTTTGGGTCAACTCCAAACCAACATTCGGGAAGGGAAGCCAAACTACTTCTTGAACTAAACTACTTCTTCCTTTTCATTGATTGACTAATGCCCCTCGAAAGAGAATCTCGCTAGAAGCTAAAAAATTAATATTATATTCATTTCAAGGCACAAAACCAATTCAAGACGCAAGAAAGTGAAAAAAGGCGCAAAAGCAATTTCAATGTGCAAAATGGCGCACGAAGACGTAAAAAGGCGCAAATTCAATAACATTATAAATAAATACTTTTTAATTAAAAAATAAAATATAAATCCATAAAATTAAATGATTAATACTAATTTTAATTTCTATCGTAGGTTTTACAGTAGGAAAAATGGTAAATTATTTTACTGATCAGAGCTGTATGTATGAACGACAAAGCGAAATTGAAGGCTCAATAAGTGAACATTTTTATAATCGAGTGCATGTGTTTATTGAATTCGCTTTAAGTAATAATGGAAACGACGAAGAAATTCGTTGATCATGTAGTAGGTGCAAACTGTCGAAGTATTTGTACTGGATATGGTTAGAGTTCATTTGCGCCAATACAGTTTCGTACCGAATATTTGGTGTGGGATCGTCATGGAGAAATTGTAGCATCTAATCAAGAACGGTCAGAGGAGGAGGTTGGTGATGAAATTAGCACGACGAATCTCATGGAACATATGGTTGAATATGCAGTATGATCAGTATTCCCTACCATTGAAGTTGATAATGACGATGTTACCATGGAAGAGGAACCAAATGTTGAAGTGAAAAAAAGTATGATTTATTGGGTGCTGCTAAGAAACCCTTACGGAATGGCTATACAAGTGGCACTCAATTATCAGTAACTGTAGAGTACATTGCGATGAAATCAAAATACAACCTCACAGAACCCGGATCTACACATGTTATACAAGCTGCTAAACGACATATGCCACTCTATAGTTTAATGTGCGAAAATCATTTTGAAGTAAAAAAATTATGTCTACTTTCGGTTTGCCGTATCAAAAAATAGATACTTGTTTAAATGGTTGCATGTTGTTTTAGAAAGAAGACATCAATCTTAGGAATTGCAGAATATGTAACCAGGAAAGATACAAACCAAGAAAAAAGAAGGGAAAAGAAGTTCCATACAAGCATATGCATTACTTGTCTATAACTCCTATACTTCAAAGGTTATATGCATCATCTATAACAGCGCATCATATGAGGTGGCACAATGTGAGAACACGGGTAGAAGGTACGCACCCAGCTGATGGAGAAGCATGGAAGCATTTTGATAAGAAATATCCCGCTTTCGCAGCGGAGAGCCATAACGTAAGGCTTGTTTTATGTACTGGTGGATTTTCACCATTTTCTCAGTTTGGTTCTAAATATTCATCTTGCCCTATAATCGTTACACCTTACAATCTACCTCTGTGGATGTGTATGAAAACTCCATATATGTTTCTCATAATTTTCGTCCCTAGCCCAGATGATCCTACATAGGGAATCGATGTCTACTTACAACCGTTAATCGAATAGTTAAAAACATTATGGTACGAAGGAGTTGAAACATACGATGTATCAAAAAAAATTTGGATTCTTGCTTCTTTGTTGTGGATTATTAGAGATTTTCCTGCATATGCAATGCTTTTGAGTTGGAGTATGGACGGTCGTTTAGCATGTCGTTATCGTATGGAAGAAACAAGAGCATTTTCATTATCAAATTTGAAGAAAATTTCATGCTTTGATTTTCATCGTGCTTTCTCCATATTAATCATCCTTTTAAAAGAGATAAATAAACTTCACAGCTAATAGACATGAGAGTTTGCGACCACTAACAATTTGGTCAAGCGAAGATATATATGAAGTTGTAAAGGATTATCAAAGATACATGAAACTTGGACAATAAGTTGAAATTCAAGCTAAATCGACATTCATAATTGGTGCAAACAAAGTATATTTTGGAAGTTGCCTTATTGGAAAAAACTCCTAATCCGTCATAACATTGATGTGATTCATAACGAGAAAAATATATTTGATAATCTATTTAATACAGTTTGGAATGTTAAGGGCAAGACTAAGGACGATTTGAAATCAAGACGTGATATAGAAGAAATTTGTGAGCTTCATATCAAGCCAAATGACACTAAAAACCCAAAGCATACTATGAGTTAGACAACAACCAAGTTAAAGTACTGTTAAAATGGATGGAAGGATTACGATTTCCAGATGGGATTTCCTCTAATCTTTATAGATGTGTCGACTATAAGAATGGGAGACTAAGTGGGATGAAAAGCCATAATTATCATATAATGATGGAAAATTTGTTGCCCGTTGCTTTCAGGGAACTGTTGCCTGGAAAAGTTTCGAAGGTTGTAACAGAATTTAGTTTGTTTTATAAGGAGCTTTGTTCAACTACATTAAAAGTTGATCGTCTATGTAAACTTAAGGAAGAAATCCCTGCACTGCTCTGAAAATTGGAGAAAATATTTCCTACAGGTTTCTTTAATGTAATGAAGCATTTACCCGTTCATCTTCTATATGAAGTACGTTTTCGAGGTCCTATGCAATATGGATGTATGTATCCATTCAAGTGGTAAGGTATTAACATCGAGTATGGTACAAAATATTTTAATTAGATATATATAAGTTATTTTTGAATTGAAATATTTTCTATTAGGTACTTAAATCACTTAAAGAAAAAAGTGAGACAAAAAGCTCGAGTTAAAGATTCAATTTGCAAATCATATATCGAAGAAGAAGCTTCGTTCTTTTTTTCTATTATTTCAGTGATCATGTGAACTTATCATTTGAAAGTGCTATGCGTAATGATGAATCCATTGAACAACGTTGTTCTTCTGAGGCAATGTTATCTACTTTTAGACAACATGGTCAACCTGCTGGAAAATGTGTGAAAGTATAGTTAAACGATAGAGATCACCAAATAACACACGCATATATTCTTCTTAATTATACTGAAGTTGCACCATTTATTAGGTAATATTAAATTACAAGTCTGGATATATTTATTTAATTTAATACTATATGTGTACATTAATTATAATGCAATATTATTTATGCTTGTAGTGTTTATGAATCACAACATCCAAGCGGCGATATACAAAGATTTTGCTACTTGGTTTTTGAACTATGTTTATAAACTGATAAATTGTGTGGTCGATGAAGGATTAAAACATCTAGAAATGGGACCAGAAAGAAAAGTTAAGACATATCCAATATTCTTCATTAATGGATATAAATTCAACACTAAAGAATATGGTGCTGAAAAATTAACTAATGATACTAGTGTGTTCATTAAAGGCGGCGATGATCCAAATGATCATATAAATTAT
This sequence comes from Allium cepa, assembly GCA_030765085.1. Taxonomy (NCBI): domain Eukaryota; kingdom Viridiplantae; phylum Streptophyta; class Magnoliopsida; order Asparagales; family Amaryllidaceae; genus Allium; species Allium cepa. The sequence goes on from CM060939.1 coordinate 506,389,359, forward strand.
TTTTATGGCGTGTTAACCTAGGTTTTCCAATTGACATATTTCATCAGACCTGCGAAGGAAGTTTTTTGTTTAGATGTAATTGATTTAGCAATTTTCCAGGTTCTGGAGTTATCACGCATCCAAATTATAATCTTATATAAATAAAACATACCTCACGTTATCAAAAGTACAATCCTTTTGTACTAGCCAAACAAGCCCTACAAGTTTATTACACCCCTTATCCATCTCTAAAAAGAGATAAAGCAAATCGATCAGCGGTTTTTAAAACTAAGGCAAGATTTATGTTTGATGGAAAGAATATTCTTGACGAACAAGCCTATCAAGCAGATATCGAGGAAAATGCTGAAATAACAATAACGGACGATCACAAGGATTTTGAATCTCTAAATGATGAATCAAATGCATTAGTAGAAGCATTTGAAACTACAGATAAAAACGATAAAGAGTACGAAACCAAGTCCGAATCAGAAAACAATGAGAACTGATTACTAATATACAATTTAATATAAGGTAATTTATGCGATTACTCATGTTACATTTTTCTCATCAATTATGATATTTTCTCATAACTATTATGAATTATATTTTCTGACATAATAAATTAATATGTACGTGACAGGTATTATGTCTTTTTTTCAAAGGCGTAGCTCTTCCCACTCCGATTCCCCCTCTTATTCTCGATAGAGTTGATGACAGCGACCCTTCAGAGCCAGCAGCACGACCAGCAGTGTATTTACAGCCCAAAGCCGATGGATCGTAAGTACTAAAATTAGTTGCATAACATTAGAAATATTTTATGTGCGATGCGATATATATAACAGTTTAAAGCTATGTGTCAAATTTAACACAGGGGATTGAGCTAGAGTTATCAGGAGTGGTTCTTAGTATTTCCAAGCAGGCATATATGAGTAGAATGACTGGTTGTTAGCCCCAATGGAGTAAGATCCTTGACCCGATCAGAGAGAGCATCTGGCATGACTTTTTGGTCAGTTTAAATTTACATATTTGTAAATTACCATTTTACAATTTGTTGACTACTTAAAAATGCACAACTTATATTTAATTTTCTCAATGTGTAGGGTTCCGTATATTTGCAGGAACCAAACATTTCCCTTGTGCAGCACCACTGGAATTCTAAGATAGCGAAGAATTATCGGGACACGATGTCGGACCTTAAAAGAGCTGGGAAGAAACCAAACTGGATGGGTGCCGGTGTATGGGATGCTTGGGTTTCCTAGTGGAACAACAATGAGTTCAAGGTAATTAATCTATCATATATATCTCATTACTTTGTTTTATAGCTATTAAATATTTTTTTCAATTATTAAAATTTATAGGTGGAGTCATAGAGGAACTCTACGAATAGAAATAAGAACCCAGTAACACAACGTGGTGGTTCCAAGTCATTCCACCATGATCATGAGGATTTGGTAAATTTCTTAATTATGATTATAAACAGTTTTTACATTTATATAGTCTAAGTTATGAGTTATTAATAAACATTTAATATAAACAGTAACATGTATACATTATTTATTATAGGAAAGAGCGCGTCGACCTCTAGTCTCATACATGGAAGTATTTACTCATACCTATGCCATAAAGCAAACGGATGAAGCCAACAATGTTATATATACATAGGAAGATGAGGATAAGGCGATGGCTGCATATGTATGCATATTTTGAATTTTAAGTTATTAACGTTGATTAGTTTAAGTAATTAGCTTTGAAGAATTAGAATAATGTTGTGTTAATTTCAAGTGTAATTTTTTTGGCATTATAGGAAAAGTTTCAAGAGGCACGGGTACGGATGCTAGAGGGATCAAACCGTAATGAGTTGATCTGTAAGGAGGAAGATGCTATTTTTTACTCCATCATGGATCCTACACAGCGAAATTGGCGTTTTGGTTATTGAAACCAAGCGGTAATTTATAAAAATAAACTATCTTATAAAAGTTACATAATTGTTATAAAAGTCATCGAAAAGTTCTATAACGGTATTTTCTATTCGCAGGCTAGGGCATCTCAACAAGCGTACCAAAAAGAGCAGGACAAAGACGAGATAAAACAGTTAAGAGCCATGGTCGAGCAGCTATAGGAGCAGGACCGTCTTCATGCTATACAGATGGAGCAGTAGAATCAGCGCTTGGCAGTGTATGTGCAGCAACATGGTTCATTTCCTTCGTCGTTTGGGGCTTCCAGAGGCGAGGATGACTCTTGATAGGTACGCTTTTCTGTGTTTGTGCTTGGATGTTGTATATATATTGACTTGGAGTTAGTGAGGATGATTTGTTTTGGTATGTTTGATATATTTTAATGAGAGATTGGATGTGTTGTATTGATTTGCTACATTTTATGGAGTTGTTTGATGTTTGACGTTGATTGGCCAGTGTTATGTTGGATGTTGGAGGATGTTGGGTGGTTGATTTTGTATATATTGGAGTTTATGATCTTGACTTTGTATATATTGGAATTTATGATTTTGTATATATTTCAGATTATGGTTAATATGTAGCTGGTATAATATGTGATGTTGGTTGTTTTACATATGTGTGTGTGTGTGTGTGTGTGTGTATATATAAATTATTTATGTGGAATGGAGTTGAGAAGTATATTGATATATATATATATATATGTATGTATGTAGATGTGGTGGAAGTCGAATAGGAGTAGAAATAAAAAAATAAACCCAGATTTTCGACGGCTATCGATGGCTTACGAGTCACGGATTTCGACGGTTATCGATGGGTTACGAGTCATAGATTTTTGACGGCTACCGATGGGATATTAGTTACGAGTGGAACTAATGTACCTTATCTTTCGTCGAACGTCGTCGCTATTTCGTCATTATCAGTCGTCGAAAGATTGTCGTCGACTATGTCGAAAGGCGACGGAAGTCGCGGATGCTATTCCAATGGCTATACCGTCGTCTTCCAATGGCTTTGATGGCTATTTACCGTTGGAATAGTCCTATAGTCTTGTAGTGTCGTATTTGGGATTATGTAATGAATCTGAAATTATTATGAAATGGAATGAGAAATTTTTTTAAATGATTTTAAAATTTCTTTATATCCATGTGTTTCTGTTGTATCGGTGTATCTAACATTACCATATTTGATCGTCGAGGATTAATAACAATGGATGACTGCAACATCCACAGCCATTAGTTTTGGGCCTTCAAGTGGGGAATGTTACAAAACACAATGGTCAGGCACACATGAACAAGATCCTTCATCTTATTGGGAATACTATGAGAATTATGGAAGCTTATCTTACTTTTAAAACTAGTACAATTAGCATTTTTATCTTTTTACTATTTTTCCATTATTTATGCTTATGCTTGTCGGTTCAAATATTTAAAACTCCTGCTTCATTGGTCCTTTTTTCTATTTGAATTACCTTATTTATTTTTAAATATTCATGATGTTATATATAACATTCTCATATCTTATATCATTCCTTGCATTTTGGTAATGACAAAGGGGGAGGAATTTATACATATACATAAGGGGAGACAAATATAATAATTCTTCCATTTTCGATTGTATAGTTATCATTATCAAATAGGGGAGATTGTTAGAACCTCCAGTTTATGTTTCAATGACAATAACTATACAATCATATATACACACACACACACACACATTTTAAGATTACATGTATATACTACAAGAAGACGTCATTCTCGAAGATATTGAGACTCAAAGACAAACGACGATCTATCAACCATACTATAGTTAGTAAGGGTATTCTACAGTAAAAGAGTTTAATATAAAATATTGTTAAGACCTCCTCAAGTATATATGCATACACAATCAAACACGATTTCATATACAATGAAATTAATTTGAAAAACTGCTTTTACTACTCACAGACGTCTGAGGTAAAACCACAGACGTCTGAGGTAAAACCGCAGACGTCTGAGGTAAAACCATAGACGTCTGAGGAAATACCTGGGAAAATAAAATTATGAAGCCACGGACATCTGAGGGAAAACCACAAACGTCTATGACAATCCTCAGGTAATTATTGTTTGAAGTCACAAACGTCTGAGGTTTTACTACAGATGTTTGTCATTTGAAAAACTATAAATTTTTGAAAAGACACTTCTTTTGAACAAAAAGAAAATACCTTTCGTCGAAAGGTTATAGCCATTAAAATGAATAGAACTTATCTAATAGTAAAAACTCTTTGTCTGCATCCTTTTGAATCTATAAATACTACCTTGAATGAGATGTAAAGATTGCTAACTTGAATTAATTGAATCTTTTCTCTTTTGATTTCTTATCACTCTCTTGTGCATACATTGCATACATACTCTCAATCTATTATAACCAAAATATAATTTTGGTTAAACCACTTCCTACAACTCAAGGCATTCACATTCACATACTCAAAGGAGATCAAGGGAACATTTATACTATCAGTCAAAAATCATGTTATTTGGAACACAAAATTGTCAAAGATATACTTTTGTATTACCTTATTCCTCCGGACGAAGTGAGGGTCAGTTGGTTAAAGGAAATACCCAAGTGGGCTTCGGAACTGGACGTAGGATGGAAGGTTTGAACCAGTATAAGATATTTGGTGTGATCATTTTTATTATCTATCTTATATTCAATTATTATTCTTTAGTTATCATAGTTAGTAATACACGCATATATACATATAAGTTGCATTATTTATAAAGATCCTATAGACTTTCAATATCTGCCAGAAGCTTGGGTATCTATAGGAGTGAAGAGGTAGGGAGGTCACTCCAGTAAATCATGCAGTTTTCTTATATAACTTGTTCGGTTCTGTTATTTCCATATATAGAAGACACAGATCATGAATTTACATATATAATCAGATTTCATTCCATAAATAACTTGTTTGGTTTGGCTGAAATGGCTCTGTTCGAGGGTAGTTGGTTCGATAGGTGGATGTAGACATTTTTCTGGCCAAGTTCCTTGATATAATTCATTGGTTCGGTCTTTCTTCCCTTTTCCTTATTTGGCCTTGAATTCATACCAAACATGATGTTTTGCTCGGTATGTATTTTACCAATCTTTTGGAGCCTCCAGACTCTACCAAACAGACCTTCGGGATCCCAATATTTAATAATAAATCATTGTATTTCATATCCAAACATTTGTAAGAGATGAAATATAAGAAAGGGAATAAAAATGAACAGTGGATGCAAACCCATTATGGCTGAGCCACTATAAATCCGCATGTACTTTACTATTCTTGCATTATATTTCTATTGAATCCGCTGTTATAAATTCGATTGGAGGTGTTTGTCCATTTTTCGTGTAAACAAATAGTCTTATATGTAATAAATGTTTAAATGGAAAATATTCTATTTTATAAAATTTGCATCACATTTTCTTCAATATAATATATAAATAATATATCACTTGTAGGACAATAATCTAAGTGTACTTTATTTTTTCTCTTTTTCATATACCCTACAGTATTTGTTTGTGAGAATTTTGGAGTTATGGAAAGAAAAAGGATTGATATTGCAACATATCCTAGATTTGCTTCTTCGAGAATTCAAGAGTTAAAGAATATTGTCATGACATCAAAACTCATAAACATGCATAGCAACATGTAAGAAATTTGATTTTAACAAATGTGCCTTGAAAATTTTCATTATTACGCAAGCAGTGTTTTTACTATAAAAATTGTGAATTACAATTTGATAACTATGCAGAACATATTATTAAATATCTCAGTTATATATTTTATGGATTATAAAGTTCTTTATTTTAATAAACAAGTATCAATAGAAATACCAAAATTAAATAATAGCAGTAAATAGTTATTAGTAGCTGTGTAGTTCAAGCCCCGCAAAATCCCCAGTATAGTGCATAGCGCTCTTTGACTGCTATGCTTTTTCAATATAGTACTTTTAAATAGTAGATTCGCTTCAAATTCCATTATTTTCCGCAACATCCGCTTAATCAATGCTATTTAGCATCCCTTTTAGCAATATTAATATAATAGGATTGATTTAACTAGTTCTCTTTTAACCCAAATCAACAAAATTATGATAAAGACCTGATTTTAAGGCATAAGTACTCAATATAGATTAGAAATTTATTGTAGTCACCATTTAAACGGCGTAAATCATGATATTCTTCACTTTTATTACATAAGATTAAACAATATTTCTTTTTCCTATATAAATAAAGTGGGAATGAGAATAGATGAACTTTATATATTTGGTTTTATATCTAATGAATCTTTTTGCACCTCCTTTATTTTCCGCTTATCCCCGCTATCGCTTTTACATCTCCACCGCTATGGAACCACTAAACGCTTTAAATACACAGATTAATAGACGATTCTCAAATTAAAAGGAAAAATGAGCAAGAAAAATTAAATTTATTGAATAATGGGTCAAAATATACTATTCACATTTTGGAGAAGGAAGTAGAGAAACTAAGAAATGAAATGCGTTGTTAAAGAAGAAAAATTGTTGAGACGGATACTGTATTTTTAGAGAAAATTGAAGAATATATTAAACCATATTACATAAGGAGCATACCTAAGAAAATTTGAAATAATATCACCATCATTATCTTGTAGAAGCTTCATTAAATTGTGAAACTTGTGAATTAAAGATGATTTAGGCTTTTAGCACGTGAAAGAAATAGTTTAACTAACCAATTGCTCTTATGATGTCCGCCAAGTTTTTCTTCTAAAATTTTTCTCATATGATAAACACAAGTTAAGTAGGACAAACTTGTAAAAATATTAGGAACACTAGCAAGAAATCCATAATGTCTGTTTGAAATAAAAACCAAAACTATATCTTCTTCTAACATAATTTTCAGTTGTTCTCAAAACCAAGACCAATTGTTCGTGTCTTGTCTTGAAACAATTACCATTGTCAATGGATAAAAACTTATAAAAAATTGCGTAGTGGATTATGGTAAAATAAAAAAAATGAATAATGGTACATATAAGTATCAAAATGGAACAAATACCAATACCAACATATCAAGTAAAAACTAGTAATGAATGTAGTTATCATAATACAACATTATATTGATATTTATAATTGTCCTAATGGATGTGAAAATAATATTTATTAGAAATAAAAGGTTGCTGATAATGATATGCACATACATACAAGCATCATGAAATAAGCCGATACTGAATAATATATACATTTATCAATATTGATATTTACATGCACTGTTATTGGTTTAAATTAATTTCCTGGTTGCCATTTTTGGATGATGCGGATACCATACACCCGCCTTCCTTTCAAAAATGTTCCATCCAGGAATATCATAGGAGGACAATGTTTAAAACCTGATTTACAAGCTTCGAATCTAATAAAACATCTCTATGGTTGATTGGTCTTCGGATTAACTTGATATTAACATGACTTCTAGGATTCGTATTCTTAACTATTTTCAAAAACCATATTAAATCATCGTATTATTTTTATCATCGCCATGGATATGTTCAATCGCAAGCTTTTTCTCGAATAAGAACAATAGTAGCTAAGGTTAATATTATATTCTCATCTAAATTGGTTGATGAAATCTTTCGGTTTTTTCATAGACTCATCTCGTATCTGTTTCAATAACCAATGATTATACAAATTTATATGAAACCCAAAAAATAATAATATAAATTTTGTTAGTTATGAGAAAGATATACATATGTATCGAAATTCCTATAGTTATACATATAAATATCATACTCAATAATTTTTAAATAGTTTATATCACAAATTCTAAATATCATTATCATTATTGCTAAGCTTTTTGTTAAAAATTCCTCAAAAAAATACTTGTGGTTGTGAACATTCATTACACCAGCTTCACAATCATGTTTGTCGACCATTGTTTTAATTATGAAATGATCCAATTGCTAATGAGTAACATATGCATGTATCCTAAATTTACAATTATGATTATCCCGAATTGAGCACACTACCGTTATTTTACTTGGAGCATTTATAATATATTTGAAAGTGAATCCATGTTTGGACTTCCAAAAAAATCTCTCGATCATTTGTGCTGACAAATGTTTGACCCGCACCTATAATAATTTCTACTTTGCTACCGTTTTTCAGTAACTCTTTTAGAGTACTAGTATGAGACAAAGTTGAAACAGAAAATGCAACTATCATGGCTCAAATTTGCATCAACCAATTGTTGAGAAAAATATTTTCAGATGATCAGCCTAAGGGAATAAAAACCCAACGCAGTGGAAAACAACTGGATCGTGATTGTAGTGAGATGGAACAAACAGAGATAAACACCAGAATAGACAGTCACAAACCAATACAATGGAAGAAAAATAAATAACACCGATATTTATAGTGGTTCCACTACCGTGAAGCAGTGTACATCCACTTGGGGAGAGAAGATTTTATTAATCACTGAAAGATTAAAGTTACAAGATTGATCCACTTTTGGAGGCTATACATAAGAAGAATTAACAATACAGATAAAATTCTACAGAGTTTCATCTCTCTAGGATGGCGCTAAAATTGGGTGAAATTAGCTCTCAATTTCGGCTGCCATTGTTATCCAGAAGCTCCCCTATTGATAAAGTGAAGAAATGAGGAGTGGTAGCTGCTATATAGCAGCCCTGAGGTTTGGTTCGGCATGTATCTGATCCGGCACAATTTGATTCGGCGGTCCTGGTTCAGCATCATCACTTGGTATTTGGTTCGGCAAAGCGCGGAGCGACAAATTTGGACTGGCATCTCTAAAATACCGAATGAAAAATCTTGTTCGGCAAAAACTAATGTCACTCCAATTCAATGCTCCAAATATTTCGTTTGGCAAAACATTTTTACCACTCCAAATATTTGATTTGGTTCTCCTCAATGCAGAATGAGGTTTCTACATCTTCCCCAAATCATGTTCTATAGCTCTAAATCTTCATTCCCTAATTCTCGAACGACAATTCTCATTCGATATTTTCATCGATTGAAGCCCTTCTTCCTCAACAGTCCTCCGTCTGCTGCTGCGTCAAAGAATTTAGGTGCCGATTTCTAACAATCTCCACCTTGGTACCTAATTTCACACAAGCCTTCCGACTTCATCTACACCTTCATGCTCCAAGAAATACATACTTACTCAATGAGCTTCGGCAATGACATCACCCATTGCAGTTTTTCAACGAACTTCGGCAAGGTCACCGCCCGTCAACAAAGTGTTCGAAGTACCCAGTCCATGTAAAACCCATCAATCTCCACCATGAAAATAAACGTCTCCATGAACCATCTTAGCTCTCCCCCCCATGCCACCTCGTGGCACCTAGCACTTCATTAAGCGAATCAAGTCCGAGCAACGCTCGAACTTAGCAACAGGCAATGACTAGGTAAACATGTTTGTTGCATTCTCCTTTACGCATATCTTCTGAAGATGAACTAGCTTCACTTCACTCATCGAGATAAGGAACGACTCTCTCACCTCAATATACTTCATCCTCGATCTAAATGTCAGATTTTCAGATAAGTGAATTGCACTTTGATTGTCATAATGCACATTCACTTCTTCGTATGTGAAGCCCAAATCACACAACAATCGCCTCAAGTAAAGCGCCTCCTTGGCTGCTTCAACCGCGGCTATGAGCTCTGCCTCTATAGTAGACAAAGCCACAATCTTCTTCAATCTCGCTCTCCAACTGATCGATGGCCTACCAATGGTGAACACATATTTGTAGGTTGACTTTCTTTAATCTCTATCACCGGTATAGTTGGAATCACAAAATCCAACTAAGCTGAAATCTCTTCCTATGTTGCCAAAGACAAGTCCATGGTTTGGAGTTCCTCTAAGGTATCTGAAGATACACTTCAGTGCTTCCCAATGCATCTTTCCTGGATTCACCATGAATCTACTCACCAATCCAACCGCCTGTGCAATGTCAGGCCTAGTGAAGACCATGACATACATCAAGCTGCCAACTGCACTTGCATATGGGACCTTCATCATATAAGCCTTGTCTTTTTTCGAGATCGGAAAGCCTTTACTAGAAAGATGTATGTGCAAAGGCATGGGTGTGCTGATTGCCTTTGGCCCTTCCATGCTAAATCGAGCAAGCACCTTTCGAACGTACTCCTTTTGAGTGAGGCTCAAAAGTCTTAGCTTTCTATCCCTTTGGATTTCCATATCCAAAATTTTCTTTGGTTCTCCAAGGTCCTTCATTTCATATTCCGCTTTTAGCTTTAGCTTCAAACTATTGATGTCGGCCTTATCCTTAGAAGCAATCAACATATCATCCATGTACAAGAGTAAGTACACCCATCTACCATTCTTTAAATGCTTGAAGTACACACAAGCACCTTTGATGCTACAATCAAAACCAAATGAAATCATAAAAGAGTCAAACCTCTTGTACCATTGTTTCGGCGACTGCTTAAGACCATACAATGACTTATTCAATTTGCAAACCTAATTTCCTTTCCCATCTACAATAAATCCTTCTGGCTGCTTCATGTAGATGGTCTCATCCAATTCACCATGCAAGAAAGCGGTTTTCACATCCAGTTGCTCCAGCTCCAAATCATGAGCTACGACGATAGCGAGCAAAATGCGGATGGACGTATGCCTCACTACTGGAGAGAATATCTCATCATACTCCAATCCCTTTCTTTGTGAAAATACTTTAGCAACTAGTCTAGCCTTGTATCTCCCATCATCCTTCATCTTGAACACCCACTTGTAACCTATGGCTCGGCTTCCTTGAGGAGGTGGTATCAAATCCCAAGTCTTATTCTTCTTCAACGACTCAAACTCCTCTTTCATAGCGCACATCCACTTCGAACTGTCACATGACCTCAAAGCTTCATCAAGGTCAAGCGGCTCCTTAAGAACCACATGTAGGGTATAGTCAAACTGATCACCAAGGCTAAAGTTCGCAAACTGCCAATCACCATACCTTTCGGGCGGCCTAATAGTCCTGCGACTGACCCGAGTAGGTACTACTTCACCTAAACTCCTTTTAGCTCCACCTTGAACTGAACTTTCTCTAGATTCATGCACATCAACAGAACTACTAGAAGGTACCTATATACTATACTATGATGTTTCATCAGCTGCGTTTTCCTCGACAGCATCGAAAACAACTTTACTATTTCGCTGGAACATGGTACTTCTTCCATATCCTTAGGCCTATCAGAATCTTCTGATGTGGTAAGTAGCTTCTCCTTCGAGTTGAACATAGAAGACTCATCAAAGGTAACATGTCTGGAATGAACAATTTTTCGATCAACAGGGTTCCAAATTCGATACCCTTTGATACCATCAGTGTATCCCATTATTATGCCCTTATTTGCTCTAGCCTCCAACTTGTCATCGCCTGTATGGTGAACGTACATAGGACAACCAAAAATTTATAAGTAACCAAGATACACTGCTTTACCTCTCCAGTTCTCTTCTGAAATCTTCCTATTTATGGCTGAGCATGGAATTCGATTTATGATATGTGCCACAGTTGATAATGCTTCAGCCCAAAAGCCTCTAGACAAGCCCACCATCAATCTCAAGCAACGAGCCTTCTCCAATAGAGTCATGTTCATCCTTTCTGCAACCCCGATGGATTGCGAATCACAAGGTGTAATGAAATATATCTGAATTCCATATTGTCTGCAAAAGTTGAGGAACTCCCTAGATACAAATTCATCACCATTATCAGATCTTAGCACCTTCAACCTAGAACCAGATTGGTTCTCAACAAGCGCTTTTCAGTCATTGATCTTCTCAAAACTCTCTGATTTGGCCTTCATCACATACACCCATGCTTTTCGAGAAAAGTCATCAATGAAAAAGATTAAATACTTTGCTCCTCTAAGAGAAGGAGTAGCAACCGGTCCCTAAACATTTGTATGCACATACTCAAGTACTCGTCTAGATCTGTGGAGTCCAACTCCAAAAGATACTTTAGTTTGCTTGCCTAACACACACTCCTGGCAAAAGTCCATCTTGTCTAGGCTTTCTCCTTTGATCATCTTCCGTCTTCGAAGCAAGTTTAAGCCCTTGTATGAAATATGACCCAACCTGAGATGCCAAAGCTTTGTGGCATCCAATGCACGAGAACTATCTACTCCAACATATGACTCTCCAAGATCTATGGTTCCTTTCAGCAAATGCAAATTTCAGAACACATCTCCTTTCACAAGAACTAGTGCACCTCTCGAACCTTTAGACTATCATTCTCGATAGTTACCTTGCATCCCAAAGATGTCAATTTTCCTAAAGAAATTAAGGACTTTCGAAGACTTGAAACAAACTGGACATTTATCAAAGTGCATATCACTCTGTCAAACATCCCGTTCCTCATTGTACCTTCACCTATTGCTCTACAGCTATCATTATTACACATAAGAATAGAGCTTCCCTCTCGTCCAATGAAAGAACTGAAGTAATCCTTATTAGGCATCATTTGGAAAGATGCCTCTGAGTCCAACACCCAATGGTTTGAGACATCCGACACTACTGCAGACAACACATCGTTAGATACAGATTTCTCCATCGTAAATGATGAAGATCCATCTTCTTCTTTCTTTTTCAAATCTGGACAATCCTTTTTCCAATGACCAGGTTCCATGCAGATAAAGCACTTCCCGTCCTTATACTTTTCTCTCCTGTCATTAGTAGGCTTCCTGGACTTGGAACGCCCTCTAAAGTGTCAATTCTTCTTATCTTCTCTATCTCTTTCAACAAACAAGCTATGAATACTACTTCCACATATACTTCCTTTATTTATTTCCTTCATCTGATCTCTCAAGCCCTCAAACAGAAGGCCTAATTTTACATCTTCCACTGTCAATGTGTCTCTAGCGAAGACCAGACTGTTAGCGAAACCTATGTATCGCTTCAGAAGAGAACACAAAAGAACCATTATCATTTTCTCTTTATCCATCTTCAAATCAATAGTCTTCATGTTCATCATAAAATCATCAAAGAAATTAAGATGTTCCTTCACTGAAGTTTCCTCTCTTATTTGCATGATGAAAAATATCTTCAGCAATATCAGATGGTTAGTCAGAAATTTCTTCAAGTAAAGAGTTTCTAGCTTGGTCCAAATGCCCATAGAAGTGGTCCCACTGCTAATCTCTGAGAGAACATTCTCTCTCATAGCTAGTTGTAAAGTAGTAAATGCTTATTTCTCCATCTTCTTCCTTTCCGCGACTGAGATGTCACCCGTCAACTCCTTAGGGGCAAACACTACTAGATGGACTTCATTCCTCATTAGAACAGCCTTCATCCTGCATTTTCACTTCTCGAAGTCTTTATTCCCATTCCATTTTTCCATTGCCAACTGTGATCCTGACGTGCTATTTTCCTCTAGTATATGGTATTGTGACAACTAGAGTTGCTACATCTCCTGCCATAGCGTCTAACACTCCTCAATCAACCTTGCAGCTCCGATACCAGACTGTTAAGGAAAATCCCTTCAGATGATCAGTCTAAGAGAATAAAAAACCCAAGACAGTGGAAAACGACTAGATCGTGATTGTAGTGAGGCAGATCATACAGAGATAAACACCAAAATAGATAGTCATAAATCAATGCAATGCAGAAAAATAAATAACACCAGTATTTATAGTGGTACCACTACCGCGAGGTAGTGTAGGTGCACTTTGGGAGAAGAGATTTTATTAATCACTGAAAGATTAAAGTTACAAGATTGATTCACTTTTGAAGGCTATACATAAGAAGAAATAACAATACAGACAAAATTCTATAGAGTTTCCGCTCTCTAAAATGCCTTTGAAATCGGCTAAAATTAGCTCTTAATTTCGGTTGTCATTGCTGTCCAGAAGCTCCTCTATTTATAGAGTGAAGAAAAAAAAAGGGTAGCTGCTATATAGCAGTCCTGGGCTTTGGTTCGGGTGCATCTTGTCCGGCACAATTTGGTTCGGCAGTCCTGGTTCGGCATCATCACTTGGTATTTGGTTCGGCAAAGGGCCGAGCGAAAAATTTGGACCAGCATCTCTAAAATACCGAATGGAAAATCTGTTTCGGCAAAACTAATGCCGCTCCAATTCACTGCTCCAAATATTTCGTTCCGCAAAGAAGACTTCGTTCGACAAAACATTTTTACCGCTCTAAATATTTGGTTCAGTCCTCCTCAATGTCGAACGAGCTTTCTGCATCTTCCCCAAATCGCGTTGTACCGCTCCAAATCTTCATTCCCTAGTTCCCGAACGATAATTCTCGTTCGGTATTTTCACCAATCGAATCCCTTCTTCCTCAACAGACTAGGGCTTCTTTCTCCCTCGTCTGCTGCTGCGTCAAGGAATTTAGGCACCAATTTCTTAGAACAAACATTTAAAACTAAATATTCTTCTTTCCTATGACTACAAAACAACAACATTGATTATGTAATTCCATGATTGTTTTTTCCATAGTCCTTTTTAACTCAATGGAATAAGAAAGCTCAACTGTGTTAAGAGTTAAATATGACCTTAAAACACATAACATTTCCTTTGGTTTATAAATTTTACGATGAATAGGTACATTTAAACTTTTGTTGCACTCTCCTTTAAGAAATAAAACAGCACGTTCCTACCAATAGCAATTTCTGATCCAGGTTTGTACAATAAAATAACACTTATTGGATGTAAACTAAAATTTGTAGTAGAAAAATTATACATAAAGATACTATAAACATAAATCAAAATTTAACATTACTAAAACAATGATATACATACACATATTTATCAGGTTTAGTAATCTTTTACTTAAATTTCACATTAAAAAATTCCAACTAACAAATATTTAGTACTTTAACATATAAATTTTAGTGAAATACATATGTTTTAAAAAATGAATTATTATGACTTAAAATTGCTATTTTTCTAACACAGGCGTGCGATGTATTAATGAAAGCAAAAAATTAAGTTCTATTTCAAATTAACAATAGATAATCGTGGTTATTGACAAATCTTATTAAAATTTATACTTCAACGTATCGTTTATGTGTGAGATATCAAATGTATATGGGTAATTTTAAAAATTATTCCTTTTTAAATAAAAATATGGCTTACTTTCTACTAATATAGTAATGCAATAAATCAAAATGATAATAACAAATTATTTTGTTAAAGTTTTGGAAAAAAAATCCAACCAATTGCTTATTGTATTAATTTAAGTTCGGAATTAAATATTTTTAACATTGACAGCATTTTGATATAAATCATTTCTGGATTTTGACAGTCATTAAACTTTACAGTAAATAAAAAGTATAAAAATACTTATATTTAAATGTGAAACTAAATGTTCAAATAATAGTTGAACTTATATATTAATTTATCAATTCAAAATAATCAATCAAAATGTTATGATTAAATTATTAAAAAAAATCAATATCTTACTAAACCTTAAATAATAAAATATTTTATGAAATACGAGCGTTATGACACGTGCTTGTTGATGTCATTGCTTCACGTGTGAATTGTTCTTCTACAATTTAGATATGATTAGCACATTCAAGAGAAAATGATTTGCAAAATATTTAGCAATGTTTCTACATTAAAATCATATGTAGTTAAAGTTTTATTTGTAAGTTGCAACGTTTAATTTTTTGTTAGTTTGAATTTTATTTATATTATTAATTAATAAACAACGAAATAGTAAATGCTATTTATTTGTTTAAATGATGTTTATTTATTAGATCCTATTTTTAATTAGCGTAGAGGGACATTTTGAATTTGTAAAGGAATTTAATCGTTTTAACCTAGTCTGAATAGTTCCAGTTTAGCCTAGAAATAATAGGCTAAAATTAATAGGAATAACATCTGCATTTGATTAGGACTTTACTGGTTCTTTTTAGGTACTTGTGGGTGGAATGATAGGTAATAATTAAATGATATATGAGTAAAAGGTATTTTGTAAGTTCATGGTTAGACCAAACTATTGTGTTTCTATTCCAACTATTAATAATCCAACTATTGATAAAGATAATAACATAAATAATTAATTATACAAAATAATATGGTATAAAAAAATTCATTTTCAAAAGATCAATTTATTTGAATGACAAATAATAGGTTTAAAATTTATAAATAATTTAAATACAATATAATAATGTATAAGCGTTGAATTAATAAAAAACAATTTTTTAAAAAAAAACTTCAGAACATCTAATTATTTAAAACTAACGCAATGATGTATTATTTTCAAAACCGATACACTAACATTTTGTTTCAAGAATGATACAACGATGTATTACTTTTAAACCAGATTCAATGTCAATTTGATCTAAGAAAGTTTATTTTAAGTTTACTAAAGTGGAAAGTAGGTATAAGGACAAACTGTAAAAAAAATTAGGTTGAACGATAGCAAGTTTTGTTTTTGGGCCGAAGGACAAACTTTGAAAGAAAAAAAATAGGCTGAAGGAAAATGCTAATTATAGCTAGCATTTTATACAGTGTAAAACATAATATAATACTGGTTATAACTAGCATTTTGTATTGTGTAAAAACTGAATATACTGCTAGTTATAACTAGCATTGTCCTTTGGTCTAATATTTTTTCAAAGTTTGTCCTTCAGTCCAAAAATGAATCTTGGTATCCTTCAATCTAATTTTTTTTCTCCATAGTTTGTCCTTCTCTCTAGTTTCCTAAGGGATTTTCACTCAAACGGCTTCTTTCTGCAGTGTAATAAGTTTTAAGGAAAACACTTTTGAAAAATTAGTTTTAAGGAAAATTTACAAAAGAAAGGGTAAACGGGGTTATCGTTTTCAATTGTACAGAAATAATATAAATGTATTTATCATCTTCCTGCATAACTTAAAAAGATAAATGAATTTATTATTTTTCTGTAAATTGTCCTTAAAATTAGTTATTCATAAGTGTTGTCTTTAAAACTTATTACCCTATAACGAGAAGCCCTCCAACCTAATTTTCACTTTCTAATATGATTGTAATAAAAGAATTAATTCAAGGTTTGTAGAACTTCCATCACCTTCGCTAGAAATATAATATGAGTATATTGAAAGAGAAAGATGTGAATTTTTTTTAGAAATTAGATGCATGAAAAAAAACATGTGTGATAGGTTAGCAGATGCTTACGGGAAAGGTAGTGAAAGAAACGAAGAAGAAAGGTAATGTGCATGATTTACTCAACTGACAAAAGATATAAAATTCAAAATTAAAGAAAGAATTTAAGTGAAAGGAAGATAAACATTTAAATAATTATTTTTATTCTTCATTGACCTAATCAATGTTTTTTAATTAAAGAATATAAATGTTTTTTAAATATATAATGTACTAGATATTTTCCAGCTACTCAGTTTATGAAAGATGGCATTTTTCTAATCTATTAAATAATAGTAAAGTGGAAGAATTTAAAGCTCTCTCCTTACTTTTAGGAATTATCTCTATTCTACTTACTTCTCTCTAAGTACATATTTTATTTTCAAAATCCTATTATTTACCACTTTACAATTATAATATTAAACTTTTCACACTATTTTACATTCAAATACCCACTTTTAAAAGAATTTACAATTATTTACAAATCTTCCACGGTTCTTTCATTAAATCTTTCATTATAATCCGCACATTTAAATTAATTACATTATCCAAAATTTAAACCAATCGATCAACTTAGTCAACTAATATTTATCAATAAATTCTAAAAGATAAAAATTTCAATATATATATACTATAGGCGCATCAACAAATTGGTATATAAAAATCATTTGGATGCAAATATATATAAATCACATAACATAAATTATACAAATTAAAGACAATAATAAATTTATTTTATAATTTATTTACTAAATGAATTTATCATACATTACACTATAAAATTCTATTAACTTCAAATATCTAAAATTTTAAATTTTTACAATTACTTATAAACCATTCTCAATTATCTTCTAATATTTTACATTCAAGTCCATATATTTAACTAATTGTGTAGTCTTAAATTTAAACTATTTAAATAAATATGATTAACTAATATTTATTAATCCATTTAATAAATCCTAAAATTATGAGGATTTTAATATATACAACATTCACATAAATGAGAAAAATGATAAAATTATTTCTTCTTTATTCAAATATATGAAAATATTTAAATCATATAACATAAAATGTATACACACATAAATAATAATAACTCTTTTTTAGTTCTAGTTCATTTATCCCAAAAAAATTAGCGCACATTACATAACATAATTTCATTTCTAACAACCTTTAAAAGATAAATTTATATTTTACAATATTACGATGTGAACGTACAGATTACATCAATAAAAAATAGATTATATAAACATTCTCACTTTCAACGCGTTATCAAATTATATCCAACTCACAACTCAACTAAATGCTACATAACATTATTTTGCAATTATCAAAGTTGTAAATATGACCCTCTTATAAGAACATAAAATCTATAATTAACTGCAAGGATAAAATTGCATAAAAGTGAAAATTTAATAATGAATAAAAGTTTACATGCCTAATTCAAAAACAAAAGTTCACATGTAAATAAGTTAACCATAAGATCTATGTTTTTCTCAATTGAAAATTTGTACAAATCTCTTCTCAATTTTCTTCAACATTTTTTACATTTATCTTCTTATATTTAATTAGTTACGTTGATCATTAAATTCAAATTATTCAAATAAATTCAATCATGTAATGTTCCTTAATCAATTTATAAATCCTTTAAAAAGATGGCAATTCAATATATATACAACAATCATATCAATAAAATGGTAAAGTTACTTATTCACTCATACATATAAAATATATATATCATATAACATAAATTATTAACATATATATAATATTAACAATTTTAATTTATAATTTTCTTTATTCAGGATATTAATTTTTACAGATATATGTAGTTGGTGAGTATTGAACTCTCAACTTTATATTTGAGCGTCGCAAGTCATTTTAGTTTATGATTAATATGTCACAATAAATTTATCATGTATTGCATCATAGAATATATTTTTAGCGATAATTAAAATAAAAATACTATTTTTTAACAATATTACCGTGTGCAATGCACGGGTTACACACTGGTAGAATAAATAGCAGGATCGTAAATTTTTATTATATTTGCAAGGCTGTCTCCACACTTCCACTAGAATGTAAAAGGGAATTATCATACATCTAGTATGAATGGAGCATACGAAAACCAGGCTACGGCATCAAAACCCAGGCACATATTAGACATAAAAATGGAAGAAAGAAGCCAATGTAAAACACCACCATCTTTATTTAATATCAACATACCCACGATCCCAAATCCTTCTTCGCAGCAACAAACCTCAACATCACGTTATTACAAACATCACACGCATTCCAACTTCCCAGTCACAGAAACACACAACAATCGCGCACAAAATAAACAAGCAAACCAGTCCAGTATTTTACACAATTATTACAAACATAAGTATATCGCTATATTTAGGCCAATGGGAAGTTAGATTAATAACATGTAATTGACCAATGTCAGCCACGACGGAAGCTTCTGACTTGACGAGGCGTGACAGCACCAACTTCATCTTTGAGCTTCACAAATGTGTAAACAGCAGCCCCGGCTATTGCCCCAGCAGTAGGCGCCACTATATATATCCATATTTGCCTGTAGTTGCCTGCTGCTACCGCTGGCCCTAGCGTTCGAACTGGGTTCATCGATGCTCCAGTTAATGGTCTGTATTTACCAATCCAATTTCCATGTTAATGTCAGTACCATAATGTGGAAGTGAGTGTAGAGTGTAAACATAAAGATAATCCTATAATAGTCCTATGTTTAACTATCTTGGGATTTGTAAGCATCTTATAAGTTGTTTTGTCTTATAATTGCCAAACATGCATAGTCTTCTTTTGGTTAGAGAAAACGTTAACAATGACACAAGTATATATAAAATATCGATGCTTACCCTCCCACAAGTATATTAAGCATGACAGTAGCTCCAACTGCAATCCCTGCCAGTTCTCCAACCTAAACAAAACGCAAACAAAAAGTCAATTCATAGTTTAGAAACACAGCAAAGAAAATCAAACAATACAAAGATAAAAATCAGACATACAGCTCTAGTATCAGTAGCAACAGCAGTGACAACAAACAGGAGATTGAAAGTGATCACAAACTCTAGAAAGAATGCTTGCGTTGTGTTAACTGAAGGAACAGTGACCCCGCCAGAAAGAAAAGGATGGAATATTCCTTTTAAGGCAAATGAAGCACAAATAGAAGCAGACACTTGAGCAGCGATGTAGGCAGGCACTTGAGGCCAAGGAAAGTGACGAAGAACTGCAAATGCAATGGTCAGAGACGGGTTGAGATGGGCCCCGGATATGTGCCCTGTGGACAGGATCACGATCATGACAGCTAGCCCGGCACATGCTGCATTTCCAATTAGGGTTTCTGCCCCATTGTATTTTTGGTTTACGATTGGAGCTGCTGTTGCTCCGAAGATTAGGATGAATGTGCCCACGAATTCGGCTCCCAGCTGCAGAATATGTATTTGTTTTAGGTAAGAATTAGGTTAGCAAAGATAAGTTCACACAGTTTGAGTTCTCACAGCATGCGGTCATAAACTTTTTTTTAGATAATCTGTACGATCAAATGTTGGATCTTACACTTACAACGTCATGTCCATCTCAAGTATTTATGTACATTCATAAACTTGTCTGATGGTTAAACTACAATAGATATGACATTACACAAGCAATTTCCGAATACAAAGTACACTAGAATGATTATTTATTGGAAACTTTTAAGATTAATTTGCAAAAGTGCAACATTCTGAGTTCACTTTAAATGGGTAAAATAACAGAACGTTTAAGTTAATTTGTTCCCTAAAAAACACAACATGCGTGTTCTAGTCATCTGATGTTATATTGTTTTTTTGACTCTACATTAGCATCAACTTTCCGAACATATGGTTTTCCCCTACAGTAGACTAGTAAATAATAAAAGAAAAAGGTATTTTTGAGCATTGTATTTTTCAGCAGTAACATAGGGATCGATGATGTGGAATATTCTCAATAATTTGATATTATAATAACAACAATTTTGGTACAAGGCAAAAGTATTACGGCATTAGATTCAAAGGTCCACATACAACCAGCTAGCGAAACAAACAAAGGATATGAGACATTGAGAGTTCATATTGTGAAACATCAGGGATTGCTAGTTGTCGCATAAATATTGATCCAAACCTAACATGGACGTGACATTAGATTAATTAATAAGCCATCTATGCAACTACGTCTAGATTCAGAGACTATTTAATTCTGAAGCTAATTCCAAATTATATTATATTTATATACGACAATAAAACATTAGGAAGTCAATGATTTTTAGCTTATTTTATTGTGATGGAATAAGTTCAGGTAAAATTATAAAAGTTGCCTCACTATTTAACCAAATAGTACAGAATTTTATAGCACTGTCAAATGTTAAATAATTGATATGCTAAAAGCCGATTTTAGATCACTGTAATTTGGTATTCTGTCAATTAGTTATAACAGCAATTCACAATTCAATTTTTTCGTATCTGTAAAAGATGCAAAGAAAGCAATCAAACTCGTGAAATGCTTGTTTGATATTTTCCACTAGGTTGTTTTCTTTAAAACAAATGGACATAGACTCTTTGCATTAGTATTTGATCAACGGAAAAAAGAATATTATTTAGTCGGATTGACTTGATTTGAAAACGAGCATTTCATGAACAGCCAGTAACCGACTAATATTTATACATTATCGTTTCCCTTGGCATCGTCATCTATTTTTCTATTGATAAATCTTCAGAAAAATACAAATAAACCACCACCGTTGAATGCATAAACATTCCCCCAGTAATATAATATCACAGTTTATGTACCCAAAGCTACCAAAACTAGAAAATTAGAGATATACCTGCTCCCACCATCATCTACTCTTAGGTGCATTCTTTTATTTTAGGAAGTCGATAAATTATCAAGGTCATACCGTTCCGTGAAAAGTGATGTAAATAATGTGAGACAAAATATAAATTATTTTCCTGGTCCATATAAGACCAGTAGTAAAATTTTGCTGCCAAGATTGTGCTATATCATGTATTGTTGTATGTGAGAACTATATATGCAAATATGCTCACAGACATTGTTTCTATTTTTTTTCCAGAAAACAATAGAACAAAGCCTACTATTACTCATGTTGGAGTGTCTCGTATGGTGTGTGGGTAATGATCTTTAAATCGTGGTGGTTAGCAGTCTAGGCTTAATTAAGTAGTCAGATTTAAGGTGGAGCTAATTCATGATACGTTGGATTTGGTAGAATAACACGGGAGCAGAGTCTCGATATGTGTCCATTATCCACATACGATGCGAGACACCTCAACAGATTGTTTTATACATATGTTGCTTTCAAAAAGTGTTGGTCAAACTAATATGTTGTCCCGACATAGCAATGTGCGGACGTGATTTCAACAACTGAATCATTAAGCTAACAAGGAGAAATTATAATGTTTTACTATATACCATGCCAGTAGCCAGAAGAAGAAAAAATGCATGAAATTTCAGTGTACGCCTTCCAAACTTTGTTTTATACATATAATTTTTGCTTCAAAAGATATCTGTATTATGACCATCTGAGATTAAACAGAAGAAACCATTTATACTTGAGCTAGAAAGCTCAGTTTTGAGTTTTTCACAGCTACGGCTACAAATGCCACTCATTTAAGCAACTTTATTCTCTCTAAAATTTTGATTGTGCCAACAACAAGGCCCAATACCCAAAAAGAGATTTTGCATTTGGCAAATGATGGTCCCACGCTGTATTTTATAATAAGAGAGTCAACGGATACAGATCACAAATTTTAAAGCAGTTATTTAGTACCTTTTTCACAACTATATGTAGTAGAACCAATACACGAGGCTTTACAAAACGTTCCATCCGAAATTTATGCTCAAGACTACCAAAAACTCATAAATTTGCCTGATCACAATATAACCTTCCCTAGATAGTGTGCATTTTAGAAGGAAAAAAAAAGAAAAAAAAGAACAGTCAGCAATCACTGAAATTGATAAACTAGATAACAAAACCATGACTACTAAGTCTACTATGCATGAATTAATAATTGCCGACCATAAAAAACACAGTTTAGAAAGCATGAGATAGATTACATCAGAAATAACCAAACAATACTTTAGGAGCATCGTTTTGTCTTGCTATGATACCACACATGCCCCAAATTCTATACGAATACATAATAACATAATGCAAAAGAAGCAGACAAAGGGAAAATACGAAATAAAAAAATGGGCAGTTGTACCTTTCTAGTAAGTGAGACATCAGGCCTTGGAAAATCGGTGAAGCAAGTAGGAGAAGCTGCATTAGCCCATGATTCTAAAGGCAAACATTTGTTGCAGTTTGGCATTGACTTCCTATCATATGAAAGCGAGTCGATTCTTGCTGTCGAAAACAGTGGGCCTCCTGGTGTGCCAGGTGTAGCTGGCGCTGAAGCAGTAGGTGTTCCTGTCTCCGATTCTGGCATTTTGTGTCTTACAGTGTAAAATTATTTTATTTTTCTTATTTTTTTTGGGTTTTTTTTGGATGTGAATTTGGAGTGGACGGAAAACTTTACATGTTACTGAGGTTTTTATAAAATTTTCGCTACGGTTTAAATGGTAAAATTGTGTCTAGTTACGGACACAATGGACGATTACTTGCTAAGATACATGAATGAAATTGATACAGCTATTTAAATTTTTTTTTGAGGATTTTTTGGTTGGATTTGAAGAGTAGAAAGGCTTAGATTACATGATCTAGTGGTTTTTGTTAAGGATTTTCTAAGGAAGATGAAATAGAAAGCAAGCCAGCTTCAAAACGACTGAATTATGAAACTATCACCAAAGAAATGTGGATGAAAGCTATTTTGATTCTTCGAAATAACTAGAAAGTATTAGTTTCAATTGACAAACTTGATGAAGGAAATAGAAACAGCAAATGGAAGAAAGATGTATGGAGATATAGAAATTTTATGAGAGGGGGGTGTAAGATTATATAGAGGAGCAGGTCAATGTCTTTAATTTCACAGCTTGTACACTCGCATCTCAAGAATAATTTATTTTTCAAATAAGCCCATAAATAATATATATATTCCATCTGCTTCATTATTGCAGTGAAGTTAGCTATAAGTGGAGTTTAATGTATTTAAGTTTAGTTTTATTTAATAGGAATAGGGTTGACTGTATGGAATTAAATATAAATTTTATCCCTATGAGTTTTTTATTGTACATTACTCACAAATTTCAAAGCTAAAATGCAGGCTGGTACTAGTAGGATGAAAAGAGGACCAAAGCAAGAGCATTTCATTTTTAAATGATCACTGTACATAAAAATTAATGCAAGATATGATTTTTAATCTAATATCTATATTTAATATTCTGGACAATCCCTTGCTAAATGAAAATGATTTTACCACACAACACACGACATGATAGACCTCTCTTTCAGAATCTGGATTCTCTTGGGCATAGACTACGACTTAAATTTAAAGAGAAATGCTTGGAAGATTTATACTTCCATATGATAACATATTAAGTATCGGATCGCCCCCTTTCTGATTCGGTTTATATATTCGGTATGCTAATTTGAATCCACAAGTCTAATTCTATCGTTTTCAAAGTAAATAAAAAAGGAAAAAAAAACTGATTTTTAAGCTTAGATGTAAAAGTTCAAACTTTATAATCAATTTCAAAATATGTACAAACTATAAAATATGAACCTCTTCAATTTATGATTAAATCTCATTTCAATTTAAAATTTGAAAATTACTATTTACAATTTGAATATTGTTTAAAATATCTTGCACATGACACAAATCAAGGCAAGTTGCATCATAACTTTTTTCAAACAAGATGTATCCAAATTTGTTTGGATTAAATAGCAATTATGTAAAAAAAAAAAAAAAATACACCATAGGATCCATTAACTTCCACCAACAAGACGGCAAGTCTTGCTAGTGTTTCTTTTGGATAGATATGTAAATGTATGAATTTAATTTAGAAATACTACACCTTAAATATCCAACCACAACTAATAGATACTGGTAAGGATCGAGATTGTTCATATCTGTGCAGTTAAAACGTTCGACAGATTCAAAGAGGTAGAGGTGAAAAAAGTCATAGCGGGGATACAGCAAGGATATAGCGGGATATAGCGGATAGCTCTAAAATAGCATATAAAACTTGTACTTAATATTTTTACAAATATATAAATGGTAATTAAATGAAAAATTATCATTCAAATTGAATTATAGTTAGTACATAAATAATTTTAAATAAAAACATATGTGAATATACTTTAAATAAATGTAAAACTGTTATATAACATAATTAAATTTAGTAGAATATTAGAGTATGTTCATTTCTGAAAATATATTAAAAATTAAATTAAATAAATTAGTTTCATAATTTTTGTAATGTATAAATGCAATTTTTCATTTCATTTTATTAAAGAAGATATAGCGGAAATAGTGGAATATAGCGGGAATAACGGGATATAGCGGAAATAACGGGGATTAAAGCGGAAAGACTATATTTTGGGGCCATATGGAAAAATCGTAGCGGCAGAAATCCGCTATGAGATATAGCGAGGTTATAGTGGGGTAATAGCGGGGCATTAACTACACAGGTTCATATAGAAGATTTGTAATCAAATCACATTAGCATATCTGTGTGTCATAGGAATAAACATTGTTTTGAAAATAGAAGAGTTTTATTGCTTGTATTATTGAATACATAATGTAACAATAAATATGATGCATACAACAATCTATTTATAAAGAGAAATGTATTGATGGGCTATTCAGCTTATACAATTTACAATCCGCACCAAATCAGTTATATAATTATATAAAATATCTTTGCTGAAGGCAGTGGCTTCATTTTACACTTTCCCTCAAAAACATATAGGGTTCCCAGCCGCTTCATGTCTCTTCTCGAATCAACACGAGAAACTTCAATTCTTTATGAAATCAGCAGTAAAATCAAGGAAACTCTCTCGACTCCTCTAGATCAGTGACATATCCCTACAGTGGAGGCACAAAGGCAGAAAAATAGCTAAGATTGGCTGTTGCTTTAACCAATCAGCAACAAACTTTAGGAACTTCTTTTAGATCAGAAGTTGTTGGCTTTAACATGCGAATCTTCAATCTGAATCTGAATAACAGATAAGTAAAGCTATAGTCTGATTGTCTGAAATAGTAACTGCATAGTTTAATCTTGATTTCTCTGATACTTATTGTGTTTCTTGATTAGGATCTGAAAGAGTCTAGAGCTCCAGTGCTGCCTTTAGATGACTTGTGAGAGTTGTTGTTGAGACTTTCATCTTGCTGAAGAGTGTTCTCAACATTGAGCTCAAGTCGTAGTCTGTGAATTTGTTTTGCAGACAATGGTTTGGTGAAGATTTCTACTCTGGTAAGTGCTTGATAAGTGGTTAACTTTAAGATTTCCACTTATAACTTGTTCTGTGGCGCCCCACCTCTATACCCACGCTAGCCAAGAACACTACTGTGAATGCTGTCGACTAGCACGGAGAATAAGGCTGTTGAGGAGCGACCATCTGTATAATTGCTTTGTGCGAGTACCGATATGCCAGATAAAAATATAACTTTTCATCTCAAGAGGAAATCCGACATACCGACACAAACTCAAAGCTACTACACAGTGGCTATAATATCTTCGGAAACAAATATAGAAATAAACATAACATAAATCAGTCACAGACAATTCATATCACAAAGGCGGAAATAGATATGAATACTACACGTGAAAGTGTACATCAGAGTAGTGGTCTAAAAAGATCCACAATAATACAAAAGAATAGCAACACGTGCTATACAAAAGAATACATCTATGAGTCTAAATCTCAAGTGTATACAACAAAATAAACTACGAATCTAAGTAGTTTTCCAAAAGTCAGAGGGATCAATCCCAAGAGAGAAGTCAAGCAGAAGCACCTGAAACATCTCGGTCTGACCCGAGTATTATTTAATAAGAAAATAATAAACGGATCAGTCTAGCTATAAATATCAGATGAAGTGATATATAATAAGAGATATGACATAAACATATAATAATCACAATGCCAAGCTGTGATAAAATAGTAATTGAAAATCAACAAGAGATTAATCAATATCACAATAATCTACTCAAGATAAAAAGGAATGTCATACTCCTAATTTCATTCACCAAGCCACAATAAATGACATATATATCAATGCCCATCGAAAAAGTTGGTGAAACATAAATTCCAGAATTCAACACACGAAATCCAGAAATCACAAGGAAAGGATCAACGACATCGTACAGCGGGACATCCGATGAACCAAATCACAATCAAAGGGAACAACGACGTCGTACAGCGGGACGTCCGATGAACCAAATCACAAAGACATAGCACGATGCTAGTCTAAAACCTAAAATGATCGTCATGATCAAAGAGAAGTGTCGATTACACTAAGCTAGTAAATATATGAGCTTAGCTTCATGTCCCATAACCACTAGCTTAACTTAAATATTTACGAACAAATTGTAGATCTCCACTAGAAAATTATCACAAGAGATTCAATCGAACAAGTCCAAGAATTAACCGACGAAGTAAACGCAAGCGTTTCATACCACTCGTTTTACTAAGTCGTTTAATTAGATTTCTCATACGAGTGAGGTAAAGGTTTGTATATACTAATAGATTGGAAAACGGTTTTATAAACGAATTTGGTATTAAAATAGTATTGAAATCGTTTGAGGAAAGAGTTTTGATATTTACTACTAGTATAGAAAACCTTTATATTTTTAAAGTGACAAAGCATAAGGGGGATTGTAGAAACAATCAATCACAAAGATCACATTCGAAGATGTGAATAAAAATCCAATGAAATCGATAAAGGATCCATCGAAGTGGATATATCTAAAATTCCCAAAGAAAATAAGTCATCAAAGATGATAATAAATGATGACAATAAATAGGATCATCACGAATCGATTTAAATTGGAAATTCAATCCAAAAGGGCAAATTGGACTAAAACAGCAGGTTCAGTCGACTGAACAGAGATTTTCAGTCGACTGACCCTGTACCTGGAAATTTTCCAGGTTCATGAAACTTTCTGTTTCCAGTTTCAGTCGACTGTGCAGAGTTTTTCAGTCGACTGAATCATGCGTGGAAACTCTCGGGTTTCAGGTTCAGTCGACTGAACAGAGTTTTTCAGTCGACTGAATCATGCTTGGGCTGTTTTCAACCTTATTCAAATGAAGAGCAAACTCTTCCAAAATGCAACCGGACGAACATTGGCTCTAAGGGTTTATGCCAATCGGCGACCCGGCCCTATATGCTCCTCGATGCATCACCATAAGCATGATCAAACATCCATAAAAGGATTTCACACAAATTTGACTTAAAAACCCAAAAATTGGAGTATTCACAAAATCAATCCAAAACAAGAGCAAATGCACATGAAGAAGTGTTAGGAATTCATACCCAACAACCAAAGATATTTATAGTCATAGATGTGAGATAAAAATCTCACCTTTAAACTAAATTTATGAAGATGAAGCTTGAAAGCAATGGCAAGAACAAGCACTCTTCAATTCCAACTCAACAAGCTTGAATCTAAGCTTAAAAGAGAAACATTCCCTAAATTAGGTTTAGGAAATTTCTGAAATTGAATGGAGAAAGAGTTGGAGAAGGTGAAGGAGATGCTTACCAAAGGGTTCTTCTTGAGTTTGGAGCTAAAGCTTGGATTTGCAAAGAAAGTTAGGGCTTGGAGTTTTAATTCTTTTTCCTCTCCACCATTTTCAGTTGGAGCTTGAGTTTGAGGAGTTGGAATGAAGAAATGATGAGGAGAGGGGGATTGGGACTGAATACATAAGTGGTTAATTGGCTCAGCCCAAACCAAAACCCTAAGCAAAAAGTAGCAAAATTCAACTTTCTCCAAACATATCGAAGCTTATACTCAAAAAAGTCACAAACGGCATTTTGAACTCAATGGAGGAGGTCTCGAGTCCTAATTCGACCGTATGCAAAAAGTAGGTTTTCGGTCCAAAATCCGACGAACGATAAAATATTTAAATAAAATATTTAAATATAAAATCGATAAATATGCGGGTTGTTACAGACTCCCCTCCTTAAAGAAATTGCGTCCTCGCAATAAGTAAGAAGGAAATATATGAAGTAACAACCATAGAAGCATATTAACACAAAAGAAAATTTTGAAATAGGAAGTTCACCATAAAGTGTACAAAAGAGTTAGCAAGAAACCTGGTGAAACTTCAATTTCCACAATAACACCGGGCTCAAGAATGAAAACCGGAATCCCTAAAGCATTCCCGTAGATAAAAGACGTGGGGAACGTCAAGAATAGCAGAAAATTGAGCCGGTGCAACGGCGTAGTACAAAAACGGTACGCCCGAGAAACTAGCAACTCAAATAATTTGGGACATCAGCGTAGTACAAAAACGGTACGCCCAATGAACCAAAGCAAAGACATCGATGTAGTACAAACGGTACATCCGATGAATCAAAAGAAAAGACATCGATGTAGTACAACGGTACATCCGATGAATCAAAAGAAAAGACATCGATGTAGTACAACGGTACATCCGATGAATCAAAAGAAAAGACATCGATGTAGTACAAACGGTACATCCGATGAATCAAACGCAAAGACATCGATGTAGTACAACGGTACATCCGATGAATCAAAAGAAAAGACATCGATGTAGTACAAACGGTACATCCGATGAATCAAAAGAAAAGACATCGATGTAGTACAACGGTACATCCGATGAATCAAAAGCAAAGACATTGATGTAGTACAACG
This sequence comes from Allium cepa, assembly GCA_030765085.1. Lineage (NCBI taxonomy): Eukaryota > Viridiplantae > Streptophyta > Magnoliopsida > Asparagales > Amaryllidaceae > Allium > Allium cepa. The sequence goes on from CM060939.1 coordinate 506,419,169, forward strand.
GTACATCCGATGAATCAAAAGAAAAGACATCGATCTAGTACAAACGGTACATCCGATGAATCAAATGCAAAGACATCGATGTAGTACAACGGTACATCCGATGAATCAAAAAGCAAAGACATCGATGTAGTACAACGGTACATCCGATGAATCAAAAGCAAAGACATCGATGTAGTACAACGGTACATCCGATGAATCAAAAGAAAAGACATCGATGTAGTACAAACGGTACATCCGATGAATCAAACGCAAAGACATCGATGTAGTACAACGGTACATCCGATGAATCAAAAAGCAAAGACATCGATGTAGTACAACGGTACATCCGATGAATCAAACGCAAAGACATCGATGTAGTACAACGGTACATCCGATGAATCAAAAAGCAAAGACATCGATGTAGTACAATGGTACATCCGATGAATCAAAAGCAAAGACATCGATGTAGTACAACGGTACATCCGATGAATCAAAACCCGAATGATTTTCGAAACACCGACGTAGTACAAAAACGGTACATCCAATGAACCGAACACAATAAAAGGACATTGGACGCTAGTCTGTAAAAGGAATGAGATAAAGCTCAATAAACGAAGTATACCAAAACGTCCGATGAACTTGATAGAAAAATAATTCCATTCAGACAACATCAAAGAATCAACTACTTGTTGCCTACGACAAAGCGCATTGGCAACACGATTTCCCTTTCGGGAATAAAAAGGAATATCAAGATCATAAGATGTCAGGAACTCGAGTCTACGAGCAGTTCCTTAAGAGAACATAAATATTCCAAAGATTTATGATCGAGATAGAGAATGAATTTCTCACCCAAATATGATGATGCCAAATTCCAAAAGCAAAAACATTAGCCGAGAGCACTAGATCATAAGTGGTATCTAGTCTCGAGAAGCTATAATGATTTAGAAGCACAAGTGATAGAACGTTCTCCTTTGCAAGAGAATGGCATCCCAAACCAATAGGTACAAATAGCAAAGTCTTGGTTCCCCTTCAGGAATCACAAGAAGGAATAAGAGTATCGAAAAGAAAGAACTTCTTTTAATATAATTCTCTTTCCCGAAAAGTTAAAACTTCCAAAATTACATTTTTACTTTTATGTAATAATCTCTCTACAAATTTTTTTTACATTTTTACAAGTCAATATATCGTGTCTGATTGTCACATCAAAGCGTTTAGGAAATTCCTATCGATAACGTTGATCAAGCGCATCGACCAAAATTCTTAAAGCACTCAACGGGCAATACAATCACAAAATCATATTTTATAGGATAAATAAATCTCTTAAAAAGTTTTAAGAATATTCTTTGTTCGTTTCAAGAACAAAATCCAGTTTTACTTATAAATAAATCTTATGAAAAAGATTTGCAAAATTTTAAATTACTATTTTCATCCAAAATCAATGAATATAAGAATGGAGTCATCGAGATATTCATAGAATATTCGATTTATAAAATGGATGAAATAAGCTGGACAAACTGAATGACAAAATAATTCATTCATAGAATCATAACGAGTGCGGAGTGCGTAAGTGGAATGCTAACTCACGCTACTCGTAGCCAAATGAAAATTGGTGGTAAGGTCAAACTGAAAAGACCTTAGTACCACACAAAAGATTACTTAGGTGATAATCCTAAGACAAGTCAAATATACCGGAAAATTCTCAAACTATTTAGATGAGAGAAATAACACTTTCCTCACCATAAGGACTTTAAAGAATAAAATGATGCCATCCAGATGGAATCGAAATCACAAAGAAAAATAGAAATCTGCTTAACAGATTGAAAATGTCGAAGATGAATAATCCACTCGGAAAAATAGGATATGGGCTTCACAATGATTAAGCCAATCCTTGCAGAAAGGTCAATTCCGAAGCCAAAGCAAAAATAGTGGCTCGGAAAGAAAAGTCACATAAAACAATCTCGACATCTAAACAAAAGCAAATTGAGTGTTGCGGATCTACCATCCGGATTCACAGTCCTCAAAGAAGTCATCAAGCCCAAAAATGTTTAAAAAGAAAGAATCAACAAGTTCTTCTTGATATAAAATAGTGAGATGGAAACTATATCAAAAAGAACATGAACAAGATAATCACAAAGCAAATGTCATCAAGGATTAAATGTAAAATACCTTGACTAAGAGAAGAGTTGCTAGGGGCTTGCACAATATTTAGCTTTCTCATGTCCTTATTCAAAAGTTTGGGACATGCAGATAAAAGATGACCCGGTTTCTTGCAATAGCGACAAGAATGGGGTTTTGGACACATATTCGCATAGTGTTCCTTAGAATTACAATTGTAGCATCCTCCACGGTAAGGGATTGGAGTCTCTGCTACAAAAGTAGTTTGCTTCACTCTCTTATTGGGATTAAGGCTCTTGAACTTAATATGCCTCTTCTTGGAAGTCCCAATATCACAAACACTTCCTTTACCAATCTCTCCATGAAGAAGAGTAACATCCACAAGCTGATTGAAAGAAACTTCAAGTTTCAAAGGTAGAACCATTTCGGGGTTCTTACTCAAAGCATAGATAAACTCTTGATTCTTTACGAGATCCAAAAGTTGTTGAGCAGACATAAATACTCCATCCTGGGTAGTAGCACTAGATTGACCGGCACTGGGACGGCCTGGTCTAACCATTTCTCTTCTTTAAGAAAGAAAGAAAGAAGAGGAAAATGTTATTCTCAAAATGAATATCAAGCAATCTTGATAGATAAAACAAGGAATCATAAAAGAAAGTAGGATAGAACGGTACGAAGACCCGAATAAAATCCTAAAGCACAACTCCTAAGAAAGACTTAGGACATGATCCTTGCTAAATTATTCTACATTGTTCCGAAGTTTGGCTCTGATACCAAGCTGTGGCGCCCCACCTCTATACCCACGCTAGCCAAGAACACTACTGTGAATGCTGTCGACTAGCACGGAGAATAAGGCTGTTGAGGAGCGACCATCTGTATAATTGCTTTGTGCGAGTACCGATATGCCAGATAAAAATATAACTTTTCATCTCAAGAGGAAATCCGACATACCGACACAAACTCAAAGCTACTACACAGTGGCTATAATATCTTCGGAAACAAATATAGAAATAAACATAACATAAATCAGTCACAGACAATTCATATCACAAAGGCGGAAATAGATATGAATACTACACATGAAAGTGTACATCAGAGTAGTGGTCTAAAAAGATCCACAATAATACAAAAGAATAGCAACACGTGCTATACAAAAGAATACATCTATGAGTCTAAATCTCAAGTGTATACAACAAAATAAACTACGAATCTAAGTAGTTTTCCAAAAGTCAGAGGGATCAATCCCAAGAGAGAAGTCAAGCAGAAGCACCTGAAACATCTCGGTCTGACCCGAGTATTATTTAATAAGAAAATAATAAACGGATCAGTCTAGCTATAAATATCAGATGAAGTGATATATAATAAGAGATATGACATAAACATATAATAATCACAATGCCAAGCTGTGATAAAATAGTAATTGAAAATCAACAAGAGATTAATCAATATCACAATAATCTACTCAAGATAAAAAGGAATGTCATACTCCTAATTTCATTCACCAAGCCACAATAAATGACATATATATCAATGCCCATCGAAAAAGTTGGTGAAACATAAATTCCAGAATTCAACACACGAAATCCAGAAATCACAAGGAAAGGATCAACGACGTCGTACAGCGGGACATCCGATGAACCAAATCACAATCAAAGGGAACAACGACGTCGTACAGCGGGACGTCCGATGAACCAAATCACAAAGACATAGCACGATGCTAGTCTAAAACCTAAAATGATCGTCATGATCAAAGAGAAGTATCGATTACACTAAGCTAGTAAATATATGAGCTTAGCTTCATGTCCCATAACCACTAGCTTAACTTAAATATTTACGAACAAATTGTAGATCTCCACTAGAAAATTGTCACAAGAGATTCAATCGAACAAGTCCAAGAATTAACCGACGAAGTAAACGCAAGCGTTTCATACCACTCGTTTTACTAAGTCGTTTAATTAGATTTCTCATACGAGTGAGGTAAAGGTTTGTATATACTAATAGATTGGAAAACGGTTTTATAAACGAATTTGGTATTAAAATAGTATTGAAATCGTTTGAGGAAAGAGTTTTGATATTTACTACTAGTATAGAAAACCTTTATATTTTTAAAGTGACAAAGCACAAGGGGGATTGTAGAAACAATCAATCACAAAGATCACATTCGAAGATGTGAATAAAAATCCAATGAAATCGATAAAGGATCCATCGAAGTGGATATATCTAAAATTCCCAAAGAAAATAAGTCATCAAAGATGATAATAAATGATGACAATAAATAGGATCATCACGAATCGATTTAAATTGGAAATTCAATCCAAAAGGGCAAATTGGACTAAAACAGCAGGTTCAGTCGACTGAACAAAGATTTTCAGTCGACTGACCCTGTACCTGGAAATTTTCCAAGTTCAGGAAACTTTCTGTTTCCAGTTTCAGTCGACTGTGCAGAGTTTTTCAGTCGACTGAATCATGCCTGGAAACTCTCGGGTTTCAGGTTCAGTCGACTGAACAGAGTTTTTCAGTCGACTGAATCATGCCTGGGCTGTTTTCAGCCTTATTCAAATGAAGAGCAAACTCTTCCAAAATGCAACCGGACGAACATTGGCTCTAAGGGTTTATGCCAATCGGCGACCCGGTCCTATATGCTCCTCGATGCATCACCATAAGCATGATCAAACATCCATAAAAGGATTTCACACAAATTTGACTTAAAAACCCAAAAATTGGAGTATTCACAAAATCAATCCAAAACAAGAGCAAATGCACATAAAGAAGTGTTAGGAATTCATACCCAACAACCAAAGATAATTATAGTCATAGATGTGAGATAAAAATCTCACCTTTAAACTAAATTTATGAAGATGAAGCTTGAAAGCAATGGCAAGAACAAGCACTCTTCAATTCCAACTCAACAAGCTTGAATCTAAGCTTAAAAGAGAAACATTCCCTAAATTAGGTTTAGGAAATTTCTGAAATTGAATGGAGAAAGAGTTGGAGAAGGTGAAGGAGATGCTTACCAAAGGGTTCTTCTTGAGTTTGGAGCTAAAGCTTGGATTTGCAAAGAAAGTTAGGGCTTGGAGTTTTAATTCTTTTTCCTCTCCACCATTTTCAGTTGGAGCTTGAGTTTGAGAAGTTGGAATGAAGAAATGAAGAGGAGAGGGGGATTGGGACTGAATACATAAGTGGTTAATTGGCTCAGCCCAAACCAAAACCCTAAGCAAAAAGTAGCAAAATTCAACTTTCTCCAAACATATCGAAGCTTATACTCAAAAAGGTCGCAAACGGCATTTTGAACTCAATGGAGGAGGTCTCGATTCCTAATTCGACCGTATGCAAAAAGTAGGTTTTTGGTCCAAAATCCGACGAACGATAAAATATTTAAATATAAAATCGATAAATATGCGGGTTGTTACATGTTCTCTAATAAAATACAAATCCAGTTCCATATGTTTAGTTCTTGAATGTAGAACTAGATTTGCGGTTAAGGAAACTGTGATCATATTGTCACATCACAGTATTGCTTTGTTGTTGAGCTTGATTTTTGTTCTGTAAGTAGAGATTTAATCCACATAACTTCAGAAATTGCACTAGCTACACTTCTATATTTAGCCTCCGTGTTGGATCTAGAAATAGTTGTTTGTTTCTTTGAACACCAAGAGACTGGATTGCTTCCCAAGTAGATACAATAATCCGTAGTAGATCTGCGATCATTTGGGTCAGTGGCCCGGTCAACATTATTTAGTGTTCACCAAGCATAAATTAGTACAGTTTTTCAAAGTTAAACCATAATTTAGTGTTCCTTTTAAGTATCTCAGAATTCTCTTTACATTCTTCCAATGCTCGCCAAGGGAGCTTTGCATAAACTGATTGACTTTATTAACATTATATGCAATTTCTGGTCTGGTTATAGTCACATATTGTAGAGCTCCTACAATACTTCTATACTGTTTTTCATTTGGTATAGCTTCACCTCTATTTTTTGATAAATGTAAATTAGTAATCGTTGGCGTGATTAGACTGTTTGTTTGATCCATTTTGGCTTTAATGAGAATTTCTAAGATATATATTTTTTGATTTAAGTAGATCTCTGAATTTGAAGTTCTCTTGACGTCAACACCAAGAAAATAGTTTAACTCTCCATGATCTTTAATAGAAAATTCTTGATTTAACTTTTGTATTAGACCTCTGATTTCACTGTCATTGCTCCCAGTAATGATGAAGTCATCCACATAAATTAACACATAGATTACCGTATCTTTGTAGACTTGGTGAACAAAGAATTATCTGACTTTGTTGAGTTGTAACTAAGTCTAACAAGAGTGGCTTTTAACTTTTCAAACCATACTCTAGGAGCCTGTTTGAGACCATAGATAGCCTTATTTAGTTTACACACAAGGTCAGCATTTTCATTTTGTTTAAATCCATGTAGTTGTTCTATATATACTTCTTCTTATAGAACACCATTCAGAAATGCATTGTTTACATCTAGCTGTCTTATACTCCATTTATTGTGTAGAGCAATAGTAAGAATTATTATGATAGATGTTAGTTTTATCATTGGTGATAAAGTTTCATTGAAGTCAAATCCTTGCTGTTGAGAGAAACCTTTGGCAACCAGTCTTGCCTTGTATTTGGAGATTGTTCCATCTGCATTCCTTTTTAATTTATAAGTCCATTTACACCCAATATTTTGTGGTGTAGTAAAGGAACAAGACTCCAAGTATTATTCTTTATAAGAGCATCATATTCTTCTCTCATAGTTGTTTTCCATTTCTCACTTTGCAATGCCTGCTGATAAGTGTATGGTTCTTCAGTATCTAAGTTTGTGATATATGCTTTTGGTTTGAATATACCACTTTTAGATCTGGTTATCATATGATGACCCTCTCTTGTTGAAGCGGCTTGTTGCCTTGTGTTATTATCTTGTGTTCAGGTTGGGTAATGGACATTTGGGCATCATTATGTGCGTGTCCAGATTCTGACAGATGCCTTGATTCCTGTTGTGATGTTGAGATGGGACATCTGAACGATTTTGGTGATTCCTGGTTTGACTGAGGATTTGGCAGATCAAATTCAGTCTCTATATCACTCAGGTGATCTGAATCTTCCATCTGGGTGAAGCTATCAGGCCCAATAGGTACTGGTGGTATAGAGAATTTTGAATTATAGATTTTTTGTGATGTCTTTATCTCTTTTTCGCTGAATGGGAATACATGTTCATTGAAGATGACATGTATGGAAATAAAGACTCTTCCTTTGTGTCCAAACACTTATATCCTTTTACATTATTGGGATATCCTAGGAATGTACAAGGATATGATCTTAAATCTAACTTGTGATAATCAGGTTGCCTATTGAATAACATTTCAATTGGGCTACTGTCCTTTAACACTGTTGTGGGCAAGTGATTAATTAGAGTCACCGCAGTAGCAAAGTCGTTTGGCCAAAACTTGAGTGGTAAACACGCTTGTGCAAGCATGATAAGTCCAACCTCTACTATATGTCTATGCTTTCTTTCTGTCAGACCATTCTGTTCAGATGTGTGTGGGCATGAAATTCTTTGAACTATTCCTTTTTTTGAAAAAATTCTTTGAGAGGTTTAAACTCTACACCTCCATCAGTTTGCAAAAGTTTTACCTAAAAACTTGTTTGCCTTTCAGCTTCAGCAATAAATTATAACACAGCTTGATATGTTCCAGACTTTGCTTTCAAAAAATATATCCAAACATATCTACAATACGCATCAGTAAATGATATATAATATTTAAAACCATAATCAGTGTTAATTGGGGGCAGGACCCTATAGACCAGCAACAACAAGTTCTAGAGGGTTATTGTATTTTGTTTGAGAATTTTGAAAAGCAGGCTTATGACTTTTTCCCATTTGACAATATGTACAAACATATGGAATTGAGATATTATCACAGAAAATATTATTTTTATTTAGAATTCTTTTTACAACATCAATACTGGGATTCCCAAGTCTATAATGCAAAAGTTCAAACATACTTATATTTTTTCATTCTAAGCAATATTGGAGATATTACAACACATTTTCCAATATTTCATATTTCTTGAGTCAACTAAAGTGAACCTGTATAGCCCTTTCTCCGTTTTACCCTGCAAAAGAATTTTTTTAGTTAGAATATCTGTGACGACCCAGAAATTTTTAACATTTGAAACGAAATATTTAATTGATTTTAAATATTTGAATGATGGTTTAGCTTGAATTTCAAATATAAATATGAATTTGGCAATTTAATTATTGAATTTAATTTGTTAAAGTTGGAAACAAAATTTGAATCTTCAGTTTCAAGCTGATTAAAAATATTTCAAAGGACTAGGAAATTCATATTGATAATGCTGGAGATAACAGAAACTACAGGATTGGATTTGGAAATGTCTTGTTCAGTTTTGAAAATATATCGTTTAAACCGATATTTAAAAATAGCCTTCCGAGGCACAGTATCGTAATTCGACGAAACCAGTTCCATTAGACCCGTAATAGTGTATTATTATTGGATTTCAAATTTCGTAGCTTTCAGAGCTATAGTGTGATCGTACGAGATATAAACGTCCAGACAATAATTAATCGGTTTAATTTAAATATAAATTTATATATCCTAATCAACAGCCGAAATTCTCTTCACGTCAAAACTTTTTCGCCTGGGCTTCTGAAGCAATGTAGCTGTGCTTGTATACGCTACTGTCTTTTCAAAATCGCCTGTCTTCTAGAGCAAGCCCCAATCCTAGTTTTTAAATTTGCGACTTTACCTATATTTCTCTACAGTTCGATCACGAAAAAAAATGGCGTCCCACTTTAGACCTTTCGTTCGAACGAAATCAAAGCTCATATTTTACCTCTTCTGTCTTCAGTTGAAATTGATAACGAAATCAAAGCCAGCCCCGTAATCAACCAAGTTCGACTTCGACAAGGAAGAACCACACGCGCTGTGGCGAGGCGAAGTGGAGCTGGCGAGGGAAGTTAGGGTTTTCATACTACGTGGCTTGGTTAGGCGATGTAGAGAGGGTCGCGTTTTGCTGGTTGTTGGTAGGCGACGAGTTGGAAGGTGGAGTTAAGAGGAGGTGTCGCGGCAGTCTTCGCGAATGCAAGTTTGGAGTTCGTTCGAACTGGGGTGTCGTGAGCTCGAGCTCGAGTCCTTGGGGCACTGTTGTTGATGGTCGATGTCGACACTGGAGGAAGGCAGTGAAGCTTCGTTTCGCGAGGTCAAGCACATTAGAATCGAAGGCCTAGGGCAGATGTAGCATCGAGCTCGAGATAAAGGCTCATGTGCGCGCGCGATTGGGGAAGAGAACGTAGTGATAGGCTGGCTTCGCGATGGGTTGGGCTCGCGAATAGACAATTAAAGGTACAAGTTTTTTTATTGTTTATTTTATACATATGCATGCCCATTTTAATTGTAGAAAGACAGGAAATTCATACAGAAGATTTTGAAAAGTTATATATAAAAAATTGGATTTTTGAATCGATAAATTAAGTTCTAATTTTAGCTAGTTTCAAAAGGAGATATATTTTACATGCCTGCTTTATTTTACTGTTTATTTTGGAAAAATTTAGGAGATAAATTTGTTTAATTAACTTATCTAAATTTTCTTTTGGTTACTAAGAAATTATTTAAAAGGAAATTTAGTTAAATTTAATAATTAGTTGAAATTAAATCTATTAAACGGAAATTAATTGTTCAGTTGGTTCGAATATTAATAAATTGTATAATTGCTTATACAAGGTCAAAACCGTGAAATCAAGTCGGGATGAGAATGGATTGCAAAATAAAAGCAAGGTGAGATCTTCGCACTCAAGTTCAAATTAAAATTTCCAATTTGATTTTAAATAGTTAAATTTAAACTGATTGACTGTGTGCCTGGGTGATCGGATTATAATAATTATTCACTGGATGATATTATATATATATAATAGTATATAGTATATATTGGAGTTGTTGATTTCCCGCATTATATAGCAGATAAGACCCTATTGCGCCGCATAATAGATGATGATATTTTATAAATCCCATATACCGCGATATTCCACCTCGAAGTGGAATTGGTATTTAATTGTTGTGCTAACGTCTGTGGATGCAGGGAAAACAGGTTGGAGGGATCCAACTGGATTCCTCAAATAATTGAATTTATTTCAATATTGTGTGTTGAACATTTATAATCTGTGTGTGATTATACTGTGGTTGAAATCGTTGTAGGCTAAAATTTAGCCGAATATATTTTTGGTATCGTAAGATACCAGAAATAAATGAAATTTTATTTTTAAATTTAAGTAGAAAATCTATAGTAAGATCCTATTGAATAAATTCCAAGAAAATAGGAAAAGATTTGATAAAGGAATTTATTTTTAAAGGTAATGAATTTGTAAATTCAAACTGAGAATTTTGTAAAAGAAAGGGATTACTTTAAAGCTAAATTGATATTTGTTTTAGAAATTGGATATTTAAATAGTTATATCCTATCTACTAATTTTATTTTAAAATTAGTTTGGACTTGAATTTTATATGAGATTTTAATATATATCTTCACAACTAATGTTTAGATAAAGTGTTTTAAAATAGTTTTTATTCTGAATATTCCAAGTATATAAGTTTGGATAAGTAATTTAAATTATTTTAAAACATTTGATCTCGGCAGACTTTCAGTGGAAATAAATAATATCGTGAATCTTATTCCGCGAGTGAAAAGTGATTTGAAATTTGTTTTCAAATAGATTAAGTGTTAAAATTTTATATCTTGCATAGATATTTTGAAAATAAATAACAGAAAAATTATTTAGATCTTAGTGATTGTTATGGATATTTAATGATAGTTATATAACCGACTATCAATATTTGCCCTTCAAATGGCATTTGAATTTCGATGCGACCATGGCCGGATTCCAAGTGGATATCCGAAAACCATATCGAACCTTTGTGATTTGTGATAGATATTTTATTTAAAAGATCGAAGTAGAAAATTGTTGTGATTTTTTTGGAATCTGAATGAATGCTTATTTTTAAAAATAAGTGCTCGTTATTCGCATTAGCCGGGAGAGGACCTTGTGTCATAAAACCTATTCCGAATAACGATACGATGAAATGGGATTATATTTGAAGACGGTGTTGAAGACCGGGTATTTTCGAAAGCAAAACGATTACCTGTCGATTGTCTCTGCACCGGATTGCTCCGGTATAGAGATTCTATCACCCTTTGTGATAGGGATTCCGGACGTGATTAGTGAATATTCGGATTTGCAAGGGCTTCTTTGAAGTGCCTTCGATTCCGTTCGATCTCGGAACGGACTCGTATGGATGTATGTCTGACTTTACACTTTGAGATGTAAAGCTAGTTTCTATCAAATACATTTCTGTTGGTGGCGGAGAATTTATTCTCTTAGCTTAACACCCTTTTCTGAGACGTAGGAGCTCAGAGGTTATGTAGTTGATGGTTACTAGTGACATGTTCCCAATTTGGTAACGTGGCATACGAAGTGCTGCTGATCATTTGTTGATCAAAACATGACTTTGTGAACAGTGTAGCTTTGTGGACGAGACTTCATCGGACCTCACACTTCGGAAATGGTCAAAACAGAAAAGACGCTGCAAGGTTATGAGGGTCGCGCCCTTTAGGGTATGTCATTTCCTTTTGGAAAAGGGTGGTGTCAGGTATGGAGCCCTGATGTTTAACCTTTGTTGTTACTGCAAATACTTTCTACGTGGTTGTTGGTGTAGAGGTCCTCGGATAAATGTACCAAAAGACCGAGGGATGACATACTCGTGTAGTAGTTACCTAGTTACGGAGGTAACCAGGCCTTGTTTTGGCAGAGAGATGGTTAAGTTCTCGGGACGTCCCTCTAGAGGCGTACCCATGTGGCAGTAGGAAGTTCCTTAGCCTGACCATTTGTTGGAAAATCCAAACAAAACAATACGAGCCTTGTACGATTTTAGTTGTAGAACCTGCAATTTAAAATGGTAGCTATAGCTGGCATAATATAATGGCACCTATGCTGGCTAAGATTAATATTATACTTTCGAAACGTTTTCCACTATGCATTAATAATAATATAAAAAAGAATTTTACGTAGTATGCATATTTGACTATCATAAGGAGAAATCTCCCCCATGTGTGCGATTGCATTGTGTGTGTGCCGGGAGGCCTTATGAAAGTTTCATTTTTCAACAGCATAGCGGATTTCTTTGTGAAAATAACTGTTTTTAAGATCTCACACCAGTCTCATGATTGACCTGGAGTTTATTGTTCCCTTTCTAAACTCTGGGTGCCTACAATTTTCCACATGGGCAGGCTAGAGTCAGGTTAGCAGTTATTAGGGAGCAAAGTCAAGAAGTTGATGTGGAAATCAGGAGTTGGAGCTGTATGGCGAGGCATATCACTTATATATGTAATATTTCTTTCCGCTATTGTTGTACACTCTGATAATGTAATGTGATGTAATGTAATAACTAATATATTGATTCTGTTTAAAGATATTTATTTATCTATTATACTTGTTCCACTGCGAAATGTGAGATTCTGTTATTGTTTCTGATTCTTCTTTCTTCTTCTTCTTCTACCACTTCTTCTTTAAACCCTAACAGTTCGATTTTTGGGCATTCGACCGTGTGGCATTTGATACAGTGGACGTATCGATGTTGACTTTCGACGTCGAGAAATCGGACATGATACAAGTGGTATCAGAGCATTTGGTTAAGCGATAACCTTGGTTCTGTTGGGTGTTACTCATTAGAGATAGAGTCAGTAGTACTCTAGGATGAATGTGAGTGTAATAATAGATATGAGCGCGTATTTGTTAGTGAATATAAAATTGTATATTGTGTGTTTATAGATTATGGTCGGTGTAGTTTGGCCAATTATATCGATAGGGGTTTCTAAACTCTTAAACAAGATAAAACGACACAGTATTGCTTTAAAATAGGGTAAATGAAATAATTTTACCCAAAACTATTTTTGTATATAAAGAAATGAATTTCTGTAAATTTTTATGGTATATGGTTGCTTGGTTGTTAGGAAGTGATGATATTGAATTATCATCATTATTGTATGGAAATTTAATAAGAAATAATGGTATAACTAAAGATTTGGAGATAAATTCATTTAACAAATGAAATTTATAAATATGAATTGAAAGGATAAGGGAATGAATTCATATACAAATGAAATTTGTAAATGTAAATTGTAAATATGATTTATAATTTGGAATAAAATTCATTAATGGAATAAAATTGGTAATGTGAATGTATAAATGAGTTTTATAAATTGAAATGAGATGCCAGAGTAATTTTTGGAATACGGATTAAAGGAATTGGATTGAAATTTCAAAAGATTATATTTCTTTAACTTGAAAATGGTTTCCAAAACTCTGGAAAATAATTATTTGAGAAGTATTTTTGAGTTCGATATGAAATCTGGTGGGGTTTGAAATTTAAAAATATTCGAAAAAATATTTTGAAGGGATATAATTGATTTCAAAGTTGGTTTCGAAATGTGAGTAATTGTTAAAAAGACTCTGGAAATCTTTAAAATGTTAAGATATCTAAATAAGTTTGATAACTCATAAAAATATTTGAGATATGATTGGAATAAGATTCAAATTGAAAAGGAATAAATAAAAGTAAGCGTGGAATAAATTTGTGAATGAACAAATGAGTTAACATTTGCAAGTAAATGGATTGGAATTGGAAAAAAATGGAATGAGATTTGATTTGGATCAAGTTGAATAAAAATCCAAACTTTGGAAAAATAAAATAAAATGGATTGAATTCAAGTAAACTAATATGACAATTAATTAATTGATGAAATAGGAAAGTTGAATTAGTTAAATTAAAATTTAATTGTGAGTTAAATTTGCGGATAAATTCAAGTAGAAATAAATTGAAAATTTTCTTGTTATTGATAAAATGAATTCAAAATAAATTGAGAATGGAAGGTTGAAATTTAAAATGGATAAGTGGATAAAACTAATTTAATTAAATTAGTAATGGAATGGATTTGATAAATGAAAATCAAATCAAGGATTTAAGTTTGGAAGTGTTACTGGGAAAAATAAATTTGAGCTTTGAATTGAAATAACTTGAAGAAAATAAATAACTTAAGTAAATATTGGATAAAAGCTCGACTTGAGTAAAATTGTGAAGTGGTTATTGTCAAGTTTTATGGAATGGTTGTGAATGAAACTTGTTTGATTAATGAAATGAAATAGAATAAAGAGTAAATTGAGTTTGTATCAATTTAAGTTAGTTATAAACTAGATTGGATATTCTATTTAGCGAATATCGTCGAATTTGCATAGAAATGGTTGTCATTTGACGCAAACGTGATTGTATAAAATTCTATGAGTTAATGAAAGCCAATAAAATTAATTTTTGAATCAATTGAAATGGATATGCGTTCGTTTCGTTTAAAAAAATTTAATTGAATGAAAGAAAGTGAATTGTAAATCGCTTGAGTTGAATAGAAGTGATATGAAATGTAGTTGTAAGCAATTAAATTTATATTGAAACCTTATAAATTGCTTATGGGAATTATTTTGAGTGCATTGCTAATGAAAACTATGTATTTATTATCAAAAATAAGTAAAATGTAAATGAATTTCCTATATATGTCACTTACGTGTTTAAATTGAGTAAGTACAGGTACATGGAGGTCGTTTGGTTGGATTTGGTCGCGCTAAAATGTTAATAATAAGCCGCTTGCTTAAAAATGCTAAATAAGGTACGCCTACGCAATAAAAATAGGAAATATGAACTGTTTTTGTTTTTTCCGACCGGGTGGGTGGATGTATATATATTTATATCTTTTGTCAAATTGCAAAACCTCCTCCGTACAAAGGGGACTCTGCCAAAATTTTCCGAAAAATTTTGGGAGATAGAAAAAAATTTAGGAAATTTTTTTGTTTGCGAGAAACGATTTCAATTTTGAAATTGAAGTAAATTAGTGAATGAAACTAATTTAAAATAATAATATGAATCAGTTATCAATGGAAGATAGAATTAAATATTTAGAGTTGAAGATAAATTGGATTCATATGGTAATGGGAAAACTAATTGAATAGAAGTAGATATGAAAACTTTTGTAAAAAAATGTATAAAATAATTTTAAAGGCTATGAATGGATATTATTGCTAAGTATATACAGGTATTATAAAGCAAGTGGGAAAAATTGATTTTGATTTCATAAGATAAATTTAAATTGCTCGACAAAAAGGTATGTATTTAAATTTCAGTATGAAATTTGGTGATTTTCTTGTCTATCCATTTGGTCTTTTGTTTTCCTTTTGAATCTAGGGGCTGTGGTGCCATTTTGTAGTCGTACCGAGCTAGCCGCGCAAAGGAGACGCTGGTGAAATTTTTCGAAAATTTAGGGAGTTAGAAATTTTTTTGAATTTTTTTTGAAAGTTTAACATTTGTATTTAAATTTGAATTATTAAAGAAAACAATGTTGTTTGGAACTTATAATTGAAGTTGGAAAGCTAGTTGAAATGATAATGGATCTCTAATAAAAAGATTTGTTTTGGGAAGTTGTTAAAACTATTTGGTTTGGAAAAAACTAAACGGGTTGAGGATCAATCTTCTTAACTAGTAATTTCGGGATGAAATTCTTTTAAGGGGGAAGGATGTGACGACCCGGAAACTTTTAACATTTGAAATGAAATATTTAATTGATTTTAAATATTTGAATGATGGTTTAGCTTGAATTTCAAATATAAATATGAATTTGCAATTTAATTATTGAATTTAATATGTTGAAGTTAGAAACAAAATTTGAATTTTCAGTTTCAAGCTGATTAAAAATATTTCAAAGGCTTAGGAAATTCATATTGATAATACTGAAGATAACAGAAACTACAGGATTGGATTTGGAAATGTCTTGTTCAGTTTTGAAAATATATCGTTTAAACCGATATCTAAAATTAGCCTTTCGAGGCACAGTCTCGGAATTTGACGAAACCAGTTCCAATGGATCCGTAATAGTGTATTATTATCGGATTTCAAATTTCATAGCTTTTGGAGCTATCATGTGATCGTACGAGATATAAACATCTAGACAATAATTAATCTGTTTAATTTAAACATAAATTTATATATCGTAATCAACAGCCGAAATTCTCTTCACGTCAAAACTTTTTATCCTACGCTTCTGAAGCAATGTAGTCGTGCTTGTATACGCTACCGTCTTTTCAAAATCGCATATCTTCTAGAGCAAGCCCCAATCCTAGTTTTTAAATTTGCGACTTCACCTATATTTCTCTCCAGTTCGATCACGAAAAAAAAATGGCGTCCCACTTCAGATCTTTCGTTCAAACGAAATCAAAGCTCTTATTTCCCCTCTTCTGTCTTCAATTGAAATTGATAACGAAATCAAAGCTAGCCCCATAATCAACCAAGTTCGACTTCGACAAGGAAGAACCGCACGCGCAATGGCGAGGCAAAGTGGAGCCGGCGAGGGAAGTTAGGGTTTTCATACTACGTGGCTCGGTTAGGCGATGCAGAGAGGATCGCGTTTTGCTGGTTATTGGTAGGCGACGAGTTGGAAGGTGGAGTTGAGAGGAGGTGTCGCGACTGTCTTCGCGAACACGAGTTTGGAGTTTGTTCGAACTAGGGTGTCGCGAGCTCGAGCTCGAGTCCTTGGGGCACTGTTGTTGATGGCCGATGTCAACACCGGAGGGGGGCAGCGAAGCTTCGTTTCATGAGGTCAAGAACATTGGTATCGAAGGCCTAGGGCAGCTGTAGCATCGAGCTCGAGAGAAAGGCTCGTGTGTGCGTGCGATTGGGGAAGAGAACGTAGTGATAGGCTGGGTTCGCGATGGGTTGGGCTCGCGAACAGGCAATTAGAGGTATAAGTTTTTTTATTGTTTATTTAATTTATATATATGCATGCCCATTTTAATTTAGAAAGACAGGAAATTCATACAGAAGATTTTGAAAAGTTTTAATTGTAGAAAGACAGGAAATTCATACAGAAGATTTTGAAAAGTTATGTATAAAAAATTGGATTTTTGAATCGATAAATTAAGTTCTAATTTTAGGTAGTTTCAAAAGGGGATATATTTTACATGCCTGCTTTATTTTACTGTTTATTTTGGAAAAATTTAGGAGATAAATATGTTTAATTAACTTATCTAAATTTTCTTTTGGTTACTAAGAAATTATTTAAAAGGAAATTTAGTTAAATTTAATACTTAGTTGAAATTAAATCTATTAAACGGAAATTAATTGTTTAGTTGGTTCGAATATTAATAAATTATATAATTGCTTATACAAGGTCAAAACTGTGAAAACAAGTCAGGATGAGAATGGATTGCAAAATAAAAGCAAGTTGAGATCTTCTCACTCAAGTTCAAATTGAAATTTCCAGTTTGATTTTAAATAGTTAAATTTAAATTGATTGACTGTGTGCTTAGGTGATCGAATTATAATAATTATTCACTGGATGATATCATATATAATAGTATATAGTATATATTAGAGTTGTTGATTTCCCGCATTATATAGCGGATGGGACCCTATTGCGCCGCATAATGACGGGTAATATTTTATAAATCCCATATACCGCGATATTCCACCTCGAAGTGGAATTGGTATTTAATTGTTGTGCTAACGTCTGTGGATGCAGGGAAAAAAGGTTGGAAGGATCTAACTGGATTCCTCAAATAATTGAATTTATTTCAATATTGTGTGTTGATCATTTATAATCTGTGTGTGATTATATTGTAGTTGAAATCATTGTAGGCTAAAATTTAGCCGAATATATTTGCTATCGTAAGATACCGGAAATAAATGAAATTGGATTTTTAAATTTAAGTAGAAAATCTATAGTGAGATCCTATTGAATAAATTCCAAGAAAATAGGAAAAGATTTTATAAAGGAATTTATTTTTAAAGGTAATAAATTTGTAAATTCACAATGAGAATTTTACAAAAGAAAGGGATTATTTTAAAGCTAAATTGATATTTGTTTTAGAAATTGGATATTTAAATAGTTATATCATATCTACTAATTTTATTTTAAAATTAGTTTGGACTTGAATTTTATATGAGATTTTAATATAATATCTTCACAACTAATGTTTAGATAAAGTGTTTTAAAATAGTTTTTATTCTGATTATTCCAAGTATATAAGTTTGGATAAGTAATTTAAATTATTTTAAAACATTTGATCTCGGCAGACTTTCAGTGGAAATAAATAATATCGGGAATCTTATTCCGCGAGTGAAAAGTGACTTGAAATTTGTTTTCAAATAGACGAAGTGTTAAAAATTTATATCTTGCATAGATATTTTGAAAATAAATAACTAGGAAATTATTTAGATCTTAGTGATTGTTATGGATATTTATTAATAGTTAAATAACCGACTATCAATATTTGCCTTTCAAATGACATTTGAATTTCGATGCGACCGGGGGTCGGATTCCAAGTGGATATCCGAAAACCACATCGAACCTTTGTGATTTGTGAAAGATCTTTTATTTAAAAGATCGAAGTATAAACTTGTTGTGATTTGTTTGAAATCTGAATGAACACTTATTTTTAAAAATAAGCGCTCGTTATTCGGATTAGCCGGAAGAGGACCTTGTGTCATAAACCCATTCCGAATAACGATACGACGAAAGGGGATTGTATTTGAAGACGGTGTTGAAGACCGGGTATTTTCGAAAGCAAAACGATTACCTGTCGATTGTCGCTGCACCGGGTTGCTCCGATATAGAGATTCTATCACCCTTTGTGATGGGATTCCGGACATGATTAGTGAATATCCTGATTTGCAAGGGCTTCTTTGAAGTGCCTTCGATTCCGTTCGATCTCGGAATGGACTTATATGGATGTGTGTCTGACATTACACTTTGAGATGTAAAGCTGGTTTCTATCAAATACATTTCTGTTGGTGGCGGAGAATTTATTCTCTTAGCTTAACATCCTTCTCTGAGACGTATGAGCTCATAGGTTATGTGGTTGATGGTTACTAGTGATATATTCTCAATTTGGTAACGTGGCATACGAAGTGCTGCTAATCATTTGTTGATCAAAGCATGACTTTGTGAAAAGTGTAGCTTTATGGACGAGACTTCATCGGACCTTACACCCCGGAAATGGTCAAAACAGGAAAGATGCGGCAAAGTTATGAGGGTCGCGCCCTTTAGGGTATGTCATTTCCTTCTGGAAAAGGGTGGTATCAGGTATGGAGCCATGATGTTTAACCTTTGTGGTTACTGCAAATACTATTCTTTGTGGTTGTTGGTGTAGAGGATCCTCGGATAAAGGTCCCAAAGGACCGGAGGATGGCATACTCGTGTAGTAGTTACCTAGTTACAGAGGTAATCCGGCCTTGTGTTGGCAGAGAGCTGGTTAAGTTCTCGGGACGTCCCTCTAGAGGCGTACTCATGTGGCAGTAGGAAGTTCCTTAGCCTGACCATTTTTTGGAAAATCCAAATAAAACAATACGAGCCTTGTTCGATTTTAGTTGTAGAACCTGCCATTTAAAATGGTAGCTATAACTGGCATAATATAATGGTACATATGCTGGTTAAGATTTATATTGTACTTTCGAAACGTTTTCCACTATGCACTAATAATATTATAAAAAAAGAATTTTGCGTAGTTAGCATATTTGACTATCATAAGGAGAAATCTTCCCCATGTGTGCGATTGCATTGTACGTGTGTGTGTGTCGAGAGGCCTTATGGTTGTTTCGTTTTTCAAAAGCATAGCTGATTTCTTTTTATTTTCTTTGTGAAAATAACTGTTTTTAAGATCTCACACCAGTCTCACGACTGACCTGGAGTTTATTGTTCCCTTTCTAAACTCTGGGTACCCACAATTTTCCACACAGGCAGCCTAGAGTCAGGTTAGCAGTTATTCGGGAGGAAAGTCAAGAAGTTGCTGCGGAAATCAGGAGTTGGAGCTGTATGGCGAGGCGTATCACTTATATATGTAATATTTCTTTCCGCTGTTGTTGTTGTACACTCTGATAATGCAATGTGATGTAATGTAATAACTGATATAGTGATTTTGTTTAAAGATATTTATTTATCTGTTATACTTGTTCCAGCTGCGAAATGTGAGATTCAGTTATTGTTTCTGTTTCTTCTTTCTTCTTCTTCTTCTTCTACCTCTTCTTCTTTAAATCCTAACGGTTCGGTTTTTAGACGTTCGACTATGCGACATTTGATACAGTGGACGTATCGATGTTGACTTTCAGACGTCGAGATCGGACATGTTACAATATCTTTGACTAAACAATAATTATGGTAAAACTCAAAATACACATTATTGTCTCTACTAAACTGTGAAATACTTATAAGGTTTTTCTTTATTTGAGGGATGATTGACAAATTATTTACATAGAGTTTTCTTTCACCCTGAATACGAGCATTACCAGTGTGTGTTATCTTAGTAGACATACCATTACCCATGTGCATACACTGTTTACCTTGGTATTCTTTACTGCCAAGGTTTAGATTGCTGAGACCATTGGTCACATGATTAGTAGCTCCATAATCTGGGTATCAGACTTCATATGTGATATCCTCTGGCTTAGCTATGTCTCTGTTATTGTCTTTTGCTGCTTCTGTTTGATTTCTTGATTCCTGATGAATATTTTCCAGATTTACATTAGGATTATAGGCCTTTTGACTGTTTTGCTGTGCTGGCACATAATTAGCATCAAATCTGAAATAGCATCTATTAGTTGCATGACCAAATTTTTCGCAAATCTGACATCTGAGTCTGTTATTGTTGTTGTTATTAAACCTTCCACCTCTTTCTCTGTTTCTGGATGACTGTCCCCCTCTTTGATTGTTACTGCCTTCATATCTTGATGAATCATTTCTTTCTTGATTTTTGATTTGTTGTTTGAAGCATAATTGATAGAGAAGTCAGAGGTAACTGGTTTCTTATGTTCTATTCTACCTTCATGAGCAAGAAGGGTAGAATGAACATTAGATAAAGTTGGGGTAGTTTGCATTGAGGAAATTATAGCAAGAACTGCTTTATACTCCTCATCAAGGCCGCAAAGAACAGACAAAATCTACTCGGTTTTTGAAACAACACGCCCTACTGCACTGCTTTCTTTCTTTAAATTCTTTAATTGCCTCTTGTAGTGCATGATCTTTGCAGCAGATTGAGAGTTGAATACTTGTTCTATTGTTGACCAGCTCCCTTTGGTAGTAGAACACCCCATCAGCTGTGGTAATAAATTTGCACTTATGGTAGATGGAAGCCATGAGCTCAACAAATTATCTTGCCTCTGAAAAATTGTGTACTCTCTGTTTGTCATAGAGACACCATCTGTAGAACTGATATATTGCTCTGGAACTATTTTGGTTCCAATAATATATGGTTCTAACCCATATCCTCTTATAGTTGTTAATACTTAAAACTTTCATAGCAAATAATTTGATCCATCTAACTGGTTTGCTATTAACTGACTTTGAAGACTAATTATGTGTTTTGATATGTTTTCTTTTGTAGATTGTACAGCAGTATTAAGAGGGGAATTTGGAGATGTAGATGAATGGTTATCAATATCTCCTTCTGCCATATTGGAAATTTAAAGAAAATGATGATAGAGAAATGCAGATTCAAGAATAGAAAAAGTTGAGTAATCAAGAATTACTCAAGAATGGAGCACACAGATCTCAGCACGAAAAAACCAGGTAAAACAGTAAGAATTAATGAAATGAGCATCAAGAATACTCAATAATGATGTAATACAACAAAAAATTTACTGAATTAAGTATCAAGGATGCTCAGTAATGATGTAAACAGAATTCTTGCAATAAAACTGAGAGCAGCCAGCAATCAAAATGATGAATTTTTTTTATTGTTTCTCAGGCACGGCTCAATGATGTAAGGAATATGAGAAAAAGAAAAAAAAACATCTCAAGAAATATGAACAATCTAACCAGCAGATTCAGATGAGGATATAATATTCCGATGAGCTTCCATAATTGCAGCCTACCCAAATGATGAAGATGATCTGATGAGTAATGGCAAGGCAATGAAATCAATGTCACTAGACAAGTTATTGATCTGATACCATTTTGAAAATAGAAGAATTTTATTGCTTGTATTATTGAATACAGAATGTAATAATAAATCAGATGCTTACAACAGTCTATTTATAAAGGAAAATGTATTGATGAGCTATTGGGCTTATACAATTTACAACCCACACCACATTAGTTATATAATCATATAAAACATCTTTGCTGAAGGCGGTGACTTCATTTTTCACACTGCACATAAATACACGTCAAGAATATTGCTAGCATTTCTCGTGTTGAATCATAGGACCACGACAAAACAAGGTTTAATCAAAAAACAGAAAATGGCATAAGCTACTGGATTAACGTTTCTAAATAATGATTATTTTTTGATATAAGCAAGCATATGAATAATAAATTAAAAAAATAATAATTCTAACTATAGACCTCATTTAGAACTAATTGTAGAAATACATCTTAATTCGAACATGCGTTATTTTAACACTTCTTCATTTGCAAATGAGTTACAAGAAATAAATGTGACAGTAGAGTGTGATGGTTTTGGTTTGGATGGTATATTTGCTTATTCAAGTGTTAACTATGTAGCATAGACCTTGGATTTAATTCCTTGTTGCGACATAATTATTGCAACATAATTATATTTTTGAGGTATTTTCATACATTTTTTATGTACTTCGACTCTTCCTTTTTGTTATCAAATTCATACTATAAAATGTAGTAAACATTAAAAGGATCGTATAATAATTTACTACAATAATACTAACTCATTAATTAGGGCGATCGATTGTGTGGTTAAGGCGTCGGAAGAACTCTCAATTGGAATAACTCTCATTCAGTCGCAGATTTGATCCTTGAAAGATACATTCTTTTGCAATAATATGACAGCCATTTAAACCCTTTCACCTATTTGAAGTTATCCAGAATTTACAAAAATTGATTCTCTAGTTAAAAAAACAATTTAATAATAAAATAAAATATGATACTTGTTATAATATATGTAAATATAAATAGTGAATATGCTATATACTGTTTTGTATTTAGTCCCACATCGTGAGATTAGTTCTATCCCAAGCTCCTATGCCTTTATATAAAGGAGCTAATGTAATGAAAATGTATGATTAATCTTATTAGTGAATAAAATATTTTCTTCCTCTTTCTTTAATGTCTTCTTATTCTATACCAGATATCACAGGAAGTACTCTATTTCTACTCCTAACAAGTGGTATCTAGAGCGATAAGACTAACACGTTATCAGCACGATCTTCAATCAAAAATTATATATATATAATTGTAATAATTTAGAAGATCGGATCCATCCATTTTTATTAAAACTACAGTGGATTCAGGTATGACTTCCATTAATCTTATATAGTTTGTTCTCGATTGAATCAATATGGCATATTCAGATCTGTTTGTTTTGATTACATCTACTTGCGGTCCAGTTTATCTATGACTTGCTACAGTTTAAATATATCTGACATTCTTTACTTGGAAATTTCATTTTCTCCAACTTATTTCCTCATTATGCGTTGTAATTGAGAATTGAATGTTGGTCTTGAATTTTCGGTTAATTAGATTACATGTAAAATGTTAATCCAATCCTTGCAGATACCTTGGTAATTTGATGCTTGCTTTATTTACATAACAAAATTCTTTTTTTTATGTGTGTTTGACAAAATGTAGGTTTTAAACTACACATTTCATTTTTCATGTGATCGAAAAGCATGCACACATGACTAAATTATAAATAATGCATCAAATTCGAGCATTTTAAACCTGAAGCGTGAACCGGTATTTTTGATTTCACAGAGATTGAAACTATGGCTGGTAACAATATGTTAGGTGTAAATTTATGTTCATGATTTGGGTTTTAAAGTAAACAAATGATGGTATGATATGTTGGTACGAAGCAGTTCATTTGGATTTTTTGAATCCAATGGAAGAATTAGACAAGGAATCCCTTTCCCCCTATCTATTCACCATCCTGATGGATTATATCACTATGTTGATGGACAAACACTAGTTGTTTCTATTTTCTAATCAAATGTGCATGTATCTCTTGTTCTTAGCTGTAGCTTAGTAAAAGTACGTCGGTAACTCTTTATATGTTTTCTTTCTGTGATTTTCTTGTTACATGATATAATGTTTTCGATTAGTAACTAGCCATTAGTTGATAATATTGAAAGGCTTGATACTAAAAACAATTTACCATTTTTTTGGAAGTATGCATTATTAATATGAATATATCAATAGTTCTATAGTTATGGTTTGTATTTTGACAATTTAGTAGATGCTAGTGCATATGTGTTTTTATTGCAGATTTGTTCCTTAGTCTTGATCCCCTAGGTGGGCAAACGAATCTCATGTAGAACCAATATTCGGTGGTTCTTATCTAAGAGTGTAATTCTTAATCAAACTTTTTTTTTTGGGGATTAGATCTAGTTGCACTTTTAAAAGAAATGTTAGTACGATCATCTTTTTAGGACTGTATGTTTGAATTTAACTTAGAGCACTATTTCATTAATTTACATCCAACTATATAAAACGTGATCAATAGTACAATATCAACATATTTTTATAAGAGTAGTGAAATAAAATGAGCATGCACTTCTGTTGTGCTTGCAACTTTAGACTCTTCTATGTAGTCACACTTCCTTGTTCCCATTTCCTCTCCCACTTCTAAGGTTTGTTTCTTTAATCAGTCGTTACTTTGTTATAAGAAACTTGTGTAGATTTTTATTACCTTCTTACCCATTCGCATAAAAAAAAAGAACTTCCCTGAACTGAATCATACATGGATATTGCTGAACCATGCTCACTAACATGCATACCTTTTGAAGCAAAGGTTCGTAAATGTTTATGCTAATGCACATAGATTTAATGCAATTGGTACACACACATGAATGTTAGAAGCTAGCCACATGCTTCCCCATAAAATTTGATTGAGAGCATAGTTATAGACTATATAGTCTATGTGCATCACGATAATAATGCTAGTTATATCCTTCCACATTGAAAACCAAATTAATGGAGTAGTGTGCAATATTGATTTTTTTTTTGAGGTACTGAAATATAACCAAAACTGTAATGTTTGCAACATATGGATCATGTTACTGATGCATGTGTTGATTGTCATAGCTCAGTAGAAATTAGTCCTTCTCTTGCAAAAAAAAAAAAAAAACCAGTTAGAAACAGTTGGAGAGGTTCAAAGTCATCTATCCAGATTCAGGGTAGAATGCCGTGTGACGCAACTGATAAGGAAACCTCCATAGCAATAGAGGACGAATAAGGGGATAACATGTCATCTTGACTAATAATAACCCTATTGCTATATATTAATACCTAAGTACATTCTAATATCCTCCAGAAGAGATAACCCATAAAACATACTCTTGAAGAGATGTTTTATAGTTTTTATATTGTAAAATCCAAACATCCTAGAAGAGATGTTATAGAATTATGTCAATTATGTAGAAAAAGATATTGAGTATTGATGACATCCCAAAAACAGTGCATATAAAGTATCTTTATAAGTGATATGTACCACTCTAGAAGCGGTGTTTATAAAATATCCACAGAAGTGATGTTATATCATCGTATAGCAAACACTTCAAAAGGTAATGTGATAATAAATTACCTAAAATTCAATCGTCTATTGTCATGGACTCGTAGCTCCATAAGACAAATTTAGAAGCAAATAGTGATATGCAACCTTTTACTTCTCAGAACTTACGATGAATCAAATGTAATACGCACAACTACTCTTAATGAAATATCTTTAGATATGCTCCTGAAGAGATAATCTGTATGTCATATCATAATTTTCGCTAAAGCTATATAAATACGGTCTTAAACAAACCGATATGTGCAACCAATATAATTTCTTATTTTTATAACATTTCAAGGGTCCAGAAGATACTCTTATTTATGTTGTAAATATATTTATTTTGTTGAACTCTCTAGGACAGATGTTTATGTATAATTATAACTAAGTATATATTCTCTAATAAACAATCATAATCAATGTTCAAAAGTAATATTAGAGATATAATCAAGGAATAAAATTTACCAACTTAAAGGTGTGTATACAATTTATTTGAACCAGAAGTTCAATATGATTTCAAACCAGATGTTTTGAAAATTATCATACGGTTTTGAAGGATTCACACTGACATTGATCCGTAATAAAAAGGAAAATTAATAGTTTGAATCCTTATAATAGTTTGTTCTAAAAATCACTAATTCAAATGAGACAGAATATGAAATTTATAGTATAGATGTAATACGTGGACGCACGTATATATCCATATATGTAAAAATTCAACCAACAACCTGAAGTTTATTATGAGCCCATCTTAATAATTATGTATAGATATTATTTAGTGATTTAAATCAACATAAATGTTGAATGACCTGAAGTCGTGTATGTATTCAAATGATCTATACAGTAATTAAATTCCTTCAATTGACTAGATCAATGAATGAGAAAAACTCTAATAAGCAATATTAATCGAATGCATCTTATCAAATAATAATAAAAAATTATCCTCCTATTATTAATATGTATGCTAGTAGCAATATCATAATGGATCAAAATGAGAATCCAAAGATGATTATTATTTTATGTGACAATGTTTGTCAACATTGAGGGGGAGGATAAAGTGATACAAATTCATTTTGATCATCAGTGTTAAATGTTTGTTAAAATATACAATGATGCAAAATATTGAGTAACTTGAATAAATTATCAATAATATCCCTATTAGACTTTCTCCAATATAGCTTTAAATCCCCGAAGGATCAAAAGGTGTAAACCGCATCTGAAATGTGGTAAAGAAGTCAGTTCAAATATTTTTGGAGTAAGTAATAAAGATGCCAAATAAATGAGGTGAATGTTCTTGAAGAAACACTTAAGGATGCTCTGAAAGAGATCCATGACATAATTGTAAAATAACCCTAGAAGTGGTTTAGGTACCTAAAATATGATGATTAAAGAGATCTCAATAAATCATGTTTAGAACTGACAAGAAATAATCATCGATGATAAATTTGTAAATAATAAAGCGCTTACATTTATAAATGGATTAAAGATCCTGGATTAGAGAAAAACATGATTGGCCATCATGAAATTTTCCTTAATGAGAAATGTGGACCTATAGTCCATAAATTATAATTAGAACATGTATATAAAGTACACTAGAATTACTAAAGCACTTATAGTGTCAACAATATGTTAAATGCAATGGGCATGATATTTTTAGAGATAATTGAATTGATTGAAGAATGAAAGTGTTTGAAACACTTTAAATACCCCGAAGGTATAAACATTGCTTAAATCATACTAAACGATGAAAGTATAAAAATTCCTGAAGAATATAAATAACTTTGGTAGTTATAAAGAAGGTAAAGAACAAGAAGCGTAGATTACAACTTCTTTTAAGTATTATTGTAATGAAAACCTTGATATACTTCAAGAGAGTAGATTACTTCCTGCTTTTTAGTATTGTTGTATTGAATTTTTTTTATTCATCAAAGATGTATAGTTGCAATACGCGAAACTGATTTGAAGCACAAAAATGAAAGCACATGATGTGTTTTTCATAAAAGTAGCATACAATTGCATAAAATGCAAATTATATTTAGAAGAAACAATCTTGGAAATTTTGATTGTACTGAAGGAAACTATTATTATTAATGATATACATATTTTTGGATTCAGAAGTATCTATAACCAATTTGAGTTTTCAAAAGATGAATACGAATTCAAAGGAAACTTTTAAATCAGGGGGAGTATCCATAAGTATTTTATAATGCACTCTTTTTCCTTAACTAAGATTTTTCCCAATGGGTTTTTCTTAGTAAGGTTTTAATGAGGCATTATTTTGATCTAGAAGTATCAACTCCCAACAACATTTAAAATAAGTTATAATGTACTCTTTTTCCTTATTTAAGATTTTTCCCACTGGGTTTTTCTTACTAAGGTTTTAACGAGGCATTATATTGATCTAGAAGAATCAAACGTCTAATCAAGAAATAACATCTCAAATATGTTATTTAAGTTAAATTGTATTTTTATCCTAGACTAAGGTTTTTTCCATCGGGTTTTTCTTTATAAGGTTTTTAATTAACTATTATATTGATTCAGAAGTATCAAACTCTATTTGATGTTGTAAATTATTGAAATATGTCATAATATATTATACTCTTTTTCCTTCACTAAGGTTTTTCTCATAGAGTTTTTCTTAGTAAGGTTTTAATGAGACATTGTTTTGATCCCGGAGTATCAAACCCTTTAAAAAGAATATCATTTTTAATATGATTTTACAAGTTGCACTCTTTTCCTCGTTTAAGGTTTTTTTCATTGGGTTTTCCTAATAGAGGTTTTTAATGAGGCAACGAACAATATCTAGATCGACTGAATGAATAAACGCATGCAAGATAACAATGAGGGAGAGCAATCATCATACATGTTATGAAAGAGACAATTTCAAGTTATCGGAGGACTCAAGATTTTGAAGACGCATATTCAAGGGGGGGTGTTATAATATATGTAAATATAAATAGTGAATATGTTATGTACTGTTTTGTATTTAGTCCCACATCGTGGGATTAGTTCCATCCTAAGCTCCTATGCCTTTATATAAAGAAGCTAATGTAATGAAAATGTATGATTAATCTTATTAGTGAATACAATATTTTCTTCCTCTTTCTTTAATGTCTTCTTATTCTATAACAATACTTGCTATAATATATCTCTTGTTTCATAATGTGTGTGTGTGTGTGTGTGTGTGTGTGTATATATTGACAAAAATTATACTGCAAGAATTATTAATAAAATATAAATTTGGTTAAATAAATAAATAAAACAGAATATAGTCAGTCAATACACTTTGAAGAAAAATGGGCCGAGACAAAGGTTCAAACGCATTAATTTTGACTGAAACATATTTTTCAGACAAATAATTATTAGACCACAATATCTATGTAAGATATTTTGTTCCGCATTACAAAATTCTGCAAGAACTGAAACATAAATGGAGGAATACTTTTACAGATTGTTCTGAACACAATCTACACTTATAGTTATATCTTTAAGACGACTAACTGAAAATTTTGTCCAGATAATAATAAGCGATGAGGATATTACTAGAGATAAAAGGGTGTTTAACGCATAAATTTTTATAATATTAATTTTCCCTAGTGAGATTATATATGCTCTTAGAAGATTGGAATGTGAAGTTTAAAATGTCTAGCGCATGTCACGTAAAAAATTGGAAAGATTGATATGCTCAGTTTGTCTTAAAACACAACTTTTGTAACAAATGCACGGAGTATGTGTTTAACAGGTGTATATTTTCTTTGCCTTTACAAGCAAAAGTTGTTTCTATGGGTAGTTTAAAAAAAATGACCATCTTACTCATGTCGCTTAAGAAACAAGATTTGCACTGTTTTAGATTGTCATTTAGGAATAAAAGTTTTAGTAGTAACAGTATTGCTCTGTACCAAATAACATTAAGAAGATCAGAATGAACAAATTTGGCAAAATTATAAAATAAAAATAAAAGGATGTCTTCATATACTAATTAATGAGACATTTTTTCACACCCTTTAAAAGTTTCAAAATTCACCTCCGCCCCGTCAAAAACAGGTTTCACGAAAAACACTTGTCAATTTTTTAATTAAAATGTATAATTTGAATTGTACATATTTACAGTTAAAACTACAAATATTTGTAATCTCCGGAAAATTTTTGTAGAATAAAAATTTATAATCGACACCACAGGAATACGTATTATACAGTTTAAATATTTTCAGTTCATATATGTACGTTTTAAGTCATTCATATTTGCATTTTAAACTATAGATATGTACGGTTTACAATACACATTTTTTTTGAAAACATTGATGGGATGTTTGGTGTAACTTGTTTAAAGAAGGAAAGGTATTAAGTTTGATAATTGATTCCATTGTCTCTGAAGTGACATGAAAAACCTCTGTACCACAATCTTCTCATAGGTATCATTCACCTTGCACTTTAGATTACAATCCACCTGCATTTTCCCATTTTAGAAGTCAGTAATTTATAGAATGATCTCATACGCTTAGGCTGAGAAAACAAAAAACAAAAATGCGTTAGTCTACATGGATCGTAGACGTATGTTAATGGAAAAACAAATTTTACAAGTAGGGACTACTACTAGATAATCTTGTTCAAATGTACCATAGTTATAAAACCAATGGTTAAGGTAAATTAATTTACTCCTCCAAGGCTTCTTAATTTTTCGTTTATAATCAGATGAGAGTGATGAATTTATTACAATTTAATGGTCAAGTAGTCTACCCCCTAATTCTATGAATTAGTATCATTGTATTTGCCAATCTAAGATATGACTTTTAACCTGAGTGTTGAAGAAATTATTACCAATTGAGGCTCATCATCAAGCAGATACCCCAATTGAATGTGAAAACATCCCTTGTCATTGCAGCAAACCCCTACCCTTTTTTGTGCAACAGTGGTCACGGTAGCAAGTACAATATAATTGCACCCTTGCTGCACTCATTAATCTTTTGCCGTTCTGAAATTGAACTTCTTATCCTGAACAAAATGAAAATAAAATAAAATAGTGCTGTTAAAGAGGAAATTTAATTGTGCAAGCAAAAGTCATGTGTTCTCTTCTCAAACATGTATATTATATTTAAGTTCAGAAAAACATCCTGCCATGTTCTTAAAACATAAAAAATCAAGATGCCTGAATTTTCAAGAACAAATTTATATAAGGAAAGAAAGAAAGGATTGCCGTAAATTAGAATTTCTAATTTTGGTCCTCTTTCCATCTATAAACATGCACCTTGAATTAGTTGATTTCGGCATTCCCGCGTTTCGTAAGCGTTCGTTTCACCGTATTTAGACAACATCAATGATTGGTGGAAGTCCCCCACGCCGGCGTCACGATTGAACATCTCTCCATCGCCTCCATCGAACATATAACTGGTCCTGACAATACGTTGTAACAAAAGTAATACTCAATGTTACTTACCACTAATCTTATATATATACCACGATTATTCCAAATATCCTACGATGTGGGACTTTAACCAATCCACATATCCACTTCATTTACAATGCGAGCCCCATCTAACAATATCCATCTTGGCGAGCATTGCTCAAGCCACCTTGGAGTTATACCGAGTGAACGCTGTCAGATCAGGCTGCTACTCTAAGTTCTCATAAGCAGGGAGGCGGTTGCTTAATCATATCTCCACTTTGACGAGCATCACATACTCAAGCCTCTTATGAGCCATGCTTCGGCCACGCTGTATAATACCGGTCCATCGAACCATGGAGCTCTGATATCATGTTGAGTTTCGGCATTTCCGCGTTTCATAAGTGTTCGCTTCATCGTGTCTAGACAGTATCAACAGTCGAAGTCTCCCATGCCGGCATCTCGATTGAACATCTCTCTCTCGTCTCCATCGAGCATATAATCTAGTCTTAGCAACACATTATAACAAAAGGAATCTCCAATCTTACGTGCCACCAATCTCATATATATACCACGATTATTCCAAATATCCTACAATGTGGGACTTTAACCAATCCACACACCCACTCCATTTACTATGCGAATCACACTTAACAGAAGCCAAGTAATATAGCAAATTTCTTATAAAAAATGCAGGTTCTGTTAAATTTTGGTGATACAAAATCACATATAGAGAAAATAAATATGCAAAAGAAAGAAAGAGAAAATTTTGTTTCCCCTAATTAATAGGCATATTTGATTATGCTTATTTCTCTCTCTATTGGCTAATCAAATTTTTTTTCCATCTAATGTTAACTTGGACATTAAGTAATTGATTATATAAGTAGAGACTAGAAGAAAGTGTAAAAGTGTGGTTGAAAATCTATTTGCTAATTTTTCCTTATTCATTTTTGTTCTTATTCTCCAACAATTTTAACCATAGATATTTGCTCCATTTCTCAATTTGATTATTGATTCAATTGTATTTTGTTTATTTTAGCTTTGTTCTATTAATTGTAAACAAAATTTTGGTGAATCAATAAAGTGGGTGGTTGGATGGAATATCTTGTGTCATTGCGTTTTGATTTCAATTCCGTTTTCTTTTCAATCCAAGTTATCTCTTTATAATTTGGGTGACAAAGATCCGTCGATAAAAACTTCAACAAAGCGTTACTATTTCCATAACAGTTGGTATCATAGCATAGGCCATCGCGATGCTTGGAGTAATTTTGGTTTGAAAAATTATTATGTCGGATATGATTTCATTTTCGAAGATGACTATTTTGGATGAGAAAAATTGGAGTATTTGAAAGCCAAAGATAGAGAATGTTTTGTACCTCAATGATCTTCATGATCCGGTTAATGGAGATGGAAAAAAGCTCTCCGATGTAGATGGAGAAAAATGGAAGAAGATGGATAAGAAGACGATTGCTTTGATTCGCCAGTATCTTGATGATTCAGTTTTCCATCATATGGATAGTTGTGAATCCGCGAAGGCTTTGTGGGACAAGTTGGTATTTTTGTATGAGTCAAAAAGTGTTACTAGAAAGGCTTTTCTGATTTGAAAGTTGTACAGCTGAGATTAGATGAAGGGAAGCCTGTTGTAGAGCATTTGAATGAATTTCAAGATATAATAAATCAATTAGCAAATATAAAGGTCAATTTTATGATGAGTTACATGCTCTTTTATTGATGAGTTCACTTTAAGAAAGTTGGAAAACTTTAGTTGTTTCATTGAGTAATTTGATGCTAATGGAACCATCTCTCTGGAAACTGTTTGAAGCAGTCGTTTGAATGAGGAGCATAGAAGAAATGGGTTGGGTATGAAATCAATTCAAAGTGAGGCTATGGTCGCAAGGGACTCAAAGAATGATACAATTTGGAAGAAGGACACTAATGATAAAGGTGTTATCACTTGTCATTATTGTAATAAGAAAGGTCACATACGCAGCAAGTGTTATTCTTATAAAAGAGATCAGAAAAAGGCTGCGCATGATAATAGTAGTGGTGATGCACAAGCATGTTTTGCTGAAGGTACTAATAGTGATGCTTCTTGTGATGTTCTACTTAGAGAAAATAAGCCTTGGAAGATGGATTCAGGAGCCAGTTTTCACATTTGTAGAGATGTGAACTGTTTTTTTTTCTTATGAGAAAAGTGTCGGCATGATTAGGACACCTAATGGAGAAGAGCTATCGATTTGTGTTATTGGATCTATCCGGTTTCGTATGCATGACAATGTAGTTAAAGAAGTCTCTGGAGTAAGACATGTACCCACTTATTCGCATAATTTCATTTCTCTCGGTTAGTTGGATCACCGTGGTAGCACTTATGAGACTCAAGGTGGAGTTTTAAGGATGAAGAAATGTGGTAGTGTAAGGATGAGAGGAGTATTGAAAGAAAGAAACCGTTATAGCTTGCTGGCTCTGTAGTCGACAATAAAAAGCGAGTGACGGTTGAAGAACCTAGTCCACAGCAAGGTGTA
Source organism: Allium cepa (assembly GCA_030765085.1). NCBI lineage: Eukaryota > Viridiplantae > Streptophyta > Magnoliopsida > Asparagales > Amaryllidaceae > Allium > Allium cepa. The sequence continues at coordinate 506,452,791 of CM060939.1, forward strand.
GAGGTTAATGTGGTCATTGCTTATGATTCTAGTATTGATGACCATATTTTAGATAGGGGTCTCACTACACCATACCAGCAGTTTTGTAATCCCCGGAGGCGGAAAATTTGCAACGGCTCTTAGCCGTTGCTATTAAGCAACGGTTGAAGTCCGTTGCAAAATATTTTAATACGGCTCATAGCCGTTCTAAATTATGCAATGGCTCTTGCTCGTAATACATTTTAGTACAACCTTCAATAACCCCCGTTCCCAACTAGCTACGCCCTATTCTATCATTATCCACTTCGATCAAAAGAGAAAAAAAACGAGATCCATATCCACTTCGTCCATCATTTACGTGCTTCGTCCGCCTCGTGCTCACATCTTCTCAGTCGACTTGGAAGCTCTTCGCTCTCCTGTACGTCCGCCGTCGTGCTCAGGTCATTCTGTTTAGGGGTTTGAAAGTTTATTAGGTATAATTAAGTGATAACTGTAAGATTACCTATCGACTTTATTCCTTGATTTAGGTATAATTTAGGTATAATTTACATTCGTGTATGTTTAATTTATTATTCCTTGATTGGGCCGTATCCAATCTTCACAGACTAATTCTCGTTGCTTGCATTGAATTCAACCATTACTACTGATTTTGGAAGTAACTGAACTAGAATTGTTTTGAGCTTTGGATATATCACATACATTAGCATGTGCAGTTTGCTTCTAATGGATATTTTTTAACCTAAATTCAGACTGATTTTAGGTTTACTAAGGGTCTTGTTAACTGTGACCTGAATATATGTAGATGAGCTAGTTTGAGATGCCTTTTTTATTAATTGATAAATAAGATTTATGCTAATATGGGGATGCGGTTGTTCTGTTTTGAGTGTATGAAGATATAGTTTTTGAGTTCGATCCTATATTCTAGATTCTACTGTTTCTCATTGTATAGGGGATTTGCATCCATCAAAGGTTTTCGATTGTTCTGTCTCGTCTTTGGTTGATCTTGGAATAGATATTGAGTAGAGTGGTTTATTCATTCAACTTAGCAACAAAAGAGCTAATTCAAATTTGCGTGTATCGGGTAATTTTGAATTATCAACTGCTAATAGATTTGAGTGCCTCGATTCATTGACAGACTTATACTTTTGTGATGAGAGGCCTAGAGTTAACTGTAGAGTGGATTCTCATTCCTTATTAGATTGTTCTGTTGCAAAACATTTTAAACTAGTATGTGATAGTAAAGTTGTCTATGGTGTTAGCACTGGAGTTAGTTTTGATGATAGTATATTCTCTGAAGATGTTTTGTTGAAACAGTCAGAAGATTAAGAACAATATTTCAGTTTGCAGACTAATCATTAAATTATATTGTAGCTCTACTGTCCTATAAAAGAAAAAATATATTTTAATGTTATTTAATTTTTGTTGCATTTTTTCTCAAATTTAAAGTTAGTACAATTTATGAATATTTTTAGCATTTTTTCATATTGGTAAACAAACCATCTATAAAACAACAATCATTTTTTTATAGAATAATTCTGTTATGATCACTTAATGATTTTACATATAATTTTTTTACCATTAATATTGTCTTTATGGATTAGGAATAGACCATCTCGTCTCGATGTCCCAAACCAATAGTTATATGGCATTTCCGTTTATAACAAAATCCATTTATCTACTCTCACAACTTACAAGGCATGCATTATTAGTGATTTCAGCATTATGTATTGCACTAGAAAGATTTCGTTTATTAGCAAAAACAACAACCGAGTCTCTAAGGTCGTCGTCATCAAACATTCTATGGAGCTCGTTTAAGGCTTTAGTTTTTTTATGTATGCTAAGATAGATATGGTGGGCTGGAGTTTGTTGTGCAGTAATATTAAGTGGTAAAGTGCACTGAACTATTGATGTATGGAAGGAAGTTGGTTGTAGATGAAAGTAGGAACTATTGATATATGGTGGACACTCTGGAGCAGAGATGGTGGCAGAAACGCATCCGTGAGGTAACATTTTTTTGTATAATGTTTTTGTATAACTGTTGGCATAGTTAATTGCAATACATTCTTATGTTGAAAGCATCGTTTAATAAGTTTATGAAAGTAAACTAATGTCAAGCACTATTTGGTTGCATGCATCTACTTAGTGAAAGTAAACTAATTTTTTTCATTGACGAGTCAACAACAAGGGTAACAAAGATAACTTCACATTATATTGCGTAACAAAGATAGTAACTGATCACGGTTACTCCACCTCTTCACATTATGTTTGTTAGAAATAAAGCTGATTTGTAATTTTGGAGCTTAAGAGTATATATGAATTATACTATTAAAAATGAAGATTAATAAATTGCATCTTATTCCAAATTAAATGTAGTAAATAAATTTGTAATGATTGAAGAAAAATAAATGCGATTTACGATGTTTAAAATCCTAAGTTTATAAGTTCTACATTATATATTATAAAGGAGAAAGATTACATTTTCTTTTGTTAACATGGAATCTAACTTATTTTGTTACGAGGATCCAATTAGGCCCAAAATAGCCTAAGTAGCACAGTTGTATTTTTGTTCCTTGACATGAAATTTCTACAGAGGAACAAATACCCTATCCTTGTAACTTTTAACCACTAGCAATGCACACTTCAATTTTTTTAGTGTAATCAATATGTAATCCCAATTTTCTGGCTAAATCAGAATTAATAAAATTGTGTGTAGAACCTGAGTCAATTAACGTATTAATTGTGTGACCGTTAATACTGCCTTGATGTCAAATAGTATGATTTGTAGTTACTCCATACAATGCTTCAAGAGATATAGAGAGTTGAATATCTTCAGGTTGGTTATATTCCTGTAAAGTAATATCGGTTTGAACATAATTGTCACCAACTGGAATTGACTGATCACCATGAAGTATACCTTCCAAAACAAAAACATGTTTGTCTTGCCATTTATGACCTGGAACCCTTTTTCATCACATGTATAATATAGTTCTTGAATTCTTCTTTTCATTATTTCAGTTGAACTGAGTTTCCTTGGTTGAGAATTGATAGGAAATTTTTGGTCATTTTAGAAAATGGTTTGGATGCAGTTTGATTTGAAGGTGAAGTTGAATTTTGTAGATGAGGAGAGTACGGCTTATAAGGGAATTGATAAGGCTGTTTGAATGGTTTTTTCAAAAGGCTGAACCTCTCTTCACTGATTCTAGCTAAGGTAATTGTATCTCTTAAACAAGTATTTAGGTGGTACCTTTTCAAGAAGACTTATGATCAGTTCAAACCTACTCAAATATTCTCTCATGTTAGTAGTTTCTTTAATAGATGATAAAGCCTCAAATTTTCTCTAAATTCAACTGTGCTAAATCTGGTTATGATCCGTTCTTTAAAAACTTCCCAATCAAAGTAATTATCTACAACAACTAACATCCAATAAAATAAGATCAGTTCTTGGATATATATTGCATCATGGATAATTTATTTCTAATATGCAGTGTTGGTTGGGATATAATGTCACATTGAATCTAATACTGAAAAAGTGTGGACATGACCACCCCTTTATGACATAAAACGTAGCAGTTTAAAAATATTTTGTGTCATTGATTATGAAAGTAGACTAATTGTTTTAGATTGTTTGGCCGAAGAGAATATAATGCAAAATGAGATGATCGTTGATCAGGACTTGGATTGCTTTTTTCCTTGGCCTTTTTCTTCTTAGATCACTTCATCTATAAATATGATACTGGTTATGTACTCTGCATAACTAACTAGATCATTTTACGGCCCGCTGCAACTGATTTTTTAATTTTATTTTTCTTAATTTTTTACATTCACTACACCATATAAGCAATTTCGCAATACCATAGTGCAGCAAATTCACAACGGACTTAGGCCGTTGCAGTATAGCAACGGCTTTGAACCGTTGCGAACCCTTTGGCAATGAAGTGTGAATATGTGGGTAGGAGATAGTTGATATGTAAGGTAGTGGTGGTTTGGCAATGAAGTGATGATGGATGTTGTGGCCAGAGAGGTACACAGAGCTCGGTGATGGGAGTATGTAAAAATATGGTTTGTGGCCAGAGAGGTACACATGTGCAGTGAAATATGGTTTGTGGTCCAAAGGAAGTTGATGGCAATGGGATACTGATGCACAGTTGTATGTGAATATGTATGTTGATGTATTGATGGGTGCAAGTAGGTGATATGGTGAATGGCACAGGTAGTGTTGTGGAGGTGAACTGCTGCAGAGTGGTCTTGACAGTGGGTATGATGTGGTCGAGCAGTTTTGTGTTTATAGTGGTGAGGTGTAGGTGTTTATGTATGGGGTGATGGCTGTTTTAGTGATATGTTGGGAGGTTCCGGTGGTAGTTTTGGTCTAAATGGTGATGAAGGAGAACGTGCACAGTTTTGTTGAGTTCAGTGACTGTTGATGGCAATGGGATACTAATGCACAATTGTTAATGAATATGTGCATACTGATGTGTAGGTTAGGATGTTGTAAAGACAATATTGAGTTATGTAGATGTAGATGGGCAGTGCTAAATGAAGAGGATGGGTGGTTTGGATATGTGGTAGGGGGAAGTTGTAAAGACAATATTGAGTTATGTAGTTGTACTAGTGGCAAGTGTAGTGGGGGAGCTCTGGTATGCAGTTGGCAATTGTTTCGTTGTGAGGCAAGCAGATGATATATACAAGGCAGTGTGTATTAGTTGAAGACTGTTAGGTAATGGAAGTAGTTGACTACCTGATGTTGATGGTTGTATTTGAAGGCAGGAAGTAGTTGACAACGGATGTGGGTTTGTTGTATTGCCAGAGCAGTGTACAAAGAAAATGGAATGACTGGAGTGTTAGTAGTATGGTGATGGCAGAAAAATTATGTGGCGCAATGGATTGTGGTCTGTTTTGTAGAAGTGTTCGAGGAAGTCTGTTGTAGAACTGGTTGGTCACTGATGGATGTTTGTTGAAGAGGACTGGTAGCAGAGGGGAAGAATGGCTAGAGGCTGTTACTTGTGGGTTAAAGAGGTGACAGGGGAGAAGTAGTGGTTAGTTGAAAAATGTGAGGAGGTTCTTGTGATGAATTTGATGAAGTTAGGGGTATGATGAGTAGAGTGGCAGTGTGAATGCACAGTATTGGTTTGTGGAGGATGAAACTGCTGAATGTGGTTGACGAGTATGGTTGCTGGTTGTTGTCGATGAGGGAGGAGCAGTTGCTGTAGGGATGGTCAGGGGTTGCTATAGTGATATGTTGATCAGCTGGCAATATTGTAGAAGGTGGTTTTGATTGTGATGTTTGATGTACTGTTGTTTTGATGGCAGAACAGGGTGGATGGAAGTGCAGTGAATGTATGGATGAATGTTGATGATTGAAGTAGCAAGCGAAGGAGCTTCTGGGTGCTTATGTTGGAGAAGTGGGCTGTTGAAATGGATGTGTGGGGATGAGCAGGGCAGAATGGAAGTTATATCAGTTGTGTGGTGATGAAGTGATTGTGTGCGCAGCAGTGTTGTGTGCACTTTGAAGGTGGTGAAACAGAAGTATGGAGAACGAGGAAGTGATATGGTTATAAGCAGTTTGGTTGTACAAATTTTAAAATACAACAAGGAGTAAAAACATTTATATTATTTTAGCTTATCCTTAGTGAATATTTTTACTCTTTTCACCACCTATAGCAATCGCACATGCATGCGTTACATTTGTCTTACCATAATATGGGGTTCTCACCCATTAATATTTTGTGCATTAAATTCAGCTATGGTCCACCATCACAGCTATGACATATCTGATTTACTATCTGTATTCAAACCCTGTTTCATATTAATATCCTTCTGGTTGATTTTTGTTATGTGCAGATAATATTGGTTTTCCAGCAAGAGGTTATGTGCTCACTTAGTGGAGGGACTCCTCATATGACATATCTGATTTGTTGTTTTGTCCTGCTTGAGAAGAGGTTAATATTTGTATTTGTATTTGTATTTGTGTGAGCACTCATAATTTGTATTTGTGCGACATAAGACTAATCAACCAAGGCAGGTTAAACATAAGATTGCAATGTAGTATTATGTAATGATTTCGCTGTTGTACTATATAGTGGTATGTGTTGATGTTGAACATTATAATTTAAATATTTGTTATGTTTGGTTTGTGTTGAATGTATGAAAAATATATGGTTTAATAATCTTTCTTCTGTGATAGTGTTAAATTTGCAATTTTTTTATTAATTATGATAATGAAAAGACTGTCACTGGTACAGAGAAAAAATTTCGATTTTTTTTAAAAAAATTTTAGTAATTAGCAACGGATTAAAGCCGTTGCTAATAGGTAAAACAACAATTATTGGTCGACATTTAACAACGAATTTAAGCCGTTGCGAAATTAAATCTGAAACGGCTATGAGCCGTTGCTAAATAAGATTTTAGCCGTTGCAAAACTATATTTAGCAACGGACAAGAGCCGTTGCGAAATTTTTACCACTGCCCATTTCGCAACGGCTCAAAGCCGTTGCGAATTCATATTGCAACGGCTTAAAGCCGTTGCAAAATGAGGATTCTGGTGTAGTGTCTTCATATTGATGATGCTCGAGGGATCAATAGTGATCAGATAATGAGCTCAGATCGAGTGATAGACGGACGTCGAATTGAAAATCCACAAAAACAAGACGAAGACCTTTGTGCTATTACAAACATTTTTTAGACCGGATTTGTGTGATGCCCCTCATGTTGGAGATGCATCACTTGCAGGCGGTGGTTAAGGTTTGTAATTTAGTGTGGTTGAGATATAAGGACTTGTGATAAATCTAGATATGGCATGCTTGATATGTTGGAGATATGTGATTTTGCATCAAGGTGGAGTTAAATTTTGGTGATACAAAATCACAAATAGAGAGAAATAAATATGCAAAAGAAAGCAAGTGAAAGATTTTGTTTTTCCTAATTAATAGGCATATTTGATTATGTTTATTTTTCTCTCTAATTAGCTAATCAAATTATTTTTTGTCATCTAATATTAACTTGGGCATTAAGTAATTGATTATATAAATAGAGACTAGAAGATAGTGTAAAAGTGTGATGGAAAATCTATTTGATAATTTTCTCTTCTCCATTTTTGTTCTTCTTCTCCAACAATTTTAGCCGTATAGATATTTGCTCCCTTTCTCAATTTGGTTTTTAATTCAATGATATTTTTTTTATTGTAGTTTAAAACTATTAATTTTAAACAAAATTTTAGTGAATCAATTAAGTGGGTGATTGGGAGGAATATTTTGTGTTATTGCGTTTTGATTTCAATTCCATCTATTTTCAATTCAAGTTATTTTTTTGTGATTTGGATGACAAAAATCCATTTCCGCAAAGCGCTACTATTTCCATAACAGGTTCAATGTTGGATTTGAGAGATGCTATCGACCATAGATTGCTCATTTTTAAATACATATGTTAATTTGCACATGATAAGTTTATTAGAGCATAACAAGTCAGTAATAAACATATGCATGTAGCAGTTCTATAAAAAGGTATAGAGAGCACAGAGAACAATTCACAAGCTTTATCTGCCATCGATTTGTTCATCATAGTCTGTTAAAGAATTAATGTTACTGAATCCGCGGTAGTTTCAGCCATTCATTTCAGTTTTCAGAGTTTACCGTCTTCCATTTCATTGAACGATATCAGTGATACGACCTCTACAAAGTCGAAAATCATGACCTACTCATGTACACGATGACTGATGCTTCAGGGCTTCTTAATCATATGTATCTTAAGAATCCAGGTCAACTACAACCTGGCGGTGAGAACCAAAATAATTATGGAAAAATAATTGATCCCAGGTCATTCGGATCCACAATCTAGAGCCTTGCCGCTGAGCTAGATATATATAATGTGCCAAATCTCGGATCTTAAAATACATTCGATGTCTCGTCTTGTTTCAGAGATAAAAAAAAGGATCTTGGATAATATAGAATCAAATTTGTTTGTTCCACACTAAAGAAATTAGTATAAACTTCTGATTGAACTTTAAGACTTAAAAGTGTAATGTATTAAAAAAGCAATTCCTACTCTTCACATGTATAAATCAAATTTGGTATTGCTTTAGCTAATAAATATGATGAAAAACGAGCACATTCCAAAGTGCTGTGATTGTAACAGTGCATCTTTTTGGTGGAGTAGATTCCTTTCTTCAATGTGTAGTCTATCTTTAATACAATAACAAGGTGACAGTGATTGATTATCTTTCAATCAACTTTAATTCATTAAATCGCAAACCTGAACTCATGGTGAATTGAAAAAAAAAAAAAAAAGTTCTCTACTTGTATCGTATTTTGATTTTAAGAACAAAGTTCGCCGTGATCCCTTATGGATTCCAATATAACAGAGTCTTGCATTGAAAGTTGTTATATATGTCTCATTTATACTTGATGCTTTCTTACCACAAAAAAACTCATTCACGCAAAGCACTTAACCTAGCTAGGCATAACTTGGACTCAAGAAAAACCTAAAAAGCACACAGTTAAGATTGTTAACCATTGTACTCCAGTAGATTCCTATGTACTGTTTGACGTGTAATTATAAGATTGTAATAACAGTTCTTACCATTGAAGTTTCTTCTTTTGATTGCCTGATATAAAATTAACTTAGTTATCAGGCATGGATGGCACACATTACTTGGAATCTATGATGACTCAGACGGATTATAACATCACATGAACTGTATGGCCTATCAAATGAAAAGAAATGGAAATCAGAAATGATAACAGCTAAAATTAGTCACAAGATCTTTTAAATTTTAACGACGGCAAAATATTTGAAGTTCAAAAATCATACCCACAATCGAAACCTACTACCAGTAAAAACATTGATTTGTCCTAAAGCGAAATCAATAGAAACACAATATTCGTTTATACTCATAATAGTTGCCGACCAACGATGAATTTGAATAAAAAGAGATGCGTCTAAGTAATCAATATGTACTCTAATGTTGATCACTAATCAGATTTTGGACATTGAACCCTGCTTATAGTTTCATTGCATGCTCACATCTAGGTTATAGTTATAGACACCACCATACAGTCCTTAGCATTAGCTGATTACAATTATCATTACTTTTCAACTATTTCAAAAGCCATATGTCCACAGATATGACTATTAATCATGATTTGAAGAAACAGAGCTTGCGTGATGAATCTGATCTGGATCATTCTAATACTCAAGGATCTCAAGTAGATCTTCCTTATCAAGTCAGAACAACAGTCATCTCCACTACAAAATAGTGGAACCAACAATACACGTGAGAGAAGTATCGAGCCAAAGGCACAAAAAAAGTTAGAAACTGATCCAAGTAGTAGGGCATCTAGTCAAGGCATTAAGATTACAATGGAGAGGTACCACGACCGAATCTTTACAGTAGTATCTTTACAGTAGTGATAAATTCACTTGTTAATAGCCTGAAGCATGATACATTTCCCAAGTTTTACAGATAACATATGGTCTAGCGGAGGGGAAAAAAAAAAAAAAGAAAAAAAAAAAGAAACCCACTGAAATAAACAGCATGGAAGGATTGGGAATAACCTAGGATTTAGTTCTACATAAAAATAAATAAATATTCCAAAATACAGTGTTGAAAAACACAGAATTATGGCTAATGAAAACATATTGGTTTGACTTTATCCCAACCCCAGGCCCTCCGCTTTTAGTGAAAACAATAAAATGAATAGACTGCTGTGAATAAGAGACACGTGAGCAAAAGGAGTGGTAGCAAATGAATTATAGGACACCGTTCCTTTTATTGATAGCTCAAGGGCAACTTATTGTGGTGATCGTCTTTCTAAGTGCTTTAATGATGAACCTCACTCAAAAGCTATGGTACCCTACCACTACCCTTCTCTCAGTCCGTGTCTCTTCGTTTCTAACCCTAGTTTATCGACTTTTGTATTAAAACGTTCAAATTTTCAAGTATATACCAATATTATACCACACAAAATGGAATAATTGCCCTTCGTCTACACTGTGGTATCAATAAAAACACTAGGAGAGCATGTGCGCATTGGAAATAAAATTGATTTTTTTAATCTAAATTTTTTCATATAGGAAATATCTAAAATATAGAATATTTATAGAATAATATATTTGAAATTGTATGAAAAAAATATGTAGAAGATTTTCATAAAGAACCATTAAATTAAGATAATCTTCATCGTCTATTTGAGATGCGAACTCCTTTAAATAGAGATGGATTCACCTATTTGGGATGCAAGAGAAAAAAATGTAGTAACTAAAAAATATGAACTTTTGTAAGTAATAAAGTTTTCTTTTTATATAAAAAATCGTTTTTTCCTTCTCCAACATATTTATTTTCTTCTAAAAAAACCTATTTACTATTAAAGAAAATTTCCAACAAAGTGGTATTGGAGCTTGAAGCTTCTAAAAAGATGGCGAATAAGTCCTAATGTTCACCATGATGAGCAATTATGACAATTGGAGTTTAATGATGATGATTCTTCTTGGAGCACACGACATATGGAAGATAGTTGAGAAAGACTACACCGAATAAGAGAATGAAGACGGTCAATCTCAAACTCAAAAGAATAGTTTGAGAGATTCAATGATGAGTGACAAGAAGGCTCTCTGTCTAATTCATAAATTATTGGATAACGATTCTTTTGAGTTGGTTTCAGGATCAAAGTCGGCCAAATTAAGAAGCATGGTGAAAGCTTCGAACATCTTATAAAGAAGTTGGTCAAGTCAAAAAGATACATATTCAAATTTTAAGAGAAAAATTTGAAACTTTTGCATATGGAAAAAAGTGAATTTGTCTTTGATTACTTCTCAAAAGTTTTAACGATTACTAATAACTTAAAAAGAAATGGCGATGAGTTAAATAATGTAAGAATTATGAAGAAGATTCTTAGATCATTAGATCCAAAGTTCGAACATATTGTCGCCATTATCGAAAATACAAAAAAATTGAAGGCCTTGGCAATAGGGGAACTTCTCGGTTCATTGCAAACTTATGAAGAAAAGAAAATGAAGAAGGAAGAGATTGTAGAGCAAGTACTCAAGACACGAATTGATTTAAAAAAGGAAGAAAGCAAGCTAACAAAGATGAGATTATGGTCAAGAACGAGGTCGTGGATATAGACACGGACAAGATTGGAAATCCAATAACCATAACTACAATGACAACAACAACCGAAGAGGAGAAAAATCAATAAAAGGTCGTGTGAGAGGAAATTCAAAGTCAAGACATGACAAGTCACACGTCAAATGCTACAATTGTAATTTTTTTAGACATTATGCTTCTAAATGTGTAGCTCCTAGCAATAATAAAAGTTGAAGAGAAGGCCAATTACATTGAAGAAAAAAGTCAAGAAGATGGTACCTCTTACTGTTGGCTTACAAAGAAAAGAAAGAGGAGTTAATCTCTAAAGGATTATGGAAGATTGTCGAAAACGGTTATGAATGGCCGAATGATTTGGAGAGCATGTCGCGAATTGATAAGAAAGCATTTACAAAATTACTATGGAATAACCATCGTGCTCGTGTTATGATAAGTGAGAATGTCGATGAAGTAGCTTATGATTATATACTTGGAGAAAGTTCTACAGAAGATTCATGGAATTTGTTGAAAGAAGAATATGAAAAGAATGTCACAACAATAATAGAAGAAGACAATCTGATGGATGAGAAAGAGAAAAGGAAGAATAGCGATGATGAGAAAGATGCTGAAAAATTGTTGAAATTTGAGGAGTTGGGGAACGATAAATTGGAAGAGAAGAAAAACGTGTAGAGAATAAAGAAGAAGATGAGAAAATAAAATAAGCAAAGACGACGTCAATGATAAAGAGCACAAAAGCAAAAAAGATGAAAATGAAGAAGACGTAAATCAAGAAAATGAAGTTTAAGAGCTTAGACGAAATTTTATGTACGAGCAAAAATATGAAAAAACGGAAACAAAAAATGTTAAAGAAGTGGAAATAGAAATGGTTAAAGAGAAAGCTAAAGTGTTAAAGATGAATTCTACGATAATAGAAACAAAGAGGTGAGAAAGCTTAAATAATTTTGAATAGATCTATTTTTCAAGTAATGTTTTCTAAAATGAAATGCAAAAGTAAAATTTGGAAAACATATATAGATATTGGATTGGTCAAAAATTGCAGAAGTAAAGTTATGAAAGAATACAAAGATAAAATATATGGTTCATTCAAAATTTATGACACTGGAATAATGTTGATGTTAGAACGCTTACTTTTTGGAAAATTCTATTGTATAATGGAGGACGAAATGAAAGGAGTAAAAAAAAATCCATGAACTTGCATTAAAGATCTCGACGTTTGGTAAAAAAGTCAACGCAATGAAAAAAGTTTGGATAATATCTCTATTCCTACCGAAACACGTGAAATACAAAGATTTCAAGCGTTACTTGATACTACAAAATTAAGTTTACATGGGGGTATGGAAAATAAACTAGATTTTGTTAATCAAAATTTTCTTTTATACGGGAAATATCTAGAATTTAAAATATTTATGGAATAATATATTTGAAATTGTATGAGAAAATATTTAGGAGATATTTATGCAGAACCATTGGATTAAGATAAACTCCACCGTTTATTTGCGATGCGAACTCCTATAAATAGAGTTATATTCACTCATTTAGGATGTAAGAGAAAAGAAATTTAGTAAGTAAAAAATATGAACGTTTGTAAGTAATGAACTTTTTCTTCTTATATGAAAAAAATTGGTTTTCTTCTCCAACATCTTATCTATCTTCTTCTAAAATCAAATCTAATTGTTATTGAAGAAAGCTTCCAACAATGTGTGTATGTGTGTCAACCCTATGATATATTATGGAATCGTTTTACACAACGTCAAAAGTTATGCTAACTTCATTTGTCTCGCAAGAAGTCAATTTAAGGTTAAATATTAATCAAAGAGCTTTCAAAATAAATAGTCAGGGATGGAGCTCTTTTCCAACTGAAATAGGCAAGTTTGTGCCTTAGTGTAATCTTGGAAAAACAAAAAGGAAGAAAAAGTAAGGAAGGATGAATTGAATTTAGAATGACGATTTTCCCTAAAAGTGAAGTAGATGAAAGAAAAGGATTTTATCTCCCCTTATTTTCACCTCTCATGTAAAGATAAAGAGATCAAACGGTCAAGATCTGTGGTGTCAACGGTTGTATTTTATTTTGTATACAAGCATCACACACACACACACACACACATATATATAGACTCACACACATACACACACATAAGAACTGGTTTTGGCATGAACAACTTGTCCAACTATTCAGTTTGCAACCAAAGTCTTGACAATGTTGATTTATTTAATAACATAGATTGGTATTATAAATGAACAAGACTAGTACATAATCCAATTATATGGATGCTGTATATTGTTTTTCTGAAAAAAAGTTTACACTTCACAATAAAATCAAAATTTTGGTTCAGGAATTTTCATCCCAGTGTTAGCAAAGCAGTAAAGAAGCTACAAACGAGGGCTATGGAACACACATATATATGTATGTGTACACACACACACAAACGAGGCTATGGAACACACATTTTTTGAAATACTATACACACACACACATATATATGTATGAATGATCAATAGCACTCTTTATTTAGCATCATTTTGTAGTTCTTGATATCAGCCAAGAGTTTTTAAATATTTGTTGTCTCTCTTTCATGTCGGCTGTCGCATGGATCAAATATTAAATATAAATTTGTGGCTGAAATCAGGAGACTGCAAATGGTGATAAATAAATAGTGCTATTAATCATATATGTGTATGAATATATCGACCACAACTCATTTTTGCTACACCTCAAATCTCTGTGATTTCAACCACATGTTCTAAATTAAATGATTATACTTTTTTTCTTTGATCACTTCATTTTATTATTTATGGCAAAACATGCGGTCGAAATCAAAGTGAAGTTGAGATGTAGCAAAAATAAGGTGTAGCCCATGATATATATATATATATATATATATATATATATCACTACTAGAAAAGGCTCTCAGTCCGACAGCTAGGGGCGACGGCTTTCGACGGGCCGTCGCCGGCCGTCGGAAGCCGTCGGAAATCGGCGAATTACAGGGCTCAGCCGAGCACTCTTCTTCCTTATTTCCACATACGAAAATTTAACCTAAAAAACCCCAATTCCCTTCTCCAAGCTTCCAATCTCTAGTTTCCAGCTTCCGGATCCTCAAAGGCTGCCTAATCAAACTCTATTACTCTTAATTTCAGGTATAATCTCTTATTTTTGTGAAAAATTCAGTTTTACCCTAATTCTAGATTTACATAAATTGATAAATTAGGACGAATTAGTGATTGCAATTGTTTCCAATAGCGTAATAACGTTTTATAGCATCACATGGTATACCTATTTCATCTTTTATAGTGAAATTGTGAAAACATATATAATTTGTGGTTCTTCATGTATATGTAAATCGTTGTGTATGCCTTAATTCTATGATTATATATGTGTGTAGCGCAGCTATCATTGTATTGTGTTAGTTGGAATAAGATAAAATGAATGAACGGGGTAGGAATATTATATTGTGCCCGTATTGACTTATGAAACAAAAAAATGCATGAGTTTAAATTATAATTGTGTGTATTGAAAAATGACAAAAGTGTTAAAGCAGCCTTAAGTTGATGTAATACATCGAATAAATGTGTTAAATTAATATATATTTTTGTAAATGTGAACAGTGAGTAAAATTGAATTTTTTTGTAAAATGCGCGCATGTAATTTTGACGAATGTCCCTTAGAGAGTTTTTGGCCCCGTCTGACGAGTGTTGTACATGATCGTTGTATAAATAGTCGTTTTTTTGGAAAAATGACCATTTATATTCATCTGGTACAATGTTTGTTGGATTTGTCCCTGTATTGTACAAGTTATGAACACAGTAAACATTTACATTTTGTATACTACTTCGTCTCAAACGGTTCATAAAATTTCGGCCTAACTTTTCTTTTTCGTTTCCTGCGTACACGCATTTATGTACAATGCAGGGAACAAAATGGGAAATGCTGCCGAAATTTTGTTGAATCGTTTGAGATGAAGTAATATACGAAATGTAAATGCTTACTGTGTTTGTAATGGGAAGTATGATGACTGACCAATGAATTTTTTTTTTTTTACAATTTTTTATATCGATACGTTAAAAAATAAAATGTGCCCTATTTGAAAATATTTTTAAATTTGTGAAGTTGTTCTTTAAGTTCAAATATTATACGACCATGAAAATAATCTTTTTCGAATTTGTATTCTTGAAAATAAATATTAAATTTTGAACTTCTCATTTTTTTCAAATAGGAAAATGATTGATTATTTTGTTGATTGGGGGGGATGGATGTACCAAAGAAAAGGACCGAGGGACTCAATAAAAGAAGATTTTTATAATGATATAAACATGTTCGTTGAATACGCTTTAAGTAATAACGGAAATGATGCAGAAATTCGTTGTCCGTGTAGTAGGTGTAGACATTTGAAGTATTTGTTACCAGATATTATGAAAGTTCATTTGTACCAAAATGGTTTCGTACCCGAGTATTATGTTTGTGATCGATATGGAGAAGCTGTAGCAAATACTTCTGTAGAGTCCGAAAGTGTCGTTAACGAAATAGTTTCGACGACCCGTATAGAAAATATGGCCGAAGATGCAGCACGATCAATGTTTCCTATGGTTGAAGTTGACGATGACGACGAAAATGTTGAAGAACCAAATATTGAAGCAATTTTTTTTATGATTTACTAGATGCTGCTAGGAAACCTATTTGGGACGGTAATAAAAGCGGCACTCAGCTGTCAGTAATCGCAGAATACATTGCGATGAAGTCAAAATACAACATCACTGAAGCTGGGTTTGCGGCTGTTGTACAAGCTGCAAAAAGACATATGCCGCCTGATAATCTAATCTGTGAAAATCACTATGAAGTTAAAAAACTTATGTGGGCTTTTGGTTTATCTTATCAGAAAATAGATACATGTTAAAAAGGCTGCATGTTGTTTTGGAAAGAAGACACAAACCTTAGAAATTGTAAAGTTTGTAATCAGGAGAGTTACAAACCAAGAAAAAAGAAGGGGAAGGAAGTTCCGTACAAGCGTATGCATTACTTACCCATAACTCCAAGACTTCAAAGATTATATGCATCCTCTGTAACTGCATCTAATATGAGATGACATAGCGTGAGAACGGAGGAAGAGGGTACGTTGACACATCCGACCGATGGAGAAGCATGAAAGCATTTCGATAAAACGTATTCAAATTTTGCAACAAATAGTCGAAATGTTAGATTAGGATTATGTACGGACGGTTTTTCTCCATTTTCTCAATTTGGTTCTAAATATTCATCCTGGCCCATTATCGTCACACCGCATAATTTACCTCTATGGATGTTTATGAAAACGCAATATATGTTTCTTACTATTGTCGTTCCTGATATCGACGATTCGACACAAGGAATCGATGTATATTTACAATCGTTGATTGAGGAGTTAAAAATACTGTAGAACGAAAGAGTAGAAACATACGATGTGTCCAAGAAGAAATTTTTTCATATGTTTGCTTCTTGTTGTGGACTATAAGTGATTTTTCTGCCTATGCAATGCTTTCGGGATGGAGTATTGCCGGTCGTTTAACATGTCCATATTGCATGGATGAAATACGAGCGTTTTCTTTACCTCATGGTAAGAAAATTTCATGGTTTGACTGTCATCGATATTTTCTCCATGTAAATCATCCCTTCAGAGGAGACAAGAAAAACTTTTTAGCTAATAGAGTAGAAACCAGACAACCACTGACGATATGGTCAAGCGAAGACATATATGAACTTGTTAGGGACTATCCAAAAATATATGAAACTGGTGAGCAAACAGAAATTGAAGGCAATTCAGTTGTTCATAACTGGTGCAAACAAACTATTTTTTGGGAGTTGCCCTATTTGAAACATCTTTTGCTTCGTCATAACATAGATATGATGCACAATGAGAAAAATGTATTTGATAACGTTTTTAACACAATTTTGAATGTGAAAGGTAAGACGAAGGATGATTTGAAATCAAGACGTGATATAGAAGAATTATGCAAACGTCCTGAGCTTCATATGAAACAAAATCACATTCAAAAACCCAAAGCATGTTACAAATTAGATAATAATCAGCTAAAGCTGTGTCAAAATGGGTGGAAGGGTTAAGATTTTCCGATGGGATATCATCAAATCTTCGTAGATGTGTTTACTTTAAACATGGTAGATTGAGCGGAATGCAAAGTCACGACTGTCACATAATGATGGAAAATTTATTTCCCATTATGTTCAAAGAACTACTGCCGTTAAAAGTTTGAAAAGTAGTAACGGAGCTTAGTATGTTTTACAAAGAGCTTTGTTCGACTACTTTAAAAGTGCAACGTTTAAGTAAACTTGAAGTGGACATTCCTATATTGCTTTGCAAATTAGAGAAAATATTTCCGCCAGGTTTTTTTAATGTAATGGAGCATTTACCTGTTCATCTCCCATCTGAAGCACGACTTTGAGGTCCTGTCCAATATGGATGGATGTATCCATTTGAGAGGTATGCAATATGTTATTACGTAATTTAATTGCATTTGAAAGATGAAGTTAATATAAATTAATTTTGAATAGGTATTTAAATCATCTGAAGAAAAAAGTGAGGCAAAAAGAACAAGTTGAAGGTTCGATATGTAAATCTTACATCGAAAAAGAAGCTTCATTCTTTTTCTCTTACTATTTCAGTGACCATGTGAATATTTCATTTGAAAGTGTTCATCGTAATGACGATGGCGACGAACAAGAGTCCTCTCAAGCAATGTTATCTATTTTTAGACAACATGGTCGGCCTTTTGAAAAATGTGTAGAAATATGGCTAGACCATAGAAATCTTCATGTAGCACACACTTATATTCTTCTAAATTGTGCCGAGGTTGCACCGTTTGTTAGGTAATCTGAAATAATAATTTGTTTTTTATTCTTTTCTATAATGCATGCGCGTGTATAACCTAATGTAATAATTTGTTTATATAAACAGTGTTTATGAACGTGAACATCCGAACAGAGATCTCAGTAAAGAATTTTCCGGTTGGTTTTCAAATTACGTTTATGAGCCGAGAAATTGTGTTGTTGACGAAGGGTTGAAACATCTTGCGATGGGACCAAAAAGAATGGTCAAGACATATCCAATATATTTCGTCAATGGATATAAATTTGACACCAAAGAATACGGTGCAGAAAAATTAACAAATAATACTGGTGTATTTGTTAAAGGTAGTGACGAGACAGAAAATCACTTAAATGATTTTTATGGCGTTATAACACAAATTTTGCAACTGACATATTTCTCACGACCCACGGAGGAGGTGTTTCTATTTGGATGCAATTGGTTTAGCAATGTTTCAGGTTCTGTAATTAATGTGCATAAGGATTATAACCTTATCGAAATAAAGCATACATCGCACTATCACAAGTATGATCCTTTTGTACTAGCCAAACAAGTATTGCAAGTTTATTACGCTCCTTATCCGTCTCTAAAAAGAGATAAAGCAGATTGGTCTGCAGTTTTTAAAACAAAGGCCAGATTCACATTCGATGGGAAGAATATTCTGGACGAACAAACTTATAAGGCAGATCTTGAGCAAAATAATGAAATAATAATTATAGACGATCATACAGATTTTGGTCCTTTGATCGATGAACCAAATGTTTTGGTAGAAGCGTTTGACAGTGCAGAGGAAAATATTGTAGAAAACGACCGAATCTGAATCAGAAGACGATGATGACTGATATAAATTTGAATCTTTTTTTTTTGCAATTGATGTAACTATGTCGAACTCTTGATGTATTATGAAATTGATGTAACTATGAAAGCAAATCCGTTTACCATTATTTACATATTTTATGTCATTTCCATTTGTCATTTATTTGGCAATTTTTATTAAAAATGCAATGAAATCTGCTTATCGTCGGAAGAGCACACCCATTATGAATCAAGTATAACACACTTCCATTTCTATTTCCATTTCAGTCATTAATTAAGCAATTTATACCGTTGATGTCATTTTCATATGAAATATATCTCATTATCATGTTATTATTCTCTTATATAATGATGTGTATATATGTCACATGTTATCATAATGTCATATAGAGATAGGAGTTATTCCCGATCATCAGGAGGCGATGGCAGTGGCCCATCGCAAGAGCCACAGCGTCCAGTAGTTTCATTAGTCCCTAGAGCAGAGGGGTAAGAATTAAATTTTATTCAACGTCTTATTTTTTTATGATACATATACGTACTTATCTATATCGTATTTAAAAACAGGGGGTTCTACCTACTTCCTTTGAAGGTTGTGCTGGATGGCTTTAGAGCTTCTTATCGCAGTAGGATGAATGCTTGCTGGCCGAAGTGGGATAACATCCCTCCTCACATCATAGAGTGTATATGGCAGGATGTCCTAGTATGTATATTTTTTTGTTTTCCATTTTTATTTCGTTTTTGTCATTTTTCTACTGTTTATCGTTTAAAGTGTAATTTTTTTTACTTTTTATCGTGAAACGCAGGCTGAGATAGACATCCAGACAGACGATATGATGGTGGCACGAGGATACTGGATGAAGAAGATGCGCAAGAACTACAGGGACACGATATCTGAGATTAAGAAATCTGGTAAGAAACCACGGTGGATGTGAGAGAGCGTATTGCAAGCTTTGTTGAGATATTGGGAGACGGACGAGGCGAAGGCAAGTACACTAAATTTTTTTGACTTATTAATTTGACGTGATCGAAAAATAATATATCAAATTTTAAATGTACACACAGAGTCGGATAGAAACTGCAAATAGAAATAAGAATCCCGTCACTCATCGCGGAGGATCAAAGTCGTTTTAGCAGTATCGGCAGGAGTTGGTAAATTTACTGAAAAATAAACGTAAATAGTTTATGTTATATAATTTTAAATGTATAATAACTGTATGTAACAATCAACTTCAGAAAGCCAAGGCATATGGTCCTGTCAGCTATATGGACGTGTTCACCCGTACGCATGTTGTCGAGCATGTTAATCCAGACGGGACCGTTTCGTATACATGGCAGGACGATAAATCCAGCAAAAGCCATGTAAGCTTATTTTATTTTATTCAGTATTATTAATTGTTTTGCTTGTTAAACTATAATGAAACAAGATATGATATTATTAATTTGTTAATGCAGAAGAAATTTATGAAGCAGCGATATAAACTCCTTGCTGATACGGGTCGAGATCAGCTGACGACCGATGAGAAAGACACTATTTTTGAGTCCGTTATGGATCCAGCAGAGCATGGTCGACGATACGGATTTGGCAATCTAGCGGTAAATAATTTACTTTTTCTTAAAATACATCAAATATGATATTTTGACCTTTTCAAAACAATAAACTTGGATTTTATTCATTTTTCAATTATTGCAGGTCAGTAGTCAAAGTAGGGGACGACGGAGTAGAACTCAGAGCGATCTAGCAGATATAGAAGAATTACGGACTAGATTGTCCCAGTTGGAGGAGCAGACCCGCCAACAGGCCATGCAGATCACACAGTTGCTAGAGTACATGCAGCAGTTTGGTGGCCGCTTCCCTGCCTCGGCTGGCTCTGAATCTGAAGGAGATTGATTCATTGCTTATTTGCTTGTTCAGGTATGTTTTTTTAGTTTTGAATGATTTGGTAGACGGTGGAGGTAATTGTTGATTTTTGTATAATTATGTTTGATACATTTGGTTTTGTGGTTGTATGAGGATGTGGATGAGGATGTTGATGATTTTGTGTATTTATAACATGATATAACACTTATTGTTAGGGTTATTGTCAATGTTGGAATGCTTATGTATATTATGTATTTTATTTTGATGTAATTTTAATTATTTATGTGTTTATTGAATATTGTGTAGTTTGGATTTTGATATTTGGTTGGAATATTGTATACTAGATTGTGCAGTATTGATGTAACAGTGTTTGGAAGAAAAATGTGTATGGAAGGCTATATTTGCAGCAGAATTCAAAAAAAAACAGCAGATTTCCAACGGCGGCTTACAGGTCAAAATTTCCGACGACTTCCGACAGCCTATGACACTTCATTTCGAACGGCTTCCGACGGATCCTCGACATGTGTCGGAATCCACCGGAACAGTACACGGCAAACTGTGTCGGAAGCCGTTGGAAATACTGCTCCCCGACGCTGTAAATTCCGACGGCTTTTTCCGACGGCCGCCGACGGCTTCCGACGACCGTCGATGGTTTTCAGCCGTCGGAAATCATTAATCTTTTATATATATATATATATATATATATATATATATATATATATATATATATATGGAGTCATCATGTGTGAAGGTTCCATGCTTAGCTTATAATCATGATTAAAGGCAAGAAATCAACACAAAGAGAACCAACGAACATGAAATAATCACTTATGGGGACAAGGGCCTCAACGAGGGTTAGGAATTGGATTCATTAGCACTAATGACCTTTGTTAAGGGTACTTTAATTGTTGATTAATTAACACCTAATCAAACATTATTTGACAGAGTCTGAATAGTGTGTGTGTGTATATATATATATGGTTGTACTAACTAGCACGATCCCTGATTAAAAATCAAAGAATGTGATAGTTAGTGCCTCAGAATCAACATATCAGTGACATGAGTTCAACTTTATAAATTTGATATAATACTGTAAAAGGGAATGATAGCAATTGCAGAAAGTATATAGAACCTTCTGTCTATAAAAAATAATGTAAGCAAAGGCATGCAGAGATTTGGGATCCACATGTAATCTATTATAGTATTTCATGATGTTCTTCAAACTCAAATTTTATGGGAAAACAGAGAGAAAGCAATAGAGAAAAAAAAAAGTAGCACATATTTTATTAACGGAATATTTACACTTTTATTATTCAAGTTTGAAGAGGTGTGAATACATGCACATGCTTATCTGTAAACTAAGGGATGTATTACTGATTGTTTTGAATTATTTATGCAGATATTTCAGCTATCCTGCTGCATGTTGACATTCATTCATTAAACGATGCTTACCCTTGATGCCTTATTATTTAGAACAGAATTTTCAAGTTTCATTTAGTTTGATAGATTTTGGTGTAAAATTTGAATCTTAAAAGGATAAGCTTAGTAACATAAGCATTAGAGGCTTAAGTGATCATGATTATACCCCAATTTACATGGAGAGTTACGTCAACATAGTTCATAATTCTAATAGTATACCCGCAATCCACTATACGTGCTTAAACTAATGAAAGCGTCATTATTATAAGATCAGGCTAAAGGAGACATAATGAGTGAGCATGACATCAAATAAGGCAATCAATCTGCTTCAATGGACATGGCCACTTGAAATACTTGTTCATTTCCAAGAAATGCTAATTAATTCTCAAGATGACTTCCCAAAACGGCTTACATAGTTGATGCTTGGACGGTTTTGTACACCAGATTCAGTAGAATATGTGCGAGATATGGTTGATGCAACTTGAAAAACTTTCTTTGTAAACCCGAAATTGCATTTCAAGATAAAAAAGTGAGTTTAAATTGATATTCTAACCATTTCGACAACTACGTACCTATCAACCTGACATAAGAAAAAAGTGTACCAAAATGTTTATCATAAGAGGAAAAATATGCCAAGCTGACTCTAAAACCATTTGACTGATGTGACTTAATAGTAGAAGATAATATATGGTATAAGCAATCTGACAAGATAGCCTGTTTGCAAGCTTGGCCTTTTGCTAGAATAGGTTGGATGGTGAAGAAAAATGACAAGATTCATTGTAGCCTAAACGCCTAAAGTTGAGACTACAACTTTCACCGCCCCATTCATGACTTATGCAAACACAAACAAAATGGAAACTAATACTTGCCCCATGACATAAAACGTCATATAAAGTTAATAAGTCTGATACCCACACGGCTACATCTCAAAATTTTAATATGTTCCACAATTTAAAATGGATCCAAACTTTGGAATATTTAATCCTTGTTACAAATACCATGTATAAGATTTGAGTCCCTTTTTAAGTTCTAATATGTTCAAAATATTAGGTTAAATACTAACTATTGAATTTAACCTTAAATTATGGATGTCACTTTTGAAAATATTAAGATTATTTAAACGAACCAAATCTCTGTCAACAAATCTTTAATTTTTATTTTTTATTTTTTATTTTTTAAGTCTAACATCTTTACTCTAATAAAAACAAATTAACAAAGTTTGATTATGTTTCAAATTGTCTAAAATGAAAGGGGTGTAGCATAAATGGAGTAGCTAATTCCTCCCTCCCACCCACCCACCCACAAAGAGGGAGGAGTGATCCACATCTGGACTTTATTGTATCCTCAATTTATGCTCTTTGATATCTATGATTATCGAAATTTGATAAACTTCATTAAGTGTGATCTAATTATCATCAACATCATCTCTGCAATTTTTTTTTAATTTTATCTTATGACTGCTAGAAATGGCTAAAATAGCAAGGGACATTTCCAATGGCTCCATCATGACTCTTCCGACGATTTCCGACGCTAGCTATTTTAAGTATTTTAATTTATCACATTATTA
Organism: Allium cepa; assembly: GCA_030765085.1. Classification (NCBI taxonomy): domain Eukaryota; kingdom Viridiplantae; phylum Streptophyta; class Magnoliopsida; order Asparagales; family Amaryllidaceae; genus Allium; species Allium cepa. Next base: position 506,476,379 of record CM060939.1, read on the forward strand.
TAACTTATTAATTATAGAAATTTGAAATTTATTTAAAATACTAATTTAATTCCTAAAAAATTAAAGAAGATATTTTTATTCGATTTTACGACGATTTATGATTAACTAAGTTAGTATTTTTGATAATCTTTTGTTATGTAATTTGATATTTAATTGTTTGCGTCAAAATTGGTCACAAACACTCAGTTGTATGTGAAAACACCAATTTCCCAAAATAATATCCAAGTATAAAGACAATCATGCAAATCACAGTATCAATAGCAGAAAAAGTAAAGGAACACACAAGTTTTATAGTGATTCGGCAAACTCCGGCCTACGTCCACTCCAATAATCTTTTATTGATTTATGTTGTTGATTACAATTACAATCCATGGAATTCAGGAGTAAAAATGGCGGAGTGTCTCCTAGGTAGAAGATGAGGAGAAACAAAATGGAGGTCTCCCTTTCTGAAGCTCTATTTGCTGTATTTATAGGTGAAACTTCGGCTACAGGGCCATCTCATCCATATGGGCCTGCCATAATGATCGGCATGTCCAAATCGTCCAAAAATAACGATCGGCATAGTCATCACCAATCGTTCTTCTTTCATCCAATCCAAGGTCAAGCATCTTTGAAGAGTCCTTTATGTTGATCCCTCCCTTTCCATGTTCCTACACCGATCCATCTCCTTTCAATATCCTATACTGATCCATCTTCTATGAAGCGTGTCGATCCTCTTCTTCATGAAGATATGATGATCCTTCCTGATGTAGCCGGGAATGTACACCGATCCCTCTAGCTTTATAGGTGTATACCGATCCATCGTTCTTAGAGTGTTACGCCATCCATAGTGTTCCTTAAATATATGACTTTGGATGCTATGCCGATCCATACTCGTTCGTATACAATCCTTAGCCTACATCATAACATGCTGATCCCTTTAGCGCAAAAGACATATGTCGAACCCTCCACATCCTAAATGCTATACTGATCCAAACTTTGTCAATCCATGATATGCCGATCCATCCTATGACGATCCATACTATGCCAATCAAATCTATGTCGATCCATGTTATGAGGGCCGTCCTAGAACGATCGGTCAAAAGTATCGGCCATCCCAAGCCCTCCACTTTTTGGTGCGTGATTGTTTGTGTAGGTTCCCCTCTGTATTTTATTGATGCTCTGATTACTTGAGTTGTTTCATGGATTGTCCTTGGTCCATACAGATCCTTGCTTCATCCGAATCCATTCAACTATCGTCCGCAACTTTAACTGTAATTGATTATCCATCCATCCATTTGAGCCAAATCCATGATATCCCAATCTTGAAAACCATGAAGCCTATTGGGTTAAATCCGCTTGCATATTGCCTTGCCAAAAGGAGGGTTAACACTTTGCCCCCCAAAACATGCCTTGTTATAGGAAGACATGTTTTGTATTACCATAAATCCAAAATTTAAAGTCCGTAATCCTTTGATTGCTATATTTTCCAATCCAGAATCCAATCCGATTTCAATCTATTTTCTTAATCTCTTTGGATCATTAGCGAAATCCATGACCATTTTGAGTCGATATTGAATTCCAAATTCATTCCAAATTCAATAACCAAATCTTCGATCTCTTCGGATCGTTTCATTCAAATCTAGGACCGCTTTGGATCCAAATCCAAATTCTTAGACCTCTTCGGGTCCTTTTGTCCAGATTCAGGACGACTCTAGGTCCATATCCAAAACTATAGACCTCTCTGGGTCATTTTATCCAAATCTGAAACCGCTCCAGGTTCATATCCAAATCCATAGAGCTCTCCGTGTCATTAGCCTAATCCAAATCCTTGATCTCACCGGATCCTTACCGAGCACAATCCATACTGGACGACCTAAGTAGGCCGATCTTATCACTCTTTGGTGCAGCGGCCTACCCCTTACCAAGCATGGTCCATACCCGACGATCTATTGTGTTATATTCTCCGGCTTCGACTCTCCAGTCGAGGACTTAATCCATGGGGTATCCTACTCCGGCCTCGATCTCCAGTCAAGGACTTAATCTGTGGGTATCATACTCCGGCCTTGATTCTCCGGTCGAGGACTTATCCATGTATGAGTCCATCATGTCGCTCTCCAGTGAAGGGACTCCTAACTCGCGGTTATCGCCTCGTCTCTCTGGTCGGGGCTATAACCATGACCTGTGCTATTTATTACATTAATCCAGATTTGTGCATTCCAAAGTCCATTTTGTAAACTATTAAATAAGAGTCCGTACAACTAAAAAACTAAATAACCATAGTATCATAAAAACTAGAGTTCATAGTAAACGGGAAAGAAATAAATTTCATAGACCTGAGCACTATGGTTCATCGTCATCTCAGACCATGCATAGGGACCATCCTCGATCATGTATGTGTGTAAGTGACTTAGCCGTATTACTGTGGGTTTATTACTTATTTTATGCCATAAATCAAATTAATTAATGATAAGCTAACGATGATGCCTTGATCCAGTGCCCTTTTTATTCAAGGTGGACGGTGGCTACACATGTTCCACCACCAGAGCCTAATTCCTAATATGTTGTTGTAACTGACCATTCCTTACATATTCCTCAATGATATCCTTCAAATGCCTACAACCATTTATATTGTGTCTATCCAGCTCATGGAATAGGCAAATACTTTCCTAATGCCTGCTCGTATTCGGAGGTTCCCTTTTCATCGACCTTCGATACTAAAGGCGTCCTCGCGTTTCCAAATAAATCCTTTCCAAAAGTTTGGTCAAATCCATGTAAGACGAGAATTTCGGTTCTCTCCATTGCCTTCTCGACATATTACTGCCATCGCTCATTTTCCGTTTGCCTTTATCATTCTTGTTTACATCTTTCGATGATCCTCCATTTTGCACAGCATTCACCTCCGGTTTGTTAGCTCGTGCGTCTTCCTGCTGCAGGAACCCTTCTGCTTCATGGTAAAACTCTCCTAGATCCATAGGTGGATCCTATGCAAGTGAATTCTTGAACTCCGTGCCATCAGCAATTCCAGATACAGCCGCCATCAAAACCATGGATGGGTCTGGACGATCTACCGATGCTGCCGCAGCATTAAATCATGTTAGAAAACTCCTTAGGGACTCTTCGATCCTCTGCTTCAGTGTTGCCACACTCATCACTTTTTTGGGTCTCGAGATATGAACCCTAAACTGACTCATAAACCCTTCGATCAATTCCGTCCATGTGCTGATAGAGCCGCTTTCCAACTGTCTGAACCATAATGCGGCTACATCTATTAAATACATCGAGAAACATTGTGCCATGACTTCCTCTGATGCTCTCAGTACTTCCATATATCTCATGTATCTTGTCAGATGAACAGTGGGACCTATTTTTCCATCATATATCTCAAGCGTTGGTAGTTTGAATTCTGGTGGAATCCTAGCTTGCTTGATCCTAAGAGAGAAGGGGCTCCAGTTCACATCTTCCAGATCTCTATTTACTAATCTTCCTCTCACAGTTCGTCTGATCACTTCCGCAGCCTGTCGTTGTCATTAATTGGCAGTCTTCGCTCATTGTTTCCGACCTACACCTCGTGTCCACAAGGGAATCCTGAAATATGCTCTTCTGAAACATCCATATTCCGATTAGCTCCAAACTGCATGACATCGCCTCATATCCTGCCTGGAAATGAGCCAACATGACCCGAGGGCATGCCTCCGTGTGTGGAACGATCGACACCGATCGTTCTATAACGATCGGCTATAGTTTCGTCGATCGTTCCTGACCAGTCAGAGGCTGCTCCCGGTGGTTCTACCCCATCCTACATCCTGTTTGCTTTGTTTCTTTGGTCCTGATTCTGGATTTCCTTAGCTCCTCCAACTTTATGATCCATATTTCCAGTATACGTGCAACTTCATTTCCTTGGTTTTGCACTCCAGCTTGTCCAATCTATCGGAGTAGGTTCTACATCATTTTCTCATGTCTCTTCAGCATCCTTTCCTGCATAGCATCCATCATTGTTTCCATCTCGTCTTTGGTAATGAAGATTGAGGTTTGATTAGCTCCTGAGAAAGCCTCCCGACTTCCTTCATTATGGCTTCAATTTGTTCTTTGTTTCCTTGTTCATTTTCTAGCCATTTCTTCCTAGATCCAAGTATCCAAGCCTCTAAATCTAAGATCTTAGCTTCTAAATCCATGAGTGTAAGCTTTCTCAGTAAAAGCACTAAAAATTTTGTGCCAAAATTGGTCACAAACAACTAGTTGTATGTGAAAGCACCAATTTCCCAAATCAATATCTAAATATAAAGACAAGCATGCAAATCACATAATCAATGGTAGAAAAAGTAAAGGAACAAAAGTTTTATAGTGGTTCAACAAACTTCATCCTACGTCCACTCCAATAATCTTTTATTGATTTATGTTGTTATTACAATTACAATTCATGAAATTGAGCAAAAATGGCAGAGTGTCTCCTAGGTAGAAGATGAGGAGAAATAGAATGGAGATCCTCCTTTCTAAAGCTGTGCATGTTGTATTTATAGGTGAAACTTCGGCTACAGGGCCTTCTCATCCATATAGGCCCATAATGATCGGCATGTCCAGTTCGTTCAAAAATAACGATCGACCTAGTCATCGCCGATTGTTTTTCCTTCACCCAATCCATGGTTGAGCGTCTTTGAAGAGTCCTTCATGCCGATCCTTCCCTTTCCATCTCCTACACCGATCTATCTCCTTCCAATATCCTATACCGATCCATCATCTATGAAGCATGCCGATCCTCCTCCTTCATGAAGATACGTCGATCCTTCCTGATGTTGCCTGGAATGTACACCGATCCCTCTAGCTTTATAGGTGTTACTCCGATCCATCATGCTTAGAGTGTTATGCCTATCCATAGTGTTCCTTAAACCCATGCCGCTCCCTAGTGCCTCAAGATGCTATGCCGATCGATACTCATTCGTACACAATCCTTAGCCTACACCATAACATGCTAATCTCTTTAGCGCTAGAGACATATGCCAAACCCTCTATATCCTAAGCACTATACCGATCTAAATTTTGCCAATCCATGGTATGTTGATCCTTTCTATGCTGATCCATACTACGCCAATCCATGTATGTCGATCCATGTTATAATGGTCGTCCTAGAACGATCGGTCAGAAGGATCAGCCATCCCAAGATCTCCACTTTTTGGTGCGTGATCGTTTGTATAGGCTTCCTTCTCTATTTTATTGGTGCTCTGATGATTTGAGCTATTTCATGGATTGTCCTTGGTCCATACAGGTCCTTGCTTCATTCGAATCCATTCAATTGTAATTGATTACATCCATCCATTTGAGCCAAATTCATGATATCCCAGCCTTGATAACCATGAAATCCATTGAGTTAAATCCATCAATGTATTACTTTGCCAAAAGGCGGGTTAACATTAACTTTATTGAAAATCGAACTCAAACGATCAATCTATGCAACTTTCAGTCCGTTCATTATACAACTTTGGTGAAATTATGATGCGTAACAGTTTTATGAATTTAAATATAGTTTTTAACCATTATGTAACTATTTATGAATTTTTAAATGTATTTGACATATAAATTCATATAAAAAAATATTCGGCAGAAAAATAATTTTTTTAAATCTTATGTCAATCCAAAATATTTTGGACCTACTTTTAAAATATGATAAATAAATAAATAAATTTAGGATGCCGATTTTGATTCTCAAATTTATAGTCGTTCATATACATTCAGACTAAAAACCTTTCGTTCATAGGCCGAACGATATTCAAACGAGACGAAATTCAGATCATATATACTTTACAATGTATTTATCTAATCCGTACGGTTAGAATCAAAAAAAAGGAGAGAAAACAAAATTAAACTCAAAATATATTATTTTTCAAGGAGTTGGATAATACTTAATATATATTGGTTATATGGAAACAATCTATTTGAAATCTAAATTTTTCTCTGTCCGTTTTTTTTCAAATCTAACCTTATGGATTGGATAAATGCATAATATATATAGTTTGAATTTCATCTTGTTTGAAGATCATTTGACCTTCGAATGAAAGGTTGATGTCTAAATGTCAACGAACAACTATAAATTTGAAAATCAAGATTGATACCTTAAACCAGTTTATTTTTCTTTCATATTTCGATCGTATGCCCAAAATACCATGGACAGACATAAAATTTAGCAAATTTATTTTATAATCAAATAACTTATTTTATATGAATTTATCATGTTAACTACATTTAAAATTCACAATTAATTATCAAATTGTTAAAAAAGAATTCTACAATGAATAAAAATAACCTTTTTAGTATTTAAAAATAAAAGCGGGTTATTGTAAACTTTTTTAAAATTTAAATAAAAAATTTAATTTTAACAACAAATTAAATTAAACTAAATTTAGTTTAAATAGAGTGAAAATTTAATTTAATATAATAATAACCATCAAAGCCATCGAAAACTAACCATCGCGAATATGGTTTTAGTTGAGCCAACTTCTTTCTCATTTCATCCTCTTCCAAACCCTTAAAACCATGAATTTTAGCCCCAAATCCATCCCAAACCATCGCTAGCCATCGTAATCCATCAAAATCCGTCACAAACTTCATCAAATTGGAATCTCCAAGCTTCTACATCTTTAATCTATCAAAAATTAGTTATATTGTTTCCCTAAACTAATTATTTTGAAGTGCGATAAAATTAATGTTGATTTATTCTTAGATTTATTGATAATAGTCTGTTGATTGGTTATAATTCTATATTTATTGATTCAAAAATGTTATTTAGTGTTTAAATCCGAAAATTAATGTGTAATTAATGTATAATCAATTATGGATTGATTAATGTATGTGGTTATTAGTTCAACATGATTTAGTGTTAATTAGTGTATATGTTAGCTAGAATGTCGATAAAAATAATTTATTTACAAAATTCAAATTAGTGTTAGCTAAAATGTTGAAAAAATAATTTTTTATTAGTTTTTAATTGTTAACGAATTCAAATAATGAATTAGTATATGATTTCAATATAAAAAATTAGTGTATAATGTACTTTATTTTTTAAATCTCTTAGACTTTTGGGCCCGTCTAACAAATATTGTATATGATTGTTATATAGATATTTGTTTTTACTACAAAAGGGACATCAATATTCATCTGATATATTATTTATCAGATTTGTCTATGTATTGGACAAGTTACAAACGCAAAATAATTAATTTTTCAAATCATTTCGTCTTAAATGATTTAATAAAATTTCAAAAGCACTTTCTTTTTATTCCCTGTGTATGCGCATTTGTGTAATGAAAATAAAGGGAAAGTGCTATCAAAATTTTGTCGAATCATTTAAGATGAAATGATTTGTGAAATGTAATTATTATTGTATTTGTAATGGAAAGTAAGATGACCAACCATTAAAAGTAAAAAATAATAATGTGAAAATATAATATTATATTTATAATTTGTTAAAATTGAAAATAAGATTTAATAAAAAATTAGAAAGAATAATGTATGGTATAATTAATAAAACATCAAAATGTATAAATGAATTCAAAAATTAATTATCAATCCAAAAATATCATAATATTTCGAATCTTACTATAATTTTTTTAAATTTCTATCATATTTTTTAAAATAAGAAAAAATAGTCAATTATTTTGTCATTCGAAAGAGCTTAATGTATCAACGAAAGGGAATGAAAGGCTTAATAAAGGAACATTTTTATAAAGGTGTACATGAATTTATTAAATTCGCTTTAAGTAATAATGGAAACAATGAAGAAATTCGTTGCCCGTATAGTAACTACAAACATTTGATGCATTAGGCACTAGATATGATTATAATACATTTGTGTTAAAATGGTTTTGTTCCAGATTATTATATGTAGGATCGTCATGGAGAACTTGTTGCACCTAATCCTGCAATGTCTGATAATGTCAATGTTGTAGTGAATCTCATAGAAGATATGATTTAAGATGTAGCATGATCAATGTTCTCTACTGTTCAAGTTGATAATGAAGATGTAAATGTCGAAAAAGAACCAAATATTTGAGCAAAGAAAATCTATGATTTATTGGATGCTGTTAAGAAACCCCTTTGAGATGGCTCTAAAATCAGTACCCAATTATCAATAACCGTTGGGTACATTAGTATGAAATCTAAATTCAACTTCACAGAAGCCAGATTTACAATAGTTTTACAAGTTGCAAAACGACATTTGCCGCCCGATAATTTAATGTGCGAAAACCATTAAGAAGTGGAAAAACTTATATCTGCTTTCGGTTGTCATACCAAGGGATAGATACATGTTTAAATGGTTACATGTTGTTTTAAAAGGAGGATATCAATCTTGGGAGTGTAAAATATGTAACGAGAAAAGATACAACCTGTAACAACCCGCATATTTATCGATTTTATATTTAAATATTATATTTAAATATATTATCGTTAATCGGTGTATAGCCCAAAAAGCTACTTTTTGCATACGATCAAATTAGGACTCGAGACCACTTCCATTGAGTTCAAAATGACGTTTGCAATATTTTTAAGTATAAACCTTGATAGGTTTGAAGTTAGCAGAATTTCACTAAATTTTCCCGCTTTGGACTTTGGGTTGGTTTAGCCATTATAACTCAAGCCCAACTCCCTCTTCTCTTCATAACTTCACTCTATTTCTTAAAACATTCAAGCTTAATCAAAAATGGAGGAGGAAATGGGAAATTAAAATTCCAAGCTTAGGTTTCAACTTCAAATCCATCATTCAACTCCAAATTCAAGGAGAAAGAATTGGATTCAAGCTTGTTGTGCTTAGATTGAAGAGGGATTGATTCTTGCTTGCTTCAAGCTTTATTTTCATTAACTTTTGGTGCAAAGGTGATATTTTTATCTCACAGTTCTAGTCTATAACTATATTGGACTGTTGGGAATGATTCCCCATCACTTTAGCATGTACATTTGCATTTGGTTTGGATTGGCGAAAAACTCCAATTTTTAGCGTTTTGGTGAATTTTCTGCACTTAGGCCGTTCTGGCCATTTTTCTGTGTTCGAAGTTAGGTCGCTCGCGACCTAACCCTTAGGTCGCTCGCGTGTTATCGCTCTAGGTCGCACTGCCTTGAATTAACGTCTTCGGAGTTAGGTCGTATGGACCTTAGGTCGTAGGTCGTATGAACCTTAAGTCGTAGGTCGTTCTGGCCATTTCTAATGTCTTCAGAGTTAGGTCGTATGGACCTTAGGTCGCAAGGTCGCAAAGTCGCAAGGTCGTAGGTCGCGTGGCCATCTTCTTTAGACCGTTAGGTCGCGAGTGTTAGGTCGTTAGACCTTACCTTCCTTAGGTCGCATGACTATTTGGACGCTTGACCAGTTTAGGTCGTTAGACCTTAATACGGTTAGGTCGTTAGACTATTTAGGTCGTTAGACCATTTAGGTCGCAAGACCACAAGGTCGTTGGGTCGAAGAACCTTAAGTCGTTATACCTTTTAGGTCGCTCGGCCTAGTTAGGCCGTTAGGTTGACCTTATTCCAGTTAGGTCGTTAGGCCTTTGTGCCGTTAGTTCGATTTTATGGATTTTTGAATATCTATTTCGATGGATTCTTTAGCGGTTTCTTTGGATTTTATTCACGTCTTCGAATGTGAATTTTTATGATTGATTGTTTCTACAATCACTTATATGATTTGTCACTTTAAAATATGAAGGTTTCAATACTAGTAGTAAATATCAAAACTCTTTCAACAAAATGATTTCAATTCTATTTTCAATAACAAAGATCTTTTCTTAAAACTATTTTCCAATCTACTAGTATATACAAACCTTTACCTCACTCGGATAAGAAATCTAATTAAACGGCTTAGTAAAACAAGTGGTATGAAACGCTTGTGTTCACTTCGTTGGTTAATTCTTGGACTTGTTCAATTGAACCTCTTGTGACAATTTTCTAAGTGAAAATTTACAGTTTGTTCGTAAATATTTAAGTTAAGCAAGTGGTTATGGGACACGAAGCTAAACTTTTATATTTACTAGCTTAGTGTAATTGACACTTCTCATTGATCATGACGATCATTTTATGATTTAGACTAGCAATTGTGCGATGTCTCTTTGTTTGCAAGGTTAGACTAGACCTCATGGTGTGATTCCGACTCACACATATCTCTTTGTCCGCAAGGTTAGTCTAGACACCATTTGTGTGATTCCACTCACACATACCTTTTTGTTGCGAGGTTAGGCTAGACACCATTTGTGTGATTCCACTCACACATACCTTTTTGCTTTTTGGTTAGCCTAGACCTCATCTGGGTGATTCCGACTCACCCATATGGGGTAGCTCCCCATGGTCTTCGGACCGTCATGTGATAGGCCTCTTTCCCTTTTCCTGTGATTTCTAGATTTCTTGTGATGATTTCTGGAATTTATGTCATTGACTTGTTATGAGTACAAGTTTAGGGTATGATGCCCTCTTTGGATCTTTGAGAAGATTCTTGTGATATTGATTTATCTCTTATTGATTGATCTTCTGTTGATCATCATTTGCATACTTATAGTAGTATGTCAGTATGGATATTTTATGTTTATGCCATATCTTTTATTTTATACCATGTCATCTGATATTTATAGCTAGACTGATCCGTTTATTATTTTCTTAAATAATACTCGGGTCAGACCGAGATGTTACAGGTGCTTCTGCTTGACTTCTTCCCGGGATTTGCTACTCTGACTTTTGGCTAACTATTTAGATTAGCAGTTTTTGTTGTATACACTTGAGATATAGACTCATAGTTGTATTCTTTTGTATAGCACGTGTTGCTATTCTTTTGTATTATTGTGGATCTTTTTGACCACTACTCTGATGTACACTTTCATGTGTTAGTTATATATCCATATCTTCTTCCGCCTTTGTGATATGGATGTCTGTGACTGATTTGTGTTATGCTTATTTCTATGTTTGTTTCCGAAGATTATTTATAGCCACCGTGTGATAAGCAATCACATGGATGGTCGCTCCTCAACAGCCTTATTCTTCGTGCTAGTTGACAGCACTACACCGTAGTGTTCTTGGCTAGCGTGGGTATAGAGGTGGGGCATCACACAACCCAAGTAAAAAGAATGGAAAGAAAGTTCCATACACGAGAATGCATTACTTACCCATCACTTCTAGACTTTGAATATTATATGCATCTTCTATTACCATACCTCATATGAGATGACACAGTATAAGAACACATGAAGAAGGTGCCTTAATACACCCAAGTGATGGAGAAGCATGTAAATATTTTGATAAGATTTATTCCACTTTTGTTGCAGAAAGCAGTAACGTTAGACTTGATTTGTGTATGGATGGATTTTCACCATTCTCTCAATTTAGTTCTAAATATTCATCTTGGATATTACCGTTATACCTTATAATTTATCTCCATGGATGTGTATGAAAACTCCATATATATTTCTCACTATTGTCATCCTCGGCCTTGATGACCCGATGCAAGGAATTAATATTTATTTACAACTATTTATTAAACAGTTGAAAACATTGTGGCATGAAGGAGTTGAAACATACGATATTTCAAAAAAAAAGAATTTTGGTATGTTCGCTTCTTTATTATGGACTATTGGTGATTTTCTTACTTATGCAATGCTTTCAGGTTGGAGTACGGTCGATCGTCTAGCTTGTCCTTATTGCATGAAAGGAACATGTATATTTTGTTTACCACATGGAAAGAAAATTTCATGTTTTGATTATCATCGATGTTTCTCCATCTTAATCATACTTTTAGAAGAGATAAAAAAAACTTCATAGCCGAAAGAGTATAGGCTAGACAACCACCAATGGTTTGGTTAAGCAAAGAAATATATGAACTTATAAAGGAACATCCAAAGATACATGAAATTGGAGTACAAATTGAAATTTCAAGTAAATCGACGGTTATTAATTGGTACAAACAAAGTATATTTTGGGAGTTACATTATTGAAAAGATCTCTTACTTCGTCATAATATTGACGTGATGCACAATGAGAAAAACATGTTTGATAATGTATTTAATGCAATTTTGATTGTTAAGGGAAAGATTATGGATGATGCGAAATCAAGACGTGATACAGAAGAATTATGTAAGCATTTCAAACTTCATTTAAAGCCAAATGACACTAAAAAATCCAAAACATACTATGAATTAGACAATAACCAAGTAAAACTTATGTTAAACTGGGTGGAAAGATTAGTGTAACGATCCAGAATTTCTGTCATTTGAAATTCGGATATTTAATCGATTTTAAATATTCACAAGTAAATTTTATAAGCTGAATAACTTATATTTCGAATTTAAGGATTTAATTGGATAATTAAATTGTTAATTTAATATTTGAAATTGTGGAAATAATTGGAAATTGGATTTAATGTGAATTAAAATGATTTATAAAGTTGAATTAAATTCTATTTGAATTAGAATGATGTTACAGAACTTTTAAAATTTAATTAGAAGTTAAATTGTAGAAATTGAATATTTTAATATTTAACCGATGTATGAAAATAGTCATTTTTCATACAATCTTGGATTTTGATGAAACCAGTTTCATTGGATCCGTAATGTTATATTATTGTAAGATTTTAAATTTCGTGTCGATCGAATTTACGGATTGTCCGTGGTCAACTAAAACGTGTGAAAATTTGTTTAAGTAAATTTTGAATTTAAATAAGTCGATTCGAAATCTTACCTTCCAAATACAATCAAACTGGCTCACGATATATATTCCATTGCGTTCGGAATAAGGGTAAAACATTATAAACACTAGGCGGCATGCTTCGTTCCGAGTTCGAATTTTTTTTGGATGATAGTGTCGTCAAATTTTCTATAAAAGGACGTTGTTTTTTCTTATTTCACTAAACCCTAAAGAACCAGGGCTAGCCACCACCTTCAAAATCAATGGCTGATATATTCGATTCTTCTCCTCTCAATCTCTCTCAATCTGTGAAGAATTAACAAAAACTTTAAACTACAAAGTGATAGAGTTTGTTGAGTACTTCAAATCCGTACGGATGTGACTGTTTTTAACGGTGTGGATTGTCGGCAATTCGTTCATGAACGACACACGTTTGTTCGCGTGTTTCTACATGATAGTACGACTGATCTTGCCGTGCTCAAGGGTGGAGGTGCGCTTGGGCTAGGCGCTTTGAAGGTTGGCTTTGGATCGTCATATTGTTCGACGTGGGCGGAGCACAATTCACGTAATGAACGGCGGCTATATGGGTATGCATGCGAACGAGTTGAATGATGGAGGAAGAAACAAATTAATGAACAGGATCTAAAATCTCGAAATCAATGGCTTGGATTAAAGCTAGGTTAAAAAATTAAAAATAAAATTGAAAATTATATTATTTTAATTCGTATAAACTTTAAAATAGCATATCTTCTTCATACGAGGTCCCTTTTTGACGAAACGAATTACGTTGGGTCCGTATTAATGAGCATTACATTTTAGAGATGATTTGAAGTTGATTAGAGATAGTGTAAATTTTGAGTAAAATTAAATGGCTATTTAGTTTTATTCGGAATGAAACACTACAACTGCTATTGGAACCAATGTGAGTACAACTCACTCTTTCTGACTCACTGATATTTTTATATAAGTGAGAATAAATATTATTTATGATGATTGATGATTGTTTGGATGATATATGATATATTATTTATATATTGATTGGTATTTGGACATATTCCTACCTATTAGAACAGATGAGACCCTATACGTTCTCGTGTATGAGCGGATGACCCTTTGTACATGCGTCCGGCTTGAAGCGGACATTATACACATATTATCATATGTATATTCGTTGCAGGTGATAGGTTGAAGGGATCCAACTGGATTCCTCTCCAGTGTTGATTTTATTTACAAATATTGTGATATATGTTGTTATCATACGATATATGATGTTTTGGATGTTGTGATTGATGTATTTAGTGCTATTGCAGCATTGGGCCATATTTTGGTAATTTAAAATTGCTAAAGTGACGATTTCAAAATTTAAAAGGATTTTCAATTGATTTTGAAAATATACGTTTTATTGAATTTTGAATGGTTAAGGAATGAATTTGTTTTAAATAAATGAATGTTAAAAATTTTATGTTATAAAAATTATGATTTTTGTGTATTATAATCAGAATGTTGTTTTTGGAATATGGAGTTAACTGTTTTGTAGATAGTTTAAATTGGGATTTTTTGAATTATTATAAACGGTTTATATATAAGATTTAAAAAAATTGAATTTTTATAAATCAAAGTGATGAAATTATAAAGGAGTTTGGTAAATTTTGAAATGAAGTTATAAATGGATTTTATAAGTGAATAAGATTTAAAATTGATGAAGTTATAAAAGAATGAATTTTGTAAACAAAATGATTTATAAGTAAATTAACTTATAATTGGATTTTTAGCATATAAATGAGATAAATGGGATTTGTTAATAAAGGAAAATTATAAATTGAAGTTTTTATAAAATAGAAATGTGAATTTATAAATATTGTTTTGTGAACGTGAAATCAATTTAAATTGATAAACTAGATATAGATTTTAATTAAAGGAATTTCATCCACGATTTCGGACTGTGGATAATCCTTTAATTTAATGTGCAATAGCAATAAATTTGGTAAAGGGATTATATTCACGATTTTGGACAGTGGAATCTCCTTTAATAAATGTATAGAAATATTGAATTTCATAAATGGTCTATATTCACGATTTTGGACAGTGAATAATCTATTAATAAAATGGATATTTTTAGGTAGTGGTATTATTTAAATGAATTTAATTGGTTTGAAGATGTTTTAAAATGTGTTAAGTATCGAAACCATAGATTTCAACATTCATTGTTGAAATAGACGTTTTCGAGAAATAAGAAAATGATTGACTATAACACTGTTGTATAACAAATGATTGTTGAAAGGAAATGTTTTGTATGGTATATATGAATATCTATCTAATTTTCGAATCCCCATACTAATAATTTTGGGTTGCCATAACGATGTTTTACGCAACATTCGTTTTGACCCATATAAATGTGTTTAAGAGAATGTTTTCCTTAAAGAATGAAATATATACTTAATCGTGATTTAAGTATATGTAATATTTCTAAGTTTTGAAAATAAAGAGATTGTGAATTACTTATTATTAAATAAGTATTTGGAAATGTTTTCCAATATTGAAATGTTGAAATGGTTTTGAATTATATCTTTTTAAAGATAATTTGAAGTGAATATTTGGCAAGTGATTAAATTAATAAAAGATTTATTAAAAGGGCAAAGTGATTGCATATGGTGCTAAATATTTGTTTGTTTGCTTTGATAGTTAAATAACCGACTATCAAATTTGGCCATTTTAGTTCCTCAACTTGAGTAGGAACTATTTAGTCGTACACTTAGTATGTAGCGTTCTGTGTAGGCTTGATTATCATTTGTGTTGAGGATGTTGATTCATGTAGTGCGGAGTATTACTCCAATCTATCGAGCTTCCTTCTTGGTCCAAAGGATAACAAGTTGAAAGTTGGAGATGTGATAAGCCTATGAGACTTAGTTCTGTGTGAGGTTGAGAAATGCTTTTGCGTTGTTGGTGCGAAGAGACCGGGATCAGATTTAGCAGAAAACCACTTCGGACCAATGTATATGCGATGATTGTGCAGGTTGGTTATCGATGATATTGATATTCCGGATTTTCATAATGGAAGACTGCTTGTTGATCGTTTGGGATTAAAATCACAACATACATATTGTAGAAGTAGTCTTTTCATTATGAAGTATCCAATGCAAGGATTATTCACTACTAATCCTAGGGATTTCCCGACAGGATATGGTAGGAAAGTACTATCGGTTTGTCTTATTCCTAGACAACTTGTATGGATGTTTGTCTGACACTGCGTTTATTAAGATTACATACATTGTTTTTACAAACGTACATCAGTGGTGGCGGAGAAGACAATTTTTCTTAGCTTAACACCCTCCTTGAGACGTATGAGTTTAATGGTTGTATTTTTGTGGAAGGAAATTAGTAGTCAACGGAAATGGCCGTGTGGCATTCAAAGTGATGTAATTGTGATATGTGAAAGGTAATCGTTGCCTCAGGCCTCATCAACCGAAAATGACCAAAACATGGTTAGATGCGGCAAGGCTAAGTTGGTCGCTCTCAAGTAGGGTATGATCATCCTCCTCTAGATATATCTTTACACGCTATGACGTCGTGTATCGCATTATTGTCGTTTGTATGCTTCGAGGGCCCTCGGTAAATGTTGGTAACGACCGAAGGATGATATATTTGGTACCATCAAGTTATAGAGGTAGGCCGGTCTTGTGTTGGTAGAGGATCCTTTGTGATGGTCCTTGGTACATTCCTCTAGAGATGTACTGTCCGAAGGTAGTCCCTTCACCTGGTCATTTGTATGGAAATCCAAACTCCACTACGTACCTGCCATTTTGATTGTATTACCCATTTTGGGCTATATGCTGGAATTTAATCAATGTAACAATTTCGGCTATGATTAATATTATTTGTATACTAGACACTAATATAATATCAAATGATTTGATATGAAATGTTTTAGTTATCGTAAGTTAAAAACATGTCCGTGTTTATGTGTGGACGTGTCTTACGAGATACTTTTGTTTTGATAAAGAATTTTTTTGATAATCTAATAAATTTAGTTGAGTGTGTTTCTCACGCTGTTTTACCAGACTGATCCGGGCGTTCTTCCCTTTCAATGCTCAGGTCAGACCGAGTATATTTACAGGTTTAGGTTGGTGCTTTTAGAGTTTTCAGCAAAAGAGCCGGAGATCTTCATTTTCATATACACGTATCAGTTTTGATTATTGATTATCCGGTGTATTGCTTAGTTGTTGTATATTATCGGCAATTGTGAGGACATGTTATTATAACTATCCAGATTGATAACTAGTGATTGATTGTTGAACTATGATTGATATATGTATATATAGTTCCTGTTTTGTAAAGATCATTGTTATGATATTATATGTTTTCCACTGCGATGTGAGATTCTGTATCGTTCTATTTTGTCTTTTTTCTCTCTTTTTTCTCTTCTCTTCTTCTCTCTTCCTTTCTTTCTCCTGACTTTCCATTAGTCTGTTCTTTTTTGGTCAGTCATGTGTAGATTATTGTCGATTCAAATGGTACGGATTTGAGGTACGTCACAATTAAGATTCTTGATGGGATTTATTCTTATCTTCATAGATGTGTCGACTTTTAAAAAAATAAACTGAGTGTGATGAATTGTCATAACTGCCACGTAATGATGGGAAATTTGTTACCCATATTTTTCAAAGAGCTGCTACCAGTAAAGTCTGAACGATTGTAATGGAACTTAGTTTGTTTTATAAAGATTTTGCTCGACTACGCTAAAAGTTAAAACATCTGTGTGAATTTGAAGTAGATATTCCTATACGGCTCTGCAAATCAAAAAATTCCTTCAGGTTTCTTTAATATATTGGAGCATTTACCTATTCATCTTTCATCTGAAGCACTTCTTCGAGATTCTGCGCAATATGGATGGCTATTTCCATTTGAGAGATAATAATATTGAGTATGTTAAATATTAATTTAATTACTTAAGTAAATTTAATTTGAAATAATTCTGTAGTAGCTACATAAATCATTTGAAGAAAAAAGTTAGACAAAAAGCATGAGTTGAAGGTTCATTTTGCAAATCATATATCAAAGACGAACTTCATTCTTTCTCTCTCACTATTTCAGTGATCATGTGAACTTATCATTTGAAAGTGTTCTGCATAATGATGAAGGAATTGAATATGATTCTTTCAAGTAATATTATCTATTTTTAGACCACATGGTCGACCTATAGGAAAATGTACGGAAACACGGTTAGATGACAAAGATTAACATATAGCAAAAACATATATACTTCTTAGTTCCACTGAAGTTGCACAATTTGTTAGGTATTATTACTTAATAATTCTCTATGTGTGCAATTTTAAATTTATATTTAGTTCAATCATACTTAAAGAATATGCACGATATATAATATTTTCAATATTTACAAATCACAATATCTACGCAGTGATCTCAGTAAAGAATTTGATGAATGGTTTTCAAACTATGTTTATGATCCGAGAAATTATGCAATCGACGAAGGATTGAAACGTCATGGATGGGACTAAAATGAAATGCCAATTCAATATTCTTCGTCAATGGATTTAAATTCAATTCCAAAGAATATGGTGCTAAAAAATTAGCTAACAATACTAGTATACTTATTAAAGGCAGTAATGATCCAGATGATCATATAAACGATTTTTTTGGTGCCTTGATCTAGGTTTAGGAATTGACATATTTTTTACGACCCATAATGAATTTTTTATTTAGATGCAATTGGTTCAGCATTTTTCCATGTTCTGGGAGTATAGTGCACAAATCTTATTGAAATAAAATATAACTTGCATTACTATAAGTATGATCCTTTTGCACTATCCGAATGGACATTATAAGTGTATTTTATTCCGTATCCATCTATAAAAAGGGATAAAGTAAATTGGTCGACGGTTTTTAAAACAGATGCTAGATTTACGTTTGATGAAAAGAATATTCCAAACGAGCAAGCTTATTGGGCAGATCTTGAGCAAAATAAAGAAAAACTAATAACCGACGATCATACTGATTTTATGCTCTAAACATTGAATCAAATGTTTTAGTAGAAGCATTTGAGACTATAGAGAAAAACGAGCAGCACGAGACCGAGTCCGAATCAAAAAATGATGAAGATTGATTATTAATGTATGTTCGAATATAAGGTAATTTATATGATTATTAATGTTACATGTTTCCTCACAAAAAAGGATATGTTTTCCCATAATAAAATGTATGATCTCGCATAATAAAATGAAATGTCTATGACATGTATTATGTTTCCACATCAGAGATCTGCACATTCATCAAGTTCCCCCTCTTTTAGTTAGAAAGGGACTAGTGCGGAAGGCAATGGTGGCAACCCATCATAGTAGGTAGATCATTCTATAGTTACATTAGCAAACAAAGCAAGTGGGCAAGTATCAAATTTATTGCAACATCATAAATATTTTGTGTATGATACATTATTCATGATTTATTAAATATCTGAAAGAGACAGCGGACTAAAGATCTTAAGGCTAATTTAATACTAGAGGGGGGTGAATAGTGTTTAATGAATTCTAAGACTTATATGAACTAATTTAAAAATTAGGATATAAACAAATGCCGAACTTAATCACAGAACAATCATAGAAGCAAACACAGATACAGGAAGTAAATAAAAAGCAATAAAAAGGAAAGAACACATTGGATTTTATACTGGTTCAGAGTTACCCTACATCCAATCCTATATCAAGGCAAACCACCTCATATAGATTTTTATTGTACCAACGTCGAGATTACAATCCTCAATTTCAAAAGGCCTTAAGGTACCCTCCTGTCTCACGAGTCCGTGGCAAACTCTTGATTTACAGGACTCAAGGTCACCCAATTGATTTCCAGGCACAACCACACCTTATAGAGAGACTCGATAAAATTTTAGCACTTTGATCTTCGAAAGAGGCCAGAGAATCAAACAAGAATGAGATTCTAATTTGATTCACTTGAGAATTCGATAGAATTTCGAAACGATCTTAAAAATATGAAAATTTTAGAATATGGATTTACGGAGAAGGAGTGAAGAAAATAAGAAATTAGTTAGTTAAAAAATTTGTTTGTGAAGGCTATTTATAAAGCACCAACGGTCATAACCATTCGCGAGGAGATTTAAACTAATAGACACTTCTTTTGAAAATCGAAGCTTTTGAATTTAATGGTCACCATGTCGACATGGGGTATCCCATGATGTCGACATTCCTAGTTAAAAAACAATGTAAAATTTGTTTTGAAAATGAAGTTTAAAACAAGAGTTTATTTTAAAACAAAAACAAAAAATATTTTAATGCTAAAACATCTTTTTGAAAATCGTTTGAAAACATACTTTTTAAGGCTAAAATATTTTGAAAAACAGTTTTGAAAATTATTTTGAAAAACCATTTTGAAGTAGTTTTGCAAGCTTCTTCCTATTAAATAACTCATCACATCAGGACTCGAGAACTTGTACAAAACCAGGATATTCGTGGGTTTGTAAGCCACTTTTCGCAGGTTTGTAAGCTACTTGTCATGAATTTGTAAGCCACTAAAAAGGTACCAATGGGTTCCATCCCAAATGAAATTCAGAATGAAGATTTCCATGCTATTATGAAATTTTAACAAACGCTAGACACATATCTTGAAATCTTGATCTTGATACTCTAGAGTCTTCAATCTTGAGTCTTCGGTCTTTATACTGATTAGTCTTCAGTTATCAATACCTACATATATATATATATATATCCTGCATATACATATCTATCTAGACAACAGTTTTAGTAATATTTTATAATAACATAAGTTAAAAAGGTTGTTGTCATCAAAACCAACATCTCAGTTCCTAACAATCTCCCCCTTTTTTATGATGACAACCTGTATTTATAAAATATACTTACCATACCATAACTCCTATACCATAACCCCCCTTACTCCATGACTCCCCCTTACTCCAATCATAACTCCCCCTTCCTCCAAGCCAACTACTATTTTATAATTTCTCCCCCTTTGTCATAAACAAAAAACTACTAACTAATAACTTCCCTGAACTTGATATAAGATAATTAACCATAATAAAATAGAGTAATCCATATATAAGTGTAACAAGTGCTAAGTGTGATCATAAGTGTGAAATGTGATCATAAGTGTAATCCAAAAGGTAAATCAATCATCAGCCAATCATATTTACAGTAAATATTTAATCAAAACATATATACAAACCATACCAAATAAGTTAAGTCAATCAAGTTTAAAACACACCAATCAAATCAAACAAATAACATACAGAATGACTAGGCATTCCTTGGTACTTCCACCCATCCATCTTCTCCAAAGATAGGGTCTTCTTTGATGGCATCCCATTCTTCTTTATCTTTGTCGAGAGTGACTGGTGGATTTCCTTCGAGGTCGTCCATGTTAAGAGCTAAGATCATCCATGAAGGGCGTTGAAATGTCTCTCTTGCTCCTTGATCATCTGCATTTGACTCAAGTCTAAGTGGCGATGATTATGAAGTACGAATGTAAGAATATTCTTGAAGGAAGTGAGAGTTTCTTTAAGATTGTCGCCTAGATTCTTAATCGAAGAAGCCATAATTCAAGAAATAGGAAAAACTATGAAAGGGAGTGATTAGAAATGAAGTTTGATAATTTATTTTGGAATAAATATGTATAAATAGGGGTATAAAGTCGTTTAAAATGGATAGACACAAGTTAGTTACGTGAAATTAAAATTTGAAAGAGTAACTATTTTCTTCCCATTGTATGTCGACACTGGGGGATGGTAGATGTCGACATGCCTTTACCTAAAGTGACAATTTGCTTTGTTTTGAATATTATGAAAAAATCTATTCAACTAAAATTTGTATAATATAAAAACAAGCAATTACAGAGACAAGTGAAGTTGAATAACAGGAAATGAAAGGTTTCATTAATGATTCTAGTCAACATTACATAAGATAATATAATGTTAACTAATATAAAGAAAATACAAAGATAGAACTAAGATAACTTGAACTAAAACTAATTAGATGAAGAAGATGATAGTCCAAGCTTTATACTAATTTTTCCAAAGAACTTGTCGATTTTAGTGGAAATCTTGCCCATTTTCTTACTCATTGATCTTTTAAGTGTCTTTTGATTTTCCACTATAATTCTTTGATTATTGAGAATGGTCTTATTGGATGGATTAGCGGGATTATTAGGATATTCAATACTCTCTAAGGAAGTTTCTTGATCTTCCTCTTCCTCCTCTTTAATTTCCATTCCTTCCTCTTCCTCTTTTCTTTCTTCTTCTTCCTCCATTTCTTCCATCTCTTTGTGAGCAAGCCTTTCTTCTTTTTCTGTAAGTGTTTCATATGGTTGAAGCACTAATGGAATTTGTGTAAGGGAAATGTTTCCATGGTTGAAAACTTTTCTAGTTATAAATTCTTCCCTTTTGAAATCAACTCCAAAGTAATTTAAAATCCAAGTGAGATATTCCATGTTATAATGTGTTTTCACCTATAGTAAAATTATTGTGCCTTAGCTCATCCAAAACAACTTGAGCCCAATTAATATCATAGTTTTTAAAAATTGCAAAAAGTGCTTTGCAAACTTTCAAAGTCGGGTTGTTGTAGTTTCTCGATCTTGGTATAAGAGTGTGTTGGATAAGAAGATTAACAATTCTTGCTTTAGGATGAAAATAGCCATTTTTGAATTCAAAATTGTCATCCCCTTCAACGATGTGATGAAATGTCTTTTGATCAATTTCATTTATTTGAAATTCCAGGAGATTCATTCCGGTATACTTGCATCCCAAAATATTTTCCTAAATTTCACAATCCAAAACAACTTGTGTTCCTTTAACACTACTCCGAATTTGTCCTTCTTCCCCACCATAAAAACCACGATTCAAATTCGCATAAAACATCTTAATAAGATTCAGATAACATATAAAATCATTTTGTTCGTTATCTACTAAATTAAGAATAGAACATTGTTGAAAAAGATTTTCAATTTCATAAGAAGGAAAATCTTCAAAAACAGCAAATTTCCCTGTATGAATTTTACCAAAGTTTACATAGTTAATGTAAGCTTTCATAACTTCCAGGTCGTTAAAAAGAAAGTTTTTGACAGGTGTTGGAAGCCTAATGGTGCTAGGAGTGCTTGAAGAGGCCATTGAAGAAGTTTGAGAGGAGTTGAAGATAATGAAGATAAATTTGAAATTTGAAATAAAAGTGAAAAGTGACGATAAAGAGAGTGAATTAAATTGAGATTCTATACACATGTTCTCTGGTCAAGAGGCATCTTTTCAGAGCATTGTAGTTGGTGAAAAGGTAGAGGGAAATTAAAAAGTTTGAATTCAAATTTTGAAATCAAATTCTTAGGAGCATGTCGATATGGTGTATCTGGGTATGTCGACATGTGCTTATTGAATCGAAAGACAAGTTTCTATTCCTAATTTCTAATATATATATATATCATATCCTATATTCTAATTATATAATTCCTGTGATAACATTAAATTTAATAATACTTAAATATTAATAATTTAATATTTAAAATATTATTAAAATAATATTATTTTTTAATTTAAAATTCAAATTTCAAGGGATAAATTTGAATTTAAAATTCAAGGAATTTAAAAGAAAAAAACAAACAAACAAGCATCCATTCAGACAAGAAAAAATAAAAATAATGTAAATGCGTACCTAATTTTAGGTACATACTCCCATCGTAATTTGATTCATGAATAGCAGTGAAACACAACTTTCAATTATCCATCTTCTTTTCATCGTCACTGGATGACGAGTCTGAGTCATCAAGAGTTGCTTTGTATGCTTTCTTTCTTTTCCTTGACGAGTCATTGTTTGGAGGGACAACTGTTTATCTGGATATGAACAATGTTTTCCATGATGCCCGACTTTATTGCGATTGTAGCATCTAGCAATGTTGACGTTCTCCTTATTATTTTTGAAATTCCTTTGATCATTTCTTTTGTAATTTTATATTTTAGGAATTTTCGAAAATTTCTTATCATGAAAGCAATCTCCTCATCACTGTCTGGTTTCGAATCTTCAGTTGTTGCATTTAATGCTAATGTCTTCATTTCTGTAGTCTTGTTTTCTCTTCTTCCTTTTATTTGAACTTCATAAGACATCAGATTCCTTATCAATTGTTCTATTTTCATTAGACTGATATCATTTGCTTCTTCGATTGAAAGTGTCTTTTGATCCTATTTTGGAGTGAGTGAATTTAGAATTTTTCTGACTTGGTCTTCCTCCAAAAAGCTTTTTCCCAATGCAATTAGTGAATGAACAATATCTTGAAATCGACAATACATGTCGGAATTGGACTCATTTGCATGCATTTTAAACAATTGAAACTAATTAGTTAATATGGAAATTTTAGTCTATTTAAATTTGCTTGTTCCTCCATGAGTAACTTGTGAAGTTTTTCAAATTTCAAATGCAGACTTACAAATAGACACTCTATTAAATCATTCCTATCTAATGAACAAAAAATATATTCACGGCCTTTGACTTATTTTGTGCAACACCCTTTTGCTCAACAGTCCACCGGGCAAAATTGGTAGTTGGTTTAACAAACTGAGTTCGTGTGATATTCCAAGTGTCTAATCCTACTGATTATAAATAAATTTTCATTCTATAAGCCCAATATGCATAATTACTGCCATCGAAAAATGGCGCTCAGATAGTAGACTGACCTTCTACAAATGAACTAGTGTTAGTGATAACAGAACTAGCTCCAGAGTTGACATTACCAATGTTGGTAGCCATTAGAACAATTTTCAAGTTTCATATTATGAAAACAATG
The DNA here is from genome assembly GCA_030765085.1 of Allium cepa. Classification (NCBI taxonomy): domain Eukaryota; kingdom Viridiplantae; phylum Streptophyta; class Magnoliopsida; order Asparagales; family Amaryllidaceae; genus Allium; species Allium cepa. The sequence continues at coordinate 506,500,805 of CM060939.1, forward strand.
AAAACCAATGCTCTGATACCAATTGAAAGAGACGGCAGATTAAGGAACTTAAGGCTAATTTAACACTAGAGGGGAGTGAATAGTGTTTAATGGATTATAATACTTATATATTCAAAAAATATGATATAAACAAATGCAGAAATTAACCACGGAACAATCACAGAATCAAACATGGATACAGAAAGTAAATAAAAAGCAGTAAAAAGGAAAGAACACACCGGATTTTATACTGGTTTGGAGTTACCCTACATCCAGTCCTGTACCAAGGCAAACCACCTCATACGGATTTTTATTATACCAATGTCGAGATTACAATCCTCAATTTCTAAAGGCCTTGAGGAACCATCCTGTATCACGAGTCCGGGGCAAACTCCCTTGATTTACGGAACTCAAGATCACCCAATTGATTTCTAGGCAGAACCACACCTTATAGAGAGACTCGATAAACTTTTGATTACAAATTGATCCTATAAATCTGAATAGCACTTTGATCTTCGAGAGAGGGCAGAGAATCAAACAAGAATGAGATTCTAATTTGATTCACTTGAGAATTCAACAGAATTTCGGCACGATCTTAAAAATATAAAATTTTTAGAATATGGATTTGTGGAGAAGAAGGAGTGAAGAAAATAAGAAATTAGTTAGTTAAAAAATTTGTTTGTGAAGGATATTTATAAAGCACCAACGGTCATAACCATTCGTGAAGAGATTTAAACGAATAGACACTTCTTTTGAAAATTGAAACTTTTGAATTTAACGGCCACCATGCCAACATGGGGTATCCCATGATGTCGACATCCCTAGTTAAAAAACAATGTAAAATTTGTTTTGAAAATGAAGTTTAAAACAAGAGTTTATTTTAAAACAAAAACAAATAATATTTTAATGCTAAAACTTCTTTTTCAAAATCATTTGAAAAGATAATTTTTGAGGCTAAAATATTTTTGAAAAACAGTTTTGAAAATCAATTAGAAAAACCATTTTGAAGTAGTTTTGCAAGCTTCTTCCTGCAGAATATCTCATCACATCAGGACTCGAGAACTTGAACAAAACTAGGATGTTCGTGGGTTGTAAGCCACTTGTCATAGGTTTGTAAGCTACTTGTCATGGGTTTGTAAGCCACTAAGAAGGTAGAAATGAGTTCCATCCCAAATGAAATTCGGAATGAAGATTTCCACGCTATTATGAAGTTTTAACAAAAAATAGACACATATCTTGAAATCTTGATCTTGATACTCTAGAGTCTTTAATCTTGAATCTTGATTCTTTATACTGATCAGTCTACAGTAATCAATACCTGCGTATATATATCTATATATCCTGCATATACATATCAATCTAGACAACAGTGTTTGTAATATTTCATAATAAGATGAGTTAAAAAGGTTGTTGTCATCAAAACCAACATCTCAGTTCCTAACAATATCTATACCATAGCTAATACATGGACTTTGAATTGGAGCCCTCGGATCCTGTTCTTGATATTTCTAAGGTTGCTTATAGCAGCAGAATGACTGGATGCTGGCTTAAGCAGAAGAATATCATATTCTGCATTATAGAGTATATTTGTAGGATTTCTACGTAAGTGTAATTTGTAATTGTGTATTTCATTTTATACATAGCCACCGTGCAATTTGTTGACTAAGTAAATGATAACTTATTTTATTTTCAATGTGCAATGGGTGGTGGATTTGCAGGAAGCCAACTATGACCTTTGCAGAAATTGCTGGGCTAAGAAAATATGGAAAATTTACTGCGATACAATTTCAAGCATCAAAAAAGGGAGAAAAAGCCTGACTAGAAAATTGCAAGCATATAGGAAGCTTTGAATGATTACTGGAAAAGTCCAAAAGCGATTATAAGTTTACTAGTCTTAGATATTTATCAAAAATTTAATAGAAGTTAGTATAATATATACTTGTATCGATTGACAAATGTCAAATACAATGTTTATGTTAAATTTATGTTAAATTTACAGGCAGTGTCTGAGCGGAATTCCACAAATAGGAATAAAAATTCTGTCAAACATCATGAGGGTTCCAAGTCATTCCAGCATTAATGTCAAGAGTTGATAAATTTATAAATTGCTATTGTAAACACTTATAACATCGTATAATCTTATCTATATAAAAATAGTACACAATAATTATTTCAGGAAAGAGAGCGTGGTCGAACTATCTCATACTTAGAACTATTTACTTGTACTCACATCACCGAGCATGTCAATAAAGATGGCCCTAGAACATACACATGACATGACACGAAAACACAAGAAGCCAAGGCAAGCATATTTTAAATTATAAGTTATTAAAAATAACTTAAATTATAACTTATAAGTAATTAAAATAATGTAGTATTAATTTTAATTGTAATTCTATTTTTAATCATAGAATAAGTTCATGAAAGAACGAGAGAAATTACTCGAGGGAAAGGTCAGAACGAGCTGATCACTAAAGAGGTGGACTAGATTTTTGACACTATCATGGAACAACCAACGTGTAATATGCACTATGGCTTTGGAAACAAAGAGGTTATGTTTATGTATAATATATTTGTGAATAACGTATAGCACGTTTATTTTATTAATCACACTATATAAAACACATACACTTTGGTAAACAGTGTTACAGGTTAGACGAAGGCAAGACAGCTATATAAAAGCTCAGGACAATCAGGAGTTTGTAGAGTTTAGATCTCATATTGCTGACCTGGAGGAACTAGACAAACGTGGGTCTATGGAGGTGTACCAGATGTTGGATGAGTGCATTACTGTGTATTTGCAGCAACATGGTACATTTCCTTCATCAGAGGGATCTAGAGGCGATGAGGATAACTAGGTATGATTTTTTTTTTGTTTATGTTGAGACATTGTATATATATGCATTTTGATGTTGTGAGGTAGTTTGAGAGTTATATATACTTTGAGATGGGTGAGGTTGATGTGATTTGATGTTGATGATACATTTTGAGATGTTGTTGGATGAATGAAGTTTGATTTGACATGATGTTTAATATATTTTGAGATGTTGATGGATATTTATGATTTATGGTATACTGATGGATATTTGTGGTTGGTTTATTGTATATATTGATGTTTTCTATTATTAATGTAGTATATTTTGTGATATATGTGATAAGCGTAATTTAGTCTTTCGGATATATGATTTATATGTGTGAATTGGGATGCGATGCATATTGCTATATATGTGCTGTTTGAGGCATGAAGTGTTATTGTAATAAAAAAAAAAGTAGCATATTTTAAACGGCTAACGATGGCCTATTGGTATCGAAATTTCCAGCAGCCGGCGATAGAAAATTGGCAAAGGCTTGACTGGCCACGTGTACTCGACAGGGCAACGAAAGCCGTCAAAAAGTTGTCGACGGAGCCATCGAAGAATAGTTCCTTGACAGACCATATTTCGACGGCTATTTCTATCGGCTTTCCACGGCCGACGACGACAAATAGTCATCAAAATTAAAATAGCCATCGAAATTATTGTTGTTTCTTGCAGTGTATTATGATACTTTTATTCATCAAAATTAGTTATGTAAAATAATATATGCCGAAAATAGTTTAATATTCATTGATTCAAAAGTATTAATTTTCAAAGGGATAACAGAATAAGGCAACTTTTAGCAAAGATGACGTTGATGTTAAGTACATCATATATACCTACAGAAAATCAACTAATTTAGATGATTGTGAATAAAAAATGAGTTGAGCACAAACCGAGCATACGAAAGAGATGGAATAAGGATCTACCCTTATGTGTGTGTGTGTATAAGCCTCATTTATTTAACACCATTTCATAGCCTTCTGATATCAGCCATGAGTTTCTATTTAAATATTAGTTCTTTCTCTCTCCTGTCACATGATCTACATATTTAAATATAAACTTATGCCTAATATTGTGACTACAAATGATGCTAAATAGGGTATTAATCCTAGCTATATACATATATCCGTGTGTATGGGAAGGATCAATTACACCTCAAATCCCCCACCATGTATGGGAAGGACCAGTTACACCTCAAATCCTCCTTTATCTCAACCATGTATGGGAAGGATCAGTTACACCTCAAATCCCCCTTGATACCATATGCTTTGATTTAAATAATCATACTTCCTCTCTCATGTCACTTATATGATTATTTAAATCGGAACATGATGTGCATGTAAAGTGTACATTTATACTCTCATATTTAATCTCCTTTTGTTAAAATAAAAGGAATATTAGGGTGATTTTACATGTCTAAACCAAAAGTACAAAGGGATTTTCAAATTATCATTCATACAATAACATGTGGGAAAAATCGTAAATTTAATGTAAATTAATTCGAAGAAAATTTACCTGCACATTTTTTTTTAATAGGAATTTTGAACTCAAAATGGAAGAGGCTTATGCATACATGGGAAATCAAAAGAATGAGAAGGTGATGGAAATAACGCAACATAGAGAAGCCCACATGCCCACCTACTTATGGACCACAATTAAAAGCAAATGCACATGTTAGTGGAGATTAAAAGAAAAGGCACATGTTAGTGGAATTAATTAATTTCTTAATGATTACTTGAGGGCTACACAAACTAAAGGGTATTTTGGTTAGCTCCCTAAAAATGGAATTGGGGTTTTAGGCATGTATAAATACCCCTTTATATTTTATGTAATCTTCTTCTTTTCTTTTTAATGCATAGAGTTGTAATCAAAAATTAGTAAAAAGCTTCTCTTTAATGGCTTCTTAGCCATCTTCTTTTTATGCAACTTTTTCCTTCTATGTTTTTTATTTTATTTTATTTTATTTCATGCTCTCTTTTATTTCATGTTATTAGATTATATTTATTTTCATGCAAGTAGCTTAGTTTTATTTTATGCAAGTTAGTTAGCTTTTGTTCTCCTTAATTAGATTTTGTTTCTTTTTATGTTGAAATTAGTTTATGTTAATATGTATTCAAATATGAGAAGCTAAACCCATTCAATTTAGGAATAATAAAGCTCTCATGAATCATATAAAATTAACATGATGTTTTCATTTATGATATCTTGTTTTGTGCTTAATGGAAATTTTGATGTTAATAAAATTTTGTTGTTTATTAGCGAATTTGATAGCCTATGTTGTTCATAACAAATAGGCTATGCTTAACCAAATGTAAAAACAAATTATCATTTCATATAAATATTATTTTGGCAATGAAAGTGAGACTAGAATCAAAATTTAATGCTCTATGTTGCTAATTCATAGTAAATAGTTCATACTTAGAATATATTTTATTTTTGATTTCATAATCATTTTCATTGGTTCGGACAAGTGGATTTAGAGGGTATATTAAAGTTTGATGGTTTAAGTTGTGATAGTTAGTATCAAAATTAGGCCGTACTTATAATAAATACACCAACTAATTCACAAATGATTTAAAAAAGGGATCATAAATTCATTTTGTGTTGATTTGTATGATTATGAGAAGGAATTTATTTATAAATTGCCTTCTGATCTCATAGTTTTATTCTCATTTTTTACTCTAGTTTTTACTTCAATTGTTCTACATTTTTAGTTAAAACTCATCTCACTCTTGAGCTAACTTAATTGAGTAATCTCTCGCATCTGTATTACAATAGTACAACGTGCACTTGCAGTTATTATTACATTTTCGACGGTGTTCTAATCAATAGAATTTTTCGTCGCGAACAGAACATGTAATTTTAATCAGGGGATTTGAATTATAGCAAGAATGAGATGTAACTGATCCTAACGCACGCGCGTGCACACACATATGCACACACATACATATGCGCACACATACACACAACACATGTCCATAGGAAAAACATCGATATTTCCCACTTTATAAATCCTATTTTCATCTCTCGATCCGTCTTTTTGTACAATTTTTTTCCAGATTGCAATGATTTTTTATAGCATTTGGAATAATATATATATATATATATAATCATTAGTCCCTTCATATTAGCCATTAAATTTAAACAACGAGTGAATGGATACAACTTGAATATTTAGTACTATCTTTCATGCTTGTTGTTTTTCTCTTTATTGCATCATCATTAAATTTATTTATTCATTCATTAGATTCAATGGTTGATATAGAGGATTAGAAAGAGGCTAAAGGTAGAGGAACTAGATATCCCTCCTATACATACTTATGTGTTGAAGAAGGATCAAAATCCCCCTCCTCTTTGTAAATCCCTTTTCATCCCTTCGCATTAATATATGATAGAATTAGGGGCACGCACTAGGGGCAATTATGTTATTTGTTACATATATCTAACTCGTTGACCAATCTTGTTTGGAATAAAAGGTGTTTTCTTCCTATTATATATATGTGATTATATCAATTAATTAGGTTAATTAAAAGTATATTTAATAGAAAATCCATAAATGGTATATTTTGTGATAGTAGTTACAAAGTGTTATAACCGTGAGTAATTTATCTTAATGAAACAAATATACCATTTTAAATGTTCCTTGTCAAGATGCATCGAGATTGGATATCGATGTATCCATTGAGGCTGGAGTACGTGACGCTCTCCAAATGTTGGGCAGTGTATTACTCATGACTGCTAGGTGCACTTAAAGGTTACGTACGATTAGTTATTGGATAACTATGGAATGACCCACTTGATAATTTTCTGTTGGTTAATATAACTAAGATCAAATAGAAAATATCGATGTGATTGATTTACACAGTTCTCTCGACTTGAAAATACTGTGGATCTTTAATATGAAATCTCTACTTTGATTATAGTCAAATCATGGCATGGCGTCCATCGAGTGACTATAGTTAGGTCGAGTGGAAGTATTGAAAGTGAAGCATTATTCTAGAGAGGATTCGTCTCGTTATTTATTTGCGGTTAGTATCACAGTCAATTTAAGTCAACTCAAAGTCAAAGTCTCTGGCCAGACCATTTCGATTAATAATAATTGGTATTATTGAACCAAGAACTTTGTATTTAGACTATAAAGTTGAATGTGGATGAGGTTGGAATTTTTACCATTACCAAATTTCATAAGTCCAAAAAGATATAGTTTTGACGAAGAGAATTGGTGTAAACAAATGTCACAATCGGGTGACGCTTATTAAACTAAAATTAGATTTTACCGAAAATGAGTAAGCGATAAATTTAGCCATAATGTCACACCACCTGCTGAGTGACGTGTGAACGTTAACATTAGAATAGTTCGATGTTAATCGCCGACCAAATTTACACCCAAGAATTACACAGCCGAAATGATGAATTCCCTTAAGATGGAACAATTTCATTAGTTTACAACAATCATAAAATAATTAATATTTATGAAATATTAATTATAAAATTTGAATATGATTTGAGAAATAAATAAATTTATACATATTTATTACAGTTATAAATATATCGATCGATATACAATATCGACAAGCGATTAATTAGATTTAATTGCATAGTATTTTGGCTTGGGCTTAGATGGGTTTAAGGTCCATCATTAGGGCCGCAAAATTTTGGTTTTAGGAAGGTCTATGGTGGCTAAAACATAGGGAATTGACTTGGAGATAATGGGTTGAGATTAAGTGAGAATGAGTAAAAAGGTTTTCCTCGTTTATCTCTAATACAACCCTATATATATATATGTGTGTGTATGTGTATGTATGTATGTATCTCTAAAAATAATAACTAACCTTTTTGGCCTCCATTACCTTCTACATTGCTGGTTAAAACATGGCTCTCAATCCACTCCAAAATTCTCAAATATGTTTCAAATTAAAATAATGTTATTCGATAGATAGAGGTCGGTGATTCCGGACTTGCAATCTGACAAATCAAGAACAGTAAAAGGAAGGAAAGTCATTGATTCATAGTTAATTCAAAAGCATCATTAAATTGGTAATTTTTATTCATATTAAAGTAATTAAATTATATTATGTGATCCTGTAATGAGCAATTTCATATCTGTTAAATATATTGCTACTATATATGTTTAGTTAGGTGAGATTTTGTAAGTAAAGGTGGTTGTCACAAATCAGTTTGGTTATGTGCATAATTTTTTTATTATACTATTTGATTTATGTATAGACAAATGTTGTTTACTATACACAATCAATTTTTGTTATTAATAATTGTTTTATATATATTAATTAATAAATTCATATATATATATATATATATATGTACATATATTAGTGTATATTTCTCCCTCATAATAGCATATATTTATATATAAGACATATATATGATTTAAAAAATTTAGTACACTTATTTATATATAATATGAATTTACAACTTCAAAGATTAATAATCATACATATATTCATATTTTTAAATTGGCATTTATTGAATTTTTGAATTGTTCACTATATATAAAATAATTATTACATTAAAAATTCAATTTTATATATTTAAAAAATATTATACCATTTCAGAAACATATAGAAAAAATTTAGGAACTTTCAATAAAGTTTATTATTTTGGAAAAATTGTTTATGGTTTATTAAAAATAATAATCTAATTGAAAAATTCTTCAAAATTTTTCGCAACCTTATTCATGATCCTAGAATTTCTAAAATTTTAAAATTTGAATTTTTAATAATATATTATTTTAGATTAAATAATTATTTTCGAAATCAATGTATTTGTTTTTAAAAATAATATTTCAACTTGGAAAAATCTACAGATTTTTCCTAAGATCTATTTTATGTTCCTAGATTTTCGAAAATTGTAAAATTTGAATTTTCATCAATATATTATTTTTATTAATTATTTATGGATGAAAATATTATTTTATTCGTAATATATACAAATTAGAATACTAAAATTATTATGTTTACAACACTAAGTTAATTTTGATTTATAAATAATTTTTAATAATTTTTTCCCTCATTCTATATATATATATATATATATTTATCTATATATAATTGATTATGTATATATATTATATATAGTATATTTATACATAGATATATGTGTGTGTTGTAACACATATACATGCACATATTTGGGCAACATACATGACATACAAATGAGCTAATATTTCTGTTGCGATGTAAATTCCAACATCAACATATAGGCATATTATACCTTTCACAGATTATTATGTCACACATGCGCTCACACATATATGTATATGATACACTTATGTGTAAACTAAATAAAATAAAATAAATTTCATACCTTAATATATTTGAATTTAAATAAAATAAATAATTTTATTTAAATGAAATTTAGAAATGTTCTAATTCAATTAGGCTTTGTAGGCCCAATAAAGATCCAATAGGGTAATTTATTTTGAAATTCACCGACAACTTCTGCTGCGGGCTGGTCCAGTTCCAACAATGGTGTCGAAGTCCAGTATCCCATGCAGTCTAAATTAGTCATATTAGGGCTAACTAATTAAGCTTTCCCACTTAGTATAGTGTCTAGAAAAGTAATGTCTAGGATTGGAATTGGGTAATCAAGTACCATGTTGTAACAGCCTGCAAATCCGTACCCTTTGAGTTAACACTAGTCTACCTAAATCAACTCAAATTGTACAGAAATACGAATCATTTGGGTTAAAGAAGAAGAGGTAGAAGAGGAAAATAGAAAACAACATCAGAATCTAACCATCGCAGCGGAATAAAATATAATAGATAATGGATGATCTTTACTCAAAATCAAATATATCAGTTTATATATTACATCATCAGAGTACATCAATCACAGTTCAACATCAATATCATACAATGAATACACAACAACTCAAGACACAGCGAAATAATATATATATATATATATATATATATATACACAAATACGGGAGTACGTATCGCCATCCTACTCGTCTCCTGAGCTCCACAGCATCATATCCTGTATTCTATAATACTCGGTCTGACCCGAGCATTACAGTTAAATAATACCCAAGTCAGTCTGGAATACCAGCGTGAGAAAATCACACCCAATTGATTATTAAAGTTTCAAAAATCCTTTGAAAACAAAAGCATCTCGTAAGACCACGCCACAAATAAACATGTCGGGTTTTTACCTTAGGATAGCTAAAACAATTTTTATAGAAATCCTCTGATATTATAATAGTGTCTATAGAAAGTAAATAGAATCTAGCTGAAATGCTTGGATCTCACGTTTCAGCAATAGTTGGGCACAATCAAAACCGTACGGGCGCGTAGGGAAAATGGATTCCAACTAATGGCTAGGCACTGGGGTACCACCTGTCACAGTACCTGGTCTAGATCAGCGTACCGAGGACCACCCTAACTCCCCTGCAACACAAGACCGGAACCATCCCTTACTGGACAGTCCCGAGCAAGATCACCCCGCGGTTGGGATCAGCAACCGCCCACTAAGCCGAAATAAAGGGACATCTAGACAGGGATGACCTCACCCTCCAGTGGGGGCTACCCACGAAGCCTTGCGGCATATCCCTTGATTTTCAGCCATTCCCGTTTGATGAAGCTTGAGGCTAAGCGTTACCTTTTTAGAACAATTTTCCTTTGAATGTCCATCGTCCACCTGACGATGTTTCGCAAGCATTCATCCATACAAGTCCGTCCCGGGTTCGAACGGAACCGAAGGCACTACCCCTACTACATCCATTTTGGAAATATCCTCAGGATTAGTAGCGACTAGCCCTTGCACTTCACTGCTCCATCTTCGAATCCACAATCGTTTACACGAAACGTACAAACCGGATCGAAGTGGTTTTCGAGAAATAAATCTCGATCCCGGTCTCTTCGAAACGATCAACGCATTTGGCCAATATTGATAGTCGATTATTTAACTATCAATTAATATTCACAAACAACCATCCAACAAATAAATAATTTCTCAAATTATTTATTACCTCAAATTATCTTCACAAGATATAATTCTATTTTCAATCCTTTGAAAACAGTTTCAAAACCATCTTTCTTTTCAGAATAGACCTTCCCAAATATTTCTATCTCCTCTAAAATCACCAAGCACAAAACTAGATTTTTAAAATAATTTAAAACACTTTAGTTTGAAATATATACTTTAAAACACTTAGGATAAAACTACTTAAATAATTTGTTAAAAATACATATTATATGAATTTGAGAAAATAAGGTTACTTTATAAAATATAAAAGCAGGTTTTCACTTTTAAAACAAATACTAAGTCACTTTTAAATAATTAATGCTATAATATATTAAAAGGAAATACTTGCTTTAGAAATTAAATATTAGAAATAATAAATTTTACAAAACTTGCTTTCTTTAAAAGCAACTTTAAAGCATTAATTTATATTTACAAATTTACTTTTTAAAACGTGTACTTGGCCATCCAGAGAAAATTCCAACTTCAAGCACTTAAATCAATTTTCCCAAATAGATTTCCAATTTATTCTATTTGAAATAAATTTCTTTACTTACTTGGTTCATTTCAAAATTCATTAATTATGGACTTTATTTTTATTATTATTATTTACTGTTTGATTTTAAATCTTTTAACTGAAATATAAAAATTTCAGGTTATTCCCAATTTCTTCTTTATTCTTCTTAAATAATTTAAATCCTCAATTTAAAATAAATGTTTTGTTCTTTTAAACAATAACATTGAAATTTAAGTTTCATTAACTCTCTATTTATTTAAATTTTCCTTCCCATGCACAAGATTGATTATTAGAATTATAAAATCACTTTATTTCCTTTCCAGTTCATTCATAAATTTATTCAACTTTGCTATACTTATTTTACTTACAATTTCACTTCTTTTATTTTCATTCCCAAACTCAAATTATATATTTAGTAATTAATTATTGCCCGATTATAACAATCAAGCCATAACATTCAATATTTCACATAATTCATTACAGAATATCAAATATTCAGAACATAGAATATTAAATAATTAACTAAAGTTAAGGGGTCCAGTTGGATCCCTCCAACCTGTTTTCCCTGCATCCACAGCCGTTAGCACAATATAAATATTTCCACTATAAAATGAGGAAAATTAATCATTTCAAGGTGTAGTATATACTACTATATAACACAACAACCAATTCAACCATTCAAACAATTATTTAAATTTAATCATTTAAATTTAAATTTCAACTGAGTGAGATTAACTCACCTTTGCTTTGCTGTTCGCAATCCATTCCAAACTGACTTGTTCCCTTGATTTTTAAACCTTGTATAACAATTCACGGTTTATTATTATTTGAACCAATCAAACAATTATTCACCATGTATTTATTTTGTTTACAAATGATTTAAATTTTAACCTTAGATTAAATTTAACCGAAGTTGTAAATTTTAAACTAATCTTCCTTTGCATATTTTAATTCAATTTAATAATTTGTACTTAACTAATTTCTATAATAAATTATTTCCAATAACTAAGATAAATTAAATAAGCTTATTAAATACATTAACCACCCTAACAATATTTTAAAATTCCTATAATGTTTCCCAAAATCTTCTATACACATATTTAAGTTTACCTATTTATTTCTAAATTTAAAATAGCCATCGATTTCATACATATACAAACATAATTTTTTTTATTAAAATTCTTATATCTTTCAAATCTATAATAATTTCTGTTTACCTATAAAATTTTAAATTTCAAAAGAAGTGTGCCAATATAAATATATTTAAAACTTGTTTCCTGTAAACGGAAAGAATAAAAATGGTATTTATACCTTCTGTATACACATAAATAGATTTATAAATTAAAGAATTAAATTGTTTTATCAACCAACTGTTGATTTGTCTCCTACTAACAATCATGTTATACTTAAATTTTCTTTGATTAAAGTAGGGTCACTGCACGTAAAAATTAAATTAGGTAGAAGACGATACCTCACGCACAGCTCGCACAAGCCCTAGCCGTAGCGATGTCAACCCCACCCTCAAGCGCACTTCCAAGTTGCGGCCCACAACCCTAGGTCAACGCCACCCTTGCGCTGTTCCTCCTCCATCACGCTCGCGACCAACCCCCAGCCTAACGTCACTCTGCTTCGATCGCGAAGCTGTTTGCAACACCAGATCGTGAACTCGCACTACCTTGATGTTCGTCCCTCTCGATCGACTCATGGAGGAACAGCAATGAGTTTCTATTTGAATGAGGAAGGCTTAATTTCTTATACGAACGAATTTGTGCTTAAGGTAGATCTCGAATTAGATTCGAACAGAGGAAGCGGCCCTATAGGGTTTCGAACGCAATTAAAATTTAATCTCTAGATTCTCGGCCATTATATATTTTTTATTTTTTATTTTTATTTTTATTTTATTTTTATTTTTTTCTGCTCGAATTTTGAAGAAAATGGGAAAGGGAGGTTCAGCTTTGAAGAAATAAAAGAAGCCTGAGGAAGCTTCGTGTGGTTATCCTTGTTTTCTTCTTAAGGAAGCCATTATATATATATATATATATATAATTTTATATCTTGGTTCCGGACTTTAGAAATGAAAACGAACAAGATTGAGACACTGCTTAAATGAAAGAAAGGGAATGTTGCGTGGTGTTATTGAAAGAGGGAACACGGAGATGAAGGAAAATCGGCGTACTCAGGAACAAATTTTCGGCTGAGATGTTGCTTATGTGACAATATACTTATAAAATTTAAATTAAATGATCGTTGTAAATTTCGACGCGTTTATATATCGTATGCTCACATAACAACTCCAATCGCTACGAAATTTGAAATCCAATAATAATTCAATATTACGGAACCAATGGAACTGGTTTCGTCGAATTCCGAGACTGTGTCCCGGAAGGCTATTTTCAAATTCAATTTTAACAATAAATTTTTAAAATTGAACAATCCACTGTTAATTTCAGTTTTATCACTTCTATTATCTTCAATATTATCAATATAAATTTTATCAGCCATTAAATTATTTTTAACAGGCTTGAAACTCCAGATTCAATAATTTACCCAACTTCAAATCATTTTGATTTAATAATTAAATCACCCAACACATATTGATATTTGAAATTCAAATTAAAATTTAACTTTTGAATATTTAAAATTAATTAAATATTCTCTTTTCAAATGCTCAAAAATTCTGGGTCGTCACATTCCTCCCCCCTTAAAAGAATTTCATCCCCGAAATTATAAGTTAGGAAGAATGATTCAATACCCGTTTACTTTTCCCAAAACCTATCAGTTCTTAACAATTCAACATCTTACCAACTATCTTTTTAATAGAAGGCCCATTACAATTCTTACTAACTTCCCAAACTTTTCCCTTAATTCCCTAACAACTTTACTTATACAATCATTCAAATTATAATTCAAATCTAAATTTTGAATTATCAAAAAGTTTCTCAAAATTTTTCTAACTCCCTAAATTCCCGAAAAATTTCGCCAGCGTCTCCTTTGCGCGGCTGACTCGGTACAACTACAAAATGGCTCTACGGCCTCCCAAATCCAAAAAGAAAACAAAAAGCCAAGTGGCTCAATCCAAATCCCAATCAAATTTCATACCAAATTTAAATACATACCTTTTTGTCGGGAAATTCAAATTTATCTTCTGAAATCAAAATCAATTCTCTTTTCACTTTATATTACCTGCATATCCTGCTTAACACTAATATCCAATCACAACATTCCAAAACATTTTATCGACTTCCTTACCAAATGCAAATATTCATCCAAATATCAACTTAGAATATATTTGCAATATTCAATTTCCAATTAAGAATTGACCATTCCTTACTTAAGTTAACATAAGCATTTTATATGTTTCTTATATTTATTTTCGCTTTACTCCTTTAATTTATATCCATTACTATTCAAATTGATTCTTTCATTTCCATACGAATTCAATTTAATTTCAACTCTAAACTTTACATTTTATTTTTCATTTATAACTAATTCATGCCATTATTTTAATTAGTTTCATTCACTAACTTATTTCAATTTCTAGTTTGAAATTGTTTTGTCGTTAATAAATTTTTCCAAAAATTTTCAAAAATTTTCTAACTCCCAAAATTTCTAAATTTTTTTGGCAGAGTCCCCTTTGTACGGAGGAGCTTTTGCAATTTGACAAAAGAGATAAATATATATACATCGACCCACACGGTTGGAAAAACAAAAAACAGTTCATATTTCCTAATTTTATTGCGTAGGCGTACCTTATTTAGCATTTTAAGCAAGCGGCTTATTATTTTTAGCAAACAGCACAACCAAATCCAACCACACGGCTTCCAGGTACCTGTACTTACTCAATTTAAGCATGTAAGTGCCGAATATATGCAGTCTAACTATATTTCACTTAGTTGCAATAGTTAAAACATATGAATTCTAAAGAAATGCACATCCAACCTTTCCGTAAGCAATTTTTACAACCTTCATAGTAATTCAACTATTTCAATTAATTTACAAACCATTTTCATTCAAATTTGAATGGTTTAAAACTCAATCGCTTACATTTAATTTATTTTTAAGCAAACTGAATTCATATTTAATCCAATTGATCTCAAAATCAATTCATTTTACTTCTATCCATCCAAGGCATTTCAATAACTTCCATTTACAATCAAATGACAATTTATTCTTTGCAATTCGATGAGATTTATGTGAATAAATAAGCACTTGAGTTTTATAATCAATTTAAATTGACTCCGACTCAACTTACACTTAATTCTATTCCATTTCGGATTTATTCACAATCCATATATTCTCAGCTTCATTGCATTTCAATTTTATTAACCAAACTAGTCCATTCAAACCATTAACAACTTACGTCCCATCTCCATTACCAATTAATTCCCTTTTTATTTTAATTCATTCACAACCATTTATTTAGCTCGACCCATTCCATTTAAATTTCATTTACAATCCATTTATTTGCATTTCATTCCATATTTGTTTATTCCAAACTATTTTATTTAGCTCGAAGACAATTCAAGCTATTTTATTCAATAACTATTTCTCAACTTATTTAAATCACATTTCATTTGATACTTATTTATTCCATCATTTATTTATTCAATATAATTAGTTTATCCACATTCACTTAAACCATTCTAATAAACTCGAAACATTCCATTTTCCTTATTGTCTCAAGTTATTTCAATTCCTTAATAATTTTCAATGGTTTACAATTATTTATCCTAGAATTTCATTCCATTAATATTATTTATAACCCACCGAATTTTATTTCGATTAAAAAAAAATTATTTTCACTTGATTTAAAACCAATCCAATATTATTAAACTTTGTTTAAGTTGAATTAAATTCAACTCTCTTCCATCTAATCAGCTTAAGTCAATTTACTTCAATTTATTCAAATTTTACACTTAAGCTCATTTTCATTTTACAAGTAAATTTTCCTCTTTTATACTCAACTTAACTCAATTGATTTCAAGGCCATATCCAATTTATTTCCACATATTTGGATTTTATTCACAATACAAACCATCCCATTACTATTTTAATCAAATCACATTTTTATTCGATATATTCCTAATTATATTTAATTTGTTAACACTTCAAGCTAAATTTAATTTACAACTCAAGTTCCGAATCCACTATCCATTTCCAATCTTCACCAATTTCATGGACTCACAATTCAATTACATTGTCAGTTCATTTAATTAATTGCAAGGCCACTTTCAATGATATTTTCTTTATCGACAAATTTAAGTCGAATTTAATTATAACTTGAGTTTTATTCTGTGACGCCCCACCTCTATACCCACGCTAGCCAAGAACACTACGGTGTAGTGCTGTCAACTAGCGCGGAGAATAAGGCTGTTGAGGAGCGACCATCCATGTAATTTCTTATCACACGGTGGCTATAAAATAATCTTCGGAAACAAATATAGAAGTAAGCATAACATGCGAATCAACCACAGATATCCATATCACAAAGGTGGAAAGAGATATGAATATAAATCACATAAAAGTGTACATCAGAGTAGTGGTCTAAAAAGATCCACGATAATACAAAAGAATAGCAACGCGTGCTATACAAAAGAATACAACTATGAGTCTATATCTCAAGTGTAAACAACAAAAGCTGCTAATCTAAACAAGTAGCCAAAAGTCTGAGTAGTGAATCACTGGGGGAGGAGTCAAGCAGTAGCACCTGTAACATCTCGGTCTGACCCGAGTATTATTTATAAGAAAATAATAAACGGATCAGTCTAGCTATAAATATCAGATGACATGATATAAAAATAAAAGATATGGCATAAACATAAAATATCCATACTGACATACTACTATAAGTATGAAAATAATGATCAATAGGAGATCAACCGATAAGAGATAAATCAATATCACAAGAATCTTCTCAAAGATCCAAAGAGGGCATCATACCCTAAACTTGTACTCATGACAAGTCAAAGAGGTAAATTCCAGACAAGAAATCCAGAAATCATAAAAAGGGAAAGAGGCCTATCACATGACGGTCCGAAGACCAAGGGAAGCTACCCCGCATGTGTGAATGGAATCACACAGATTGAGGTCAAGACTAACCAAAAAGCAGAAAGGTATGTGTGAATGGAATCACACAAGTGGTGTCTAGTCTAACCTTGCAATGAAAGAGACATTGCGCAATTGCTAGTCTAATTCATAAAGCGATCATCAAGATCAACGAGAAGTGTCAATTACACAAACCCAGTAAATATAGAAGTTTAGCTTCATGTCCCATAACCACTTGCTTAACTTAAATATTTACGAACAAACTGTAAATCTTCACTAATAAAATTGTCACAAGAGGTTCAATCGAACAAGTCCAAGAATTAACCGACGAAGTGAACGCAAGCGTTTCATACCACTTGTTTTACTAAGTCGTTTAATTAGATTTCTCATCCGAGTGAGGTAAAGGCTTGTATATACTAATAGATTGGAAAACGGTTTAAGAAAAGAGCTTTGTTATTAAAAATAGAGTTGAAATCATTTTGTTGAAAGAGTTTTGATATTTACTACTAGTTTTGAAACCTTTATATTTTAAAGTGACAAATCACAGAAGCGATTGTAGAAACAATCAATCATAAAGGTCACATTCGAAGATGTGATAAAAATCCAAGGAAATCAGCTCAGCAAGTTCTGTTGAATATTTTTCAGATAAGATCCCCTACGGAGGGGGGGTCCAGGGGGGGTGGCAACCCCCCAAGGTGGGGGTGCGGGGGCAACGCCACCGCTTACGGGGTTCGACCTGCCCGGTCAGGTCGCGGGGGTCCAGGGGGCAGCGCCCCGTCCAAAACGGTACGACTTAGTGAAGACAAAATGAGGTCTAACGACCTAAAAGGGATAAGGTCGAGCGACCTAATGGTTGCGACCTAGGGGTCTAAGGGGCACGACCTAGTGGTCCAGCGACCTAAAGGGTAAAGGTCTTGCGACCTAAAATGGGTTCGCGACCTAACGGAGACGAGGTCATGCGACCTAAAGTGGTTCGCGACCTAACAAGGTTCACGACCTAACGGAGACGAGGTCATGCGACCTAAAGTGGTTCGCGACCAAGAGGTGTTCGCGACCTAATAGGGTAAAGGTCTTGCGACCTAAAATGGGTTCGCGACCTAACGGAGACGAGGTCATGCGACCTAAAGTGGTTCGCGACCTAACAAGGTTCACGACCTAACGGAGACGAGGTCATGCGACCTAAAGTGGTTCGCGACCAAGAGGTGTTCGCGACCTAATAGGGTAAAGGTCTTGCGACCTAAAATGGGTTCGCGACCTAACGGAGACGAGGTCATGCGACCTAAAGTGGTTCGCGACCTAAAGGTGTTCGCGACCTAACAAGGTTCGCGACCTAAAGGTGCACGACCTAAGGTCTTTCGACCTAGGGGTATATAGGTAACACGACCTAAAAATGTCGCGACCTAAGGGGCCAAGCGACCTAGTGGGTCATACGACCTAAAGGAAACAGGGTCCAACGACCTAAGGAAAACAAGGTCCAACGACCTAAAGGGATGGGAGTCATGCGACCTAAAGGAGTATGCGACCTAAAGAAGTGTGCGAGCTAAATGAAGGCGGAACAACTCAGGGTCTAACGACCTAGGGGGGGCGACCTAAGGTCTAACGACCTAAGACCGAGGAGACGTTTCCAACAGAGGGAACGACTTAACGACCTAAGCCTAACGACCTACGACCTAAGGTCCCACGACCTAATGAGGCAGGCAAGGCCAAACGACCTATACGCGAACGACCTAAAGTCCAACGACCTACGACCTAAATCCGAGGCGACCTAA
Source organism: Allium cepa (assembly GCA_030765085.1). Classification (NCBI taxonomy): domain Eukaryota; kingdom Viridiplantae; phylum Streptophyta; class Magnoliopsida; order Asparagales; family Amaryllidaceae; genus Allium; species Allium cepa. Next base: position 506,519,956 of record CM060939.1, read on the forward strand.
ATCCGAGGCGACCTAAATCCGAGGCGAACGAAATATGCAGGCCTTGACTTTTCCACACGCGCGAGCTAATGATTCCGAGCGACCTATACCTGGGCAGAGCGACCTAAATCCGAGGCGACCTAAATCCGAGGCGACCTAATTCCAAGGCGAACGAAATATGCAGGCCTTGACTTTTCCACACGCGCGAGCTAATGATTCCGAGCGACCTATACCTGGGCAGAGCGACCTAAGCTCAGGAAGTTCACCAAACAACTAAAAATTGGAGTTTTTCGCCAATCCAATCCAAACCAAATGCAAATATACATGCTAAAGTGATGGGGAATCATTCCCAACAGTCCAATATAGTTATAGACTAGAATTGTGAGATAAAAATCTCACCTTTGCTCCAAAACCCAATGAAAATGAAGAACAAAGCTTGAAGGCAAATGGAGAAGCAACCACAAGCTTGAATCCGATGTCTTCTTCTTGAATTTGGAGTTGAATGTTGGAGTTGCAATAAAACAACGACTTTGGAGTTTTAATTTCTCATTCCATTCACCATTTTTGTTGAAGCTTTAGTGTTAGGAAATGAAATGAAGCAATGAAGAAGAAGGGGGGTGGAACTTAGGCCTAATGGGCTAAAAGTCCAAACCAAAGGCTCGAGTGAAAAAGTGGTGAAATTCCACTAACCCCAAACATATCAATGTTTATACTTAGAAGATTGCAAACGAAGTTTCGAACTCAATGGAAGTGGTCTCGAGTCCTAATTTGACCGTTTGCAAAAAGTAGCTTCGGACCAAAATCCGATTAACGATAAAATATTTAAATATAAAAATCGATAAATATGCGGGTTGTTACATATTCTCAATCCTCATCATAAACTCACAATTCAGTTTCATTTAACATTTCATTAACCAATTTATAAACAAATTAGTTCTCTCCTATTTATAGTTCAATACTTGATCTTTAACCCCAGATATCACATTATTTAATTTTCTTGGTTCAATTTAGTTAATAATTCAAGTTTGGATTTTCTTTCATTATCCAAAACATCAAACACTATTTATTTTGGATTTTCTATTCCACTTTCAAAATTTATAAGCCACAACTTATTATTTACACAATTCCATCCATTATAGGCTTGAATATATTCATCTTTTATTTTTAACTCAAGCCCTCTATTTATTTATAGCCCAAGCATATTTTATTGCTATGGATTTTTAATTCTCTTACTCATTATTCTTATTTATTTATTTCAATTACAATCCTTATCCAATTTATTTTACCTTTGTTCAGGTAAGAATCTAATTCCATTCAATAATTCAATTGAATTCTTATTCCAATTCAATCTTATTTTAACTCAGTTTTATTTAACTCAATTCGATTCCAACTTGATTCGAATACAACTGGATATTAATTTCAACTTATTCAATTTATTTCAATCCAGTTAAATTTTATTCTCCAATCCAAGTTAACCTCATTTTTAACTTTTCATGTTAAATTTAAATTCCAACATTCAAGCTTATATTTCCTTCCTGATTTAAAACGCATCTCAATTTATAAGCTTACAATTTATCTCATCATGATTTCTTTAAACTCCCGGCTTTGGTTTCAAAACATTTTGAAATCTTCAACATCTCACATCACATTTCTCAAAAGTCAAACCAATCCTGGTTTTATTCTTAACAAATTTCCCTTGAAATTTTCAAAAACAACTAGGTTTTCCTGAGCAAACCTAATTGGCAGCAATTCATCACTTAGAAACTCGAAAATGAACACTGATGATGCGACCGTCATCATCAGAATTATTTTCCAATAATCTAGGTGATTTCAATGCTATATTACTTTCAAAATCCATTTAAAAACAGACTTCCTTTCAGAAATATCTCCAAAACAATAATGCTATTATTCATCTTCAAATACTTCGATAAACACTTCCAAATTTCCGGGATTTAAATTCCCAAATCCTGCTTAAACCAATTTTAACTAAAATCCATTTGCACAGCTTATTCTCATTCAAATTCTCATTTGATTATATTTCAATTTAAAATTTACATTCATAATTCATATTTATAAATTTCATTTTATAATGAATTTATACCTCTAAATTTTAGTTATATTTCAATTTCTAGTTAAAATTTGCACTTAACAATGATAATACGTTAATATTATCATTTCTAACATCCAAGCAACCATATATTAAATAGTTTTCAAAAACTATTCTTTATATCAAAATATGTTTTTGGGTAAAATTATTCATTTACCCCTTCAATACAGTTGCGCAGACTGTGTCGACGAAGGTTCATATGCCGCTCAATAAACCAATCAACACGATATTAAAACAATTTATATTCACTAACAAATACGCGCTCATATCTATTATTACACTCAAACTAATTATAGAGCACTACAAACTCTATTTTATGAGTAATTCCCACCAGAGCCAAGGTTATCACCAACCTAAGCTCTGATACCAAGTGTAACAGCCCACAAATTTGTACCCTTTTAGTTAACACTAGTCTACCTAAATCAACTCAAATTGTACAGAAATACGAATCATTTGGGTTAAAGAAGAAGAGATAGAAGAGGAAAATAGAAAACAACATCAGAATCTAACCATCGCAGCGGAATAAAATATAATAGATAATGGATGATCTTTACTCAAAATCAAATATATCAGTTTATATATTACATCATCAGAGTACATCAATCACAACTCAACATCAATATCATACAATGAATACACAACAACTCAAGACACAGCGGAATAATATATATATATATATATACACACACACACACACACAAATACGAGAGTACGTATCGCCATCCTGCTCGTCTCCTGAGCTCCACAGCATCATATCCTGTATTCTATAATACTCGGTCTGACCCGAGCATTACAGTTAAATAATACCCGAGTCAGTCTGGAATACCAGCGTGAGAAAATCACACCCAATTGATTATTAAAGTTTCAAAAATCCTTTGAAAACAAAAGCATCTCGTAAGACCACGCCACAAATAAACATGTCGGGTTTTTACCTTAAGATAGCTAAAACAAATTTTATAGAAATCCTCTGATATTATAATAGTGTCTATAGAAAGTAAATAGAATCTAGATGAAATGCTTGCATCTCACGTTTCAGCAATAGTTGGGCACAATCAAAACCGTACGGGCGCGTAGGGAAAATGGATTCCAACTAATGGCTAGGCACTAGGGTACCACCTGTCACAGTACCTAGTCTAGATCAGCGTACCGAGGAGCCACCCTAACTCCCCTGCAACACAAGACCGGAACCATCCCTTACTGGACAGTCCCGAGCAAGATCACCCTGCGGTTGGGATCAGCAACCGCCCACTAAGCCGAAATAAAGGGACATCTAGACAGGGATGACCTCACCCTCCAGTGGGGGCTACCCACGAAGCCTTGCTGCATATCCCCTGATTTTCAGCCATTCCCATTTGATGAGGCTTGAGGCTAAGCGTTACCTTTTTAGAACAATTTTCCTTTGAATGCCCATCGTCCACCTGAGATGTTTCGCAAGCATTCATCCATACAAGTCCGTCCCGGGTTCGAACGGAACCGAAGGCACTACCCCTACTACATCCATTTTGGAAATATCCTCAGGATTAGTAGCGACTAGCCCTTGCACTTCACTTCTCCATCTTCGAATCCACAATCGTTTACACGAAACGTACAAACCGGATCGAAGTGGTTTTCGAGAAATAAATCTCGATCCCGGTCTCTTCGAAACGATCAACGCATTTGGCCAATATTGATAGTCGGTTATTTAACTATCAATTAATATTCACTAACAACCATCCAACAAATAAATAATTTCTCAAATTATTTATTAACCTCAAATTATCTTTACAAGATATAATTCTATTTTCAATCCTTTGAAAACAGTTTCAAAACCATCTTTCTTTTCAGAATAGACCTTCCCAAATATTTCTATCTCCTCTGAAATCACCAAGCACAAAACTAGATTTTTAAAATAATTTAAAACACTTTACTTTGAAATATATGCTTTAAAACACTTAGGATAAAACTACTTAAATAATTTGTTCAAAATACACATTATATGAATTTGAGAAAATAAGGTTACTTTATAAGATATAAAAGCAGGTTTTCACTTTTAAAACAAATACTAAGTCACTTTTAAATAATTAATGCTATAATATATTAAAAGGAAATACTTGCTTTAGAAATTAAATATTAGAAATAATAAATTTTACAAAACTTGCTTTCTTTAAAAACAACTTTAAAGCATTAATTTATAGTTACAAATTTACTTTTAAAAACGTGTACTTGGCCATCCAGAGAAAATTCCAACTTCAAGCACTTAAATCAATTTTCCCAAATTGATTTCCAATTTATTCTATTTGAAATAAATTTCTTTACTTACTTTGTTCATTTCAAAATTCATTAATTATGGACTTTATTTTTATTATTATTATTTGCTGTTTGATTTTAAATCTTTTAACTAAAATATAAAAATTTCAGGTTATTCCCAATTTCTTCTTTATTCTTCTTAAATAATTTAAATCCTCAATTTAAAATAAATGTTTTGTTCTTTTAAACAATAACATTGAAATTTAAGTTTCATTAACTCTCTGTTTATTTAAATTTTCCTTCCCATACACAAGATTGATTTATTAGAATTTTAAAATCACTTTATTTCCTTTCTAGTTCATTCATAAATTTATTCAAGTTTGCTATACTTATTTTACTTACAATTTCACTTCTTTTATTTTCATTCTCAAACTCAAATTATATATTTAGTAATTAATTAGTGCCCGATTATAACAATCAAGCCATAGTATTCAATATTTCACATAATTCATTACAGAATATCAAATATTCAGAACAGAGAATATTAAATAATTAAATAAAGTTGAGGGGTCCAGTTGGATCCCTCCAACCTGTTTTCCCTGCATCCACAGCCGTTGGTACAATATAAATATTTCCACTATAAAATGAGGGAAATTAATCATTTCAAGGTGTAGTATATACTACTATATAACACAACAACCAATTCAACCATTCAAATAATTATTTAAATTTAACCATTTAAATTTAAATTTCAACTGAGTGAGATTAACTCACCTTTGCTTTGCTGTTCGCAATCCATTCCAAACTGACTTGTTCCCTTGATTTTTAAACCTTGTATAACAATTCACGGTTTATTATTATTTGAACCAATCAAACAATTATTCACCATGTATTTATTTTGTTTACAAATGATTTAAAATTTAACCTTTGATTAAATTTAACCGAAGTAGTAAATTTTAAACTAATATTCCTTTGTATATTTTAATTCAATTTAATAATTTGTACTTAACTAATTTCTATAATAAATTATTTCCAATAACTAAGATAAATTAAATAAGCTTATTAAATACATTAACCACCCTAACAATATTTTAAAATTCCTATAATGTTTCCCAAAATCTTCTATACACATATTTAAGTTTACCTATTTATTTCTAAATTTAAAATAGCTATCGATTTCATACATATACAAACCTAAATTTTTTTATTAAAATTCTTAAATCTTTCAAATCTATAATAATTTCTGTTTACCTATAAAATTTTAAATTTCAAAAGAAGTGTACCAATATAAATATATTTAAAACTTGTTTCCTGTAAACGGAAAGAATAAAAATGGTATTTATACCTTCTGTATACACATAAATAGATTTATAAATTAAAGAATTAAATTGTTTTATCAACCAACTGTTGATTTGTCTCCTACTAACAATCATGTTACACTTAAATTTTCTTTGATTAAAGTAGGGTCACTGCATGTAAAAATTAAATTAGGTAGAAGACGATACCTCACGCCCAGCTCGCACGAGCCCTAGCCGTGGCGATGCCAACCCCACTCTCAAGCGCACTTCCAAGTTGCGGCCCACAACCCTAGGTCAACGCCACCCTTGCGCTGTTCCTCCTCCATCACGCTCGCGACCAACCCCCAGCCCAGCGTCACTCTGCTTCGATCGCGAAGCTGTTTGCAACACCAGATCGTGAACTTGCACTACACTGATGTTCGTCCCTCTCGATCGACTCATGGAGGAACAGCAACGAGTTTCTATTTGAATGAGGAAGGCTTAATTTCTTATACGAACGAATTCATGCTTAAGGTAGATCTCGAATTAGATTCGAACAGAGGAAGCGGCCCTATAGGGTTTCGAACGCAATTAAAATTTAATCTGTAGATTCTCGGCCATTATATATTTTTTATTTTTTTATTTTTTATTCATTTTTTATTTTTTTTATTTTATTTTTCTGCTCGAATTTTGAAGAAAAGGGGAAAGGGAGGTTCGGCTTTGAAGAAATAAAAGAAGCCTGAGGAAGCTTCGTGTGGTTATCCTTGTTTTCTTCTGAAGGAAGCCATTTTATATATATATAATTTAAATATCTTGGTTCCGGAGTTTAGAAATGAAAACGAACAAGATTGGGACACGGCTTAAATGAAAGAAAGGGAATGTTGCGTGGTGTTATTGAAAGAGGGAACACGGAGATGAAGGAAAATCGGCGTACTCAGGAACAAATTTTCGGCTGCGATGTTGCTTATGTGACAATATACTTATAAAATTTAAATTAAATGATCGTTGTAAATTTCGACGCGTTTATATATCGTATGCTCACATAACAACTCCAATCGCTACGTAATTTGAAATCCAATAATAATTCAATATTACGGACCCAATGGAACTGGTTTCGTCGAATTCCGAGACTGTGTCCCGGAAGGCTATTTTCAAATTCAATTTAAACAATAAAATTTTAAAATTGAACAATCCACTGTTAATTTCAGTTTTATCACTTCTATTATCTTCAATATTATCAATATAAATTTTATCAGCCATTAAATTATTTTTAACAGGCTTAAAACTCCAGATTCAATAATTTACCCAACTTCAAATCATTTTGATTTAATAATTAAATCACCCAATACATATTGATATTTGAAATTCAAATTAAAATTTAACCTTTGAATATTTAAAATTAATTAAATATTCTCATTTCAAATGCTCAAAAATTCTGGGTCGTCACAATGTCCTACTTGGTTACCGATTTGGCCTAAAAGGTGAAATGACCTCAAAGGTTGCTCCTAAGAGAAAAGGCCCAACTTAATTTGGGTCTTGGGCTAATTTTTAAAAATTGTTTTGAAAATGAATGTTAAAGATTTTAAATTTAATAATTAAATTTAAAATAAAACATGTTTATAATAAAAATTATAATACTATATAAGTTTTCAAAATGTTTGAAAGGATAATGATATTTTCAATATGTTTGAAAATATTTACATAATAATTTCAAAATTTAAATTTATTAATAAGACTAATAAAATAAATTAATTAAATATGTTAATTAATTAATGCATATATGCATGTATTACATATGTTGATATATGGTATGTTATTTTAAAATGTTTAAGATAACATAAGTATATATGTGTGTATACAAGAAATTTGGAAATTAATAAATTTTAATAATTTTTTTTAATTTAATAAATTAATTAAAGGTTAATCAATTAAATAAAATACACATATATATGATATTCGTGTGTTACACTACAAAGGTTATAGTATACGCTGTAAATGTTATAGTAGATATGTCCAATGTAAAAGTTATACTGGAATACTAACTTAAAATTAATTAAAGATTTAATTGATTAAAATTAATTAGATAAGTTTTAATTAATGATATATTATACGTAAGACTATCATATAAGTAATATGAAATATAAAAGTTATATAACAATAAAACTTATATGATATGTGCAGTCTAAATGTGGAACATTAAAGAAACTAAATAGACTTAAGAAATAAATACATATGTAAATGTACATATACCGCAATTTCTGCTGTGTTTGATACTTGAATCGCTGGGGTATTTCATAAGAAATATATTATCCTATAAGTCGATATCACTCAATATATATATTGAAGATTATGAATCTTCAATATAACGTTGTCCTCTACCATATATATATCAATAAATTACTTACATGCTCCTTAGTTGTTGAGCAAGCTCAAGCCAGGGATGTTATACGTAGTATTATTCTAACAACCTGCATATTTTACGATTGTATATTTAAATATAACATCGTTAGTTGGATTAAAGTCTGAAATGCTACTTTTTGTAAACAGTCGAATTAGGACTCGAGACTACTTCCATTGAGTCAAAAATGGCGTTCGCGACCTTTTTGAGTATAAACAACGATATGTTTGGAGTTGAATGGAATTTTGCTATTTTTCTATTTGGCTTTAGGTTTGGGTTTCAGCCCTTGAACCCATCCAATACCCTAACTCTTCATCCAACTCCTCTTCACTCATTCTATTGTTTCCTAACACTCAAGATAAAAGAAAAATGGAGAAAGAGATAGGAAATTAGATTTCCTAAACCCTAGTTTTGCTAGAAAATTCAAATTCAAGCTCTAGAAATCATGGAGAAGCATAAGTAATTAAGCATCCTCTTCATCTTCCCCGTCTCAATTCCTCTCCAATTTTCAGTAATTTCCTATGACCTAACTTAGGAAATATTCTCTTATGAGCTTAGTTTGGAGCTTCTAGGGTTGAAGTTGAGGTGTGGTTGACCTTTCCTTTATTTAAAGCTTCATTCTTGTTATTTGGGTTCAAAAGTGAGTTTTTGAACTCACATCAACGTCTATAGCTTTCATTGTTGTTAGGTATGAATTCCTAACATCTATTCATGTTCATTTGCTTTTGATTTGAATTGATTTGGTGAATTTTTCAATTTGGTGTTTTGAAGTTAAAATCTTTAAAGATCCTATCTTGGATATCTGGACATGTTATTTGGGGTGTATCGAAGAGCTTATAAGGCTGGGTTGCGGCTAGGCATAAATCCCTAGTCTTCGTTGCTCGTCCGATCGCTTCCAAATCGTTTTGGCCGTCATTGGCCTAGGCAAAATGTTGCCCAGAACAGGCAACCAGATGTCTGGTTGTCAAGTCCAGACGTCTGGTTAAGGTACCTGTAGAAAAAAATTATAAGAACGCTGAAAGAAAAATGGCAAAGACAGTTTCAAACGTCTGATTTATTGGTTCAGACGTCTGGTTAGGGTTCAGACATCTGGGGGTTTTCTGGATTATTTCCCTAACCTAAATCTGGACGTCTGGATTAACCGTCAAATGTCTGGAACTATTTAGTTTTGCCTATTTGCCTAACTTTTTGAGTAAATTTCCAATGTTTATCGATTTCTGATGATCCGATTAGTTGTTATCACTTTTATCAACTTTGATAACTTCTTTTGGATTTTCGGGGAATATCCATTTTGATGGATTTGGTATCGATTTCTTTGGATTTGGTTCACATATTCGAATGTGAATTTTTAGTGATTGATTTTTTTTATAATCATTTTCTATGATTTGTCACTTTAAAATGCAAAGGTTTCTATACTAGTAGTAAATATTCAAACTCTTTCGCAAAAATGATTTTAACGTTACTTTTAATACAGAACTCGTTTTCAAATCCATTTTCTAATCTATTAGTATATACAAACCTTTACCTCATTCGTTCAAAAAATCTAATTAAACGACTTAGAAAAACAAGTGGTATGAAACGCTTGCATTTACTTTGTTGATTTACTCTTGGACTTGTTAGATTGAACTCTTGTGACAATTTTCGAGTGGGAATCTACAATTTATTCATAAATACTTAAGTTAAGCCAATGTTTATGGGACATGAAGCTAAACTCATTTATTTACTAGCTTAGCGTAATTCACACTTTTTATTGACCAATGGTGATCGTTTTATGTTTTAGACAAGCGTTATGCGACATCTCTTTGTCCATGTAGGGGACTGTACCTCGTTTTATTGAGCTTTGCCTCATTTCTTTTATAGGCTAACGACCTATCGGTTCTTTGGAGTTTCGACTCATTTTTGTGGGCTAGTGACCCATGTTCTTTTATGGTGTTCGGTTCATTAGATGTATCGTTATTGTACTACGTCGGTGTTCCGGCTTATCAGGATCATTGGATATAGCGTTATTGTACTACATCGTTGTCCCGACTTGTAACGTACGTGATTTTTCGTTGCCGAAAAACCGAATAGTTAGGGTTTTAAAAAGAAGAAAAAGACAGAAGAAGAGAGAAAAAGATAAAAAATAGAGAGAAAAGAAAATAGAAAATAGAACGGAATAGAAAACAACAGAACAATATCAGAATCTCACAATCGCAGCGGAACAACATATAATAGATAAATGAATAATCTTTAAACAAAGAACTATATCAGTTATTACATTACATTACATTACATTTCATTTCGTTACATCAGAGTGTACAACAACAAACAACAACAAACAGCAGAAAAGAAATACTATATACTAGTAATACGCCATGTCATCCAGCTTGCCTCCTGCAACTCCTGAATATCCAGAATATCCTGATAAACCTTAACTCTTGACTGCCCGTGTGGAAATTGGTGGGCACCCAGAGTTTAGGAAGGAAAACAATAAACTCCGAATCAGTCATGTGACTGGTGTGAGAACTCAAAACAGTTTATTTATCTTTAAAATCAAAATAGAGGAATATTTTTAAAGTCAATTCGCAATGTTTTTGAAAATGTAACTACCATAAGACCTCCCACCACACACACAATGCAAACACAGACTTGGAGGAGATTTCTTCTTATGTTAGTCAAAGATGCTTGATACGCATTAAAAAGAAACATTTGATATTATTATTAGTCCACAGTGTAGAAATATTTCGAAAGTAGAATATAAATCTTAGCCAGCATAGGTACCATTATATTATGCCTACTATAGCTACCATATTAGATGGCAGGTTCTACAACTAAAACTGTACAAGTCTCGTATTGTTTCTTTGGATTTCCAACAAATGGTCAGGCCAAGGAACTTCCCATTGCCACATGGAAACGCCTCTGGAAGGACGTCCCGAGAACCTAACCGGATCTCTGCCAACACAAGGTCGGGTTACCATTCAAACTAGGTAACAACTGACACGAGTATGCCATCACCCGGTCCTTTGGGACCTTTATCCAAGAGCTCTCTAACCAACATCACACAATGATAAATAAAGTGTTTCAACATGAGTAAGTATCTGGGCTCCATACCATGATACCACCCTTTTCCAGAAGGAAATGCACATACCCTAAAGGGAGCTACCCCTCATAACCTTGCTGCATCTTTCCTGTTTTGACCATTCCGGGGTGTGAGGCTCGACGAAGTCTCGTCCAAAAAGCCACGCTTTGGTACAAAGCCATGCTTTGGGTCAACAAATGATCATAGAAATGATCACAAAGATAAGTGATCAAACAAATGATCATATCACAAATGATCAAACCATGATCATTTCACAGCAACACTCAACATGTCACATTACCAAATTGGGAATATATCGCTGATAACCATCAACTACATAACCTCTGAGCTCGTACGTCTCAGAGAAGGGTGTTAAGCTAAGAGAATAAATTCTCCGCCACCAACAGAAATATATTTGAAAGAAATCGGCTTTATATCTTGATTTGTAATGTCAGACATACAATCCATACAAGTCTGTTCCGGGCTCGAACAGAACCGAAGGCACTTACAAAGAAGTCCTTGCAATCCGGATATCCACAATCCTGATCGGATTCCCCATCACATATGGAGAACTCAATACCGGAGCAACTCGGTGCAGAGTCAATCGACAGGTCATCCTATCGCTCTCGCAAATATCCGGTCTTCAACACCGGCCATCAAATGCAATCCATAACGACGTATCACATACTCGAAATGGGTTATACGACCCCAAGGTCCTTTCCCGGCTAACCCGAATAGTGAGCGCTTATTCAAAAATAAGTGTGGCATTCAAATTCAAACAAATCACAACAAATACCTTTCAAAGGTAAATATTGATAGTCGATTATTGAACTATCAATGGATATGCACAACATCACCAGATTCCAAATAATTTTCCAAATTATTTATTTCACAAAAATATCTTTACAAGATATATAATTTCAATACTTCAAAAATAAATCAATATTTATTTTTAAACAAATTCCCCTTTCTTTTATAAATTCCATAGTGAATTTTCATTCCAAAATATCCATGCATATACGATTTCAATTATTCATTTCAATTTATCTTCAAATAGATAAATTCTCAAAACGTTTCATTTCACATTGGAAAAACATTTCCATACTTATTTATTCATAAGTAATTCACAAATTTTATTTATTTTCAACCTTTGGAAAATATTCAATATACTTAAATCGAAATTAAGCATATATTTCATTCTTTAAGGAAATCATTCTCTTAAATATATTTATTTGGCCTAAAACGAATGTTGCGTAAAACATCGTTACGACAACCCAAAATCACTAGTATAGGGATTCGAAATTAAAATAGATATATAAATCCCAATACTATGCAAAACATTTCCTTTCGGAAATCATTTACTATAACAACAGTGTTATAGTCCACCATTTCCTTCTATTTCTCGAAAACGTCTATTTCAACAATGAATGTTGAAATCTATGGTTTCGAATTTTAATGCATTTTTAAAACATCGTTAGATCGTTTTAATTTTATTTAAAACATCACATTCAAAACATTTTCTTTAAAATATTATTCACTATTCAAAAACGTGAATATACTTCGTTAACAAATTTCATCATTTCTATTCATTTTATTTCAAAGGATTATTCACTGTCTAAAACGTGAATATAACTCCATAAATAAGTTACAACAATTTAATTATCCAAAATAAGTCGTTGCGGATTTATAAAACAATGTTTATAAATTCCATTTCTATTTATTTTACAACAACTTCCTTTTATAAATCTCCTTTATTAACCTATTCCAATTTATAACTTAATTATAAACCAAAGGTTCATATTATAAGTTAAATGCTTATAAAACGATTATTTTACAAAATCGTTCTTTTAAAGACTTTCCAAATTATAAATCTTATAACTTATAAGATTCATTTATTTAACCAAATCTATTCTTCAAATAACTTTACAAATTTTATAAACCTACTGCTTATAAAATTTCATTTATAACTTCACCGTTTATAATTCTATAAATTTCATTCATTTACGAAATTTATTCACAATTCATTCTAACACTTATAAAACTCATTTTATAATTCCAATACTTTTAATTTTACAAATATCAGTTTTATAAACCTTTTATATAAATCAATTTATATTATTATTTCAAAACGTCTTAACTCCTTTATAATTTCATCATTTTGATTTATAAAATAATCAAATTTATAAATCCTATATTTAAACTTTTATAATAAATTCAAAAATCCCAATTTAAACTATTTTATAAAATCATTAACCCATATTTTCAAAAATCAACTTTTAAATATATTTCTCAAAAATCATAATTTTATAACTTTTAAAAGTATAACGTTTATTTATTTAAAATAAATCAATTTCCAAAAATATTTTATAATGTATACTTTCAAAAGTCACTTTAAAATCATTTTAACATTCCAAAATTTAGCCCAATGATGCTACACACCAAATAGTCAATCACGACTACAACGACATCATATATCGTATATGATAATCAACGAATATCAAAATATCCATAATCAAATAAATACTGTTGAGGAATCCAGTTGGATCCCTCCAACCTGTTTTCCTGCATCCAAAGATGTTAGCACAATACCAATTCCGTTCCAGTACGAAATTATAGCGGTATATGGGATTTAAAATATTATCCGCTTAATAGACGGCGCAATAGGGTCTCATCCGCTATATAATGCGGGAAATCAACAACTGCAATATATACATATGCCAATATATATATATTGCTATTATATATAATACCAATTTCACTGTTTATGAAATATTCGGGGTATATGTTTTTAATAAATAACCTCCGCTTACTAACGGCGCATAATGTCTATTTTAACAATCAATAGATAACAATCATCGTACAAACATACATTCAAGAATTTTAAATATAACTATTTAAAATAAAATCGAAACCGATTCGATTGAGTGAGAAGTTCTCACCTTGATTTCAATTTCGTTTTAGCGATTTAATTCGAATAAAATTAAACGGACGTTTAATTTTACCCGAAATTCTCACTAACTCCAAACAACTCTAATCCAATTCCATAGCGTAGTGCTCGTCCAAACGATTCCAACGCAACTGGTTTCGCGCATTTTCGACGTCGTATGAAAAAGTTATGAATTTTAGAAGTTACACGATTTTATTATTAAAATTTACAACATAAATTATTATTTTCTAAACCTAATCTATCCAGAGCCGTTGATCCATCATCCTGCAAATCCAAGCCGTCACTTTGCTTCTTCCCACGCGCGTGAACCTCCAGTACGCGTTCAACATGAAGAAACCCATAGCCACTTGAACTAGGGTTAATAACTACGGCCTCCACGAGCGTTTCGAAGTTGATCAGCCACCTCCATATTGAAGTCCATAACACGAGCAACCTTCAGCCCAAGTATCAAGGAACTCGGCCTCCATCTTGGCACGCATTTCGAGGCCGATCGTGCTGCCTTCAAACTTAAATTTCCATCAATTCGCTTCGCCTACAACGATCTCCACCGTTGATCTTGTAGTACTCACAGCCCTCTACAACTTTCATGTTGAAAGTTTATCGAATTAGTGTTTGGATTTGAAGATTTTAAGGGAGAAAGGAAACTAAATTTCGGCCATTGAATGTTTAATGGGGTGGCGGCCTGCAGATGGACCTAGGGTTTCTTTTATTTTGCAAAAATGAAGAAAACAAGGGCTTATATAGAAAATTCACGCGACACTATTCATCCCGGATTTTCCGAACTCCAAACAAAGCGTGCCGGTTGGCGTTTCTAAGGTTTACCCCACGTTCCGAACACAATGGAACATGTTTCGGGAGCTAATTCGGTCATCTGTGCGAGTTATGGCAATAAACATTCAATTTAAAATTAAACGGACTAAACGATTTTCTAGGCGTTTTAGCTTGCACCGGACAAACGGTAAATCCGATTGACACGAAATTTGAAACCGTACAATAATATCACATTACGGATCCGATGAAACTTGTTTCGTCGAAATTCGAGACTTTTTGAAAAATGACTATTTTAACTCGCCAAATAAATATTAAAACAATTTCGATGCGTTTCGAGCTGCCACGATCAAACGAAAACTCCGATTGCTACAAAAATTGAAATCCGATAATAAAAAACTATTACGGATCCAATGGAACCAGTTTCGTTCAATTCTGAGATTGTTCGAAAATTGGCTAATTTCACTAGTCGATTAAATATTAAAATATTCAATTTTCACAAATAAACTTTAAATTCGATTTTAAAAGTTCTAAAATATCATTCTAACTCTAATATGATATAATAAAATTTTACAAATCATTTTCAATCATATTAAACCCAATTTACAATTATTTCTGTAAATTCACATATTAAATTGTCGATTTAATTATTCGATTAAATCCAATTATTCGAAATAAAATTTATCCGACTTATAAATTTCACTTATTAATATTTAAAATTAATTAAATATTCAATTTTTTAATTAATAAAAATTCTGGGTCGTTACATGACTTATCAGGATCATCAGATTTACTGTTATTGTACTAGATCGTTGTTCCAGCTTATGAGGTTCGTCGGGCGTACCGTTATTGTACCGCGTCGTTGTTTTGAATTATTGGAGTTTCAGGTTCCTCGGGCGTACCGTTACTATACTACGTCATTGAACTGGCTCTATGGTTAGCGACCATGGGATAGCGACCCGTTTGTGATACTAGTGTTGGTGAGTTTTTATGCTCCCGTTTGTGATAGGCCTCCCTCTTTGTGATTTCTGTATTTCAAGTTAATGATTTTTGAAAATTTGTGTTTCACCAATTTTTGCGATTGGCATTGATATGTTTGTCAAAATTTTTGGTTTTGTGAATAAAATAAATAATATGACATTCTTTTTGGTTTTTGAGATTCTTGAGATATTGTATGATTTTTGTTATTGTTAAATGTATACTTGTCACAGTATGACATTATTGTTATCATATGTTTTTGTCATATCTCTTATCCTATCTCATTTTATGTGATATTTATAGCTAGACTGGTCCGTTTATTATTTTCTTCTTAAATAATACTCGGGTCAGACCGAGGTATTTCAGGCGCTTCTACTTGACTTCTTATCAGGGTCCATCATCTGACTTTTGGCTAACTACTTAGCTTAGTAGTTTTTGTTTATATATTCAAGATAGAGACTCCTTGATGTATACATATTCTTTTGTCTAGCACTTGTACATATTGTTTTTTGGTGAAGTGGTTGTTGCATGACCACTGCTTTGATGTACACTTCTATGTGTTTTATTCGTATCTACTTCCGCCTTTGTGATATGAATACCTGTGACTGATTTTCGTTATGCTTATTTTATATTTGTTTTCGAAGATCACATAGCCACTGTGTAGTAGTTTCGAATTTGTAATTGATGTGTCAGATTTCCTCTTGAAACAAAATGCATGTAATACTATCTGACATATCGATACTCGCACAAAGAAATTACACAGATGGTCGCTCCTCAACAATCTTATTCTTCGTGCTAGTTGACGGCATTACTCCACAGTGTCCTTAGCTAGTGTGAGTATAGAGGTGGGGCGTCACAATTATTAATATATTAAACAGATGAGGTAAGATAACTATATGTATTTTTTGAGCAAACTCAAGGTACATATACTATACTTAGGCCATTATTATAAAGTAGGTATGAATGAATAATCTTTTTTGATTTGTTGAGAAAACTCAAGGTCGAAATGATATTAGAACAAGGAAAAATGGGTTTGGAGTTATATATAATACAATCGATAATGAGTTATCCATCATTTGTTGGGCTATGATTTGTTGAGAAAACTCAAGGTCAGAATACCAAAACAAATTATCCCTAACACTCACTAATGAAGTTATAAGACTTCTATGTTTATCTTAGGGTTTGGAGAAATATAAATGAATAGTGGGAGCCTTATTTAAAAAATGAAATTGTACCATTTAATCTTTCTAATATTGTAAGAACATATGCTATATAATATTATAATTATCAACAATGATAAAGTTGTGCATTTAATATGATCGGTAAAACGTTTGTCAATTATATAAACAAATTTAAAGTTGATAAATAGAAATATAATATATGCTTGCTAATAATTCTATTTGCATGTTATATAATGTTTCTATACCCACGCAAGTGCCCAATTTCAACTACTTAATACATTCGTAAGTTGGTCACTTATATGTTTATTTGGTTTAGCCCATATATTGCATTTTATGAGTTTTTAAACTCTAAATGCAATTCAATACTATGGATATTTGATCCATGTACTTTCACATATAAATGTTATATGGTGAAAAGTCATCGTTTGTGGGGTATAATATTTCGATGAAGTTATTTCATTCGAAGCGAGCCAATAAACAGTATTTTAAGATCATGTATTGAACTTGAATGATTTCAAAAGGATCATATTGTGTTAATGTAACACAGGACCATAAACTATGACATACATCTAAGAACTCGATCATTGAAATGTCATCTTGATCGGTTTACATATAGTGCAACATATTTGATGCCTTAAATGTTAAGAATAATCAAATGCGCTTTTGAAAAAGGTTTGTTATGATGTTGTAGTAAGGTCTTCTTTTGAATAGTTTGACCATTTGAAAGAAAAATGAATGTATAAGAATAGACATAATTTAAGATAAAGTTGGAATGAAGAGAACGAATAACCACTCTGCTTCATAGAGAAACATTGTAAACAAAAATTCTAATAATAACTGATAATTAATATTGGAATATGAAATATGATTTTTATTCCGAAATGTATTTCCATATAAGAAATTATTTTCCATAACATTTATTTTTTTGAGTTCAAGATATTTGATCAAAGAATTCTCCTCTGTAAACTAGTTGCAGCATATGAAAAAGTAAACAATATTAAAATATTAAGTGAATGGTGGAACTCTAAATTTAGTACGCTATTATAGTAATGGCGGAAACAGTGGTAGCATGCCATATAGCACCTAATGATTGCATCAAATTACGAAAATTGTTTTCGTAAAATATACCGAACATTATTTGTGAAATAATGTTTATTTTTGGCATTGATTGAAAAATAGATATAACTATATTTCAATATGAGTATTGTTTTAGTTTTGGGAAATAATTTTACTATATGATTATGAATCATATGATACAGGTTAATTATATCTCAAACAATTAATGGCTATGCACACATTTAATGGGAGCATCATAAGAGTCGGTGAACTCTTTGAATTAATACATATTGATGTATGCAATCACAAATCTATTAATACAAAAAGGGTTCCATATACTTTGTTATATTCATCGTTGATTTATTACCAACATGAACATGTGTATTGGATACACATGTAGAAGTTTATGATAAAATCATAAAATATAAAAGAAAAGTAAATAAAATAACACGCAATAGAGTAAAATGATTTGATTTGATCGAAAAGTTTAGTATATTGGAAAGAGTTTCAAATGTACCTAAACATGAATATAGATTCAAACTCAAAATCACTCCTCCATGTGATAAATAATGATGCATCGATAAGGAGTAATCAGATATTGCTGGACAATTTACGATTAATTGTGAGTGAAGTTGAGCTAGTTTCTTTCTATAAGGTCATGTACTTAAGATTAGTACACAAGGTTGATATTATTTCATCTAAACAATAGTTTACAAAATCATACGAGATAAGGGTTTGTAAGGAATCCCAACATATCCTAGGTCAAGGAGTTGGCTGGTTGTGCGAGTCGAAAGATTGCACGTAATAATTGTTCATGAGGGATCTAGTGTGAATCTCCAAAAGTTTTTTTTGGAAAGTTCTATCATCAAATGACATATTTATGTTTTGAACATAATTTGTGTAAACTAAAATCAGTTTTATAAATAAAAAGGTTCATAAAGAGTTTAGGAATCCCTATTCCATTTGCACTGAGAAACAATTGTTGTTTCAAGATATATCAACTTCAATGTGAAGGAATTTCTTTGAGAAATTTTTGGTACTTAAATGGAATTGGATCTGAACCATAGATAGAACAGATTATATGAGATGAAGTGAAATTAACTAACCTAAATGAACACATAGCATTAGAATGTCTAATAACTATTCTCATACATCGAAGAGAAACTATGAGTTTCTTATTAATGTTGAAAATATACATTACTCTCGGTTGTTCAATTAAAACATTAAGATTGTTGACTCTATATGGTATGATGCGTAGATCTAAAAGAATCCCAAGTATGCAATCAAAAGATGATTTTGGTCATCTTAACCAAAGGGGTGTGATCCATCGGCCGAGATTGTGTCTTTATTGGAAAGACTAATGTGGTTGGATTTAAATAAGCAATATTGATAAGAATAATATCGCAACTTTCAGTTGTTGAAATTAGCATAACAGATTCGGTATTCAACATGTTCAAGTTAATTCAGATTTGCTCACAAAATTATTGCTCGATAAGACTTAGTGTTCGGTACATATGTAGTGAAATAGAAAACTCTAAATAATGATTTAGAGTAAGCGGTTTACACATATTAACCAAAAAAGCCTCGAAGTCAGTGGCAGCGATATTGGGTTTGTGAGACTTTGGATATGATCCAAGAAATGATACGAATGTATCATTTTGTAAGCATCAAGATTGAATAATTATTTTGATAGAAACATCATATAGTTTGATTTTCAATAAAAGTGCAGAGGAAGCATGTGTTCATAAGAAAGAACGTTAAAAGGTACATTGATATTTCTAAACTATAAGTAAACAATACATTGTTGATTTTAACATTGTATTAAAATCAACTTTAGTTGTTTTAATACTCAATTTTGGATTGTAAATGATGTCTTTTATGGTGAGTATAAAAGATATAGGGATTGTCCCAAAAGTATATACAAGAGCACCCTATTAAAAGGGGAACATATAAGTTGGATTCATTGAGCATTAGTAATAGGAATTATTATACAAGTTATGTTGCATATGATATTGTGTTTTGTTTATATATTTGATACATGGAGAAAATATGAAATCCAAATTGATATCACTAAATGGTTGTTTGAGGTGTTCTCGCGTATTTATGAAATACTAGAGAATTATTTATAGAAACAGCAAACTCATTATGATGGAATGTTTGGACAAAAACTTTTATAAGTGATATTGAGTATAACATGTCAATGATAAAATTCAAGTTAAAATATTTAATATGAAAATGTTTCAAACTAAAAGTGATTGTAGTCGATTCAACGAAATGTTGAGAACGATAACTTGAATAGCGCTACAATAAACCAAATGCACAAATTTATAATTGAGCCAAAGGTGATTCCAAATGTTGAGAATCCCATAATATTGTTATAAGATAATAATGTCATGAAATTGGTCATGATAGAACTTAAAACTCACTAGAACTCGAAAGACATACTTCGAATCCTTCCACGTGATAAATGCAGTTTATTAGTGTCAAAGAGAGTTAATCGACAAAGTAGATAATTAAACATAAGAGCACACCCATTCACTAAGGGACTGACCTAATTGGTTTAAAGAAAACTGATTGGAGAAGTTGGAATTTGATTCCATAATTGACCCAAGTGCAAGTGAGAGATTGATAGAATTAGGGGTATGCCCTAGGGGCAATTATGTAATTTGTTACATATATCTAACTCATTGACCAATCTTGTTCGAAATAAAAGATATTTTTCTTCCTAGTATATAATGTGATTATATTAATTAATTAACTTAATTAAAAGTATATTTAATAGAAAAATCCATATATGGTATATTTTGTGATAGTAGTTACAAAGTGTTGTAACAATGAGAAATTTATGACAACGAAACAAATATACCATTTTAAATGTTCCTAGTCAAGATGCATCGAGACAGGATATCGATGTATCTTTTGAGACTGGAGTACGTAACGCTCTTCAAATGTTGGACAGTATATTACTCATGACTACTGGAGGAACCTAAGGGTTACGTACTATTAGTTATTGGATAACTATGGAATGACTCACTCGATATTTTTCTGTTGGTTAATATAACTAAGGTCAAACAAAAAATAGCGATGTGACTGATTTACACAGTTCTCTCGACTTGAGAATACTATGGATCTTCAATATGAAAGCTCTGCTTTGGTTATAGCCAAATCATGGCATGGCTTCCATTGCGTGACTATAGCTGGGTCGATTGGAAGTATTGGAAGTGAAGCACTATTCAAGAGAGGATTCGTCTCCTTAATCATATGCGGTTAGTATCACAGTCAACTTAAGTCAACTCAAAGTCAAAATCTCTAGTCAGAGCATTTCGGTTAATAATAATTGTTATTATTAAACCAAGGACTTTGTATTTGGACTATAAAGTTGAATGTGGATGAGATTGGAATTTTTACCATTAGAAAATTCCATAAGTCCAAAGAGATATAGTTTTGATGAAGAGAATTGGTGTAAAAAATGCCACAATCGGGTAACGCATTTTAAACTAAAATTGGATTTTACTAAAAATGAGTAAGCGATAAATTTGGCCATAATGTCGCACCACCTGCTAAGTGATGTGTGAATGTTAACATTAGAATAGTTCGATGATAACTGCTGACAAAATTTACACCCAAGAGTTACACAGCCGAAATGATGAATTCCCTTAAGATCGAACTATTTAATTAGTTTATTATTGTTATAAATTAATTAAATTAATTAAAATTTATTAAATTTTAATTGTAAAATTTGAATATGGTTTGAGAAATAAATAATTTATATATGTATATTTACAACAGTTTTAAATATATCGATTGATATACAATATCGACAAGCGATTAAATTGGATTTAATTGCATAGTATTTTGGCTTGGGCTTAGACGGGTTTAAGGCCCATCATTAGGGATGCAAAATTCCAGTTCTGGGAAGGTCTAAGGGTGGCTAAAATATAGGGAATTGGCTTAGAGATAATGGGTAGGTATCAAGTGAGAATGGGTGAAAAGGTTTTCCTCGTTTCTCTAATATAACCCTATATATATATGTATGTATGTATGTATGTGTGTGTGTATGTATGTATGTATGTATCTCTAAAAACAATAACTAACCTTATTATCCGCCATTACCTTCTACATTGCTGGTTAAAACATAGCGCTCAATCCACTCCAAAATTCTCAAATATATTTCAAATTAAAATAATACTATTCGATAGTTAGAGGTCGGTGATTACAGACTTGCAATCTGACGAATCAAGAACAGTAAAAGGAAGGGAAGTCATTGCTTTAATGTGGATTCAAAGGCATCATTAAATTGGTAATTTTAATTCATATTATAATAATTAAATCATATTCTATGATCATATAATGAGCAATTTCATATCAGTTAAATATATTGCTATTATATGTTTAGTTAGGTGAGATTTTGTAAGTAGACGTGGTTGTCACAAATCAGTTTGGTTATATGTATAATTTGTTCATTATACTATTTGATTTGTGTATAGACCAATGTTATTTACTGTATAAAATCAATTTTTTTGTATTAATAATTGTTTTATATATATTTATTAATAAACTCATGTATATATTAGTATATATTTCTCTCTCATAATAGCATATATGCATATATAAGACATATATATGATTAAAAAAATTTAGTACGCTTGTTTATATATAATATGAATGTAATAAATTCAAAAATTGATTATCATATATATTCATATTTTTAAATTAACATTTGTTGAATTTTGAATTGTTTATTATATATAAAATAATTATTACAGTTAAAATTCAATTTTTTTTTAAATATTATATCATTTTGAAAACATATAGAAAAAATTTAGGAATTTTTCAATAAATTTTATTATTTTTAATAATTAATATTATTTCAAAAAAACTATTTATGACTTATTTAAAATAATAATTTAATTGAAAACTTCTTCAAAAATTTTTGCAACCTTTCGTTCACGATCTGAGAATTTCTAAAATTTTAAAATTTGAATTTTTAGTAATATATTATTTTGTATTAAATAATTATTTCCAAAATCAAAATATTTGTTTTTAAAAATAATATTTCAACTTTAACAATCTCCATATTTTTGCTAAGCTCTATTTTATGATCCTAGATTTTCAAAATTCGTAAAATTTGAATTTTCATAAATAGATTATTTTATGCTAATTATTTATGGACGAAAACAACATTTTATTCATATACAAACGAAAATATTAAAATTATTATGGTTGCAAAACTAAGTTAATTTTGAATTATAAATAATTTTTAATAATTGTTTCTCTCTTTATATAAATATATTTATCTATATTTAAATGTTTATGTTCATATATTATATATAATATATTTATACAAGCATGTGTGCGTTTGTGTGTGTGTGTGTGTATAGTAACACATATACATGCATGTATTTGGACAACATACATGACATACAAAATGAGCTAATATGTCTGTTGCGTTGTAAATCCCAACATCTACATATGGGCATATTATACCTTTCACGGATTATTATGTTACACATACACTCACAAATATATGTACATGTGTAACGACCCAAAATTTTCGATCTCGAAAATTCCAGATAGTTAGAAGAAGAAAAAAAAGATAGAAGAAGAAACAGAAATAAAACACAGATTCACACATTCGCAGCGGATAAAACAAAATATCAAATAATAGCTGTTATACAAAGAAAAGCTGTGTCAATAAATTTACATTTTTATACATCAGAGTTACATCCATTACATAAAACTGGACAGTTAAAATTAACACATTTCAGATATAACAATATATCGCAACGGAACATACTCCATACGTTCCTGCCATCCAGCTCGCCTCTTGAGCTCCAGAACGTGCTTACCTGAAAATCTGTAATACTTGGTCTGACCCGAGCATTACATCAAAATAACTCCCGGGTCAGGCTGGAAACCAGCGTGAGTAAACCCATCAACATGAAATATAGAACAATAAACTTATTTCAGACCCGAGGTAACTCGTACCTTATTACAAGTAAACAACTCGTAGTCAACACTTATTTCCACAATTCAATATCTAAGTACCCAACTTAGTTTAAATGGTCCAAATTATCCTATACCGCCTATTGATTTCACAAATCAAGTCTATAAAGAACCACTTTATGTTACAAATCAAAGTGGATTCGGTATTTACTAATACTCGACCCCGGCCTCTTCGACTTCAATACCATCATAACTCAAGTTATTCAAGTGAAATACAATTTAATTTTAAATACAGGATGTGACTTTTACACAGCAATTCATCATCGATAGATAACCATATCATCCTTTTCCACTCAAACATATTATATCACAAAACATTTCATATCAGAGATATCAACCAATTCAAGGCATTTAACATCATTCAATCATCATAAGCAAAATTGACCACTTCCAAAATTAATTCAATTTATCTCTAATTAAATTAATTTCTAATCTTTAATCACTTAGATTTCCTTTGCTTAACATTAATTTATTTCAAATCAATTAATTAATCATCTCTCAATTATCCATCTTAATTAATCACCCTGGATTAATTATCCCTCCATTATTAATATCACAAATTTATTTAATCTTCACCCTTTACATTACTTATACTTACCCCCTTCAATTAATTACATCTAGTAATTACCCATTAATCACTTCACTAAGTAATTACACTTTATTAATTACACTAAGTAATTATATTTAATCAATCGTCAAATGATTAATTACAAGTAGTTAATTAACTTAAATTAGTGACATTTATTTAATTAACTACACTTAGTAGATAACCCCTTTAATTATTTCTATTAATTACTCCTTAATTAATTACCCTAAATATACCTTAATTTATTCAAATGAACCCAAGGATTAACAATAAATTATTTTCAAAAGCTTGGCTAATTTATAATAACTTATTTAAATTTCCCAGATCAAATAGACTTAAAGTTAAAACAATTTTAAATATTTTAAAAGTCCTTTATCCATATAAAACTTTAAATAAACATTTACATTAAAGAAAATTGGTTTTTAAAAGTTTTACTTTAAATCAACATGCTTGATTTTATTCTTCAATTGGTTATAGATTTATTTCCTCTTTAAAACAATTTTCTTTAAAAACAAATCAAATTCTGTTTTAAACAAGCAAACCCAACATACCAACGCCATAAGCCCAAGACTAAAACAACCGAAACCATACAAAAAAACAACTGTACAAATATTGTTGGATCGAAGTCCAACACGCAATTTAATTGGAAATTAGAAATCAACAATGTGTTAAGCTTATTCGAATTGGAAATTAGAAATTTAATTGTTGATTTCTAATTTCCAATTCGAATAAGCTTAACACATTGGAATTAAATTTCTAATTTCCAATTCGAATAAGCTTAACACATTGTTGATTTCTAATTTCCAATTAAATTGCGTGTTGGACTTCGATCCAACAATATTTGTACAGTTGTTTTTTTGTATGGTTTCGGTTGTTTTAGTCTTGGGCTTATGGCTTTGGTATATTGGGTTTGCTTGTTTAAAATAGAATTTGATTTGTTTTTAAAGAAAATTGTTTTAAAGAGGAAATAAATCTATAACCAATTGAAGAATAAAATCAAGCATGTTGATTCAAAGTAAAACTTTTAAAAACCGATTTTCTTTAATGTAAATGTTTATTTAAAGTTTTATATGGACAAAGGATTTTTAAAATATTTAAAATTGCTTTTACTTTAAGCCTATTTGATCTGGGAAATTTAAATAAGTTATTATAAATTAGCCCAGCTTTTGAAAATAATTTATTGTTAATCCTTGGGTTCATTTGAATAAATTAAGGTATATTTTGGGTAATTAATTAAGGAGTAGTAATTAATAGAAACAATTAAAGGGGTTATTTACTTAGTGTAATTAATTCAATAAATATGACTAATTTAAGTTAATTAACTAGTTGTAATTAATCATTTGACGATTGATTAAATATAACTACTTAGTGCAATTAATAAAGTGTAATTACTTAGTGAAGTAATTAATAGGTAATTACTAGATGTAATTAATTGAAGGGGGATAAGTTTAATTAATGTGAAGGGTGAAGATTAAATAAATTTGTGATATTAAGGCTTAATATAATGGAAGGATAATTAATCCAGGGTGATTAATTAAGATGGATAATTGAGAGATGATTAATTAATTGATTTGAAATAAATTAATGTTAAGCAAAGGAAATCTAAGTGATTAAAGATTAGAAATTAATTTAATTAGAGATAAATTGAATTAATTTTGGAAGTGATCAATTTTGCTTATGATGATTGAATAATGTTAAATGCCTTGAATTGTTTGATATCTCAGATATGAAATGTCCTGTGATATAATATGTTTGAGTGGAAAAGGATGATATGGTTATCTATCGATGATGAATTGCTATGTAAAAGTGACATCCTATATTTAAAATTAAATTGCATTTCACTTGAATAACTGGAGTTATGATGGTATTGAAGTCGAAGAGACCGGGGTCGGGTATTAGCAAATACCTGAATCCACTTCGATTTGTAAAATACAATGGTTCTTTTTAGACATAATTTGTGAAATCAATAGGCGAGTATGGGATAATTTGGACCATTTAAACTAATTTGAGTACTTAGATATTGAATTGTTGAAATAAGCGTTGACTACAAGTTGTTTACTTGTAATAAGGTACGAGTTACCCCAGGTCTAAAATAAGTTTATTGTTTTGGTATTTCATGTTGATGGGTTTACTCACGCTGGTTTCCAGCCTGACCCGGGTGTTACTTTGATGTAATGCTTGGGTCAGACCGAATATTACAAATTTTCAGGTAAGGACGTTCTAAAGCTCAGGAGGCGAGTTGGATGGCAGAAATGTATGGAGTGTGTTCCGCTGTGATATATTGTTATATCTGAAATATGTTAATTTTAACTGTCCAGTTTTGTGTAATGGGTGTAACTCTGATGTATAAAAAAATAAATGTATTGACACAGCTTTTCTTTGTATAACAGCTATTATTTGATATTATATTTTATCTGACGCGAATGTGAGAATCTGTGTTTTGTTTCTGTTTCTTCTTCTATCTCTTTTCTTCTTTTTCTAACTATCTAGAATTTTGGAATCGAAAATTTCGAATCGTTACAATATGATACACTTATGTACAAGCTAAATCAAATAAAATTTAATTGATATCTTAATATATTTGAATTTAAATAAAATAAATTGTGACGGCCCACCTCTATGCTCACAGTAACAAAGAGTATTAAAGGAAATACTGTCCGTTATTACGAAGAATAAGGCTGGATAGGAGCGGCCATCCGTAGTTAGGCCTTACACTAGTATTGGTTATTTCGATGGGAGTAGTATATATTTTTGTTTTTCATCTCTTATTTATTTACTCCCATCGACGTACCCAATTCCAGTATAAAACGAACTACGATGGTTCATAATAGTTTAGGACAATAGATATAATAATAACACAGATAATATAAATGCGGAACACAGATAAAACAAAAGTCTCATATATATAATAACTGATGTCAGTTACAATACATGTGATACGGTACATATGATACAACTACAACCGTCAACTCTGGAAGTTACATATACAAATACATTATCGTATATAATATACATGAATACCTAACTTCCTATATAAATAAATCGACTACTATAAATGACAACGACTACTCCAAAAGATATGAGGTGACTTCATAGCTCAAGCAGCAACCCAAAGCTAAAAATCTACAACCTATAAATACTCGGTCTGACCCGAGTATTACATTCAAAAGAAAATAATACACGGGTCAGTCTAATTCAAACTCAGCTATTAGCGCACAGAAGCAATAATAATTAAATATGAATAGACAACAGTCACAATAAATTCCGTCTATCCAACCCTTCAAGAAGAAAATCGGATAACGGTAAATATAACACGTAATAGTGTTAAACAACAAATCAGCAGATTCAAAATATCAACAAAGATAAGTGAAAAGAATATCAATGAAGATAATTATGAAAACATCAGAATTGCCAAATTGGCAATTAACAACAAAATCTAATTATGGAATAAATAATTAGAAACCCAGAATCTAATTATCGAATAGATGATTAGACACAACAAAATAATCAAATCAAACCAAATCAATTTAACCAATTGAAAAGTTACTTAAAAACATCAAAACCGATTAGCTGCAGTACACGCACGCGTGCACTGCCTCGCCAATACTGTCTATGAAATACGCAGAAGATCAATGAATCAAAAGTAATTAGAATATCAAGAAAAACAATACCGTGTGGCTGCAGTTCACGCTTGCATGCACTGCCTTGCCACTACAGTGATGATGTACCCAATGAATACCAACTGCAATCAAAACTGCAGAGGTCAAGTCTGGACGACATAAATGCGAACCCAAATGTACACAATGGACATACACTACTGGTTGCACATGGATAAAATGAAACAGAGATGCAACTTGGAGCTGCAGACATATAAACCAACCAAGGTGACATCATAGACAAGGTTATAAATGTACGTATGCATAGCATAGCACACATGCGTAAGAACAGGAAGCAGTACCCATATTCATGAAAACAATAGATAAAGGGCACCTATAACAACTACATGGAACTGGAGACTGCAACTTATATAGGAAATGTACATAAATAATCAACATGTTTCACTATGATCTAGTTTGCATACTTACTAATTCTTTTAGTTAGTGACCTGGGGAAAACTTGCCCACCTTTTCATATATGAGACAGAGGAGGGAATCATGCATAATAATACAAACTGGTCACGTTTTAATATAAACATTAGGAATTTTATACATGCAAGTGTACAATGCTGCAAAAGACACCAAGCAGATTGTACAGGAATCAATTGAGACCTGAACAAGTGGAAATGCTCGGCTCAAATAGAG
This sequence comes from Allium cepa, assembly GCA_030765085.1. Classification (NCBI taxonomy): domain Eukaryota; kingdom Viridiplantae; phylum Streptophyta; class Magnoliopsida; order Asparagales; family Amaryllidaceae; genus Allium; species Allium cepa. The sequence goes on from CM060939.1 coordinate 506,548,824, forward strand.
TATAGATTAGTGCAACTGTCTCGAACAATAAGTGAACATCAAGCACAGGAATGCACCAGAGCTGTGACAAGATCAAGTGAACCAAGACAGCTCAAATGTGATATAGTGAACTAACCAGATTCGAATATCAATACCACAGCCTTAACAATGGTGCAACAGAACCTAAACAAGTAAACTGTTCATATACACTAATCAGTGTCAACAGACTTGATTATTAGCCAGTAAGAAGTGCATCAGAAGAAACATGGCACACATTGATATGCCTTTATGTTTTGGACAACAAAGATGAATATATAGAAAATATTTTCAATGCAATGGTTCTATCAAAATATGCTACATGATGATCAGACTCAATGCAAGCAACCTGAATGGTCACAGGCATGAATACACAAATACCTATATGCAATTGCAAAACATCACTACGCACAGGCAGTGGTAAAAACTCCAAGTGACTATGTCAGGCTAAGTCAAAACAACAACGCAAGACAGTGATTGAATGGCCACAAACCAAACATATAAATAATGCCAATCTCGAATATCAGAAACCCAAGCTATGACATACAAAGATCAAAGAATTCACAAAGTCAACTGCCGTGTGAACCAAAGTAGGCCGAAGTCACCAAAACTCACGAAACCAAAACTTTCAGATAATCATAGTAGCCGTGGCAATTGAACAGAGTAAATATCAAGCCGCAGTTCAAAACACATCAGTAAAACAAAAGGCAACAACAAAGCATTTTAGCAAAATCAAAGTGGCTGATGTCAACTAAAAATCAACACCATGATGACCAAGGCAAAAAGAGCGAACAAACCAGAAACTAAAACTATGAAACTAGTAATCACAAAATGTACGAATTCAAATAAATTCCAAAAATCATCATAATCATTCAACCAGATATCAAGTGGCCGAGATAAATCAATAGACGAGTACTAATGATTTTTATACGAACTCGAGTGAGAATTAGAAGACGCGAGTGTATAAAATCACTCACCTCAGATTTGAAGAACCCAACCCAAATCGAAGCTTCACTCGGTCGAGAATTTGAAGTCGACGCCTATGAAAATCAAAAGCCCTAACATCAGAGCACAGCGGGACGAGCGACGAACGAGCAACCCTAGATTTCGCAAAGGGGACGAGGCCGCCATTTGTTTTCTTTCATTCGATTTCATTTTAGGGTTAGAGAATGAGAAAGTGTAAGAAAATGGGAACGGTACAAATGATATTCACGACAACAAATTAAAAGAAATGGACCAATTAAATTTTAAGCCCGCATAACCACTAACCAATTTTTCAAAGAATTTTAACCCAATTAAAAACTCCAAATAGTATTTAACAACCAATTAAATCGTCATTATATGATATTTAATTGTTATAAAACTCCGGGTTGTTACAGACTCCCCTCCTTATAAAAATTGCGTCACCGCAATTTTCATAATTAAGGTCGTCAATAACAATTATTTTTCTAACATAAACTGGTTAAGCTAGAAAATAAAAGTCGACAATATACCACCAAAGAAATTTTTTGATTTCATAAAAGAAATTCACAAATTCTCAACAAAATTTAATTATCAAGTAAATAATCAGTAAACAACAAAACTGAATAGATGCAATTATCGGCACTATTCAATTATCAATTAGATAATTAGAACACAGAAATTACCAAACAACAATATCTAATTATCGATACGATAATTAGAAAACAGCAAAATCTAATTACCAATAAAATTAATTATAAAACCCAAATCGCAAAACCGCAAATATCTAGTTACCAAAACGGTAATCAGAAAACAACAAAGGTCTAATTATTAAAAACAATAATCAAATTTCAAATCAACAAATATTTAATTATCAAAAGCGATAATTAAATCTCAAATCAGCAAATATTTAATTATCACAATCGATAATTAAATTTCAAATATCTAATTATCACAAGCGATAATCAGAAATCTCAAACAATCAAATCAACAAATCAACTAATATCGGATTATCAAAAACGATAATCAGAACTCATATCAACAAATATTCGATTATCAAAAACGATAATCAAATCAACAAATATCCAATTATCAAAACGATAATCAAATCAACAAATATCCGATTATCAAAAACAATAATTGTCAGGACCCGATTCTTCGTCTTTCGAAAATTCAACATCGATACTCACTATATCGATTGCCGAGCAATCGAACGACGGAAAACCGAACACTGAGGGTTTAAGAAGAAGAAAAGGGATAAGAAGAGAGGAAAGATAGAAAATAGAGAATAGAACGGAAAGAAAATAGAACATAGAACGGAACAGAAAACAACTGAACAACATCAGAATCTCACAATTCGCAGCGGAACAACATATAATAGATAAATGAATAATCTTTAAACAAAGAACTATATCAGTTATTACATTACATCACATTTCATTACATCATATCATCAGAGTGTACAACATCATACAACAACAAACAGCGGAAAAGAAATACTATACATAATAATACGTCATGCCATACATCTTGCCTCCAGCAACTCCAGAATATCCAGAATATCCTGATAAACCTTAACTCTTGACTGCCCGTGTGGAAATTGGTGGGCACCTAGAGTTTAGGAAGGAAAACAATAAACTCCGAGTCAGTCATGTGACTGGTGTGAGAACTCAAAACAGTTTATTTATCTTTAAAATCAAAATAGATGAATATTTTTAAAGTCAATTCGCAATGCTTTTAAAAATGAGACTACCATAAGACCTCCCACCACACACACAATGCAAACGCAGACTTGGAGGAGATTTCTTCATATGTTAGTCAAAGATGCTTGATACGCATTAAAAAGAAACATTTGATATTATTATTAGTGCATAGTGTAGGAAAAATCATTTCGAAAGTAGAATATAAATCTTAGCCAGCATAGGTACCATTATATTATGCCTACTATAGCTACCTCCTGAGGAAGCAGGTTCTACAACTAAAACCGTACAAGATCGTATTATTTCTTTGGATTTCCAACGAATGATCAGGCCAAGGAACTTCCCATTGCCACATGAGAATGCCTCTGGATGGACATCCCCGAGAACCAAACCGGATCTCTACCAACACAAGGCCGGGTTACCCCTAACTGAGTAACAACTGACCGAATATGCCATCCCCCGGTCCTTTGGGACCTTTCAACCGAGCGCTCGCAATCAATTCACACAATCATAAAGTGTTTTCAACATGAGTAAGTATCTGGGCTCCATACCATGATACCACCCTTTTCCAGAAGGAAATGCACACATCCTAAAGGGCGCTACCCCTCATAACCTTGCTGCATCTTTCCTGTTTTGACCATTCCGGGGTGTGAGGCTCGACGAAGTCACGTCCACAAAAACATACTTTATACAAAAGCCATGCTTTGGGTCAACAAATGATCATAGAAATGATCACCAAGATAGACGATCAAACAAATGATCCTATCATAAATAATCAACACAATGATCATTTCACAGCAACACTCAGCATGTCACATTACCAAATTGGGAATATATCGCTGATAACCTTCAACTACATAACCTCTGAGCTCGTACGTCTCAGAGAAGGGTGTTAAGATAAAAGAATAAATTCTCCGCCACCAACAGAAATATATTTGAAAGAAATCTGCTTTATATCTCAATTTGTAATGTCAGACATACAATCCATACAAGTCTGTTCCGGGCTCGAACAGAACCGAAGGCACTTCTCACGAAGCCCTTGAAATCCAGGTATTCACAATCCCGATCGAATTTCCCATCACTTAGGAAATCTCTATACCAGGAGCTACCCAGTGCAGAGACAATCGATAGGTCATCCTATCGCTTTCGCAAATACCAGGTCTTCAACACCGATCTTCAAATGCAATTCATAACGACGTATCACATATTCGGAATGGGTTATACGACCCCATGGTCCTTTCCCGGTTAACCCGAATAGTGAGCGCTTATTTAAAATAAGTGTGGCATTCAAATTCAAACAAATCACATCCATTACCCATACAAAGGTAAATATTTATAGTCGGTTATTGAACTATCAATGGATATGCACACATCACCAGGTTCCAAATAATTTTCCAAATTATTTATTTTCCAAAATATCTTTACAAGATATATAATTTTCACACTTCAAAAATAAATCAATATTTATTTTTAAACAAATTCCACTTCCTTTTATAAATTCCATAGTGAATTTTCATTCCAAAATATCCATGCATATACGATTTCAATTATTCATTTCAATTTATCTTCAAAAAGATAAATTCTCAAAATATTCACTTTATATTGGAAAACATTTCCATACTTATTTATTCATAAGTAATTCACAAATTTTATTTATTTTCAACACTTGGAAAATATTCAATATACTTAAATCGAGATTAAGTATATATTTCATTCTTTAAGGAAATCATTCTCTTAACCATATTTATTTGGGCCAAAACGAATGTTGCGTAAAACATCGTTACGACAACCTAAAATCACTAGTATAGGGATTCGAAATTAAAATAGATATATAAATCCCAATACTATACAAAACATTTCCTTTCGGAAATCATTTACTATAACAACAGTGTTATAATCCACTATTTCCTTTTATTTCTCGAAAACGTCTATTTCAACAATAGATGTTGAAATCTATGGCTTCGAATCTCAACACATTTAAAACATCGTTAGATCGTTTTAATTTCTATTTAAAACATCAAATCTAAACATTTTCTTTAACATATTATTCACTATTCAGAAACGTGAATATACTACGTTAACACATTTCATCCTTTTATACATTTCATTTTAAAGGATTATTCACAGTCAAAAATGTGAATATAACTCCATTAATAGGTTTCAACAATTTACTTCTTAAAATAAGTCGTTTTCGAATTTATAAAACAACGTTTATAAACTCCATTTCTATTTGTTTTATAACATCTTTCTTTATAAATTTTCTTTATTAACCTATTCACTTTATATCTCAATTATGAACCAAAAGTCCATATTATAAGTTAAATACTTATAAAACGATTATTTACAAAATCATTCTTTTAAACTTCATAATTATAAATCTTATAACTTATAAGATTCAATTATTTATCCAAATATATTCTTTAATAACTTCACAAAATTTATAAATCTTACTATTTATAAATTTCACTTATAACTTCACCATTTATAATTTTATAAATTCCATTCACTTATGCAATCCATTTTCACTTCATTCAAACACTTATAAAACTCGTTTATAATTCAAATGTTTTAATTTATAAATATCAATTTATAAATCCTTTATAAAAATCAATTTATACTATTATTTTAAAACATCTTTAATCTCCTTTATAATTTCACCATTTTGATTCATAAAATAATTTAATTTTATAAATCCTATATTTTCAACTTTTCATAATAAATTCAAAAATCCCGATTAAACTATTTTATAAAATCATTAACCTCATATTTTCAAAAATCAACCTTTAACTATATTTCTCAAAAATCATAATTTTTATAACATTAAAAATTATACGTTTATTTATTTAAAATGGATAAATTCCGAAAAATATTTTATAAACGTATACTTTCAAAAATCACTTTGAATCCCTTTTTAAAATTCCAAAATTTGGTCCAATGATGCTACATACCAAATAGTCAATCACGACAACAATGACATCATATATCGATATGATAGTCCATCAAATATCAAAATATCTGAAATCAAATAAATACTGTTGAGGAATCCAGTTGGATCCCTCCAACCTGCTTTCCTGCATCCACAAACATTAGCACAATACCAATTCCGCTCCAGTACGGAATTATCGCGGTATATGGGATTTAAAATATTATCCGCTTAATAGACGGCGCAATAGGGTCTCATCCGCTATACAATGCGGGAAATCAATAACTGCAATATATACATATGCCAATATATATATATTGCTATTATATATAATACCAATTTCACTGTTTATGAAATATTCGCGGTATATGTTTTTAATAAATAACATCCGCTTACTAACGGCGCATAATGTCTATTTTAACAATCAATAGATATCAATCATCATTCAAACATGCATTCAAATATTTTAAATCTAACTATTTAAAATAAAATCGAAACTGATTCGATTGAGTGAGAAGTTCTCACCTTGATTTTTATTTCGTTTTAGCGATTTATTTCGAATAAAATTAAACGTGCGTTTAATTTTATCCAAAATTCTCACTAACTCCAAATGACTCCAATCCAATTTCATCGCGTAGTGCTCGTCCATACGATTCCAACGCAACTGGTTTCGCGCGTTTTTGACCTCGTATGAAAAAGTTATGAATTTTCAAAGTTACACGATTTTATATTAACTAATTTACAACATATATTTTTATAATTTTCAACCTTAGCTAATCAAGACCGTTAGATCCAGCACCCTCGACATCAGGCCGTCCCTTCCCTCCATCTGCCTTACGTTTCACATCTCCAGTAAATGGAACGCAACCATGAACCCATCAAACACTAGCTAGGGTTTGAAAATTCGGCCTCCACGTTGAACTATAGCACGATCAGGAACTTGCATCTCGAAGCCCTTCACCTCCTCTATGCACGGCCTCAACCACCATGAGCTCGGCCATCCCCCTTTGAGTGCGCACGCAAATGTACGGCCACACACGCAGCCACCTCCCCACCTCCACGTGACGCCAAACCCCATCATCACCGTATAGATCGAAAGCTCTCGTCGAGCTCTACATGTTTGTAGTTGATCACATCTTCTAATTGTTTGTAGATTGGGAGAGATTAAGGAATGAATTTGGGAAGTTTCTGGCCTTTGAATCTGAAAGTGGCGGCTAGGTTTAGGAATTAGGGTTAGGTTATATTTTTTTTTTATTTGTGATGGTGGCTATTTATAGAGAAAAAAACGACACTATTCACTCCGGAAATTCCGAACTCCGATTTACGCGCCGTAACCAGCGTTTCTAGGGTTTACCCCGCGTTTCGGACACAATGGAACAGGTTTCGAAAGCTAATTCGGACATCTGTGCGAGTTATGGCAATAAACGTTCAATTTGAATTAAACCGATTTAAACGATTTTCTAGGCGTTTTAATTTGTACCGGACAAACGGTAAATCCAATTGACACGAAATTTGAAACCTTACCATAATATCACATTACGGATCCGATGAAACTGGTTTCGTCGAAATCCGAGACCGTTTGGAAAATGGCTATTTTAACTCGCTAAATTAATATTAAAAATAAATTCGATGCGTTTCGAGCTGCCACGATCAAACGATAACTCCGATTGCTACGAAAATTGAAATTCGGTAATAACTAACTATTACGGATCCAATGGAACTGGTCTCGTTCAATTCTGAGACTGTTCAAAAATTGACTATTTTCACTAGTCGATTTAAATATTAAAATATTCAATTTTCACAAATAAACTCTTAATTCGATTTTAAAAGTTCTAAAATATCGTTCTAACTCCCATATGATAAAATAAAATTTTACAAATCATTTTTAATCATATTTAACCCAATTTTTCAATTATTCCCATAATTTAACATATTAAATTATCGATTTAATTATTCAATTAAATCCAATTATTCGAAATAAAATTTATTCGACTTATAAATTCACTTATTAATATTTAAAATTAATTAAATATCCAAATTTTAATTATCAAAAATTCCGGGTCGTTACAATCTTCCCCCCTTAAAAGAATTTCGTCCTCGAAATTATCAAGTAAGAAAAATTACAGAATTTATTAACTTTCCAAAATCCATAGTTAAACTTCTTATAATACTTTACTAAGTTTTCAAATCATACTAAGTTATCTTTTCAAAAACAACTACTATTGTTTAACTTTCAACTCCAAATCAAAGTTAAAGTTTTCAAAATTTTCCCATTTTCTCAAAATTTTCTAACGCCTTAAATTTTCGAAAAAATTCGCCATAGTCTCCTTTGCGCGGCTCGATCCGAAAAAAAAATGACAGTATATATATCACAAATATACATCTCATCAAGTAATGAGGCATCCCGAAGGGAAAAAGTGTAAAAGTACGATATTTAATCCGAGATATGTACCTTATATTTTATTAGCGAGCATATACGGCTAATATAGAGCGAAAGCGAGCTCCAGTACGGAATTATCGCGGTATATGGGATTTAAAATATTATCCGCTTAATAGACGGCGCAATAGGGTCTCATCCGCTATACAATGCGGGAAATCAATAACTGCAATATATACATATGCCAATATATATATATTGCTATTATATATAATACCAATTTCACTGTTTATGAAATATTCGCGTTATATGTTTTTAATAAATAACATCCGCTTACTAACGGCGCATAATGTCTATTTTAACAATCAATAGATATCAATCATCATTCAAACATGCATTCAAATATTTTAAATCTAACTATTTAAAATAAAATCGAAACTGATTCGATTGAGTGAGAAGTTCTCACCTTGATTTTTATTTCGTTTTAGCGATTTATTTCGAATAAAATTAAACTTGCGTTTAATTTTACCCGAAATTCTCAATAACTCCAAACGACTCCAATCCAATTTCATCGCGTAGTGCTCGTCCATACGATTCCAACGCAACTAGTTTCGCGCGTTTTCGACCTCGTATGAAAAAGTTATGAATTTTCAAAGTCACACGATTTTATATTAACTAATTTACAACATATATTTTTATAATTTTCAACCTTAGCTAATCAAGACCGTTAGATCCAGCACCCTCAACATCAGGCCGTCCCTTCCCTCCATCTCCCTTATGTTTCACATCTCCAGTAAATGGAACGCAACCATGAACCCATCAAACACTAGCTAGGGTTTGAAAATTCGGCCTCCACGTTGAACTATAGCACGATCAGGAACTTGCATCTCGAAGCCCTTCACCTCCTCTATGCACGGCCTCAACCACCATGAGCTCGGCCATCCCCCTTTGAGTGCGCACGCAAATGAACGGCCACGCACGCAGCCACCTCCCCACCTCCACGTGACGCCAAACCCCATCATCACCGTATAGATCGAAAGCTCTCGTCGAGCTCTACATGTTTGTAGTTGATCACATCTTCTAATTGTTTGTAGATTGGGAGAGATTAAGGAATGAATTTGGGAAGTTTCTGGCCTTTGAATCTGAAAGTGGCGGCTAGGTTTAGGAATTAGGGTTAGGTTATAATTTTTTTTTTATTTGTGATGGTGGCTATTTATATAGAAAAAAACGACACTATTCACTCCGGAAATTCCGAACTCCGATTTACGTGCCGTAACCAGCGTTTTTAGGGTTTACCCCGCGTTCCGGACACAATGGAACAGGTTTCGAAAGCTAACTCGGACATCTGTGCGAGTTATGGCAATAAACGTTCAATTTGAATTAAACCAATTTAAACGATTTTCTAGGCGTTTTAATTTGTACCGGACAAACGGTAAATCCAATTGACACGAAATTTGAAACCTTACAATAATATCACATTACGGATCCGATGAAACTGGTTTCGTCGAAATCCGAGACTGTTTGAAAAATGGCTATTTTAACTCGCTAAATTAATATTAAAAATAAATTCGATGCGTTTCGAGCTGCCACGATCAAACGATAACTCCGATTGCTACGAAAATTGAAATCCGGTAATAACTAACTATTACGGATCCAATGGAATAGGTCTCGTTCAATTCTGAGACTGTTCAAAAATTGACTATTTTCACTAGTCGATTTAAATATTAAAATATTCAATTTTCACAAATAAACTCTTAATTCGATTTTAAAAGTTCTAAAATATCGTTCTAACTCCCATATGATAAAATAAAATTTTACAAATCATTTTTAATCATATTTAACCCAATTTTTCAATTATTCCCATAATTTAACATATTAAATTATCGATTTAATTATTCAATTAAATCCAATTATTCGAAATAAAATTTATTCGACTTATAAATTCACTTATTAATATTTAAAATTAATTAAATATCCAAATTTTAATTATCAAAAATTCTGGGTCGTTACAATAATCAGAACTCATATCAACAAATATTCGATTATCAAAAACGATAATCAAATCAACAAATATCCGATTATCAAAAACGATAATCAGAACTCATATCAACAAATATTCGATTATCAAAAACGATAATCAAATCAACAAATATCTGATTGTCAAAAACGATAATCAGAACTCATATCAACAAATATTCGATTATCAAAAGCGATAATCAAATCAACAAATATCTGATTATCAAAAACGATAATCAGAACTCATATCAACAAATATTCGATTATCAAAAACGACAATCAAATCAACAAATATCTGATTATCAAAAACGACAATCAAATCAACAAATATTCGATTATCAAAAACGATAATCAAATCAACAAATATCCGATTATCAAAAACGATAATCAGAACTCATATCAACAAATATTCGATTATCAAAAACGATAATCAAATCAACAAATATCCGATTATCAAAGACGATAATCAAAACTCATATCAACAAATATTCGATTTTCAAAAACGATAATCAAATCAACAAATATCTGATTATCAAAAACGATAATCAGAACTCATATCAACAAATATTCGATTATCAAAAACGATAATCAAATCAACAAATATCCGATTATCAAAAACTATAATCAGAACTCATGTCAACAAATATTCGATTATCAAAAATGATAATCAAATCAACAAATATCCGATTATCAAAAACGATAATCAAATCAACAAATATCCGATTATCAAAAACGATAATCAAATCAACAAATATCCGATTATCAAAAACGATAATCAGAACTCATATCAACAAATATCCAATTACTTGCAGATAATTGGAAATAACAAATATCTAGAAATCAATTAAGATAATCTAGAAAATCAACTTAAAAGTTTGGATCGATCCCATCAGATGGCGAGTTTTAGCTACGCCGGACGTGCATCTCATATGGCCGAAGCCTACCAAGTACCGTCATCATAATTTTTGGCGCCCATCATATGACCCGAAGGTCCAACATATGACCCGAAGGTCTGGTACTGGTATTTGACCCGAAGGTCCATCATATGACCCGAAGGTCCATCATATGACCCGAAGGTCCATCATAGTGGCTCGAAAGCACACGAAAATCATCAAAAACAGTAAATATTTCAATTATCGAGTCCGAAATTAACCAAAATAGCAAACGCACATGTCCCATAACCACGAGTTTTACTAAATCGTTTAATTCTCTTCATCGTTTCCTTGAAAGTGCAAAATTGTGTATTTCAAAAATAACATTTCACATCCTCAAACGGACAAGTCCGGAATTAAGCGAATCAGTGAAAGAAAGGGGTCATAATCCTCGATTTTTCTAAAACGTTTAAATCGCTTCCTCATTCTTTTGAAAACAAAAAATGCAAAAATTCTGGAAACAATTTCATTTACTTCATAAAAGTAATAATTTACATTCTCAAACGAACAAGTCCGGAATTAAGCGAATCAGTAAAAGAAAGGGTTCATAGTCCTTGATTTTTCTGAATCGTTTAAATCGCTTCCTCATTCTTTTGAAAGCATAAACTATAAAAATTTTGAAAAACAATTTTATTTTTAAAACGATTTGCAAATCCGTGATAAAACAGCAACATTAATGACAATTTCAATAAGAAAATTGTACTTCTCAAAACACCGTAGAAACGGATCTCAAAATCAGCATTGCGGGATAACCGCTTGAAAATCCACTTTAAATATGACGGATACTGAAGTCAAAGCGACAGTAATTTTTAAATGTCAAAATCTCATCGAAATAATTTGCATCAAAATATAATATCAGTGAATTTTCATACATTAAAAATGTCAACAAAACACCTTGCTTCAAACTATAGCATTGGTGTAAAAATACCATTATAAGAATAACGGCAACAATATATGTTTCATAACCAAGCATCGGTTCAACGTAAAATTAGTGCAGTAACGTGCAATATAAATTTGCACGTATACCGCAAAATGAACAAAGAAATCATTCAAATATATCTTCAATGAAGATAATTCAAAACAGCAGAAATCTCAACAAATTCACATAACTGCAATCGCTTCGAATTCTCAAATTGGATTCGAAATTTCCAAAGGAAACAAATTAAACACAGCTATGTAAACAACAAATGAAATTTATTTCAATTCCATATTTTGATTTTTAAATCAAAATAATTACCGTCTGCACTCAGCGAAGCAGTCACACTGTTCTCGCTGCGCACTCTAATAAACAAAGCACAAACAAATTAAATCATCAAAACACGATTTACTTTTATATTTTAAATAAGGATATTTAAAAATTTCATCAAAATTTCAAAACTTTTGTTTTGACTCAAAGCACAACTAAAATATCGACAATTAGTTATAATACATGTTCCATCTAAGTTATGTTTTATATCATGTCCATAAACCCCATGCTCTGATACCAACTGTGATGCCCCACCTCTATGCTCACAATAACAAAGATTATTAAAGGAAATACTGTCGGTTATTACGAAGAATAAGGCTGGATAGAAGCGGCCATCCGTAGTTAGGCCTTACACTAGTATTGGTTATTTCGGGAGTAGTATATATTTTTGTTTTTCATCTCTTATTTATTTACTCCCATCGACGTACCCAATTCCAGTATAAAACGAACTACGATGGTTCATAATAGTTTAGGACAAAAGATATAATAATAACACAGATAATATAAATGCGGAACACAGATAAAACAAAAGTCTCATATATATAATAACTGATGTCAGTTATAATACATGTGATACGGTACATATGATACAACTACAACCGTCAACTCTGGAAGTTACATATACAAATACATTATCGTATATAATATACATGAATACCTAACTTCCTATATAAATAAATCGACTACTATAAATGACAATGACTACTCCAAAAGATATGAGGTGACTTTATAGCTCAAGCAGCAACCCAAAGCTAAAAATCTACAACCTGTAAATACTCGGTCTGACCCGAGTATTACATTCAAAAGAAAATAATACACGGGTCAGTCTAATTCAAACTCAGCTATTAGTGCATAGAAGCAATAATAATTAAATATGAATAGACAACAGTCACAATAAATTCCGTCTATCCAACCCTTTAAGAAGAAAATCGGATAACGGTAAATATAACACGTAATAGTGTTAAACAACAAATAAGCAGATTCAAAATATTAACAAAGATAAGTGAAAATAATATCAATGAAGATAATTTATAAAACATCAGAATTGCCAAATTGGCAATTAACAACAAAATCTAATTATGGAATAAATAATTAGAAACCCAGAATCTAATTATCGAATAGATGATTAGACACGACAAAATAATCAAATCAAACCAAATCAATTTAACCAATTGAAAAGTTACTTAAAAACATCAAAACCGATTAGCTGCAGTACATGCACGCGTGCACTGCCTCGCCAATACTGTCTATGAAATACGCAGAAGATCAATGAATCAAAAGTAATTAGAATATCAAGAAAAACAATACCGTGTGGCTGCAGTTCACGCTTGCGTGCACTGCCTTGCCACTACAGTGATGATGTACCCAATGAATACCAACAGTAATCAAAACTGCAGAGGTCAAGTCTGGACGACATAAATGCGAACCCAAATGTACACAATGGACATACACTACTGGTTGCACGTGGATAAAATGAAACAGAGATGCAACTTGGAGCTGCAGACATATAAACCAACCAAGGTGACATCATACACAAGGTTATAAATGTACGTATGCACAGCATAGCACACATGCGTAAGAACAGGAAGCAGTACCCATATTCATGAAAACAATAGATAAAGGGCACCTATAACAACTACATGGAACTGGAGACTGCAACTTATATAGGAAATGTACATAAATAATCAACATGTTTCACTTTGATCTAGTTTGCATACTTACTAATTCTTTTAGTTAGTGACCTAGGGAAAACTTGCCCACCTTTTCATATATGAGACAGAGGAGGGAATCATGCATAATAATACAAACTGGTCACGTTTTAATATAAGCATTAGGAATTTTATACATGCAAGTGTACAATGCTGCAAAAGACACCAAGCAGATTGTACAGGAATCAATTGAGACCTGAGCAAGTGGAAATGCTCGGCTCAAATAGAGTATAGATTAGTGCAACTGTCTCGAACAATAAGTGATCATTAAGCACAGGAATGCACCAGAGCTGTGACAAGATCAAGTGAACCAAGACAGCTCAAATGTGATATAGTGAACTAACCAGATTCGAATATCAATACCACAGCCTTAACAGTGGTGCAACAGAACCTAAACAAGTAAACTGCTCATATACACTAATCAGTGTCAACAGACTTGATTATTAGCCAGTAAGAAGTGCATCAGAAGAAACATGGCACACATTGATATGCCTTTATGTTTTGGACAACAAAGATGAATATATAGAAAATATTTTCAATGCAATGGTTCTATCAAAATATGCTACATGATGATCAAACTCAATGCACGCAACCTGAATGGTCACATGCATGAATACACAAATACCTATATGCAATTGCGAAACATCACTACGCACAGGTAGTGGTAAAAACTCCAAGTGACTATGTCAGGCTAAGTCAAAACAACAATTATGCAAGACAGTGATTGAATGGCCACAAACCAAACATATAAACAATGCCAAGCTCGAATATCAGAAACCCAAGCTATGACATACAAAGATCAAAGAATTCACAAAGTCAACTTCCGTGTGAACCAAAGTAGGCCGAAGTCACCAAAATTCACGAAACCAAAACTTCCAGATAATCATAGTAGCCGTGGCAAGTGAACAGAGTAAATATCAAGCCGCAGTTCAAAACACATCAGTAAAACAAAAGGCAACAACAAAGCATTTTAGCAAAATCAAAGTGGCTGATGTCAACTAAAAATCAACACCATGATGACCAAGGCAAAAAGAGCGAACAAACCAGAAACTAAAACTATGAAACTAGTAATCACAAAATGTACGAATTCAAATAAATTCCAAAAATCATCATAATCATTCAACCAGGAATCAAGTGGCCGAGATAAATCAATAGACGAGTACTAATGATTTTTATACGAACTCGAGTGAGAATTAGAAGACGTGAGTGTATAAAATCACTCACCTCAGATTTGAGGAACCCAACCCAAATCGAAGCTTCACTCGGTCGAGAATTTGAAGTCGACGCCTACGAAAATCAAAAGCCCTAACATCAGAGCACAGCGGGACGAGCGACGAATGAGCAACCCTAGATTTCGCAAAGGGGACGAGGCCTCCATTTGTTTTCTTTCATTCGATTTCGTTTTAGGGTTAGAGAATGGGAAAGTGTAAGAAAAGGGGAACGGTACAAATGATGTTCACGACAACAAATTAAAAGAAATGGGCCAATTAAATTTTAAGCCCGCATAACCACTAACCCATTTTTCAAAGAATTTTAACTCAATTAAAAACTCTAATAGTATTTAACAACCAATTAAATCGTCATTATATGATAATTAATTGTTATAAAACTCCGGGTTGTTACATAAATGATTTTATTTAAATGAAATTTAGAAATGTTCTAATTTAGTTAGACTGCATAGGCTTAATAAAGATTCAATTGGGTAAAAAATTTGTAATTCACCCATAACTTTCGCCGCGGGCTGGTCCAGTTCCAACAACATAAAGATTGGATCGGATAGAAGTTCTGTACATATGTTCTACTTTCTAGCAAGATTGTCGCTTCAAAAAATTGAATCATGTGAAAACTTTTATCCTCATCGAAATTATATTTTAAATTGATGGCTTATATACACTTGCGATTTTGAAGTTATTATATGTTTCAAAACATTTCAAAGTTTTGTATGAATGAACTCACTGAGAAAAAAAACACATCTACAGTAACTAACATTGACCCAAAACTTTTTACAAAGAATATAAGAATGAGGTTGAAAGGGAAATTCGTAGGCATGGGAACTTAATCCTTCCATAAAGGTGTGTATGTGTATGTGCATGTGCACACACATACATATGAACATATATACATACATGATAAAGTTAAGATATGCTCTAGAGGCAATTTGTTAATATCATTGATATTGATTTTGACGTCAACAACCATATAAATATAGATACTAATATTTTTTCAAGCTGCATAGAATATTTTATAGTATATTACACAAGTTTATACAAGTACAGAATAATCGAGTTTGAAGGCTGACCAGTAAAAAGAATAGAGATCGAGATTCAGAGATGATTAAGATAATTTATGACTTATGGGTTCAGAGATAAAGACATGAGTTCAAAACTATAGCTTATAGTTAAGAAACATTAGATTAATCCATTAAAGTCTTTAAGTAGCAACTTTCTTTTCTTTGAATACTCTCTTATCAAAATATTTATTTTATTATAGAAATATTTATTTTATTTTCAAAATATTATTCTGCAAATATTTTATAGAAGTTTTATGTATTAAAATAAACTATGTTTAAATAATTTTATAAAATTTCAAATTTTGAAACATCTTAATAGTGTTTCATGTTTTCAAAATAAACAAGGGTATGTCGACATACCCTAACTATGTATGTCGACATATGTAGTATTGAAGAGGTACTTTTTGAATTTTTAATAGTTGTAATTTTTTACAACATCTCTTCACGAATAGACATGTCCCTTCAAACACTATATAAAGGGGACTGGAAAACGAATTTTTTTAACTACTTTCTCTATATTCTTCTCACTCCAAATTCTCAATATATATTTCACGAAATCCACTTTATATTCTCTTCAAATTCATTTAATTTCAATATCTACTTTACTACATTCATTTTCTACAATCTACTTACTGATTTGAAAGTATAGTCTCATCAATTCAAAGGTCAAAGTGCTATCAAAGGGCCATAGAAAATTATGTATCCAAAGTAGAACTATTTGTATTTGGAATCAATGGTTATCAACTACTATTTGTGTGGGTGTGCTTGTTGCCCATTCAAATCAATTGGATGTGCTTGTTGCCCATTTAAATCAAATGGGTGTGCTTGTTGCCCACTTAAATCAAGTGGGTGATCTTATTGCCCAATTAAATCAAGAGGATCAACCCTAAGCTTGGAAAGTTGGGAGGGTGTATCTTATTGCCTTGAAATCAAGATTGTATTCTGATTTGTTTCTTAGCTGATTAAAATAGGCATTTGAAAGGAAAGCTATACATACACTGTACAGGACCGTACAAAGGATTGGTTAATCCAAACCAGTATAAAACTCCTGATGTCATCTCTCCTAATTTTACTTTATTTTTACTACATTTACATGTATACGTGACTACCTGTTAATATATATCTACGTTGATTATCTATGTTTGAATTTGAATCTTAAAACTATATAAAAAAATTCCATATAAGTTATAAAATACTATTAACTCATCCACTAGTATTAAAGTAGCATTAAGATCCATCCAAACTATTATCATTTACATTGCATCGTTTTCCACACAATTATGTAGTTTGTTACATATATCCAACTCGACAACCAATCTTGTTCGAAATAATAGGGGTTTTCTTTTTATTATATACTTGATATAATATGTTATATTAATTAATTAATTAATTTAATTAAAAGAATATTTAATAGAAAATCCATAAATGGTATGTTTTGTGATAGTTGTTGTAATGCATTTGAACCATAAGTGATTTATTGTAGAAAAAGTAAACAAACTATTTTAAATATTCTTAGTCAAGATGTATCAAGACTAGATATCGATACGACCGTTAAAGATAGAGTATATAAAGCTCTCTAAATGTTTAGTAATGTATTACTCATGACTGTTGGGGGCACCAAGGTTTACGTACTGATAGTTATTGGATAACTATGGAATGACTCACTCAATAGTTTTCTATCAGTTAATATAACTAAGGTTAAACATGAAATATCAACGTGAAAAACTTACATAGTTCTCTTGACTTGAGAATAGTATATTGTTGATCTTCAATGTGGATGCTCCACTTTGATTATAATTAAATCATGGTACGATGTCCATCAAACGACTATAGTTGGATCGAGTAGAAGCATCAGAACTGAAACACTATTCAAAAGAGGATTCTTCTCCTCTGTTATATAAGGTTAGTATCACAGTCAATTGAAATCAACTCAAGTAAAAGTCTCTAGCTAGAGCATTTTAATTAATAATAATTGTTATTATAGAGCCAAGGACTTTGTGTTTGGACTATAGAGTTGAATACAGACGATATTGGAATTTTGACCCTTACCAAATTACACAAGTCCAAAGTGATATAGTTTCGACGAAGAGAATTGGTGTAAATAATTGTCATTACTGGATAATGCTTAATAAAGAAAAACTGGATTTTACCTAAATCGAGTAAGCGATAAATTTGACCACAATGTCACATTATCTGCTAAGTGACGTGCGAACGTTAATATTCAAATTGTTTGAATCGTTGATAAATTTTACACCTAAGAATCATTTAACCGAAATGTTGAAAATTCCTTTTACCACCTGATTTGATTAATTTATAATTATTATAAATTAATTAATATTTGTGAAATATTAAGTATAAAATTTTATTGAAGTGTGAACAATACTAATAATATATTTATAATAGTTATAAATATATTAATCAATGTACGATATCGATACGCGTTTAAATTAGATTTAAATATAGGAATTTTTTTAGTCTTGGAATATTTTCAAGGTGTTTGCGTCAAAAATGGCACAAACTCCTAGTGGATATTAAAGGAGAATAAAATTAAAGAAAAGTAAATTAAAACGAGCAAAAAAAATGCACACAAATTTATAGTGTTTTGGCCGATCTATGCCTACGTCCACTTAGTTTCTAATGATTTTATTGTTGATTTTTAGGTACAATTCTAATTATTCGATGTCACTCAATAGCCGATTGCAAGAGATATGAAAAATATGCAAGGTTGCAAAAATTCTCTCTAAAATGAGCCTGCACCCCTCTATTTATAGTTGTAGACCACCTGAATATGCTCTCCTACGATCTCTATCGCTTCTCCTAAGTTCCAGTATCAACTCCACACTAACAAACATGGCCACATCATCATCAGCTATGGATAGGTGTCGATCCATAAGACTTGCTTTTGGATTGGTTCGAAATCTTTGTGATGAAGTGACATATTGTTTGCTTTGTATTTCTCACCTTCTTTGTGGTTCTTGGAGCTTGTATTTTGGTCAAAGTCATGAATTGATGGTGGAATGAAGTTGCTAGTTTCGAGTATCAAGGAGATTGAGAGAAAATAGCATAAGATCGACGGTCTGAAGCTTAAAGAGGGTTATTAGTATGATAATTGATGAGCATGGAAAGTTTGAGGTTAATTGGGCACAAGCCTATCGATCGGTACCGATCCATAGGGATGGATTGGTACCGATCCATTACTTGGTGATTTTTGGTCTTGAAAATTTTGAGGTAGCTTTCATTTTTCCTTGTTACTCCAGTTGTGCTTTGTTTTTAGGATTTGTAGTTATCCCTTTGAGCTTCTTGCCTTAATAACTTTTGAGTTTGACTTGTCCAGTCCATCGAAATACTGCCCGGTCAAAAGGCAGGATAACACTTGCCCTTTAAAGCATGCCTTGCGAATGGAAGGTGTGCTTTGCTCAAGAATGAACGTTGAAGTTGATGAATATTACAATTGGATCTTTTGGTTATCAGCCAATCAAGCTATTATGAATCACTATGTTCCTTTGGATTCTCTTGTCAATCACAGGTCATTCTAGACCTGTTTATAACCTTGGACTCTAGATCTTGCCTAAGTGTAGTCTATACATCATCATCATGCCGATTTCATTTGGAGTAATTACATCACATATTAAAATCATCCTGTGTTCATCCGGGATTCGCTAGTTCTACTCTAATTATAAGGCATTCAAATCTTTCTATCAAATTTGTATTTTTCTCTACGGCTTGATTTCTCCGGATCATTTTATTTTCAGTTTAGCCATGTTTTATATTTAGTTTAATTTTAAGTTAAATCCACGATCTCTTTGGATTGTTAATTGAATTCGTGGTCGTTTAGGGCCGATAGTTTAGTCCGCGATCTTTCCAGATCGTCCTTTGAATTAATCGCCCTTTAAGGCCAATAGTTAGATCCATGATCTCTCTGGATCTTTAATTGGAGTTATGGCCATTCGAAACCGGTAAGTAAATCTATGGTCTCTTCGGATCACTAATCAAATCAATGGATGTTCAAAGCTGATAATTAGATCTATAGTCTCCTTAGAATATTAACAGAATCCATGATTGTTTCGAGCCAATAATCAAAATACATGGTCTCTCCAGACGCTTATTGAGCCCAATCTGCTCAACCTCTGACGAGAGGACTCAATGAAAAACAAGCCCATCCACTCACTCTGCGGCGAGGAGATTTGCACCCTACACTCCGTTCCCATCTTCTGGATGGGATTTAAAGCGATCAATATCAGTCTTTATGTTCAATTGGATAAAATAAAGCATTCATTTACAAGGTTCGAACATAGACACCAAGCACACATCATAACATTCATCTGGGTATTACTGCCTTGCATCCAACTTGGAACGTGCCTAGGAATCAATCAATATCCCTTGCACGAGGTAGCGGCTCAACTGCAATACCAGTTTGTTTCTCGAGAACATAAAAAGGGAAAAGTAGGGGAAACAAACCCGATTCTCTGCCATCCCAATTAGGAGATGACTATCCTTAACCTTGATCCAAGGCCCATAGTTCAACTTTACAAATACTATTGTAATTGATTATTCTTGTCATGTTCCTCGATCAGGTTATGCAAATGTCTACAATCATTTGTCTTATGCCCATCCAGCACATGGAATAAGCAATATTTTCGGACATCCACTTGTTGTCCGTTGGCTCTCTCCTTTCTAGCTTTCGGTAATGGATCTGTCCCCTAGTATCCAAGTAAATCCTTTTTAGGGTTTCAATCAAATCTATATAAGAAGAGAATTTCGATTCCCTTCTTTTCCACTTCGATCCTTCAAAGCCATCATCCATCTTTCCTTTTACTTTGCCTTTACCGGATCCTTCTTCGGGAGGTTCTTCTGCCATCCACAACATTAACTTCTCCCTCTTCAAATTCAGCGTCCTCCTGACTTAAATACCTTTCAGCTTAATGATAAAATTCTGCAAGGACCATTGGTGGATATCACTCAAAGCAACCTTAAAATTTATCTTACTAGCTACTCTAGAAAATGCCGTTATAGGAACCACTGATGGATCCAGCCTATCTACCACCACAGCTGCCTTATTAAATCTCGTCAAAATACACCTGAGGGATTCTTCGGCCCTCTGCTTCACACTGATAATGTCTTCACACTCTTGGGTCATGAAATGTGGACCCGAAACTACTTCATGAATTGTTCACTAACTCAGCCCACATGCTAATGGAACCATTCTTTAGCTATCTAAACCAAAATGTTGTTGTATCCATCAAATAAGAGGGAAAACACCGTCCTATTATTTCTTCGGATGGTCCCAACACCTCCATGTGTCGGATGTACCTCATCAAATAAACTGCAGGATCCGTCATTCCATCATACGTTTCCAACGTTGGTAGCTTGAAATCAGGCAGATTCTTAGCGTACCGAATGTTTGGAGTGAATGGACTCATGTTCACGTCTTCTAGGTTTCGGTTGGGCAATCCACCTCTAATTGATTGTCTCACAATCTCGACTATTCTGTCATCATCATTCAAAAAAATTCTCAAATTAGTATTCTCAATTGCCTCCCATTTTCACGAGCGAACTCCAGTACGTACACCTTTGGTCATGCATCCATATTTTGATTCACATTCAAATGCTCAACTGCATTCCCTTGATATGGACCATCTCCTCCTAAGTCAACCTAGGGCATGCCGTCGAGTTCTTGGGATTGGTATCGAATGGTCCTTGGGGTTCGGTATAGATCCGTACAACTTCTTTTGAGGTTGTTCCAGGTTGTTCTATTTTGCTTCCACGTGCCCACCCTCTAGCTTTAAGTCTTTGATTATGGTTTGCAACGACTGTGGGTGTTTCTATTTGTCCCATCCTTTTGAAGAAATTTTCCATAATCTCTTCCCAGTGAGCGATCATCCTTTCCTGCATCTTATTCATCATGGTCTCCATCTCATCCCTATTTATATAGATGGTGGGGGAATTGGCTCCTAAGGATGCCTCCTAGCTGCCCCTTGTTGATTTCCTCCAGCAACGATCTTCCTAGTTGATTGTCTTTTCATTGTGAATCTTTCCAAGTCTCAAATCAGTGAATTTAAGTGATTCTCGGTGAAAGCACCAAAATATTTGCGTCGAAAATGGAACAAATACCCAATAGATATTATAGAAGGAAAAAATTAAAGAAAATAAATTAAAATGAATAAATAACAATACATACAAGATTTATAGTGGTTCGGACGGTCGATGCTTATGTCCATTTAAAGTTTCTAATGATTTTATTGCGGATTTTCAGGTACGGTTCTTATGGTTCGGTACCACTCGATAGGTGATTACAAGAGATACGGAAAAGTATGCAAGGATGCTAAAAGTCCCTCTAAAATGTGCCTTTACCACTCTATTTATAGCTGTAGACCACCTGAATACTCTCTCCTACGATCTTCATCATTTCTCCCACGTTCCAGCATCAACTCCCCACTAATAAACATGGCCACATCATCAGCAACTGTGGATCGTTACCGATCCATAAGACTTGCTTCTTGATTGGTTTGAACTCTTCATGATTAAATGGAATATTGTTTGCTTTTTGTTTCGCACCTTGTTTGTGATACTTGAAGCTTGTTTCTTGGTCAAAGTGATGGATCGGTAGTGGAATGAAGTTGAACGAGGAGATCGATAGCAAATAGAATTAGATCGATGGTTTGAAGCTTAAGAAGAGTTATTGGTATGATGATTGATGAGTATGGAATGTTTGAGGTGAATTGGGCACAAGTCAATCGATTGATACTGATCCTTATGGATGGATCAGTACCGATCCATCACTTGGTGATTTTGATCTTGGAATTTTTATGGTAGCTTTCTTTTTGCCTTGTTATTCTAGTTGCGATTGGCTTTTAGGCTTTGTAATTATCTCTTCGGGCATCCTGCCATGATAACTTTCGAGTTTGAATTGTCTAGTCCATCCAGATACTACTTGATCAAAAGGCAGGATAACACAAGGCCCATTTGGTAGCTATAAAATTTGACCATAGATATGCAAAGGTGAGGCTGGCCATATACGGTACATGGCTAATTAGTTTGAGTAAATAAAAGGAAAGATTTAGTAAAGAAAAAAAAATAAGGATCCAATACACTTTTTACTCTCCCATACTTCTTTATTGCTCCACTCTTGCCTAATTTATTTTTGTTCAAAAATCCACTTGTTTGCAGCAGTAAAGATAGTCGGCCATGACTATTCCAAATGCCAAAAATTCAAACTCTAAAACATATAAAATTAAAGCAGTTTGATCGTCAGAGGTAAAGCTGTTTGGGAGCCAGCAACTTAGGAATTAGAATATGATTCAAGGAGCATTTATCTTTATTTCAACATATACTAATTAGGCATTGGCATATGGTACACATTTGATCTATCTTTGTTATATTCATGTACTATACCATATGTTTGTTAGATGGCTCTTTTAAAATGAATCGATATATCATTGTTCTGTCACATATTAGATAGTTGAATTTATTGTTGCATATATGTGTATGTATATATATATATATATATTGTATGCTTGCTGATATTAACTCACGGCTAAACAAAATAATCAATTTTTTGTAATTAGATAATACTATAAATGATTTTATTAATTATATCCTAAACATCAAAATTATATAATAAACATTTTAAAATTTTAGATTTACATAATAATTAGACAGGAAAAAAAATTTATTTTAATGTATATTTATATTAATTATATATTTAAATATTAATATAACTATTTATTTAACTAGAAACTAATTACATAAATAAAAAGTATTTAATATAATATAATAATAAATGTAAAATTTTACATAGTAACATTACATAATTTTTTGATTTTGAAAATGATTTTTTATTAATTTTATTAATTATTTAAATTAGTTTTTAAATTTATTTTATAATTTTTTATTTAAAATTATGTTATAAATTAAAAAAATTAATATTTTTTCTGATGCTGTTAGCTTCAAGTAAGCTTACAATAATTTTAAATTTTTATTATGTATATTATGTATATTTATGTATATATACATCTGCGTGTGTATTTATAAATAATTATAATTAAAAAAATTATTTTTTTCTAATGTCGTTAGCTTCAAGTAAGCTTACACTAATTTTAAAATTTTATAATTTATTTAGTTATATATATATTATATATTTATGTATATATACATGTGTATTATATTTATAAATAATTTTAATTAATAAAAATTATTTTTCTTTATTGTGTAACGACCCAGAAATTTTAGTAATTAAAATTTGAATATTTAATTAATTTTAAATATTAATAAGTAATTTATAAGTCGAATAAATTTTAATTTGAATAATTGGATTTAATTGAATAATTAAATCGATAATTTAATAGGTCAAATTATGGAAATAATTGAAAATTGGGTTAAATAATTGGATTTTAATTCGTATTTCTGTTCATCTTGAATTAATCTATGGAGATTAGTGTATATTCAAGGGGTACAGATTTGCGGGTCCTCACAGGTGGTATCAGAGCTTATGGTTAAGCGACAACCATGGTTCTGTTGGGTATTACTCATTAGAGATAGAGTCAGTAGTGCTCTAGATTGAGTTTGAGTGTAATAATAGCTATGAGAGCGTATTTGTTAGTGAATATATAAAATTGTTTTATATTGTGATGATTGGTTTGTTGAGTGGTATATAGATTCTGGTTAATACGAGTAATTAACGTTGTTGATAGGGATCTCTAAACACTTGAATAGAACAATTCGACACAATATTTGTTTTAAATTGGGTAAATGAAATAATTTTACCTTGATTATATTTTATATATAAAGAAATAATTTTTCAGAATTATTAAAGTGTATATAAGTTGATTGTTTAGTTGTTTGAATAATCTAAATAAAAGAATAATTGTATAAGTAAAGAATTATAAAAATTGAATTATAATTAGAGTGATTTACAATTGTGAAATAAACTTATATATATATGAGAAGTGAAACTATATGAATATGAGTTTTAAATAAAAAATTGAATGTAAATCAATTTAATTAAACCAAATTGAATGAATATAAGCAAAGGAATTTGGTTGAGATTAATATACATTGGTTGTTGTATGATTGTTAGTTGATTGTATATAATTCATTAAGTATTAATTGGAATTGAGTTAATGAAATTGGAAGCTAAAGTAATTGAAATTCAATTGGATGTTAAGTGAATCTTAAATAGAATTGAATTTGATTTTGGAAGTGAACCAACTTGAATATTAATGAGAATATGAATGAATATATATTGGTTATGAATGCTAGTTGGTTGATGGTTGAATATATTGCTTTTGTTTCAATTGCT
Source organism: Allium cepa (assembly GCA_030765085.1). Taxonomy (NCBI): domain Eukaryota; kingdom Viridiplantae; phylum Streptophyta; class Magnoliopsida; order Asparagales; family Amaryllidaceae; genus Allium; species Allium cepa. Next base: position 506,574,290 of record CM060939.1, read on the forward strand.
ATGTTGACATATATAGTTATTATGTTGATATATGATGTATGTTGATGCTATTTTCATATATACATGTTCTCATGTTGTTTGTTGAGTGATTAGTAGGTGCGGATCGCGTTTGCTTCGCATTTGGAGCTCGCTTTCGCGCTATATTAGCCATATATGCTCGCTAATAAAATATAAGGTACATATCTCGGATTACATACCGTACTTTTATACTTTTTTCCCTGCGGGATGCCTCATTACTTGATGAGATGTATATTTGTGATATATATACTGTCATTTTTTTTTTCGGATCGAGCCGCGCAAAGGAGACTATGGCGAATTTTTCCGAAAATTTAAGGCGTTAGAAAAAAATTTTGAAAAAAGTTTTGAAAACTATAACTTTGATTTTGAGTTGAAAGTTAAACAATAGTAGTTGTTTTTGAAAAGATAACTAAGTATGATTTGAAACTTAGTAAAGTATTATAAGAAGTTTGACTATGGATTTTGGAAAGTTAATAGATTCTGTAACTTTTCTTACTTAATAATTTCGAGGACGAAATTCTTTTAAGGGGGGAAGATTGTAACGACCCAGAAATTTTAGTAATTAAAATTTGAATATTTAATTAATTTTAAATATTAATAAGTGAATTTATAAGTCGAATAAATTTTAATTTGAATAATTGGATTTAATTGAATAATTAAATCGATAATTTAATAGGTTAAATTATGGAAATAATTGAAAATTGGGTTAAATATGATTGAAAATGATTTGTAAAATTTTATTTTATCATATTGGAGTTAGAATGATATTTTAGAACTTTTAAAATCGAATTAAAAGTTAATTTGTGAAAATTGAATATTTTAATATTTAAATCGACTAGTGAAAATAGTCAATTTTTGAACAGTCTCAGAATTGGACGAGACCAGTTCCATTGGATCCGTAATAGTTAGTTATTACCGGATTTCAATTTTCGTGTCAATCGGAGTTATCGTTTGATCGTGGCAGCTCGAAACGCATCGAATTATTTTTAATTTTAATTTGGCGAGTTAAAATAGCCATTTTTCAAAAAGTCTCGGATTTCGACGAAACCAGTTTTATCGGATCCGTAATATGATATTATTGTAAGGTTTCAAATTTCGTGTCAATTGGATTTACCGTTTGTCCGGTACAAATTAAAACGCCTAGAAAATCGTTTAAACCGGTTTAATTTAAATTGAACGTTTATAGCCATAACTCGCACAGATGACCGAATTAGCTTTCGAAACCTGTTCCATTGTGTCCGGAACGCGGGGTAAACCCTAGAAACGCTGGTTACAGCGCGTGAATCGGAGTTTGGAAAATCGAAATGAATAGTGTTCGATTTTTCCTATAAATAAACCAACAACCCTCATAAATTAAAAAAAAAAAAAGAAATTAGGTTTTATAAAACCCTAGCCGCCAGTTCAAATGATTAATGGCCAAAATTGTCTCAACTTCCCCCCTCAATCTCTCCCAATCTACAAACATTCACGCGAAATCACCAACTAAGAGTTGTAGAGGATGGAGAGACGAGTAAATCTATACGGTGATGATCAACAATGGTGCATCAGAGGGGGAGCAAGAGGGGCCGACACTAGCTACTTGCGCACGGTTTTCCATGCTATAGGGGGGGCCGAGTTGGCCTATGCTCTGGCCGAAGGTAGGCGTGTAGATGGTGCTTCGTATGGCGCATCCTGATCGTTGCTTAGCTCGTTGTGGTGGATGAATAATTTAACCCTAATTGAGATATATGGGTTCAGCTATACTGTAGTTGCACGCGTGCATTTGGGAAGAAGAAAGGGGTAGGGGACGTGCGGTCTTGATCAGGTTGCAGGAGATCCAAGGGTGATAATTGAGTAGGTTAAAATTTTATAACAAAATTTGTAAATTTTTATAAGTTAAAATTCGTATAACTTCAAAAATTCATAACTTTTTCATACGAGGTCGAAAACGCGCGAAACCAGTTGCGTTGGAATCGTATGGACGTGCACTACGAGATGGAATTGGATTAGAGTCGTTTGGAGTTAGTGAAAATTTCAGGTAAAATTAAACGTCCGTTTAATTTTATTCGAAATAAATCGCTAAAACGAAATTGAAATCAAGGTGAGAACTTCTCACTCAATCAAATCGGTTTCGATTTTATTTTAAATAGTTAGATTTAAAATATTTGAATGCATGTTTGAATGATGATTGTTATCTATTGATTGTTAAAATAGACATTATGCGCCGTTATTAAGCGGATAATATTCTAAAATCCCATATACCGCGATAATTCCGTACTGGAGCGGAATTGGTATTGTGCTAATGTTTTTGGATGCAGGAAAACAGGTTGGAGGGATCCAACTGGATTCCTCAACAGTATTTATTAGATTTCAGATATTTTGATATTTGATGGATTATCATATCGATATATGATATTGTTGTTGTCGTGATTGACTATTTGGTGTGTAGCATCATTGAACCAAATTTTGGGATTTTAAAATGATTTTAAAGTGATTTTTGAAAGTATACGTTTATAAAATATTTTTGGAATTGATCCATTTTAAATAAATAAACGTTATAATTTTTAATGTTATAAAAATTATGATTTTTGAGAAATATAGTTAAAAGTTGATTTTTGAAAATATGAGGCTGATGATTTTATAAAATAGTAAAATCGGGATTTTTGAATTTATTATAAAATGTTGAAAAATATAGGATTTATAAAATTTAATTATTTTATAAATCAGAATGATAAAATTATAAAGGAGATTAAAGATGTTTTAAAATAATAGTATAAATTGATTTTATAAAGGATTTATAAATTGATATTTATAAATTAAAACATTTGAATTATAAAATGAGTTTTTATAAGTGTTTGAATGAAGTGAAAATGGATTGCATAAGTGAATGGGATTTATAAAATTATAAATGGTGAAGTTATAAATGAAATTTATAAATAGTAAGATTCATTAATTTTGTGAAGTTACTAAAGAATATATTTGGTTAAATAATTGAATCTTATAAGTTATAAGATTTATAATTATGAAGTTCAAAGGAACGATTTTTGCAAACAAATAAATTATAAGTATTTCACTTATGATATGAACTTTTGTTTTATAATTGAGTTATGAATTGAATAGGTTAATAAAGGAATTTATAAACGTTGTTTTATAAATTCGCAAACGACTTATTTTAATAAGTAAATTGTTGAAACCTATTAATGGAGTTATATTCACATTTTTGACTGTGAATAATCCTTTGAAATAAAATGAATAAAAGGATGAAATTGGTTAACGTAGTATATTCACGTTTTTGAATAATGAATAATATGTTAAAGAAATGTTTAGATTTGATGTTTTAAATAGAATTAAAACGATCTAACGATGTTTTAAAATGTGTTGAGATTCGAAACCATAGATTTCAACATTCATTGTTGAAATAGACATTTTCGAGAAATAAAAGGAAATGGTGGACTATAACACTGTTGTTATAGTAAATGATTTCCGAAAGGAAATATTTTGTATAGTATTGGGATTTATATATCTATTTTAATTTTGAATCCCTATACTAGTGATTTTGGGTTGTCACAACGATGTTTTACGCAACATTCGTTTTGGCCCAAATAAATATGTTTAAGAGAAAGATTTCCTTAAAGAATGAAATATATACTTAATCTCGATTTAAGTATATTGAATATTTTCCAAGTGTTGAAAATAAATAGGTTCGTGAATTACTTAATAAATAAGTATGGAAATGTTTTCCAATATAAAGTGAATATTTTGAGAATTAATCTTTTTGAAGATAAATTGAAAAGGAATATTGAAACCTATTGAAAATCGTATATCAGTAGATATTGTGAATATATATTCACTATGGAATTTATAAAAGAAAAGGGGAACTTGTTTAAAAATAAATATTGATTTATTTTTGAGGTATTGAAATTATATATCTTGTAAAGATATTTTGGAAAATAAATAATTTGGAAAATTATTTGGAATCTGGTGATGTGTGCATATCCATTGATAGTTCAATAACCGACTATCAATATTTCCCTTTGAATGGGTAATTGATGTGATTTTTTTGAATTTGAATGCCACACTTATTTTTGAATAAGCGCTCACTATTCGGGTTAACCGGGAAAGGACCATGGGGTCGTATAACCCATTCCGAATATGTGATACGTCGTTATGAATTGCATTTGAAGATCGGTGTTGAAGACCCGGTATTTGCGAGAGCGATAGGATGACCTGTCGATTGACTCTGCACCGAGTTGCTCCGGTATTGAGTTCTCCATATGTGATGGGAAATCCGATCAGGATTGTGGATATCCGGATTGCAAGGACTTCTTTGTAAGTGCCTTCGGTTTTGTTCGAGCCCGGAACAGACTTGTATGGATTGTATGTCTGACGTTACAAATTGAGATATAAAGCAGATTTCTTTCAAATATATTTCTGTTGGTGGCGGAGAATTTATTCTTTTAGCTTAACACCCTTCTCTGAGACGTACGAGCTCAGAGGTTATGTAGTTGAATGTTATCAGCGATATATTCCCAATTTGGTAATGTGACATGCTGAGTGTTGCTGTGAAATGATCATTGTGTTGATTATTTGTGATAGGATCGTTTATTTGATCGTCTATCTTGGTGATCATCTCTATGATCAATTGTTGACCCAAAGCATGGCTTTTGTATAAAGTATGTTTTTGTGGACGTGACTTCGTCGAGCCTCACACCTCGGGAATGGTCAAAACAGGAAAGATGCAGCAAGGTTATGAGGGGTAGCGCCCTTTAGGATATGTGCATTTCCTTCTGGAAAAGGGTGGTATCATGGTATGGAGCCCAGATACTTACTCATGTTGAAAACACTTTATGATTGTGTGAATTGATTACAAGCGCTCGGTGAAAGGTCCCAAAGGACCGGGGGATGGCATATTCGGTCAGTTGTTACTCAGTTAGGGGTAACCCGGCCTTGTGTTGGTAGAGATCCGGTTTGGTTCTCGGGGATGTCCATCCAGAGGCATTCTCATGTGGCAATGGGAAGTTCCTTGGCCTGATCATTCGTTGGAAATCCAAAGAAACACTACGATCTTGTACGGTATTAGTTGTAGAACCTATAATTCACTTATGGTGGCGCCCCACTGTTTGGATGGTAGCTATAGTAGGCATAGTTCGAAATGTCTATGCTGGCTAAGATTTATATTCTACTTTCGAAATAAATTTTTCCTACACTATGCACTAGTAATAATATCAAATATTCTTTTTAATGCGTATCAAGCATCTTTGACTATCATAAGGAGAAATCTCCTCCGATTCTGCGTTTGCATTGTGTGTGTGTGCGGGAGGCCTTATGGTAGTCTCATTTTTAAAAGCATTGCGAATTGACTTTAAAAATATTCCTCTATTTTGATTTTAAAGATAAATAAACTGTTTTGAGTTCTCACACCAGTCACATGACTGACTCGGAGTTTATTGTTTTCCTTCCTAAACTCTGGGTGCCCACCAATTTCCACACGGGCAGTTAAGAGTTAGGTTTATCGGGATATTCTGGAGTTGCTGGAGGCAAGATGGATGGCATGGCGTATTACTACTATATAGTATTTCTTTTCCGCTGCACTGTTTGTTATTGTTTGTTGTTGTACACTCTGATGATATGATGTAATGAAATGTAATGTGATGTAATGTAATAACTGATATAGTTCTTTGTTTAAAGATTATTCATTTATTATTATATGTTGTTCCGCTGCGAGTATGAGATTCTGATGTTGTTCTGTTGTTTTCTGTTCCGTTCTATTTTCTATTTTCTTTTCCCTCTCTATCTTTTTCTCTCTTCTTCTGTCTCTTTCCTTTTTCTTAAACATTGATAATTCGTATTTCTCTTCATCTTGAATTAATCTATGGAGATTAGTGTATATTCAAGGGGTACGGATTTGCGGGTCCTCACATATTGTATTTTTGGTTTTGCCGCAGCAAAAAAATATTTTTGAATTATTTTATATTAATTATTAATTGATTGTGTAATTTAATACAAATAATTATTTGATCAAATATATTTTAAATATTTTATAAATTATTATTTGCGATATATACACATCTATCATTAAATTGTACATATGCATAATTTTATATAAATATATACATAATATTAGATGCACGTATATTTATTCATTTAGATGGCACATAGAATACTAGAGGGTTTGACATATCCGTCACAGCATAAATTTCAGCAACTATAAACGTGCATGTCAAACTATGCACACTTTATTATGTTGTACATGCACATACACACATATGTGTATATGATACAAACATTCAAACATTATATAAAACAACATAAAGTAAAACTTTATTTACAAATTTAAATAGAATTACGATTTTATTTAAAAGAAATTTAGAATTTTTTTTAAATTAATTAGACTTTAGAGGCCTAATAAAGATCCAAAATGGTAAAAAAAATTAAAATTCATCAATTTCTTCCACTGCGGACTGGTTAGTTCCAATAGTGGTCTTAGAGCTAAATAACATATGCAGTCTAATTTAGTCCTATTAGGGCTAACTAGTTAACCTTACAATCTAATTAGTAGGGTGTCTAAGAAAGACAATGTCTAGGTTGGATTGTTCGATGATAAACTACAATGTCCTACTTGGCTACCAGCCTGGCCCAATCATTTATGTGAGCCCAAAAGTTACTCCTAATAGAAAGATCCAATTTGAATTGGGTTTTGGGCTAGTTTCAAAACTGTTTTGAATTTAAAAATATAAGTTTTAAATTTAAAAGTTATATTTAAAATAAGAAAATATTATAAATGTTATAATATTGATTTTCAAATTGTTTTGAAAACTAAAATAAAAGTTTTAAATTTAAAAGTTAAATTTGAAATAAAATACATATTATAAAAGTTATAATATAGTTTTTGAACATATTTGAAAATATAATAAAATGAATTTCAAAAATATTATTTATTAATAAAATTAGTAAACTAAATAAATAAGTTAATTAATTGAATATATATACATGTATACTATATATAATGATATATGTTATGTTATCTTGAATTGTTCAAGACAATAAAAGTATACATGTGTGTATAAAAAAGTTTTCGAAATTAATGAAATCTAATTAACGCTGTTCAAATAAACAAATAAATTAATAAGTTAAAATGCATACATACCTACATATATATGTGTGTGTTACTATAAAGATTATAGTATATATATTTAATTTAATATGCTATAATTGAATAATATAATAACTATTTAAAGTGTTAATTAATTAAATAATATTTAATTAATATTATATTATACATAAAATACTTAATAAATTAAATAAACTATAAAGTAATAAAACTTTTACTATGTAAATGTATAAACTAAGGGTGGAACAATAAGAAATCCAAATAAACTTAAGTAATAAATACATATGTATAAAATGTATACCGTGATTTCTGATGTGTCCGACACTTGAATTACGAGGTTATTGCATAAGAAACGCATTATTCCATAAGTCGATATCACTCAATTAAGCATATTGAAGATTACGAATCTTCAATATAAGTGTTGTTCTCTACCATTTATATATTAATAAATTAGTTGCAGTCTTTGGTTGTTGAGCAAACTCAAACTAGAGTTGTTATGTGTTGTATTATTAATATATTGACTAGACGAGGAAAGATAACTGTATGTATTTGTTGGGCAAGTGACGACTTGCATTTTGGAAGGTTTAAATTGATAATAATCCATACATGTCCAACTCAAACAATCCAAAACACAGATAATCAATTGGGTAAATTAAGAAAAATAAGAAAAGAAGAAAACAAATACAGAATCTCACAACGGAATGACAAAATATAATAATCAAATAAACAGTCCATAAACTTGTTTATACTATACATTTGATTAATATTTTACAACATTTACCAGAGTTATATATACGACAGAACAATAGAATAATGCAGTGGAACAAACAATGTGGTTAAATAATACTTGTAATAAAAATATACTAAATATTCGTCTTCATCCTCCAGAAAATAATCTTCAATGCACTGAAAACTCAAGGCTAACCCGAGCATAATGAAAAAATAAAACACTTGAGTCAGGACTAAAATATCCTTATGTGAGTCAAATCAATATCGAATATAACAGGAGTATAACAGCCTTAAAGATGTTTACGGAATTTTACATCTCCTAACCAGTGTATAACATGCGTGCAATAACTCAAGAGATGTTAAGGGATTTTCCATCTCTTAAGGATCCGTCAAAATATCTATATATAGTGGAATATGCTATATATGTAATATCTAATCAGTAAAATAAATATTTTTCTTAGCGTTAAGGTTTACATTAATCCCCCTTAACGCCTTTTTAAGCATTGCCGTACAGTTTGCATATAATCCCCAGTAGCACGTCGAGGGAAAGGGATGAACCGTGATACGACAACACTAAACCAAACTCATAATGTTCTCGTATAAGGATAAAAGTATGGCAAGGCACGTTAGGCAATGCCCAATATAGGATACTACCAGTTCGGATCGTAAGGCTGGTGGTAATGCATCATAGCCACGGTCATCCACCACGTCCGTCCAACCAATATCGAGTCAAAGAGAGGTCCTCCCAAATCAAGGTGCACGAATCGAAACCAACATCAAAATTAATTGTATGGACCAAGTCCAAGAAGAAAATCGAAGAATGGATGTTCGCTAGGGGTAACTAGCCCGCTCGGCCTTGTCAAGCCTTCTTGTTTTAGTTTTCAAATTGGCGCAAGTGCCGGGATCTATCCATCATCGTTCTCTTTCTTCAAATTCATCAAACGTACACCAAATCCAAACACTTCATTATGGAGTCTCCTCTACATAAACAATTGTTAAAGTGGTTCCAATATTGACAAAGAGTATGCCAATAAGTGGCCCCTATCTTTTTAAAAACCCAACGTCGTTTTGCACACCGGTTGATACTTGACATTTCAAAAATGATTCGTACTTCATATCAAAATATCATATGCACTTCAAAATATCATTTATTTCAAAATATCATATTTACTCAAAATATGTCGGTTTCACTTGAAAATATCATCTCATTCAAATTTCCATTTTGAATTCCAATTTAGGTTATAACTTCATTTTAACCCAATTCGCATTTAAATCCATGATTTAAATATAAACATTCTAACCTTGACCAGTTTTAATTATTTTAGGAAATAGTTTAAAAAAAAATTAAATTGTTAAAATAGTTTGATATGAAATGATTTAAGTATTGAAAATGGTTTATATAGTAAAATAGTTTGGAAAATCAAAGTAATGTGAATATTTAAAAGGTTGGTTTTAAAAAGTTTATGTTAAAATAATTTACTTTGAAAATAATTTCAAATCAAACTGTCTCTTTTCATTTGAACAAATCTGGACCTAAGTTCAAATTCCAATCAAACAGATTCAATTTCAATAATTCCAATTCAAATCATCTCAATCTTAAATTAATTCAAATTGATTCAATTTCGATTTCAATTTAAATCAATTTCGATATCAATTTCAATTTGAATTAACTTCAATTTTGAAACGTTTATTTTTAACTTCAAATTCGATTCATTAATTCAATTTAATGGTTTAAATTTCAATTCAATTCTTATTTTTAAATCATTTCAATTTATATCAATTTCGAGCTCAACTTTGAAATGCCGATTTAAATCACTTAAATAAATTTAACTTCAATATTCAATTTAAGGTTCAAAATTTTAAATTAATTCCATTTCGATCTCAAATATTGAAATTTCCATTTAAATTACCTTCACTTAACAATATGAATAAAGGTTCAAAACTTTAAAACCAAATCAATTTCTATAATTCAACTCATATTTTGATTATAACTTCAAACTCCTAAATTCAATTCTTTAAACAATTTTTTTAACGATTTTAATTTCAACATTTCAAGCTCAAGTTCAAAAATAATTCAATTTCCATATTTCAATTCAATTTTATTTTTATGAAACAAAATCATTTGAACAAATTCAAATCCAAGAATTTAAAACCATTTAATTTAACCAATCCATTGTCCGTATATAATTTTCTATCCTATGGCCAAGTGATCAGTTATTTCAATATAACTCAGGGATGGATATATATCAGTTCAATCCAAATCAAAAGTATCATAGATATATATCATTTCAACCTATTTCTTAACTTATTCGAATATAATTCAGATAACAGTTAATACGATATCAAAATATCTAGGATGATAACGGAATGTATAAAAATAAATAAACATCCAAATCATCCAAAATATCAACCAATGGCATTCATCACAATCAACATTCAAAACAATCGATATATCACAATAGTTATCCAATTTTCAATAATTGGGAATTTAACTAGCGGTTTAATTCTAATTTCAATTTAATTGTTAATTCAAAACTTTTAACATGTAAATTTCTATGTCGATTTCCAAGTGAGTTAAATTACCATACAACAATAATTAAAATAAGATTATTTCATGATTTTAAATTTAAATAACATAAAAATACGTCATGGGCGTTTAAAACACTCGCCTTTATTTGAAAATGAAAAAAAATTCAGCTTCAAATTACTTCCAATTCGATTCCATATCGTAGATGACGATGATACGGTTCCAAAGCAACTCGTTTCGCTCGAATCAGACCTCTTACGAAAAAGATATTCAACTTATTAATATAACGATATAAATAAAATTAAATCAATAACTTAATAACAACATTAACTAAACCCTACCCTTAAACCTTCTCTCACGCTATTGCTACCACGCCGAACCCGATCACACGATCAAGCTTCATTGCGCGTGCCCCCACATACGACCACCGGACGTCGATCGGAGACCTCCACATCGCGCGCCACAGTCAGCTCCATCACTTCCCCAAACGTGGTCAACTCCACCACCGCTGTCGTCGTGAACAAAGCCTAAAATCGATCAACAAAAGCGAGCAAAATCTAGCGATCTCGCTTCAAGTTAGCGTGATTCAACCGTTGGATGTGTAGAGCTTATCGAGCACTCCATCTTTGCTTTTGGAATCGTTTGATTTCGATGTGATAATTGGTAGAAATCGAGGGAATAAGAGAAAATGATTTCGGCCATTAATCGTTTAAAGAGAGCGGTTACGTTAGTTTAGTGTTTGACGAAATGGGATTATAATATGGCTCATATATAAATTTCTGGCCTGATTTATCCACGAAAATTCTGAACTCCAAACAAAGCGTGCCGCCTAGTGTTCTATATGTTATACCCCTATTCCAAACACAATGGAATAGGTATTGGGAGCCAATTCCATCATATTCAAAAGATAGCTTTTCAAAATCAAATTATTTTAGTTAAATTCTTTAATTGATTTCCACGTGTTTCAAGCTCACACACCCAAACGATGAGTCTGATCGTTACAAAACTTAAAATCCTATAATAATTCAATATTACGGATCCAATGGAACTGGTTTCGTCAAAATCCAAGAAATTTGCTCGAATAGCTATTTTTACACTTTATATAAAACAAGAAATTTCCAAAATCAATTTTATCACTTATAAATTCAATTTTAAAAGTTAACAATTTTTAATCTTGTTTAAATAAAATTTAAATAGGCCTTTGACATCATTTTCATTCATATTAAATTCAGTATTCAATTATTTAAATAATTCCAATACAAAATTTAAATAATTTAATTATCCAATGAATCACTTCATTGAAATATAAGTTATTTAACTTATAAAACTTAACTTTTAAATGAATTTAAATAATAAGACAACTACTACACCTTTTTTTTTTTTGAAAAAGATCATACGTTTTATTGATAATGAGGAAAAAACATTACAGAACTCAATTTACACAAAGGCCACCCAACATATATACTGATTACAGCCAAAAAATATGTATACCAATGCCCTAAACACACTGCGAAAACCTAGCAACTTTGTCTATTCATGGCGGCTCATTCTCTCTTCCAGTCAAGTCTTCTTCTCTTCCAACATTAGTGATAAAACTTTCAGTGCATCTGGACAATCTATATCTCTCAGCTTCAATTTCTTCTCTATCAATCATGTATCTCGAGGATGATGCTATGTTTCGGAATTTAGGGTTCAAGGTCAAGGTATTGTCTACTCTCAGAGGTATAATTTCCCATCTTTCAATGATGTCCTTATGATTGTTCATATTCTGACTGAAAAACTTGGATCTGTTAATGATGAGGTCACGAACATTGGATTTGATGGTATTGCAAACCGTGATTTTGTCTATCTTTTCATTATTAAAAATGATAAAATTCCTGCTTTTCCAAATAAACCAGATAGATGAGCTAAGCACAGCTGTTATGATGTCCTTTTTAATACTGTTAGGTGCAAACTTCTGCCTTATGTATGCACTGGCGTTTGTGAGAGAAGTATATGTGTTTCTTTGAATTATAGGATCACCCATCATTATTCTGATCCAATACCACACATGCTTAGAAAAGGAACATTTGAAAAATAAATGATTGCAGGTTTCTACTTCTTTTTTGCACAAGACACAAACATCATCTTCAGTCACTCCTTGCCTTCTTAATTTGTCTTTTGTAGGAAGAAAATTAAAAGTGGCTCTGCATCAGCATACAATCATTTTTGGGAGTGATATGTTATTCCATATAATTTTGTAGTCATTGATTTCCTGTAGCTTGATTCTAAAATCATTCCATACATTATGAAAGGTGAATAAGCCATTTTTGCTGCTTTTACAAAACCAATAGTCTGATGTTTTATCATGATGAATGGGTACTTGCTTTATTTCCTCTCTTATATTGCCAAGATAAGAGATATTTTCAGGCCTCCAAATATTTCCAGATATAATTTGCTCTACCTTGTGTTTGTGACCTCTTGAGTATGATAAAGTTTCATGCCCCAGCTTTTCCAATAAAGTAGAGCCATTAATCCATGGTGTAAACCACAAGCTAGTAGATTTATCATCTACTATTCTTCTATCAATTAGTTTTTGTGCATCTTTTCTATGGTATAGCATTTTTTTCCAAGTGCATGAGTGATTGTTATTAAAATTAGATTCCCACAAAGTCTCATTATTAGCATATTTCGCATTCAGCCACTTAGCACTATATGTTGAATTGGTAAGAGTCTCCCAAATTCTTTTGATGCAGAAAGTAATATTTATGTCTGATAGTTTTTTCAAACCCATTCCACCTTCAGATTTAACACTTGTAACTGTTTCCCATGGAACACTGCTCTTCTTACCCTTCCAGATGAATTTTTTGCATAGTTGATTGATTTTTTGAATAGTTAGACTAGGGAGCATAAAACACTGCATCCAAAAACTGACCATAGGATATACTACGGCCTTAATCAATTCTATTATTCCTGGAATTGTGAGAAATTTACACTCCCAACCTTGCATTTTTTTTAACACTTTGTCAATCAGTTGTTTACAATTTGAGTGTTTGATATATGTCATAGATAGGGGTAACCCAAGATATCTAACTGGTAATTCTCCTTCTTGAATTTCCAGAATGTTAAGCATTTGATCCTTGTTATTGCAGAAAAATACTTGAGTCTTGAGATTGTTCATTTCCAGTCCAGTGACTATCTGTAGATTCTTAAAAAAATTCTTAACAGCTTTAGCTCCAATTGTAGTTGCATTGATGAATATTTAATAGATCATCAGCATAAATTAGATGAGTTATGTTAGAATTATTTTTGATAACTGGTTCCACTTTACCTTTAGTAGCTTTAACCTCCATCAACAAAGTGAAATATTCCATGCATAGAGTAAAGAGATAAGGGGATAGGGGATGTCCTTGCCTTAAACCATTGTTGCCTTTAAAGTATCCCTTATGATATCCTTCAATAGAAAGTGAAAAGCTAGGAGAACTTGTCATTTCTTGACACATTTGTCCGGAAAATCCATGCTTCTGATCATGTGAAGAATAAATTGTCTGTTTACAGAATCATATGCCTTTTTAAGGTCCACCTTTATGCACATTTTGTTACTCCCATGCTTGTTAAAATTTCTGATGTGTTCATATGCAATTATTATCCCATCTTTAATCTGCCGGTTTGGTAAGTAGGCTGTTTGATTATCAGAAATCAATTCTCCAAGCACAAACTTCATTCTGTCACATAATAATTTAGATAGAATTTTGTACAGCATGGAACAACATGCGATGGGTCTGAAATCTGTAATAGATTCAGGGGTTTTTACCTTAGGGATTAAGGAGATAATGGTGTGATTAATTTCTCTTACTATTCTGCCATTGTCAAAGGAAGACAACATAGCTTTCAAAAGAGGTTCCTTCAACTCATTCCAGTGTCTTTTATAGAATTTGGCATTAAATCCATCATAGCCTGGAGCAGTATTATTATGCACACTGAAAATAGCTTTTTTCAATTCTTTCTCATCAAATGCAGCATTAAGATATATTTTTCCCCAATCATTTAATTTTCTTTTTGGAATAATATTAGGAAATTGATTCAGCATGTAGCCTCTATTGTATATGTTTGAGAAATAATTGACAGCCTCTTCCTCTATCTCCTTTTGTGATTTGAAAACTTCTCCATTTCCTTTTACAATATTGTGGCAGCTATTAGCAAAACTCCTGTTAGTTTGTTTTGCATAGAAAAATTTAGAACAACTATCATCCCACTTGATCAATTGACATTTTGATTTTTGTTTGTTATCAATAGCTAACAGCTCCATACTCTTAGCCAGGCTCACTTGTGCATCATGCAACTTTTGTGCATTTGAGTAGTTATGATCTGATTCTAATATCTTAGAGCAATATTGACTTCTTGCTTGCATTTTGAGACTTGTGACTGTAAATCATTCTTACCACTGCACCACTTCTTAATTTCCTTTTTAATGTTTTTCTACATATGAATAAGGTTAAATAACTGATTTCCTTCGGGGAAAACAAAATACTTTTCAACTGCTTCTTTGTACCCCTCACACATAACCCAGTGATTCATGAATTTAAATGGTTTAGTACCTTCATATGTTTGGATGCAATTAAAGTGAAACATAATAGGTACATGGTCACTTGTTGATAGATCTAAATATTTTGCATGAGATTTTTTAAACATGTTCATCCATTCAACATTGCAAAAAAGTCTATCTATCTTTGTAGCAATATTCTTGTTAGGCCCTTATCTCCATGAAAAATTAACCCCTGAAATGCTAATCTCTTTAACCCCTACAGAGTTAGCAAAATTGTTGAGCTCCTGAATGTTTCTGATTGTTAAACTGTTTCCACCTAATTTCTCCTTCAAACATCTGACACAGTTAAAATCTCCTATGATGCACCATGGAGTAATAAAAGTGTTGGCCTATTTTACCAGTTATTTCCATAAACTTTTCCTTTCAGATTCAAGGTTTAGTGCATAAATGACAGAAACAATGTATTGGGCCCCTGCATTATTATTTAACATACAAGTAATATGTTGTTTACTCATAGAAATTACATAACTGCTCCAAATGTCTGAGTTGATCATAATAAGAATTCTGCACTTGTGATGATACTCAATGTTATTTATGAATGTCCATTTGCTTTCCCAAGATTCTATATATAACTGGAGTTTATTGCTTCTCAATTTATTTTCAACTAAGCAGAAAATAGAAGGTTTTTGTGAAAACATAATATTTTTTACCTCCAAAACATGCGCTGCATTATTAAGACCCCGCACATTCCAACACAAGATAGACATTATTTGGATGAGTTAGCTTGACTCCTGGTCCTTATAGTGGGAGTCACACTTTCATGGATCATTTTGCTCCTTTTCTTTTCTTGAATATTATTGCTTTTCATATCTGCAATTGCTTTTCAAATTCAGGGTTGATAGATGTGAGGTTTTTAGGCATATTGTTAGATGGATTATCAATTGAAGGGTATGTGGGTTCGATACATGATTGAGCTAGAGAAGATTCATCCACATTTGAGTCTTTCATGTCTTTTTGCACCTGAAAAGAATTAAGCACTTCAGTTGTTAGTTCAGGAATTTGAGAATTTAAATTATTTACAACAGGTGTACTATGATTTAATAACTCCCTGCTATAATTTTTCTCCGATGATGATAAAGTGACTGAGACTTCTGTCGATGACGTCATTGCGTTTAGGTCCAGAGTGATAGTGCTCATAGGAGGGCCTATATGAGACATATCAGAAAATTGAGTAGAGGATCTCTTTGCAATTGTAGCAGCCCTGCTGGTTTGTGGAACAGATACTACACTTTCACCAGCAGATGGCGAGGCTGCAATTGCAATTGCAGGCACCTTAAAAGACTTCTGAACAGTCTCATCATTCACAGCATTCATATCTGATGGAGAAATATCAATGCCCTTATTTGAATTATTTGACTTTTGTTTCCTGTGATCTTTCTCAATTATTATATGATCTTGAACATTTGTCTCATCAATTGTAATAACATCTGCATTGTTATACACTACTGCTTCTGAATTGATATAGAGAGTCTGCGGAGTTGTGTAATCCTCTGAAATAACGCCCATACTATTACTCTCATTATTGTTAGATGATTTTGGTTGTGTAAATGATATAGGACACTCTCTATCCACATGACCAAAACATATGCAGTTCTGACAAACTGGAGGTATAAACTCATATTTGACATTTTGCATGACAAAATCCCCTCCAGGCAGTTTAATTTGCACTTCACTTTCAAATTTAAATGACGCGTCCACCTCAATAAGCATTCTAGCAAAGGCTATTCTGCTTCTATTTTTAGTATGTTCATCCATTGCAATAGGTCTTCCAATAGTGCTGGCGATTTTACACAATGAAATGTGGTTCCAATATGCAAAATTGAGATTGGGAAATCTGACCCAAATAGGAATGGATAATAAAAGGTCTTTCTCATATTTGATGGTAGTGCTCCACTTCTTCATAATGATAAGCTTACCATCCATCAACCATGGTCCTCCTTCTAGTATTTTATTGCAATCTTCTTCTAATTCAAATTGAACTAAATAGAAACCATTGTTTCTAGCAAAAACTTCAAATTTACCTTTTGGGAGCCACATTCTCTTAATATATGCTTTAAAAAACATATAATACGGTCTTTTCCCCACCAGATAGATCAGAATAGAATTCGACCACATTTTCTCTGCAGTTAACAGCTCCTCCTCTCCAATTATTGCTGTTTTTCTGTTATTAACAATTGTTGGATCAAAGAATTGCAAGGTTTCATTTTGTTTCTTTTCTTTAACCAAATCACACCAACTTTTAGGTGAAGCCTTTGAATTAACAGCAAACACACCTGAATTGTTGAATCTATTCTTTTTGATAAGAGAATCATGTGATTCAGTATTAGCAGGCCCAGATCCTGCTGACTTATATCTGGCATTAGAGTTAGCAATCACAATCGAATTAGATCCAGCAGGGGCCCTGGCCTTCATGCGAGAAAATTCGACTTATCCACTTTCACAGAGGCGCCTGAAACTACCATCTTCTTCCTCCGATCTATCACTTTGATCCAGCCATCGTCCTCTGCTTCCTCCCTTCGAGATCTGAATTTTGAGCACCAGCTGATGATGCCGTTAAAAAAGATGTCGCCATTTTAATTAATTTTAAGTTAATTAATTTTATAGAACTACTACACTTAGTTTCATTTCTTGTTTTAAAGTATTTCAATAATCCAATTTCGATGAATTTCAATATTAGAATTACAATATTAGATTTCAAATGAATTTTAGTTATCAAACAATTATTTTATTTTCATCTAAATAATTCAACATTTATTATTCAATTCTAGCTATTGATGTTAAATACATTCACTATATTGAACTTCATTTCAATACTTCTTATTGCCTAAATCTTCGCAACTGATTATTTCAAATTTTTTATTCAAGTTCATATTCAATAGACTACATAAGTAAAATAGTAAATTTTATTTCTAACCGTTTTTGTTCAATGATTATATTAAATTTAATAATTCAAAATAGTTATACGGATTGTTACATTCTCCCCCACTCAAAACTTTTCATCCTCGAAAAGGGGTTAAGTAAGGAATCTAATTTACGATATATTTTACTCAAAATAATCCACTTACAAAACATAATTTTTTTATTAGAAACCATTACCACACTTCCACTACGCCACTCCGATATCGGCTTTACGGAGTTCACAACTTATTTGTAAAACAAGTTATAGAATTTTAAAATCTCAAAAAAATTTCTAACAACCGGATTTATGGAAAATTTCGACAGCGTCTCCTTTGCGCGGCTCGTTAATAAAAATTCATAATACAATATATAAACCAAATATGTGCCAAATGTACATCTCATCTCAATAATAAGGCATTCCGTAGGGATAAATATAAAAATGCGGTATGTAATTCAAGATATATACCTTATTATTATTAATACAAGCGAGTTAGCTCATATTAAGCAAGCAAAAGCAAATCAAACGTGTATACGTCAAACGGCCTTCGTATGTATCTATCTCAACTCAAATTAGAATATTAGTTGCATTTAAAAGATATAGAAACATGTATAAGTTTAATAGGATTATATGACATGAATTTTGAATCCAAATTATAAGCACAAGCACCAATACACACCATATAACAATCATATGCAGTCAATAACAATTAAAACAGTGATTTACAATAAAAGAAACCATTCCGCAATTAATATTCATCTAATTAATCCAAACCATCAAAATTTACATTTCCAGTGTCAGAATTTAATTTATACACTATCATTCTTATTAACTTTCATTCTTTATCAACGTCCAATTATCTTAGTTCTAATTTATTCACATCTCTTCCATTTACATTTAATTTATTCGAATTTCAATTATCTTACTTTATGTTATCACATTTCTTATCAATTCATTTTTTGGACCATTTTATAAAATCATTTCATTTAACCTTATTTAAGTTAAATTTTATTTCATTACCACTTAGAATATTCTCTTTAATACTGATACATTTATAAACCATTTCATAAAACCATTGAAGTTTATTATAAGCATTTTATAAAATGCAAATCGTATTTATTATTATTATTATTATTATTATTATTTCATAACTTAAGTTTATATTAATTTATTGATTCACTTCATTAATTCATTTCTCTAATTCATATCATTAATTTTACTTAAGTGAATTTTATTTTATAACTCAAATTCATATTAATAATCTTTTTTTATTTTTATCATAATCAATTTCATTCAACTTTTCTTAAGTTAACTTTCATCTTATAATTCAATTCATTAACTTATTTCATATTCATTTATTTAACATTCAATTTATTAAAACTCATTCCATTTGCATTCAATTTATTTACATCCAATTTAAATCAAATTCAATTACTGACATAAATTTTACTTACAGCCATTTATTCTCATTCGATTTCTTTCACACCTAAATTGCTTTTCATTTTATAATTCAAATTCGTATTCATTTAATTAATTCATTTTATAGTTTAAGTGGAATTAATTCACTTTAATGATTCATCTAGTTCCATTCAAATCCAATTCAATTCATTATCTTTATTAAATTAAACTTTATTTCATTTAATCCATTACTTGGTTTATTTAACTTTATTTATGTTAAAAAAATTCTTTTCTTATCATTCACATTCAATAAATCTAAAATATGTTTTTAGACTAATATTTCTCAAATCTATATGTTATACAAACTTATTGTAATAACCCAAATTTTCAATAGTTTGATTTTGAACATTTAATTTATTTTAAATGTTGAATTTGGAATGTAAATGGATTTTTAATAAGAAGTTATTGATCGAATAAGTGGAATAAGATTTAAATTTCAAATATAGCGATTTATCATAATAGGAAAATGGTGAATAATTGGAATTTGAGCTGAATACGAATCGAAATGAATTTTTAAGCGGATTTAAATTCTATTTGAATTAGAATTGAGTTTGTAACGACCAAATTGTTAATTTATATTTAGCAAACACAACGTATATAGTAAATAAATAATCCCAGAATCACAGACATAGAGTAATATAATGCAGCGGAAACAAAGAAATAGCAGTTCATAAAGCTACTATATATATAATCAAAGTTAACAAGATACAACAGATGTCTCGAATACAATAGTTATATACAAGATCAGAATCACTAGAATCAACTGAATATCTGAAAGCTGGATAGATAGCTGGATCTCCAAGCGAAGCTCCAACTCCAAAGGTGAGTCTCCAAAGCTGTATCACTCAGTCTGACCCGAGCGTAAAGAAAAACACAAAACATTCGAGTCCGGATTAACATTCTTATATCAACAAATCCAACTCAAGTGAAATAACAACTGAAATACAAGTAACTCAAAGGATGTTTGGGATAACCATCCTCTAAGGATCCGTTAAACTATCTACTATGTAGTAATATACGCTATTATAATAATGTCTAAAGTAAAGTATAATATATTTAAAAATAGCGTTAAGGCGTCATCCATATCCCCCTTAACACATTTTATAGTGCCATTAGTCTATACAGTACCGTAATACCTCCTGATCGGGAGGCTACCAGAGGATACTCCATAGGTACGATGCAAATCAAACTCGTACAAGGCATGACAGGGTAGGTGACACGGCACAACTAGGAAATGCCATGGTAGATATACCAATTACGCTTCCGGACCGGTGGCAACGTGTAGCAGCTACTACCGTCCACCTCGAGCCACACCCCCAAAATCAAAGGGCCCCCAATCAATCAAAAAGTAATAGAATGATATCGAAGGAGTGTGTCTGATAAAAGGTGCTACCTTCTTAGCCCATCAATCACTTCTGTTTTAGCCACCTTATGCCAACTCACGGGAGTCAGGTCCACGTATATACCTCAAAGGAACGCCGCCACCATCCTACCTCATTCTGCAATCTCCACCGCGTACATGGTTGTTAAAGTGGTTTTCGGTATCGACGGAGAGTATGCCTATATCCGATCCCGGTCTCTTTAACAACCAACTGTTATTATAACACCATGGTCATTACAAAATAGTTTATACTTCAAAATCAAAATATCATTTCCATTTCAAAACCAAATACGATATCATTTCATTTAAAATATCCTCTTCCTAAAATCATAGTACTTTCAAAGCTATAACATTTTCGAAACCAAACACTTGAAATTATAACACTTTCAAAACATAATACTTAGAAATTCATAACTTTGAAACATAACCTCCACCACTTAAACAATTTAGATATTAAAATACTTTATAAAATAAAATAGCTTCTTCAATTTTACAAATCATTTCCAAAACAACTTGAATTCAAAATTCAAATTTTAATCAAATCTCATATTCAGTTTCAATTCAATTCAGTTCTCAATAAACCATTTAAATTATATCGATTTCAAAAACCAACCACAAAATAAACCATTTAAATTTCAGTATATTTCAAAGCTCTAAATATTCCATAATTTCTAAACTAAATTTGATAATTTCATATATATATATATATATATATATATATATATATATCTTAATTTAATTTCATTATTTAGTTTTGCAATATTCACTATATAAATCCAATATCATTAAATAAACCCAATTTCAAATCACCAAATATTTCTTTTAACTTATTTAAACTTGAAATATTCTGTTTAAATCATCTTGAACCAAAATTGTAACGACCCAGATTTTTTGAATGGTTAATTTGAGATATTTAAATAGATTTAAATATTTGATTTGGATTATGAACTGATTTTGAATATGGAAAGTATGGTTTTAATTTATAAAGTAAATTCAGGATCTAAGATATAATGATTTATTGGAAAATTCGACTTTTGAATTATATAATTGGTAATTGGATAAAGTATAAAATCTGGATTTATAAAATTTTCAAAAATATTTCAAAGGCTTATAAAATTTATATTGATAATACTGAAAGTAATAGATGGGGTAAGATTGAATTTAACACTAGTTTGATCAATATTAAAATACATCGTTTAAATTGATGATCAAAAATAGCCTTCCGAGGCACAGTCTCAAATTCCAATGAAACTAGTTTTATTGGATCCGTAATATTGTATTATTATCGGGTTTCAATTTTCGTAGTATTTGGAGTTGTGTGTGAGCGTACGATATGTAAACGCGCTGAAATTTATATCGAAATCTAATAGTAAATAACTGGGTCCAAAAAGCTATCTTCTCAATACGATCGAACTAGGACTTGAAATCTTTTCTATTGCGCTCGAAATAGGGGTATAACATTATAAACGCCTGGCGGCATGCCTCGATAGGATGTCGTGACTTTGAGTTGCATTAATCGAGACCATTTGAATTAATCAATATATATATCCTAGTCAACCTTCAGCTGTATTCTTTTCACATCTATACTTTTTCCCCTTCAAATCACTGCAGCCTTTCTCCACACGTCAATGTCTCATCTTTTTCAAATCCACGTATACCTTCTCCTTTTCTTTTTAAACGTGAATCCCATTCCCTCTTGCCTGATATTCAAAGCAATTTCAAAAGAAAAGAAAAATTCAAACGAACGAAAAGATCTAGTTCGATCCCTTCCTCCTTTTTGTTTTCAAATCTTTATATGGCCAAGCTGTGAAACTAAATCCCAAAATCAAATATGTCGATCTTTTATTTCCTTCGAACTCAAGCTTCCTTTCCTATCTCCCCATCCAAAAATAAAATAAAGTAAATATGGCAGCTGATCACGAAATCCTGACTCGTTCAGGTCGACGCGAGCAATGAGATTGAAATCGACTTTCGGGACTCAAATTCGAACCCAGTTCGATTAGAAGAGGGGTGTTCGACATTTTCTCGGGAGACAGCGATTCAAATCGTGTGTTCGTGGAGTTTAAGGATCGGCGGCAAGCTCGAGATGCGACGACGAGGGAGTGGCTGATCTAGGGATTCGCGTCCTGCTTGGCAAGGCACTCAGGTGCAGAAGTTAGGATTGGCATGGAAAAAGGAGCACGTGGTGGGGACATGGAGCGAGGAGGGGTAGCAAGCCGGTGTCGCGATGAACTCTAGGTGGCCGGAGGTGGCATTCGCTTGTGATGCAGGAAGGCTGATGTTGTTCGTTCGAAAAACATGGTAAGGCATAGATTTGTTTTCCTTATTCAAGATTTAATTTAATTTTACATATGTATATTTACACAATAAGTAATTTACCATTGTGTTTTTACAGAAAAGGAAACATAATTTAGAATCTGTACAAGTTATATTTTTTTACTTTGTTGTTTAAAAAAAGATAGGAAAATAAAAAGGAAATTTATTCAAAAATTAAATTATTAGGTAAAATAAAATCTATAAAAAGGAAATTTATTATTCGATTTTTCGAATATTAATAAATTGTATAAATGTTTATACAAGGCCCAAATCGTGAAGAGAATCAAGCCAGTATGGATGGGATTGCAAACAATAATATAAGGTGAGTTAATCTCACTCTTCTGGATTGCTATTTAAATTTAAATTGTTAAATTTAAATAATTGGTTGAATGATTGAATTTATTTGACGTGCTATATTATATATAGTAGTATGTAGTATATATTGGAGTGATTGATTTCCCGCATTATATAACGGATGAGACCCTATGCGCCGCATAATAGCGGATGATATTATATAAAATCATATACTGCGATATTCCACCTCGAAGTGGAATTAGTATTTATGTTGTGCTAACATCTGTGGATGCAGGGAAACAGGTTGGAGGGATCCAACTGGATTCCTCAAAATTAAATGGATTGTTTAATATTCTGTGTTATGAATATTTGATATTCTGTGATGAATTATATTGATAATTTGAATATTGAATGCTATGGTTTGCTTGAATATATTTCGGCACACTGAGTTATCAAAATATATAGAATTGGATTTTTGAAAAGAAAATAGAAGAGTGAATTTTTAAGTAAAATAGTTATAGAGAATTTGAATAAATTTAAGAATGAACTGAAAAAGAATAAAAGTGATTCTAAATTTCTAATAAATAAATTTCGAATATGGAAAAGGGGATTTTGAATAAACAGAGAAATAATGAATTTTAAAACTTAAGTGATATTATTTAAAGGTACAAAAAATTATTTTAAATATCAAGGTTTAAATTTATTTAAAAGGATAAAGAAAGAATTTGGGAAATCTAAAATTGGTATTTTCAGTTAGAAAGATTTTAAATCATAATTAAGAAATAAAATCTGAAGTTAATGGGTTTTGAATAAATTAAGTAAGTAAAGGAATTTATATCAAAATGGAGTAATTTGGAAATCAATTTGAAAATTGATTTAAGTGTTTAAAATTGGAATTTTAAAAGGGAAATGAGACTATGAAATTTATAAACTGGGTTTATAAAAGTGAAGTAATATATCAGTGGATATTTGGAAGAATAAATTCACGGTGAGCATTTATTAAAGGAATGGGTAAATTTGTTTAAAAATAAATAGTGATTTATTTTTAAAGCATGTGAAAGAGGAGTGTATTTCCCTGGATAGCCAAGTACGTTTTCGAAGCAAATTTTTAAGTATAAGTTAAAAGTTTTAAAGTTGTTTTAAAAGCATGTTTTAGAAAATTTATGTTGTTTAAATGTTTAAATTTTAAACTAAGTATTTTTCAAATTTATCTTAGTAGTAATTACTTAAAGATGGCTTGGTACTATGTTTCTAAAAGAAAAAAATTTAGTTTTATATTTTATAAAGTAGCTTTATTTTAAATATTCTTAAAGTATATATTTTTAAATAAAGTATTAAGGTAGTTTTTATTTTAAATGTTTTAAAGTATAATTTATAATTAAATGTTTTAAATTATATTAAGAATCTAAAGTATTGTACTTGGGGTTTCCAGTGGAAATAAATATTTGGGAATTCATTCCATGAGAAGAGTGTGGTTTGCAAACTGTTTTCAAAGGGTTGAAAAGTGAAAACATATCTTGTGAAGATATTTTGAGATTAATAAATAATTTGGTGAAACTATTTATGTTTGATGGTTGTTTGTGAATGTTGTTTGATAGTTAAATAACCGACCATCAATATTGGCCAATGCGTCGATCGTTTCGAAGAGACCGGGATTGGGATTTCTTTTCTGAAAACCACTTTGATCCGGTTTGAACGTTTTCGTGTGGAAAACAAGAGTTTGGATTTGAAGGTGGAGCAGTGAAGTGTAAGGGCTAGTCGCTACTAATCCTGAGGTGATTCCAAAATGGATGTAGTAGGAGTAGTGCCTTCGGTTCCGTTCGAACCTGGAACGGACTTGTATGGATGAATGCTTTCAGAACATCGTCAGGAGGATGATGAGCATTCTAAGTGATATGTTCAAAAAAGGTAACGCTTAGCCTCGAGCCTCATCAACCGGGAATGACTGAAAATCAAGGGATATGCAGCAAGGCTAAGTGGGTATCACCTATTAGGGTAAGGTCATCCTTGTCTAGATGTCCCTTTTTTTTATTTGGCTTTGTGGGCGGTTGCTGATCCCAATCGCAGGGTGATGTTACTCGGGATTATCCAGTAAGGGGTAGTCCCGGTCTTGTGTTGCAGGGGATCTAAAGGGATCCTCGGTACGGTGATCTAGGCCACGTACTGTGACAGGTGGTATCCCAGTGCCTAGTCACTAGTTGGAAATCCATTCTCCCTACGCGCCTGTACGGTTTTGATTGTGCCCAACTATTGCTAAAACGTGAGATGCAAGCATTTCATCTTGATTCAATTTTACTTTCTATAGACACTATTATAATATCAAAAGGATTTGATAAAAAGTGTTTTGGCTATCGTAAGGTAAAAACCCGACATGTTTATTTGTGGCGTGGTCTTACGAGATGCTTTTGTTTTCAAAGGATTTTGAAACTTAAATAATCAAATTGAGTGTGATTTTCTTACGCTGGTATTCCAGACTGACTCGGGTGTTATTTCACTGTAACGCTCGAGTCAGACCGAGTATTATAGAATACATGAAAGAATGCTATGAAGCTCAAGAGATGAGCTGGATGACGATACGTACTTCCGAACTTGTTTTAAATATCCCGCTGTGTTGACTAGCTGTGTATTCAGTTTTGTGAGGACATGTTATGATTACTGTCCAGTTGTGTGTTATGTGTACTCTGATGATGTAATGTATAAACAGATAATTTCTTTTGTGTAAAGATCTGTTATCATCTATTATATTTTATTCTGCTGCGTTGGCAAGATTCTGATGTTGTTGGTTATTTTCTCTTCCTCTATTTCTTGCTTTCTTAACTCCAATGGTTCGTATTTCCGTTCTCTTTGAGTTGATATGTTGAAGAATAGCGTCGACTTGAGGGGTACGGGTTTGTGGGTCGTTACAGTGGTATAAGAGCTTAGGTTGGTGATAACCTTGGCTCTGGTGGGGATTACTCATTGAAATAGAGTTCGTAGTACTCTAAAATGAGTTTGAGTGTATTAATAGATATGAGCCGGTATTTGTTAGTGAATATAAAATTGTTTTATATTGTGTTGACTTATCGGTTGAGTGTTTATGGATTCTGACCGATATGTGGGACGCCATGTTATCGATAGGAATTTCTAAACCCTTAAACAAGATAAAGCGACACAGTATAGTTTTAAATAGGGTAAATGAAATAATTTTACCCAAATTATTTTTGTATATAAAAGAAATAATTTTCTATAAATTATTATAGCTATATATGGATGCTTGATTGTTAGGAATGATAATATTGAATTATTATCATTGTTGTGTAAAAGTGAATAAAAAATTGAAATCATAACCGAAAGCTAAGAAATAAATTCATATACGAATGTGAATTATAATTGAAATGAGGTAAATACCAAAGAATGTTGGATATAGATTGAAAGAATTTGAAATTTGAAAATTTGGGAAAGGTCTAAATTCTTTTGGGTTTGAAAATGGCTTTCAAGGGTTTTGAAGAAATAATAGTAATATTATTTGGGAAACATTTTTGAATTGGATATGAAATCTGGTGAGACTTGAAATTAAGAATATTTGAATTTTTTTTAAAAGAGATAAAAGCATTTAACTCTCATTCGATCACTAGATAATAACTTCGGTGATGACTGCAGCATCATCGATGTTCATTTTCGAGTTTCCAAAGGAGGAATTTCTACTTGAATGTTTTAAATGTGAGATGTTTGCAAAAACTGGGTTTGGTTTTGAAATTCAAAGAGGTAATTGAATTTACAAAAGAATTTTGGATATAATTGATTTCAAATGATTTTTGAAATACTTAAGTGATTATTGAAGACTCTGGAATTGGTTTAAATGTTTTGAGTGTCTAAGTAATGCTTAAGCTCTAGAGGTTTAACTAAAAATGTTTATGGGTTATACAAAGGTTTAGAAATTTATAAAGTTCGAAAATTTCTTGGAATAGAATTAACTTGTAAAAAGTTAACAAGTTAGAAGAGTAAGTCGAATTTAATGAACTTAAGCTAAGTTTAATAATATTGTGATTAGATTTGAATTAAAGATTGAAATATCATTGAAATGGAATTGTATCATGTGGTGGATACATTAGATGAAACTAAGTTCTTACTTAATAAAGTGAATGGTGTGAAGTCAAAAGAATAGTATGGGGTCAGATTTAACTGGAGTTTAGTTAAATAAGATTGAATGGAATAAATAGATTCTGATGGCTTATAAAAGAATTGAAAACCCATTGAAAAAGTATATATACTTGGCTAAATTCAATATATAATCCTGAGTTAAAAAGTAAAATGTGAACGGGATTGATTGTAAATGGAGGAAAGTATGGATATATATATATAAGTTGTGACTTATAAAACTTAGAAGTAGAATAAATAAGCCAAAATAAAATTGTTTTGAATTTTGGGAAATGAATAAAAATCCAAAACTAGGATTATACAATAGATTGAACTCAAGAAAATTAAATGAAGTGATTTTTGAAGGAAAAAAAATCGAATATTGAATTAAAAGTGGGGAATGAACTGATTTGAATAAATTTGTTGAGTGAGTATGTTAATGAAATTCTGATTGGTTGGATAAAAATTGAATTATGAGTTAAAAATGGATTTTTGTGAAGTGCTAAGTGAATTGAATATGATTGAAATATGGTGAAATGGAATGAAGTTGGATTAAAATGGAAATGGTTTGAATTGCAAATAAAATTCAAAGGAGTGGAAATAAAATTAAAATGGTCTTGCTATGAATAAAATAAATTCGGAAGTGAAATGAAAATGTGAAATAAAGTTTAAAATGGATTGAATGAATATACTAATTGAATTAAATAGAATGGAATTTAATTGGAAATGGAGATGAACTTAAGTTGTTAACTTAAGCAAATTGTTAAATGGTTGTTAGTGAGCTTTATGGAATGATTTTGAATAGGACCCGTTTGAATGATGAAATGGAATGTAAGTAAATAGATAAAATTAAAAATGAAGTGAAAATGAGAATGGATGGATTATGAATAAATTTAAAATGGAATGAAATTTATATAAATTGAGTTGAGATCAATTTAAAATGGTTAAAGCTTAAGTACTTACTTATTCACCTGAATATCGTCGAAGTGCATAAGAAAATGGGTCGTTCGACGAAACGGAAGAAAATAAAATTCTATGAATCATTAGAAGTAAATAAAATTGATTTTTGGATCAACTGAAATAAATATGAGTTGTTTTGCTTAGAATGAATTGAATGGACGAAGGTGAGTGTAAATCACTTAAAATTGAAAATAATAATTTAAGAATTGGTTGTAAGCAATTGAAATTGGTGTTGGAATCTTATAAATTGCATATAGTTATTGTTTAGTGTACATTGCTTATGAAGTGCATATGTCTAGCTATTGAAAGTAAATAAATGTTAGTGAGTTGCATATATTTTATACTTATATGTTTGAATTAAGTAAGTACAGGTACAAAGAAGCCGTATGGCTGGATTTGGACGCGCAAAATGATAAATAAATAAGCCGCTTGCTTAAAAATGCTAAATAGAGGTACGCCCACGCAATAAATGTTAGGAAATATGAACTATTGTTTATATTTTTTGTCTTCCCGATCGTGTGGGTCGATGTATATATATTTATATCTCTTGTTAAATTGCAAAAGCTCCTCCGTACAGAGGAGACTCTGCCAAAAAATTTCGAAAAATTTGGGAGTTAGAAAATTTTTGAATTTTTTTGGGAAAACTTTTGTTTGCAACAAAACGATTTCAAATTGGAATTGAATAAGGAATTTTGGAAATGGAAATTGGAACTAATTATTTAGTTGGAACTAAAGGATTAGAAAAGTGAATATGTGATTTTCACTAAGTATGTTGTAATAAGTCAGGGGTTTGGGACATTCTTCTGCCTTAGTAATTTCGGGGACGAAATTCTTTTAAGGGGGAAGGAATGTAACGGCCCGGATTTTTTAAACGGTTAATTTGAGATATTTAAATAGATTTAAATATTTGATTTGGATTATGAATTAATTTTGAATATGGAAAGTATGGTTTTCATTTATAAAGTAAATTCAGGATCTAAGATATAATGATTTATTGGAAAATTCGACATTTGAATTATATAATTGGTAATTGGGTAAAATATAAAATCTGGAGTTATAAGCTTGTCAAAAATATTTCAAAGGCTTATAAAATTTATGTTAATAATACTGAAACTTATAGATGGGGTAAGATTGAATTTAACAGTAGTTTGTTCAATCTTAAAAATACATCGTTTAAATTGATGATCAAAAATAGCCTTCCGAGGCACAATCTCGGATTCCAATGAAACCAGTTTCATTGGATCCGTAATATTGTATTATTATCAGATTTCAATTTTCGTAGTATTTCGAGTTGTGTGTGAGCGTACGATATGTAAACGCGCTGAAATTTATATCGAAATCTAATATTAAATAACTGGGTCCAAAAAGCTATCTTCTCCATACGATCGAATTAGGACTCGAAACCTTTTCCATTGCATTCGGAATAAGGGTATAACATTATAAACGCCTGGCGGCATGCCTCGATAGGATGTCGAGATTTTGAGTTGCATTTATCGAGACAATTTGAATTAATATATATATATATATCCTAGTCAACCTTGAGCTGTATTCCTTTCACATCGATACTTTCCCCCCTTCAAATCACTGCAACCTTTCTCCACACGCCAACATCAATGTCTCATCTTCTTCAAATCCATGTATACCTTCTCCTTTTCTTTTTAAACGTGAATCCCATTCCCTCTTGCTTGATATTCAAAGCAATTTCAAAAGAAAAGGAAAATTCAAAGGAACGAAAAGATCTCGTTCGATCCCTTCCTCCTTTTTGTTTTCAAATCTTCATATGGACGAGCTGTGGAACTAAATCCCAAAATCAAATATGTAGATCTTTTATTTCCTTCGAACTCGAGCTCCCTTTCCTATCTTCTCATTCAAAAATAAAATAAAGTAAATATGGCAGCTGATCTTAAAACCCTGACTCGTTCAGGTCGACGCGAGCAATGAGATTGAAATCGAGTTTCGCGACTCAAATTCAAACCCAGTTCGATTAGAAGAGGGGCGTTCGACATTTTCTCGGGAGAAAGCGATTCGAATCGTGTGTTCGTGGAGTTTAAGGATCGGCGGCAAGCTCGAGATGCGACGACGAGGGAGTGGCTGATCTAGGGATTCGCGTCTTGCTGGGCAAGGAACTTACGCGCAGAAGTTAGGATTGGCATGGAAAAAGGAGCA
Source organism: Allium cepa (assembly GCA_030765085.1). Lineage (NCBI taxonomy): Eukaryota > Viridiplantae > Streptophyta > Magnoliopsida > Asparagales > Amaryllidaceae > Allium > Allium cepa. The sequence continues at coordinate 506,604,826 of CM060939.1, forward strand.
CGTGGTGGGGACATGGAGCGGGGAGGGGGGGCAAGCCGGTGTCGCGATGAACTCTAGGTGGCCGGAGGTGGCATTCGCTTGTGATGCAGGAAGGCTGATGTCGTTCGTTCGAAAAACATGGTAAGGCATAGATTTGTTTTCCTTATTCAAGATTTAATTTAATTTTACATATGTATATTTACACAATAAGTAATTTACCATTGTGTTTTTACAGAAAAGGAAACAAATTTTAAAATCTGTACAAGTAATTTTTTTTAGTTTGTAGTTTAAAAAAAAGGTAGGAAAATAAAATGGAAATTTATTCAAAAATTAAATTATTAGATAAAATAAAATCTATGAAAAGGAAATTGATTATTCAATTTTTTGAATATTAATAAATTGTATAAATGTTTATACAAGGCCCAAATCATGAAGACAATCAAGCCAGTATAGATGGGATCGCAAACACTAATATAAGGTGAGTTAATCTCACTCTTCTGGATTGCTATTTAAATTTAAATGGTTAAATTTAAATAATTGATTGAATGATTGAATTGATTTGATGTGCTATATTATATATAGTAGTATGTAGTATATATTGGAGTGATTGATTTCCCGCATTATATAGCGGATGAGACCCTATGCGCCGCATAATAGCGGATGATATTATATAAACCCATATACCGCGATATTCCACCTCGAAGTGGAATTGGTATTTATGTTGTGCTAACATCTGTGGATGTAGGGAAATAGGTTGGAGAGATCCAACTGGATTCCTCAAAATTAAATGGATTGTTTAATATTCTGTGTTATGAATATTTGATATTCTGTGATGAATTATATTGATAATTTGAATATTGAATGCTATGGTTTGTTTGAATATATTTCGGCACACTGAGTTATCAAAATATATAGAATTGGATTTTTGAAAAGAAAATAAAAGAGTGAATTTTTAAGTAAAATAATTATAGAGAACTTGAATAAATTTAAGAATGAACTGAAAAAGAATAGAAGTGATTTTAAAATTCTAATAAATAAATTCCGAGTATGTAAAAGGGGATTTTGAATAAACAGAGAAATAATGAATTTTAAAACTTAAGTGATATTATTTAAAGGGATAAAAAATTATTTTAAAATTCAGGGTTTAAATTTATTTAAAAGGATAAAGAAGGAATTTGGGAAATCTGAAATTGGTATTTTCAGTTAAAAAGATTTTAAATCATAATTAAGAAATTAAAACTGAAGTTAATGGGTTTTGAATAAATTGAGTAAGTAAAGGAATTTATATCAAAATGGAGTAATTTGGAAATCAATTTGAAATTGATTTAAGTGTTTAAAATTGGAATTTTAAAAGGGAAATAAGACTGAGAAATTTATAAACTGGGTTTATAAAAGTGAAGTAATATATCAGTGGACATTTGGAAGAATAAATTCACGGTGGGAATTTATTAAAGGAATGGGTAAATTTTTTTAACAGTAAATAGCGATTTATTTTTAAAGGATGTGAAATAGGAGTGTATTTCCCTGGATAGCCAAGTACGTTTGCGAAGCAAATTTTTAAATATAAGTTAAAAGTTTTAAAGTTGTTTTAAAAGCATGTTTTAGAATATATTTTTAAATGTTTAAATTTTGAAGTAAGTATTTTTCGAATTTATCTTAGTAGTAATTACTAAGGTGGGTTGGTACTATGTTTCTAAAAGAGAAAAATTTAGTTTTATATTTTTTAAAGTAGCTTTATTTTAAATATTCTTAAAGAATATATTTTTAAATAAAGTATTAAGGTAGTTTTTATTTTAAATGTTTTAAAGTATGATTTTTAATAAAGTGTTTTAAATTATATTAAGAATCTAAAGTATTGTACTTGGGGTTTCCAGTGGAAATAAATATTTGGGAATTCATTTCATGAGAAGAGTGTGGTTTGAAAACTGTTTTCAAAGGGTTGAAAAGTGGAAACATATCTTGTGAAGATATTTTGAGATTAATAAATAATTTGGTGAAATTATTTATGTTTGATGGTTGTTTGTGAATGTTATTTGACAGTTAAATAACCGACTATCAATATTGACCAATGCGCTGATCGTTTCGAAGAGACCGGGATCGAGATTTATTTCCTGAAAAACACTTCTATCTGGTTTGGACATTTTCATGTGGAAAACAAGAGTTTAGAATCAAAGGTGGAGTAGTGAAGTGCAAGGGCTAGTCGCTACTAATCCCGAGGTGACTCCAAAATGGATGTAGTAGGAGTAGTGCCTTCGGTTCCGTTCGAACCCAGAACGGACTTGTATGGATGAATGCTTTCAGAACATCATCAGGAGGACGATGAGCATTCTGAGTGATATGTTCTAAAAAGGTAACGCTTAGCCTCGAGCCGCATTAACCGGGAATGACTGAAAATCAGGGGATATGCATCAAGGCTAAGTGGGTAGCACCTATTAGGGTAAGGTCATCCTTGACTAGATGTCCCTTTTTTTTATTCGGCTTAGGGTAAGGTCTCCCTACGCTCCTGTACGGTTTTGATTGTGCCCAACTATTGCAGATACGTGAGATGCAAGCATTTCAGTTAGATTCTATTTTACTTTCTATATGCACTATTATAATATCAGACGGACTTGATAAAAAGTGTTTTGGCTATCGTAAGGTAAAAACCCGACATGTTTATTTGTGGCGTGGTCTTACGAGTTGCTTTTGTTTTCAATGGATTTTGAAACTTAAATAATCAAATTGAGTATGATTTTCTCACGCTAGTATTCCAGACTGACTCGGGTGTTATTTCACTATAATGCTCGGGTCAGACCAAGTATTATAGAATATAGAAAGAATGCTATGAAGCTCAAGAGACGAGCTGGATGGCGATACGTACTTCCGTGCTTGTTTTAAATGTTCCGCTGTGTTGACTAGCTGTGTATTCAGTTTTGTGAGGACATATTATGATTACTGTCCAGTTGTGTGTTATGTGTACTTTAATGATGTAATGTATAAATAGATAATTTCTTTTGTGTAAAGATCTGTTATCATCTACTATATTTTATTCCGCTGCGTTGGTAAGATTTTGATGTTCTTGGTTATTTTCTCTTCTTCTATCTCCTTCTTTCTTAACCCCAATGGTTCGTATTTCCGTCCTCTTTGAGTTGATATGTTAAAGAATAGTGTCGACTTAAGAGGTACGAGTTTGCGGGTCATTACAAAAATCAAGTTATGAAATCATATCTTTTAAAAACTTCAAATTTCATAAGTTTCAAATCGATTTTATTTAAATATAATTCTCAATTAAATTCAATTTCGAATCAATTTTTCAAATCTATCTTCTCAACCTTAATTCATTAACATTATTTTAACTCTATACTAAAACAAAAATTTAAATAAATACTTAGCCATATTTTATTTTTAATAAAATCAAACTTTTATTATTAAACTTATTTTATATCAAAAAAAATTCTGTATAGCTTAAAATAAAGAATTTAATTATATATAAAACAAAATTTATTTGATAATGAAAATCAATATTTATATAAAACCATATATTTCTTTTCAAAACCATAGAAATCAATTTTAAAATATTTATATATAGACCAACGGTGTCTGTATATAATTTTCTATCATATGGTCAAGTGATATGGATGTTTATCATTTCAATCCGTAATTTAAATATATACGGGTATATATCATTTCAACTCGCAATCCCAAATTCAATTCAAATGAAAATCGCTTGGGTTTACCATTTCAACCCATAATGATTTTCTCCTATTCTAATGTCCGTTCGGGTATGTATCATTTCAAACCATAGTGAATTCTATACTAATAAAGAACTATAGAGTGATAAATATGATATAATAATATAACAGGCATATATCATCAATATAAATAACAGATAATGATGTCAGATGTCACAGGTGAACAGATACAAATCATAGCATATATATAGCAATGTAAATAACAACGGCATATTTCAATTGTCGTTTCAATTGAAATCAAATTAAATATAAGAATGTTAATCGTGAGTTATTGCTCACCTTTTAAGGCTAGAGAGGTTCGACAAAAGGAACGAGATACGAATACATCCGAATTCCAAAACAAAGCAAGATTGGCATGAATTCGACGGACAAACTGATGGACAAGAAATTGATGAAGCCAAATCAAGACTGGATCGGTGCAAATAAAATCGAAACAAAAGTAAATTATATCATTATTTTTCTTAATCCAATATTTAATCTAAATTGCATATTACACTCAAAATCATAATGCATATCTAAATCACTTTATATATTATATTTAAGAAATCTAAAAGAAACCAAAATATCTATATTCAAAACCAATATTCGGGATAATCAAAATACCAATATATTTTGGATATGTTGAGCATATAATGCCATGAATACAATTTCATAATATAATTTAAAATTTACAGGCTAATGCATATGTACAACTAGTTCCATTGTGTTCGAAATAGGGGTATAACATTACAAATGCCAGGCGTCACGTCTTGATCGGAGTTGAAATTAAATATCTTGATTTTTTGATTGTAAATAATGTATAACGATCACCATTTTGGACGGTTCAAATTGATAATAAACCGCACATGTCAGACTCAAACCATTCAAAAAGAAGGATTATTAATGAGGTAAATAAGAAAAAAAAGACAACAAAATACGAAATCTCACAGCGGAAGGATAAAATATAATAATCAAATAAATAGTTCATGAAGATGTTTCACAAATAACATTGGATTACACTTTTACAATTCAAATCAGAGTTATGCATACATAAAAACAAACAAATAATGCAGCTAAACACATAATGCGGTGGAATAATAAATAACAATTATATATTGAATCTTCGTCTTTGCCCTTTAGAATATAGTCTTCAATTCTCTAAAATGCTCAGACTGACCCGAGCGTAATGAAAAGACAAAACCCTCGAGTCAGAACTAAAAGATCTTATGTAAGTCAAATCAAAACAAGTAAAAAGAAATTTTAGTACAATGGTTTCGTAGACGTTACAGGATTTCATCTCTTGTCAAGTGTACAATGTGAATATAATCATTTAAAGGGTTTCAAATAATTCAAAATAACAATCTTAATCATCCAATTTAAAACAAATTCAAAGTTTGAATTGGCTTAAACCCTTCAAATAATTCAATTTCAAATAAAAGTCCAAATTCCAAAATTATATGGGTATATGTCATTGCAACCAGTATCAAAAATCAACATTTCCAAATCAATGAAAACCGCTTGAGTTTATCATTTCAGCTCATAATGATTTTCCCTTAATCTATAAGATCGTTCGGGTATGTATCATTTCATCTAGAGGGATAACAGAGATATAGATATAAATAACATTCAATCATCCAAAATGTCAACCAATAACATCCATCCAATCACCCAAATATCAACAATTGAACATACAACACAATAATCATTGAAATCAACCGATAACAACCAACAATTTACTGGTCATCATTAAAAGGTATTTAACTAATAATTTAAGTTTCATTATTAAATTAAATGGAAATTAAATTCAATAAAAGTTGGATTTAACTTGAAATTTAAAATATAATAAACAACAACTAATCAATTTCTAATCAAATCATAAATTCAATTTAACTAACATAAGAAAATCTAGCAGTTGTGAGTGCTTTCTCACCATTCGTGGCTACGAAGGTGATGATATGGAGATTCCTAGCAAAGGTCCAAATGCAAAGCAAATCCAACAAATCTTAGACACGAACTCGAATCAATAAACAAGTTTCAACTACTTTCAACTTCCAAACAACACATGATCCAAACTACGGACATACCTGAAACTAGGCCATCTTTAAGAAAATATTCGAACAAAAATATCACTAAATCTGTAAAGTGACTAAGTAGAAAGTTGTTGCAAATTCTTTTCTTTCCACTTTCAGAATCACTCATATAGCTTCAGTTTGGAGGAAGTTATGGTCAAAACAAACAGAGGTGTTTTCCGAGTTAAAAATCTGAGTTCAAAAATACTTTGAAAAGATTTGAGCTTTTGGCATAGCAAATTAAAGAATTTCAAAAACTAATATAAAAGATAGTTGGAGTCACTGGAAAGATAAATGGTTTGAAAAAAAGAACCATATAATTTGATTATTTCCTGGAGGAGATATGATTGATACAATATGGGGTATGTTTGACCAACACTGGACACGAGAAAGGACTTGAAAAATGAAGTTTTTGATATAAAAAAAATTCAAAACGGGAAGAAGGGTTCAACAATGAGGTTGTTCCCATTGATATTGTACATAGTTTCAAAAAAAGATTGTTTGATTTGGAGTAGTTCAGTGGAATATAGAAGCCGTGGAAATAAGGAGAACAAAGAGGGGAAAAAGGAAGGGGAAAATGGGAAAAAGGAGAAAGAGGAGGAGAGGAAAAATGGGGCTTTGGCCATGAGTTACTACCGTGGGCTGTGGGTACTGATGGAGGTGGGTGGTCGCAAGAGGAGAGAGGTAGGCTAGAGTTTTGAATAATGAAGGATGGAATTTGATTTGAAAATTTAGGAGTTTTGGGGTTTGGAGTTTTCTATAGATTTAAGCAAGAAGAAGAAGAAGAGTACGCAGAAAGTTTCTCAAATGAGGAATTTCTATACGTACTTGGTTTTAGTCAGATAGGAAATAGAAGTTCAATGGGTGGAAAAATAAAGGGTCCAAAGTCTCTTAGGGTTTCTAGGGTCTCTTAGTTTACTAAGGAGCCCTTTGTCTAAAATAAACCTAAGAAGACTTAGCCAAAAAAAGAACACAAATATACACTGCATATGAAAGAAATAAGCTGCAAGTTATTTATTAATTAGAAAATGAAGGTGGAGAGACAAAAATAAATGTCACATTTTATTTAGCCAAAAAACACAAATATACACCGCAAATGAAAAAAATAAGTTTCAAGTTATTTAATAATTATGAAATGAAAGTGGAGAGACAAAAACAAATGTCACGTTTTATTTTCAAAGCTTCAGGCATTAATAATGCATAAAGAAATGTACGTAGGAATGGAAAAGTTTGCAAACCAAAGGAAAGTGAAATTTTGATACGTGAAAGTGAGGTGGCAAGAATTAAATACAACCTAAAAGTCTAGGCTTAGGTATTAAACAGAAGGACAAATAAACAAATCAAGTATTATTAATGAGTTAAATATTTTAAAACATATATGCAACAATTAATAACAAAAGAAATGAAGGGACCATGTACATCGCACAACCTTTTTGAAATCCAATTTTTGAAATGTAACCAAATTAAATTCACTATCTCAAATAATATTCAAATTTGTACTCATTTAGCTTTTTTATCTATGCATAATAAATAAAATTACTTACCTTAAAAATGAAAACATTCAATTTGGTTTATCCAAAATGATCTTTTATTTCCATTAAAACATTTTTTCCGTTTAACACAAAATGTGCGTTTCTTTTATCAAATCTATTAATTGCAATTAACGTTTTCTTCCCTTCTAATTGAAATATTTCAATAACATTAGTTGTAATTACTTACGAAGTTAAATTTCAAAACAGACAACTAAAATGGGTGAAAAACAGAATAATTGTTTTCTTTAGTCATTTAAACACCTTTATAAATTTGTTGTTTATCCAGCAGAGTAATAAATAACTTACTTAAATAAATTATTTTCTTACTCTTGTAATCCATCTGTATGCTAAAACATTGTTCAAATATACATATATTTCTTCCTTTATATCAATCATTCTATTCTTTATTTTAATGGAATTAAACCTATATTCATAAATGAAACATTCATTTTATTTCATATAAATGTTCTTTTAATTAAACCAACTTTCATTATATTTTCACGAAACATAAGCTACGTTTAATTACACCTATTAATTTACAATTTGGTGTCCTCTCTACCGTAAATTGAAAATATTAAATTACATTAATTTCAATTGTTTACAAAGGTGAATTTCACAATGGACAAAATAAATGTAATGAGAAAGAGAACAATTATTTCCTATCTGATAGTAATTTAAACATATTTATACATTATTGGATACAAACAAGAATTATACATTTCTTACCAAATAATAGTTTCTTGTCTCTGCAATCAATCTTTCAGCTACTAAACATTTCAAATAAATAAACATATGATTTCTTCATTAATAAAGAAACATTTATTATTCTAATCAATTGGAAATTTACATTCATACAGTTGTTAATTTCACTCAAACCAATGTTATTAAAATACACACTAGCATTTGTTATCATCCTTACATTATTGCAAACATGTTTCATTAATAGAAATTTTACTTAAGCTCATAACTTGTCTTATAATCTAATTTGTATCAGCAAAATCTTAATTTTTTTTATTCCTGGCAATTTTATTCAAATTTTTTATTTAATTTAATATTTTTAAAAATACGGGTCATTACAATCTCCTTCACTCAAAACTTTTCATCCCCAAAACGAAACAAGAAGAAATCCAAATTTTTTTTGTATTTTATTTAAAATAGTCAATTTATAAACCATTAAACCTATATATTTAAGTTTAATAAAATTAGAAAATAACTCAAATTCTGCAAAGATTTTCTAAGTCTTAAATTTTTGAAAAATTTCAACAGAGTCTCATTTGCGCAGATATTCCGAAAAATAATGATATCAATAATTTCAATATATATATATATATATATATATATAATATTTCAAACTAAAATATCCTAAACCACAGGAAAAAAATATAATATCGCTATAAAGCCGTAATCTGAAAATGTACCTATTTGTTGGGAAAACAAACTTTATTTATGAAACCAAGAGCAGTAGCTGTTGCTTCCATAACCTATATTTCACTTATATAATCCAAAGAGTTAAAATTATGTGAAAGAATAATATTTCAGTTGTTTCAAATCAATAGCACAAACAACACACAATATGTCATAATCATATGTAAACAAAACTATACAACCATCACAGGCAATAAAGAATCCATCACACATCCATAGCAACCAAAACTAATGGTTTGTTCAGGTTCAAAACTTTTAATCGTTCAAGGGTGATAAATAAACTAATAAGTGTACCTTATGCTCAATAGCCGTAAATAATTATTTGATAGATTATTCATACAACCTCAAACAATTAGAAATATTCTTTCCCAGACTTCGCATCAGCCAAACAACAAGAATTTTAAATTTACTTAAGTTTATTCTACTAGTTTTTTCCCTCATCATTTACCTTTCCATTCATTAATTTATATAAAGATCAATTACTTACATAATTTGTTTTCCATTAAAGATTTAAGTCATTAATGAATCATTTCATAATATATTACTTAAGCTCCTACTGCCGTACCTAAGTTTATAACTTAATTCTGATAAGGAATAAAAATTTAAGTGTTTGATGTTCGCTCTTGAAGGGAAATAAATATATTTCAATATATCTAAAAATTCAATTAAAAAATTTAACCTCATTCACTTAGTAAAAATATAAGATATATTTAAAACATCCTCATAGCAAGGATTTTCCAAAAAGTTTAAACAATGTTAGAAGTTTATATCAAAACATTATCATAAGCCTTTTCTTTTAAAAATAAAGTTCCTTAAATTCAATATTTTATTAGACTCGTTATTTTAAAATAGGTACAAACTCTAGATTATTAAACTGAAACTAATAGTATACTCAAATCTTACATTAAATATTCAAATCAAAGTATAAAATTTCATATCTTCATAATTAATTTTACATACTTGTTTTAAAATGAATATTCAAATCATGGAAAAACATTTATTATGGTTTAATACAAAATTCAAATAGTAAATAAACCTATAAATTTACTATTAGTACTTTGAAATCAAGTAAATATTTCAAACCATACTTTCAAAATAGAGATTCAAATTTATTTATCAAGTATATTACTATAAATAAACTTCCCAAATCAATTTTTTTCCATTTATACAATATTTTTAAATTATACATTCAAAGAAGCTTATATAAATTTTACTTGAAATATTCATTTGAAAACTTCATTTGCAAATCAATCATCTTTAATACTTTAATACTTTATGGAAAAACTCATTCGTAAAATTTCCTGCTTCATTTATAAATGCCATTTAAAAATGTTAAATAACATCTTAATAAATATGTAAACTATTTGAAAACAATTATTTACATCATTACTTATATTTAAAAAGAAGTTATTGAAAATCTTAAATCCATTATTTATAAATTCTATTAATTTTAGATCTTAAAATTCTTTTAAACATCATTAATAAATCAATAACCATTAACTTTAAATATGTTTTATTTAATTAGTAACTTCCCAGAATATTTAGAACAATAATAATTTAATATTAAACCATGTTGTACATTAATAGACAATATTTTAAACATTTTAAAGTATATAGAAATGAAAAAATAATCAAAATATCTTTTATATAATACTTTATCAAAATACTTTTACAACTCAATGTTTTAACAAGTTTATCCTCGTTTTTGCAGACTCTGGTCGTATGTCGATCAGGCATAAGACTAGAAATCTCCAAGTACTTAGTAGATCTGTTTCAACACACAGTGAAAAATACTTAAAAATGGGTATGAGAAGTACCGCTCAAGATCTGATGTTAAATGATAATGTTATAATAGTAGTGTCCCGCTGCTGATCTAGTATTTAAGTAGTGGACACAAAACTTTTCAGAAGATCCTTCCATATTTTGAATTCTAGAAAAATATTATAGTCATTTCATAAACAAGGGACCATCAACCCATGCTGTAGTGGTAACTGCTGATTCAATGATTTATGCAACAAATGCACTTCCTTCCCGGAAGACCCATAAACAACAGATCTCAAGATCGAAAGCGCCTACATTGGGTAAACTAATGAACCATCTCCCTTGGAAAAAAATCGAGGAACTCATGAGTTTAATCCCAGACAACTAGATTGGTTCGAATCGATTTTTGAATTTAGCCAAGTATATTAGGGTTTATCGGTCGAATCCATTCCTGGATTCCCTAAGTCCATCTGGGTCGAAACATATCATACTGTACTTCTTCGCATAGGGTACTTCCACATATATTTTACTTCAAAAATATAGCATACCATATATAGTACCCTTTCAAAATCATAACTTCAACTATCACACTTATATAAATTCCAATATATACAAGATTTTATTTTCAGATCGAATACTTTCCAAAATCATTTGTTTCAAAATCACCTTATACTTATATAAAATCCGTCTTATACAAGAATCAAAAATTTTCCAAAATCAATTTCGCTGTATGAAAAGCCATATGGGATTGAACATCTTTTCTTTATAAAAGGTTTTGAATTTAGAATAGTTTTGTATATAAAATCGTTTTGTGGAATAGTTTTGTATGTAAAATAGTTTTATACAATAGTTTGTAAATAAAATAGCTTGTAAAATAGCTTGTAAAACAGTTTTGTAAATAAAATAGTTTGTCAGTAAAATAGAATAAGATAGTTTGTATAAGAAAATTAAAAGAAAATAGTTTTGTAAAATGGTTTTAAATTAATAGTAGTTTTGCATACAAGAAAAATTCCAATTTAAATTACAAAGATATCCAACCCAACAACTTTCAATTTCAGCATCAAAGCATATCAATAATATTAGAACATAAGATGTATATATGTCATCATTTCGCAAAATCACATTCGATCGCTCGCTCGATCATACAAGTTCGCTTTCGAACTAGTATTGTTCATTCAACTTCCCTAATGCGGACTTCGGTAAGGTTACTTGACTAAAAACCATCATTCTCATTGCATAACCATATACTATGATAGAGAATTTTATAATCAAACCAAAAATCCATATCAAATATTTGCCATCAAGAATCAAATGAATAAACCTAATATGAAATAGTGTAATTCACCTCGAACTTGTGTACTCAAATCCGGATCAAATTAATTTTGCGAATAAAATAATATACATACAACTTATGTGATTATTCCAATTTGTTTCATCAAAATTACATTTCAATTAAATTCATTTTAATCTCACTGATTAACCTAAATATCACTTCATAATTTAATATTTTTTTTTCAGAATTTCTCCATTTAATATAAAACATTAATATATTCATTCTCATAATATTGCTCATATTTCTCTTCAATTTAAATTACATTTATTTCATATGTAATATTTCTCATTTAATACTAATTTATTTGCACATCATTTCATAAGGAATTTTCTTAAGTTCATAACCAATTTATAAAAGCTTAATTCCTTCTTATAAGCCATTGTTCGAGTTTAAAATTATCACAACTTCATTTATAACCATTTATTGCAACATCCATTTATTTCATAATAATTTAAAAGTCATGGCTTTATTTATAATCATTTCACTTTTAATTCATATTTTCTTATCCTATTTAGTTTCACCTTTACCTTTCAATTAATTTATGACATGTTTTATAAATGTTAATTAAGTTTATAAACATATTTTTTTCCAATTTAATCTCAATTTGAACATTTCCTTAATCACAATTTCAATTTAAACATCTCAAGGCGTAAAGTGCACACTTGTATGTTATTACATTACATTCCAAGAATGTATACAACAATTCTACTCATTTACTAGACATAGATATAACAAATAAACCTTGTTTCACTTGCTTTCAAATTAAGGTTATCAAATTCAATTACGTAATTCAACACAATTTCTAAGTTTCAACTCATATATTAATTCAGAAGGTTTCGATCATTCAAAATATCCAGATATTCCATTTTATTTCAATAGTTGAAACTACCGATCAACAAACAACAAAATTCACAAAAACATTTCAATTTTATAAACAAATATCCTAACTATTTATTTTATTCTCTTTAATACATCATTACTAAACTAATGTTTGGTACATTAACTCAATCAACAATAATAAGCCAATGCTAAACTGACAAAAACTCAACTAATCAACAATAAATGATAATAACTAAATATTACCATTTTATAAATCAAACACATTACAAATAACTATATTAGTTTTAAAAATTTATTCCTTTATATATCATATAATAATAGGAAAAATAATTTCATTTCAAAACTTATATAAAACATTTTTACAACACTAACAAATACGCGCTCTCGTATATGCACTCAGACAACTCATTTTAGGGTATTACTACCATATCTCTAATGAGTTAACCCCAACAGGCTAAGGTATGTCTAAACCAGAGCTCTAGTACCAACTATAACGATCCACCATTTTGGACGGTTCAAATCGACAATAAACCACACATGTCAGACTCAAACCATTCAAAAGGAAGGATTTTTAATGGGGTAAATAAGGAAAAAAAGAAAAGAAAAGAAAACACAGAATCTCACAGCGGAACGACAAAGTATAATAATCAAATAAACAGTTCATGAAGCTCTTTTACAAATAACATTTGATTACACTTTTACAATTCAAATCAAAGTTATATGTACATCAGAAATAAACAAATAACGCAGTGGAATAGAAAATGCAGTGGAATAATAAATAGCAATAATATACTGAATCTTTGTCTTAGTCCTCCAGAAAATAGCCTTCAATACACTAAAAAGCTCAGACTGACCCGAGCGTAATGAAAAGACAAAACACTCGAGTCAGAACTAAAAGGCCTTATGTAAGTCAAATCAAAAAAGTAAAATAGAAATATTAATGCAATGGTTTCATAGATACGGGATTTCATCTCCTATTAAGTGTACGACGTGAATATAATCATTTAAAGGGTTTCAAAATAATTCAAAATATCAATCTTAATCATCTAATTTAAAAAAAATTCAAAATTTGAATTAACTTAAACCCTTCGAATAATTCAATTTCAAATAAAATTCCAAATTTAAGAAATTATATGGTATATGTTGTTTCAATCAGTATCAAAAATCAACATTTCCAGATCAATGAAAACTGCTTGGGTTTATCATTTCAACCCATAATGATTTTCCCTTAATCTATAATATCGCAACTTATATGGGTAAAAGAGATATAGACATAAATAACATTCAATCGTCCAAAATGTCAACCAATAACATCCATCCAATCACCTAAATATCAACAATTGAACATACACCATAATCATCGTTGAAATCAACCAATAACAACCAACAATTTACTGGTAACCATTAACATGTATTTAACTGACAATTTAAATTTTAAAATTAAATTCAATAAAATTCGTATTTAATTTGAATTACAATTTAAAATATACTAAACAACATCCAATCAAGTTCTAATCACATCATAAATTCAATTCAACTAACATAAGAAAATCTAGTAGTTGCGAGTGTTTGCTCACCTTCCGTGGCTACAAAGGCGATGATAAAAATGGAGCAATATGGAGATTCCTAGAAAATATCCAAATGTAAAGCAAATCCAACAAAGCTTAGACACGAACACGAATAATAAACAAGTTTCAACTACTTCCAACTTCCAAACAAATCAAGATCCAAACTACGGACAAACCTGAAACTAGGTCATTTTTAAGAAAATATCCGGCCAGAATATTACCGAATCTCTAAAGTGACTAACTAGAAAGTTGTTGAAAATTCTTTTCTCTCCACTTTCGAAAAAAGAATCACTCAAAAAGCTTCAATTTTGAGAAAGTTATGGTTGAAATAAACAAAGGTGTTTTCCGAGTTGAAAATCTGAGTTCAAAAATACTTCGAAAAGATTTGAGTTTTTGGCATGGCGAATTAAGGAATTTGAAGAACTGATATAAAAGAAAGTTGGAGTCATTGGAAAAATAAATAGTTTGAGAAAAAGAATCATATAATTTGGTTCTTTTTTGAAGGAGATATGATTGATACAATATGGGGTATTTTTGGACAACACTGGACCCGAGAAAGGACTTGAAAATTTGAGTTTTTGATATAGAAACATTCGGAATGGGAAGAAGGGTTCAACAACAAGGATGTTTGCACGGTTTCAAGAAAAAAATTTAGATTTGGAGTAGTTTAGTGGAACATAGAAGCCCTGGAAATAAATGGAAGAAATAGGGAAAAAGGGAAGGGAAAAAGAAGGGAAAAAGTTGAAAGAAGAGGAGAGGGAAGGTAGGGCTTTGGCCATGCGTTACTGCTTTGGGTTGTGGGTGGTTATGAAGGTGGATGGCGGCAAGAGGATAGAGGTAGGCTAGGGTTTTGAAGGAGGAAGAATGGAATTTGATTTGGAGATTTTGGAGTTTTGGGGTTTGGAGTTCTCTATAGATTTGAGCAAGAAGAAGAAGAAGAGTACGCAGAAAGATTCTCAAATGAGAAATTTCTATGCGTACTTGGTTTAGTCAAATAAGAAATAGAAGGTCAATGGGGAAAAAGGGTCCAAAGTCTCTTAGTGTTTCTAGGGTCTATTGGTTTACTAAGGAGCCCATTAGTCTAAAACAAACCTAATAAGACATAGCCAAAAACAATGAACACAAATATATACTACAAATGAAAGATATAAGATGCAAGTTATTTAATAATTAGGAAATGAAGGTGGAGAGACAAAAATAAATTTCACGTTTTATTTAGCCAAAGAAACACAAATATACACTGCAAATGAAAGAAATAAGCTGCAAGTTATTTAATAATTAGGAAATGAAAGTGAAGAGACAAAAATAAATGTCACATTTTATTTTCAAAGCTTCAGGCATTAACAATGCAGAAAGAAATGTGCGTTGGAATGGAAAAGTTTGAAAATCAAAGGAAAATGAAATTTTGTGTAGGTGAAAATGAGGTGGCAAGAATTAAATACAACCTAAAAGTCTAGGCTCAAGTATTAAAAAGAAAGGAGAAATGAACGGATCAAGTATTAATAATGAAATAACTATTTTAAAACATACATGCAACAATTAATAACAAAGGAAATGAATGGATCAAACACATCGCACAACCTTTTTGAAATTCAATTTGTGAAAAGTAACCAAATTAACTTCATTAACTCAAATAATATTCAAATTTGTATGCATTTAGTTTTTTTATCAATGCATAATAAATAAAATTACTTACCTTAAAAATGAAAACATTAAGTTTGGTTTACCCAAAATGATCTTTTATTTCCATTAAAATGTCCTTTCTGTTTAACACAGAAGGTGCATTTCTTTTATTAAATCTATTAATTGCAATCAACATTTTCTTCCTTTCTAATTGAAATATTTCAATAACATTAATTGTAATTACTTACAAAGTTAAATTTCAAAACAACAACTAAAAAAAAGAATAATTGTTTCCTTTAGTCATTTAAATACCTTTATAAATTTGTTGTTTATACAGCAGAGTAATAAATAACATACTTAAATAAATTATTTTCCTACTCTTGCAATCCATCTGTATGCGAAAACACAGTTCAAATATACATATATTTCTTCCTTTATATCAATCATTCTATTCTTTATTTCAATGAAATTAAACCTACATTCACAAATGAAATATTCATTTTATTTCATATAAATGTTCTTTTCATCAAATCAACTTTCCTTATATTTCACAAAACATAAGCTACGTTTAACTACACCTATTGATTTACAATTTGGTGTCCTCTCTACCATAAACTGAAAACATTCAATTACATTAATTTCAATTGTTTACAAGGGTGAATTTCAAAATGGACAAAATAAATGTAATGAGAAATAATAAAACAATTATTTCCTATCTAATAGTAATTTAAACATATTTATACACTATTGGATACAAACAGGAATTATACATTTCTTACCAAATAATAGTTTCTCGTCTCTGCAATCAGTGTTTCAGCTACCAAACATTTCAAATAAATAAACATATGATTTCCTCTTTAATAAAGAAACATTTATTATTCTTTATTAACATTTATTATTCCAATCAATTGGAAATTTACATTCAGACAATTGGTAATTTCACTCAAACTAATGTTATTAAAATACACACTAGCATTTGTTATCATCCTTACATTATTACAAACATGTTTCATTAATAGAATTTTTACTTAAGCTCATAACTTGTATTATAATTTAATTTATGTCAGTAAAATCATGATTTTTTTATTCCTAACAATTTTAATCAAAAATCTGATTTAATTTAATATTTTTAAATGTTTAAAAATACGGGTCGTTACATACTTTTTTCCATTGATTTGACCGCAACTGCTTTTACTTCATATCAGCTGTACCTATATCCTGTAGGAGCCTACGATTATTTATCTTATAATCAACGTATTCCCTGACAAATCAATTTGCATTCGTTGTTCGTTCAAAAAATGCATCTCTTCCTCGATTGAACTACCACAAACCGTCGACCCCATCAAAGTCCGTTTCAGGCCTAAGCTTCAACTAAAGAAATGTCGACGTTGATAAGGGGAAGTAGATGAACGGTGAAGATGGGGTTTAGCGAAGTGGAGCAGTAGCAAAACGATCGCGTTCCTAGGTGGGGGATTGTATTTCGGGATTCGATTGGGTCGATTTGGGGCACGCGTAGGGGCTACTACGGTGGCACAGTGGTTAGGTGAGGGGTGGCAGGTTGGCGCGCAAGCGTGGGTGGTCGGCGGAGCTGTGGCTAGTGGTTTTGGCCACGTGAATAAAAAAAAGAAGGGTTGCATGCTTAGGAATGTCGCGTAAGGGAGATGAAAGGGGAAGGTAGTTTAATTAGTTTAAATATTCATAAATTTTAAGTTAATTATAATTCAATTAATTTAAATGTTCATAAATTCGTACATAACTCGTAGAGGTCCAAATCGAGCATGGCGAGTCATGTTGCGGTCATATCGACGTGGACTACTCTGTGAAGCGGGATTGGACGAATTCAGATCTAATTAGTATTTTGGATTAAAATTGGGCGTTCGTTCAATTTTGATTCAAAAAGGAGCGTTTTGATGACTACTAAAATCAAGGTGAGTAAATCTCACTCATTTGGATTGTCGGTTTTAATATAAAATGCTAAAAAAAATTTGGCTGATTGGATGAATTTATAAATTATTATCAGTTGGATATTATATTATATATATAGTAATATAATATAGTAGTTGGTTATATTTCCCATTGATTGGAGCGGGTGAGACACTATGCGCCCCACATAATATCGGTTGACCTTATATTACCGCGATATCCCACCTTGAAGCGGGATTGGTATTTTATGTTATATAACATCTGTGGATGCAGGGAAACAGGTTGGAGCGATCCAATAGGATTCCTCAAATATACTGATTGTTTTTCATATATTGTAACAGACCGGAATTTTCGACTCTTGAAATTCGACATTAATACGTCCACTGTTTAGAATGCCGAGCAATTGAGTGCTAGAAAACTGGTTCATTAGAGGTGAAGAAGAAAAGGTAGAAGAATAAACAGGAAACAACATCATAGAATCTCACAATTGCAGCGGAACAAAATATAATACATAATAACAGATTTTAAATACAAGACCGTACTGTTAATATAAATACCATTATCAGAGTATAATAAACAAAAATCAATCTGGACAGTTTAATAACTTGTCCTCACATATGTAACATACACAGCAGAAATATCAACTACGGAATACATCTCTATCGTCCGCTCACCTCTTGAACTCCATAGCTTCCTATCCTGAATCTGTAATACTCGGTCTGGCCTGAGCGTTATAATAAAATAACACCCGAGTCAGTCTGGAAAACCAACGTGACAAGTCACACTCAATTTGAATTATTAATATATTTTTCTCAAAACCCTTTGAAAAACAAAGGTATCTTGTAAGACCACGCCACACATAAACATGACGGGTTTTTACCTTACGATAAGAAAAACGTTTTTATAAAGTCCGTTTGATATTATAATAGTGTCTAAATCAAGTAAATAGAAAATGGCTGAAATGCTTGCATGTCACGTTTCAGCATAGTTGGGCACAATCAAAACCATACGACAGTTATTGGAGAATGGATTCTATATAATGACTAGGCACTGGGGTACCACTTATCAAGGTACACTTCTAGAAAAATGGACCGAGGACCTCACAGAATCCCCTGCAACACAAGATAGGCCATATCCCTAACCTGGATAGAACCGAATATGTTATCACCCTAGGTGTCCCTACCCTTATCGAGAGCCCTTTTGCATGCACCATATCCATATAATATATATCCGAGGTTATCTAGAACGGTGATAACATACCATAATTGGTCATGACCCACTTATCCTTGCTGCATACCCTCTGATTTTCAGTAATTCCGGTTGATGACGATAGAGGCTACGATTACCTTTCAAGAAAAATTTCACTTAGAATGCTCATCGTTCTCCAATGACGATGTTCTGATAGCATTCGTCCATACAAGTTGTCCTGGATCTAGAAAAACCGAATCACCGTCTTCATTATCTTCACGATATTTATTCGTAACGTTCAAACCGGATCGAAGTGGTTTTCGGATAATTAAATCCGATCCCGGCCTCTTCGAAACGATTAATGAAATTGGCCAAAATTGACAGTCGGTTATTTAACTATTAACACATCCAAAAGTAGACATCATGCCTTATTTTAGACTTTTCCAAAATATCTTTATAAGATATTACTTCCAGTACTTCAACATTTGAAAACACTTTTCAAATCCTTATATTTTCAATGGAATATTTCCACCCCTTCCAAATACTTAGGATACTTTCCACTTCATTTTACATTCAACACTTGGGAAGTATTCCATTTATTTCCTATCTCTTTTTCTCGAAATCATTTACAATTTATTTGTAAATTTCTTAATTCGTTTATGATGAATTTTATGAGTTTCAGAATTCTTTAATTAATTCCCTTTAATATTTCCAAATTCAAATATACTTACTTATAGCTCCAATTTCCCTTTCTACTTCTTTTATGAATTCTATTTCATTTTTCGAAGCTCACTTTTATTTAATTACTTCGGAATTTCCTTACTTTTCCCAAATTCCGTTTTGAGAATTCTCTTATAAGTCTCATCTAACCCTTCCCAACTCTTGAGAAGATTTATAAATAAATTTAAACCATTTCAAAACTCTATATCTATATACATGTAAATAAAATAAGTATTTAAAAGAATAATAATAATAATTTATTTTTGAGACATGTTTAAATAATTATCTAAAATATTGAAACACTTTTTATAGCATCACTTTTCAAAGCAGGTTTAAAAATTTAGGATTTATTAAAATAAATATTAAGTATTTGAAAAAAATTACTTCTAAAGTACTTTAATACCGACTAACTTTAAATTTACATTGTTTAAGAAATGAAATTTTACTTTTTAAAATAAAATGTAACTTGTTAATAAAAATATATTTTTAAATCTCAATAACCAAGTTTTCAATTTATAAATCACTCTCGATTTTCATCACGTCACTTCCATTTCGATCTTCTTAAACATTTTCACTTCAAAAATAGTGTCCATTATTTTTCTCTCACCCTATATCCATATTCAAATATAAATTCTCCTTGTAAATTTATATTTTCAATCTATCATCTGATATCGATTTCTTTAATTTATAACATCGTTTATAAATTTTTATAACACTTTTGAGTTTCATTAAAATTAATCTCATTTATAAAATTCCTTTTTTATAAATTCAATTTTTTATGAATTCCATTTATTTTTGCCAATATATTTTTAATATCGATTTCAACTTCTTTCTATATTTCTCGAATATCATTTTAAAATCTAATCTTAAAAATCCCTTTTATAATTTATTTTAAATCTCTATTTAAAATATTTTTCCCGTATTATTTAATACGATCAAAAATTGATTATTGCTTATTCAAATCAGTCTCTTTTAAATAATCCAAATTTCGATATACATATCTTTATATTAAAAATCTCCTTTTAATTCCTTAAAAATTAAAATAATATTTACAGTATTTAATATATTAAAATTTATCCTAATCTGTTATAACATTAAAAACATACAAAAATCCAACAGATTATTCATTCACATCATATATATATATATATATATATATATATATATATATATATGAAAAACACTAAATGTATTTGAGGAATCCAGTTGGATCCCTCCAACCTATTTCCCTGCATCCATAGATGTTAGACAGTAATAAAAATACCAATTCCACCTCGAGAGGGATATCGCGGTATATAGGATCATTCACTATTATGCAAGGCGCATTGGGTCTCATCCGCTATAATGTGTGGGAGTATCACTTCAATAACTAATATATATATATATATATATATATATATATATCACTATATATAATATATCATTCAACAGATAATAATTTTTAACTCAACCAGGCATCCAAAAATTAGTTTTTAACTATTTAATTAATCCGATATTCCAAATAAGTGAGAAATTTTCTCAACTTGATTTCAATTTGCAGATCCATTCCATTATTTCCTTATTTTACGAATTAAATGCCATGACCTTGTCTAAATAATTTACGACATATATACATTAGTGATTTTCTAAAATTAAAATAATTACGCTTAAATCTAATCTAATTAAAACTAATAAATTTAATATTTTACCTCTGTTCGTATGTGAATCCATCTCCAACCTCACGACTCCCTACAGCCTGCTCTAGGCGATCAACCTCATTGCTTCCACTCAAACCGTGCCGTAGCCCTCCTTCGACTACATCGTGTGATTTCCAACTCAAGCCCTAGCTGGCCCATCCCCTATCATCGAGCGCGCTTGCAATTTTCGCGACACTCTGATCTCCTACCACACACGAACACAACCATGTTGAAACCATGTCATGCACCCACTACCTTACCACCGCACTGGTGTTGAGCTACCGCCGCCCTCCCCCTCGTGTCCATGCAACAACTCGCCCAATCGAAGTTGCCACCCTAAACTTCATGTGAATAGCAGCCGTCGCCTAAGCTTGCATGCGATTTGTCTTTGACCTCCCTCTCGCCCATCTCTATTGTGATGTCGATCTAGCACATAGAAATGCCCATCGCGATTTCGATCGCGAATCCTTGTGCGATTTAGATCGTTGCCCTCCTTTTTTTGAAGTCGATTTGATTTCGTGAATCCCTGAGGAGAGAAGGGAAATGTCGTTCATCTTTGTAGAGAAAGAGATAGGGAAAGGTACGTGATTTCGTTTGGTTCTCTTCTTTATTTTTTATTTATTTTATTTTGCTCTGCCATTTTTTTATGAACGAACAAATTCTTGAATTTTTAAATTGAGGAGAGGAAGGAAGCGCTCGTGATTTATAAAAGTGGAGATGTGATGTTGGCATATGGGTGGGTATCTATAGTGAGTTGAAGGGAAAGAAAAGGGCTGATGTGAAAATATAGATCAATTCAACATATAATTATACTATTTAAATTTTAAAATGCCTCGATTTACATAACTCAAAATCTCGAACCCCTATCGAAACGTGCCTGTAACGACCCGTAAATTTCTGATGTTTAAATCGTTAATTTAATAAGATTTTGGTAATTAAATTTGAGAAAAATATAAATTTGTGATGTATTAGTGAAATAAATACTAAATTGAAATATAACATATGATAACCAAAGCTAATTTTTGACAATTTGAATGTAATTCCAATAAATGAAATAGTGCAAATGTCATACTTAGCTATAATAGAATAGTGAAAATTGTTGCACTTGGTTATAGAATTTGAATGAGTAAATAAATGCAAGTGTTGTATAAATAAAGGAATTTGTTAGTTTAATGAATCTTGTTATTTAATATTGGAAGAAATAAAAAGTTATAAGGTAATAATATTAATGCAAGTTAATAAATAACTAATTTAGTGCAGTCCTAATTTATTGAAACAATTGTAAGGCTATAAATTGACTGTTAATGTAAATTATGTTAATATTTGAAAATATTGTATTGTTAATGGTTTATGAATGAAACAATAAATAAAATTAAAGGTAGTGATGTTAATATAAGTTGACTATAAACAAGTTGAATGAAATCCCAATAAAGGAAGCAATGCAAATGTTATGTTTGGCAAAATTTCGGTATAAGTGGAAAATATAGTTAATACACAATAAAGAAGGAAAGTTGAGTATATTGAAGTAATGTAATGTAAAATCAACATTAACTATGTTATTTGAAATTAGTGGATGGGATATAAAGATTAAAATCAAATAAAAACAATTTATTGGAATTTAAATTTTTATAATTGGATTAATTAAAATGAAATGAAATTAAATATTTAAATATTACGTGAATGGAAATTAAGATGAAATTGGGAAACATTAACGTGCTAAAGGATAAACCAATGTTAATTACACCCTTATTGTAATTAAAAACGTGGATAACAAGGTTTAAAGGTTAATAAATTGATTTTGGAATTTTAATTTATAATTTCTGAATTTAATGAAATTGAAATTAAACACTGAAATTGATGGATTACTCAACTTTATATTGACATCTAAATTTGTTTAAATTACTGTAATTGTTTAAAAAATCAAAAAGATAAGATTTGTTAATTATGGAATTGAAATATAAAAAAAGTGCTTTAATTAATTTAATATTAATTTATTTAATTAACTAGGAAATAGCCATTTTGGCCACTGACTCGGATTTTGATGAAACCAGTTTCATCGGATCCGTAACGGTGAATTATTGTAGGATTTCAAGTTTCGTAGCGATAGGACTTGTCGTTTGATCGTACGTGCTCGAAACCCCTATAAATCAATGAAATTGAAATCAATTTGAAATAACTTGATTTTAGCATAACTTCTTCACGATGGAATTTGGACTTGAAACCTGTTCCATTGATTTTAAAATTTTCAAAAACATCTATTTAGATATATGGGTTGACTCAATTTCGTTCTGGAGTCAGAACGGGCCTTTCAGACCATTTATCGTTCAACGGTCCAAATCAATCGTATCCGTTCCTCTATTTTCAGCCCTACCTATATATATATTCTATTATAAACCCTAGCCTATTTCTTATGATCATTATTCTGTACGTGCAGAAACTTCTGTTGCTCCTCTTCCTCAATTGTTGAAAACCCTAATCTTCCCAATCCAATTTCAATTCAAAATACAACTTCAGAAATCAAACTCCACAAACTATATCGAATTATATATGGATTTGAAGCTCTCAACGAGCGCAAATCAAATATATGATTCGTTTTTCAATATGGATTTTGGTGTGGCCGGAAATCGATGAACTATTCATGACCGTTCATCACGCCGCGATCAATCTTGTCCGATCGTCAAATAAATTTGTGGGTATTTAGAGTGGACCGAGCACAGCTCATCGGTGAAGGTTGCTTGTCAGATCAGTGGTTAGATTTGGCTCAAAAATTCATTAGCGTTCATGAGAAAGGGGCGTCGGCAGTTGCTTTCAACGCGTAGGTGGTCAATCGAGGGGGCTTCGTGGGGTCGCGGCGGCCTCTGGGGAGGGGCGGTGGCGTTGCGATCGGCAGTTGCTTAGGCGGCACCGTGATTGGGCAGCAATGTTTTGCATGCGTTCGTTTGTGTATAAGAGTGGTTGCGTGTAGAAGATGATGACGTGGTGAGCGTATATGTAATGCATTTTTTATTTTTTTATTTTAATTTTGGATTTCATATGTTCTAACCAACATAACTTTTGCATATGGATTCAGATTCACGCGCGTTTTCTCCGCTGGGATCGTAATAAAATTCCGGACATTTTGATGCTGATTTAGATGAATTCTGAGATTGTTTAATTTTTGAGTTAAAATTGGATTTAAATTTAATTTAAATTCAAAAGGTGAGTGTTTTAACCCACTCACAACTTCTAAAATTTATTATGTTTGTTAAATTGATTTATGATGTGATTAGAAATTTATTTATGACTTTTTAATCATCATCTCAGTTAAATTGAATTTATTTGAATTAAATTGTTATTTAATTAATTATGGCATATAAACTGTCTGTTAAATTGTTATTTAATTTATTATTGAATATAAACTGCCAGTAAATACCTGTTATTTATTATCTGTTCTATATTGATGTTATTGTTTGAATTGGATGATGATTGTGATAAGTGTTTGATGATTGATATTGGATGAACGGATGTTGTATTTTATATTGTTATAAACTGCAAGTTGTTATGGATTTTTATTTCATTCGAGATTGCGGTTTGAAATGATATATAACCGTATTTATATTTAAAATTACGGATTGAAATGATAAATATCTGTATCACTTGACCATAGGATAGAAAATTGTATACAGACACAGTGGTCTATATATATACAAAACATTTTGAACTGATTTCTATGGTTTTGTAAAGAAATATATGGTTTTATATAAATATAGATTTACGATATTATATAATGTTATTTTATTCTTGATTTTGAACTATGTATAATTTGTTTTAACTTAAATAAGGTAATAATAAAGTTTGATTGTATGGGAGATAATATGGTTAAGTATTTAAATTTTATGTTAACATAGAGTTTATAATGACTTAAATAAATTAAGGTTGGAAGATAAATTGAGAATTTATTTCAAATTGAATTTATTTAAGAATTAACTCAAATAAGTTAATGTGAAATTTATTAAATTGGAAATTTTAAAAGGTATTATTATTATAACTTGATTTTGGGTTAAGATGAATTTAATAAGTATTTCAAGTATAAATAAATTGAAGGAATTATTTAGTTATTTGCAATTTGGTATTTACTTAAATGATAATGGATTTATAAAAAGGATTTCTTAACATTGAATGAAAAGTAATTAAATTTGTTTAACAAAATAAAAATAAAAATTATAAGTTAAATAATTGAATTTAGATAATTTAAGTTAATTAATGATTAAGCTTGTTGTAGTAGGAATGAATTTCTGAATAATAAGATTTCTAAATGTTAAATTAGATAAATCACAAATTATTTTGGAAGACAACCATGGATAATTAAATTGATTTATTAAATCCCATTCACTTTGATTTATAAACAATTAACTATTGCTATGCACTAGATTGATATTTCTGTTGTGACTGTGATACGGTGTGATGCACTGTGACTATGATTGTTCTGTATTTATGTGAAAACCTTTATGCCGTAAAACGACATTTAAACTTCGATGCGACAGGGAATCGGATTCTAGTGAGTATCCGAAACTCACATCGAACCCTAAACATGAATCTTTGTAATTGACATATCCATGTGTTTTAAAAATATTGCGCTCACTATTCGGGTTAACCGGGAAAGGACTTTGGGGTCATATAACCCATTCCGAATATGTGATACGTCGTTATGAATTGCATTTGAAGACCGGTGTTGAAGACTGGATATTTTTGAAAGCGAAAGGACAACTCATCGAATGTCTTTGCATCGACTGGTCCCCGGTATAGAGACTATGTGATGGGAAGTCCGAACGTGATTAGTGAATATTCGGATTGCAAGGACTTCTTTGTAAGTACCTTCGGTTCTGTTCGAGCCCGGAACAGACTTGTATGGATAGTATGTCTGACATTACAAATTGAGAAATAAAGCTGATTTCTTTCAAATATATTTCTGTTGGTGGCGGAGAATTTATTCTCTTAGCTTAAGTCCCTTCTCTGAGACGTACGAGCTCAGAGGTTATGTAGTTGAATGTTATCAGCGATATATTCCCAATTTGGTAATGTGACATGCTGAGTGTTGCTGTGAAATGATCATTGTGTTGATTATTTGTGATAGGATCATTTATTTGATCGTCTATCCTGGTGATCATTTTTATGATCATTTGTTGACCCAAAGCACAACTTTTGAGCGTGACTTTGTGGACGAGACTTCGTCGAGCCTCACACCCCGAAATGGTCAAAACGGAAAGATGCGACAAGGTTATGAGGGGTAGCTCCCTTTAGGGTATGTCATTTCCTTCTGGAAAGGGTGGTATCATGGTATGGAGCCCAGATACTTACTCATGTTGATACACTATATCTATTACCGTGTGGTGTTGTTGGTTGTCGAGCGCTCGAGTAAAGGTCCAATGGGACCGGGGGATGACATATTCGTGTAGTAGTTACCTAGTGATAAAGGTAACCCGGCCTTGTGTTGGCAGAGAGCTGGTTAAGTTCTCGGGACGTCCCGCCAGAGGCGTTTCCATGTGGCAATGGGAAGTTCCTTGGCCTGACCATTTGTTGGAAATCCAAAGAAACAATACGAGCCCTGTACGGTTTTAGTTGTAAAACCTGTCATGCAGCGTGGCGGTAACCTGCCACAAAACATGGTAGCTATAGTAGGCATAGTTCGGAATGTCTATGTTGGCTAAGATTAATATTCTATTTTTGAAATGATTTACTTCACTATGCACTAGTAATAATATCAAAGAATTCTTTTCTCGTACCAAGCATATTTAACCATCATAAGAAGAAATCTCCTCCAATTCTGCGTTTGCATTGTGTGTGTGGCGGGAGGTCTTATGGTAGTTCCATTTTTAAAAGCATTCCGAAAATTCTTTTATAAATCTTGTTTTTATTGGAATGCAACTGTTTTTGTTTACTCATACCAGTCCCATGACTGATCCGGAGTTTATTGTTTCTTTCCTAAACTCTGGGTGCCCATTATTTCCACACGGGCAGCCTAGTAGCAGGTTTCTGTATTTTGGAGGAGCAATATTTTGGAGCTTTTTATCTTGGAGATATCTTAGGAGCTCTTGGAGATTTCAGGTGTTAGCTTTTGGGAGTTCGTTATCATCTCTCTCATTTGAGAACTTTTGGATATATGTTCACTGTTGTGTTATCATGATGTTGTATTTGGAGTTGTGGTGTATGTATTATGTACTCTGCTGCAGTATGGATATTATGTTGATGTTGTAACTGTGATGATTATGATATTGATTCTGTTCCGCTGTTTTATATGCATCTAATTGTTGTTATAAGCTCCGGCGATGCGAATTTGGTGTCGTTTATAGGACATCGAGTTTGGGTCGTCACAAGTGGTATCAGAGCTACAGGTTGAGTAAGAACTTTAGCTATGGAGTATAACACATTAGATGGCTCATTAGAGATAGGGTGAAGTATACCCTAGAATGAGTATAACCAAGACTGAAACTTTAAATTTTCTTAGTCTATTTCTTTTTACTGCTGATATTCCTTAAGATATCTTGTCTGTATATCTAAATCAATTTTCTTACTAATCTCAGATAGTGAAAATGAGTGGACGCAGAGGAAGAGTTAGGGGTCGAGGGAATGCTGCAGCACCTAATCAAATTCCCCCAGCCGCAGAAGCAATAATAGATATTCAGCAGCAGCCGGACTTGGCTGATTTATATAAGAAGTTTGAAAAGCTTGGTGGCAAACCGTTCACCGGCAAGGAGTCAATTATTGAGGCTCAAGCTTGGGTAAGATCGTGTGAGAAGATTTTTAAAGGTCTAAAACTGCAGGTTGAGCAGAAAAGACTTATAGCTTCATGGCAACTCCAAGGAGAAGCTTCAGCTTGGTGGGAAACCATCATTATAGATGAACCCGAGGAAGAATTTACTTGGGATCGTTTTAAGGAAGTGTTTGAGAAACGTTACATGCCATCGGCGGGAATTTCCAGAATGTATCAGGAATTTCTGGATTTGAAACAAGGAAGTTTGTCGTTTGAAGAATACTTGAATAAATTCAGCGAACTATCTTGGTTTGGCCCGGAATTGCTAAACACACCTCTTAAGAAAAACGAAAGGTTTATCCGTGGAATGAACCAGAAATATCATGAAAGAATGACGGGCCACGTTAAGGAATCTTTTTCGGATTTAGTTGATATGGGTTACAGATACGCCACACTTGATATACAAGAAGCCCCAGCGAGAAGGGAAATTCGGGCAACCAAAATTGGAAGAAGCGGAAATTTGGAGGTAAGAAACCATGGCAGAGCAACGAGAAAAAGAAGAGCATTCATGGTAGTACAGCAGAGGAAGTCACTTGTTTTAATTGCTTAGAGAAGGGCCACTATTCGAGCAGATGTACGAAGCCTAAGAAACAAGTCAGTCAATCCACTCAAGCAAAACCTAGGAAGTGCTATTACTGTCAGAAAGAGGGGCATGAAGTTAAAGACTGTCCAACCATGAAACAAGCTCAAACAGCAAAGGTATACGCAGTCAAGGACCAACCTGCAACTTCCAAAGCAGGAAAAGGAAAAGAAGTTCTGGAAGGTAATCTTATCATTTATGATAGAATTGTTAGAGTTCTATTTGATACGGGCGCTACGCATAGTTTTATCTCTCAGCAAGCCATTAAAGAATTAAATCTTGAACCTGATTTTGTTGATGAGCCTATATGCGTAAGGAATCCAGTTGGAGGGCCTGCGAATCTTTGTCTTCGATGTAGGGACGTTCCTATCTCATATTCTCATTATCAATTCCCCATTGGTCTCTTCGTTCTCGATTTTAGCGAGTTTGAAGTCTTACTCGGAATGGATTGGCTAGCAAAATATGAAGCCAGATTGGATTGTAGCAATCGATTGATTTCGATTAAAACCGAATTTGGGAATTTCATCGAAATTTCTTGTGAGGACCCTAGTCCTAAAAGGGAAGGGTTGATGTATAATTTGGATTATCCTGAACCCAGCTTGGAGTCTATACCGATTGTTAGAGATTTTCCAGACGTATTCGAAGAAGTGAAATCTTTACCTCCTCACCGAGAAATAGAATTTAGAATTGACCTTGTACCTAATGCTCGTCCTGTTGTTCACGCAAATCGCAGGATGGCACCCAGGGAAAAGATTGAATTGGTTCATCAAACTGATGAGCTACGAGCAAAAGGATTAATTCGACCCAGTGTTTCTGAATGGGGCTCAGCCGTCGTATTTGTTGCTAAGTCAGACGGATCTTTAAGATTGTGTGTAGATTACCGCGATCTCAATAAACAAACTCTTAAGAACAAATTCCCTCTACCAAGAATTGATGATCTATTTGATCAATTGCACGGCGCTCGTTTCTTTTCAAAGATGGATCTAGCCCAAGGATTCCATCAACTGCGAATCGCCGAAGATTGTGTACCTTTAACTGCTTTCAGGGGTCCCAATATGTTCTATGAATGGTTACTTATGCCTTTCGGGCTAACCAATGCTCCAGCATACTTCGTGGACCTTATGACTCGTGTGTTTCGGGAAGTTCTGAATAAATTTGTTCTTGTATTTATCGATGATATCCTAATCTACTCCAAAACCGAAGAAGAACATGCGGAACATCTCAGAATGGTTTTGGAAATCTTGAGAAGGAATATCTTATTTGCAAAATTTTCCAAATGCCACTTTTGGGTCAGAGAAGTCAAATTCCTTGGCCATATTGTTAATGAAGGAGGAATTTCGGTAGATCCTAGCAAAATTTCTGCTATTCTTGATTGGAAACAACCCACTACTCCAAAAGAAGTTCGAAGCTTTTTGGGTTTAGCAGGTTATTACCGGAAATTCGTTCAGGATTTTTCCAAGATAGCTAGTCCGCTGACTAAGCTAACGATGAAAGATGTAAAATTTGATTGGACTTCGAAATGTGATGAAGCTTTTCAAGAGTTGAAGAAGAGATTAACCACTGCTCCTGTTCTCGCTATTATAAACGGGAATCAGGAATTATCTGTTTATACTGACGCATGTGGTGATGGGGTAGGTGCAGTATTAATGCAAAATGGAAGGGTAGTTGCCTACGCGGGTAGACAATTACGTCCGCACGAAAGAAACTACCCAACCCATGATTTGGAACTTTTAGCTGTTGTTTTCGCCTTAAAGATCTGGCGACACTATCTACTGGGTAAGAATCCTTTTGACTTTCTTAACAATTTGCGAAATTAATTTAACTTAAACAATATACTCAATGAACTCTTCTTTCTCCAGGTGAAAATTTTGAATTATTCACCGACCATAAACCTTTGAAATATCTCTTCACCCAGAAGGATTTGAATTTGCGACAACAACGTTGGTTGGAATTTCTGGCATCATATGACCTAGATATCCAATATACACCGGGAAAAGCCAATGTGGTTGCCGACGCTTTGAGCAGAAGACATGCTGTTCTTGCATATCTTGTTATCACTCCTACTCTCCTTGAGAATATCGCAAGACAGCAATATGAAGATGAGTTTCTTCGGAGAATTTATAAAAGAATTTGCCAAGGAGAAGACACTAGTTTCGAGATGGATAATAGAGGAGTAATAAGATTAAAAGGCAGGATTTGTGTTCCAGACTTCCCTGATCTGAAACGTGAAGTATTAGATGAATGCCACAAGTCAAAATTCAACATCCATCCAGGAGTCAACAAAATGTATCGTGATGTTAAAAGGACATTCTGGTGGAAAACGATGAAGAGAGACATATCTATTTATGTGAGTCGCTGTGCTACTTGTCAGCAAATCAAGAGCGACCAAAAGAAAGTGGCCGGTTTACTTCAACCTTTGGAAGTACCGAAATGGAAGTGGGATCAGGTATCGATGGATTTCATCGGCGGATTGCCACGAACTAAGAAAGGCAATGAAGCGATTTGGGTTATTGTGGACCGTCTAACCAAAAATGCTCATTTCATTCCAGTTAAATCTACTCGGACTGCAGAAAGCTTGGCAGGTATTTATATAAAGGAAATTGTTCGCCTCCATGGTATTCCCAGCAGTATAGTGAGTGATCGTGATCCGATCTTCACTAGTAGATTTTGGGAAGCATTCCAAGACGCTTTGGGAACGAAATTAAATTTCAGTACTGCTTATCACCCACAATCTGATGGACAGACTGAAAGGGTCAACCGAATTTTAGAAGACCTATTGCGTTCTTGTGTTCATGATTTTGGTGGTTCTTGGGAGGACCATTTGCATCTGGTTGAATTCTCATATAATAACAGCTATCAGGCCAGTATAGAAATGGCTCCTTCCGAAGCTTTATATGGTCGTCCGTGTCGATCACCTACATGCTGGATCGAATCAGGTGACAGACTTGTTCTTGGACCGGATATGATAAAGGAAGCCACTGAGAAGGTAGACTTTATTCGAAAGAAGTTATTAACCGCCCAAAGCCGTCAAAAGAGCTATTATGACCGACGAAGGAGAAATTTGGAATTTCAAGTTGGAGATTCTGTATTTCTGAAAGTATCTCCGATGCGGGGTGTATGGAGATTCGGAAAAACTGGAAAGTTAGCACCGCGTTATATTGGTCCTTTTCCTATTCTGGAAAGGATCGGGTCTCTAGCATATCGAGTGCAATTACCCAGCTGGTTGTCTGGTGTACATGATGTGTTTCACATTTCTAATCTTCGGAAATATGTGCACGATCCAGATGATATTATTGAAGAAGCTGCTCAGCAGGATCTTGAAATTACTCCTAACTTGGCAGTTAGAAGGGAACCGATAAAAATTGTAGATCGTGATGAGAAGCGATTAAGAAACAAGATTGTGAAGCTGGTCAAAGTTAAATGGAGTGGCGATCCAAAGGACTGTACTTGGGAAACTGAGGATAATATGAAGAAATCATATCCCAAATGCAGAATAGACATCTCGGCTTAAATTGTAAGTCATTTCCTTATATTTCCTAAATTCATATATGCTTTGTTTGCGTTTCTCACTCTTTTAATTTCGAGGACGAAATTTTCTTAAGGAGGGGATATTGTAACATCCCGAAATTTTTGAATATAAAATTGGTAATGTATTTGAACTTTTGGAATTTAAATTGAGAATTTCAAGAAAAATAAATGTTGTTAATGTTAATATTATAAAGATGCATAGGATTTAAATTAACATAGATAGTTAAGTTTAAATAAATAGATAATAATAATGATAATTAAATAAAAGAACATTTTTTTTTAAAAAAACAATAAAATTAAAGTAAACAAAACAACACATACATATAAAAAAAATAAACAAAACAGTATGCTGTAAGATACAAGTGTACAGGGAAGCATTACAAAGCATGCTTCATTTAATGCCGTTACTCTAGTAACCTCAAGCAAAACATTAACTGTGAATCCATGCTTCATTAAATGCATTTACTGTCTAGCATAGATAAAGATCACATCAACCTGTACAAAATTCCCTCTATAAACAAGAACATTTGTTTCAGTTTTATTTCGTTCAACTTAGCAAAGAATAGGAAATAAACTTGGAAAAAATTATATACAAGTTCAAACAAATTGCTGAAGAAAGAATAAAGAAAAAAAAGAAACAAACCAGAGAGGAAGATTTAGAACTGCAGCTTCAAAACCAAATATAGTCTCTGCTTATCAATATATTCAGGTGAGTAAAAAAAAATTTACTTCATGATTTAGATAGATTGTGGGAATGATTTATATTGTGTTGCTTATAAATTTCTCTCAGTTTTATTCTACATATATATATACTTATCAAACTGTCTGAAACTTCCATTTCCTTCTCTGATTGAATCACAGGGTTGTATTACACAAGAAAACATTTAAATCCTTATCATCTGATTAGAATTAGCCTTTGATTTCAAAACTAAGTAGCAGTGCTTATGTATGAATTATAAGTAAAATAGTTTCATGGAGCATGAGTATATTCAGTAAGAAAACTTATTTTTTTCAGAGGAAGTCTTAATTTTTGATAAATTTCGAGTATCACAATTTTGAGATTGGATTATATAATATGAATCTGCATTAGAAGATAGGAATTTTAAGCCGTGTTTGATGATTTTTAAGCGTGTGGTTTAAGAGCAGATCGTTGACGACTGGAAAAGGGTTTATGGTCAAATTCAGGTGGTCGGAGGTACTAGGGAGGCCGGAGTTTCTCGAGAAGGTAGAGGAGCTTACGGGGTATCGGAGAAAAATATTGGGATGGTCGGAAGGTCAGCATGGCGGCGGCGGCGAGTGGTTTCTTTCCAGAAACCTAGTTTTGTTAGTAGCTTTTAATTTGATTCGTTTTCCCTCTGTGGTTGATCAAGTGGCACATGGTTTGGGGAAATGATGGTTGGGTGGGTGACGAGTCATTTGCCGGAGTTAGGAACTTTCAGGTGGTCGAGGCGTCGAGTTTGAGGCTGAGTTTGGCGACTGGGTTGGCTTCAGTTAGTAGTGAGAGAGCTCGATTTCGATTCGCTTTCGAATTCGAATATTTGTGAAGTTGGAAGGCTCGTGGGGATCGACTGCGATGTACGGGGGGTCTCGGTGATGGTCAGCGACCATCCAAACGCCTGGACACGTGCACGCGATGACCTTCATATCAGCATTGTGTGTGAGTTAGGGGAGACGTAGTTTTCTCGGGTTCGAATCGGAGTAGCCTATGGGTTTACTCGAAGAAACTGGGAAGTGGTGAAACCCGAAGTCAAACGCGGGGAAAATTTCTTTTGGCTCGGGGAAGTTGTTAAGAATGATTGGGTTTGCTAAGCCTATTGCCAGGCTTCAGAAAGAAAGAAGAAAAGACTGTGTTTAAAAACCTGGGTTTTGGAATAATCTTGTTTTGAATTTAATTTGTTTTAAAATAACTTAGAAGTGATATGTGAATTAAGTAATTTTTGAACTACATTTAAGTGAACTTGAAACCGTTTCAGGTTTCTAAAAAAAATAAAAATAAAAATAAAAATAAATAAATAAAATAAAATATGTAAAATTAGAAGCAAGATTTAATAACAGGTATTTTAAACAAAGTTTAAAGTTGAATTCAAATGATTTTTTATATCCTAAAGTTAAAATGAAAATTAAAAATATAAAACCAGATTTAAACTAAGTTTAAAATTAAAGGGATCATAGATTCTAGTTTTCTTGAATGTGAAATTTAAATAAGTTTATAAATTTAAATGATAAGTCAAATTTAAATAAAGTATGTTTAAACATGATTTGGTTTCAAATAAAGGATTAAACTTACTTTATATAAATTCTTTTATAAAAAGGATTTCTTAACATTGAATGAAAAGTAATTAAATTTGTTTAACAAAATAAAAATAAAAATTATAAGTTAAATAATTGAATTTAGATAATTTAAGTTAATTAATGATTAAGCTTGTTGTAGTAGGAATGAATTTCTGAATAATAAGATTTCTAAATGTTAAATTAGATAAATCACAAATTATTTTGGAAGACAACCATGGATAATTAAATTGATTTATTAAATCCCATTCACTTTGATTTATAAACAATTAACTATTGCTATGCACTAGATTGATATTTCTGTTGTGACTGTGATACGGTGTGATGCACTGTGACTATGATTGTTCTGTATTTATGTGAAAACCTTTATGCCGTAAAACGACATTTAAACTTCGATGCGACAGGGAATCGGATTCTAGTGAGTATCCGAAACTCACATCGAACCCTAAACATGAATCTTTGTAATTGACATATCCATGTGTTTTAAAAATATTGCGCTCACTATTCGGGTTAGCCGGGAAAGGACTTTGGGGTCATATAACCCATTCCGAATATGTGATACGTCGTTATGAATTGCATTTGAAGACCGGTGTTGAAGACTGGATATTTTTGAAAGCGAAAGGACAACTCATCGAATGTCTTTGCATCGACTGGTCCCCGGTATAGAGACTATGTGATGGGAAGTCCGAACGTGATTAGTGAATATTCGGATTGCAAGGACTTCTTTGTAAGTACCTTCGGTTCTGTTCGAGCCCGGAACAGACTTGTATGGATAGTATGTCTGACATTACAAATTGAGAAATAAAGCTGATTTCTTTCAAATATATTTCTGTTGGTGGCAGAGAATTTATTCTCTTAGCTTAAGTCCCTTCTCTGAGACGTACGAGCTCAGAGGTTATGTAGTTGAATGTTATCAGCGATATATTCCCAATTTGGTAATGTGACATGCTGAGTGTTGCTGTGAAATGATCATTGTGTTGATTATTTGTGATAGGATCATTTATTTGATCGTCTATCCTGGTGATCATTTTTATGATCATTTGTTGACCCAAAGCACAACTTTTGAGCGTGACTTTGTGGACGAGACTTCGTCGAGCCTCACACCCCGAAATGGTCAAAACGGAAAGATGCGGCAAGGTTATGAGGGGTAGCTCCCTTTAGGGTATGTCATTTCCTTCTGGAAAGGGTGGTATCATGGTATGGAGCCCAGATACTTACTCATGTTGATACACTATATCTATTACCGTGTGGTGTTGTTGGTTGTCGAGCGCTCGAGTAAAGGTCCAATGGGACCGGGGGATGACATATTCGTGTAGTAGTTACCTAGTGATAAAGGTAACCCGGCCTTGTGTTGGCAGAGAGCTGGTTAAGTTCTCGGGACGTCCCGCCAGAGGCGTTTCCATGTGGCAATGGGAAGTTCCTTGGCCTGACCATTTGTTGGAAATCCAAAGAAACAATACGAGCCCTGTACGGTTTTAGTTGTAAAACCTGTCATGCAGCGTGGCGGTAACCTGCCACAAAACATGGTAGCTATAGTAGGCATAGTTCGGAATGTCTATGTTGGCTAAGATTAATATTCTATTTTTGAAATGATTTACTTCACTATGCACTAGTAATAATATCAAAGAATTCTTTTCTCGTACCAAGCATATTTAACTATCATAAGAAGAAATCTCCTCCAATTCTGCGTTTGCATTGTGTGTGTGGCGGGAGGTCTTATGGTAGTTCCATTTTTAAAAGCATTCCGAAAATTCTTTTATAAATCTTGTTTTTATTGGAATGCAACTGTTTTTGTTTACTCATACCAGTCCCATGACTGATCCGGAGTTTATTGTTTCTTTCCTAAACTCTGGGTGCCCATTATTTCCACACGGGCAGCCTAGTAGCAGGTTTCTGTATTTTGGAGGAGCAATATTTTGGAGCTTTTTATCTTGGAGATATCTTAGGAGCTCTTGGAGATTTCAGGTGTTAGCTTTTGGGAGTTCGTTATCATCTCTCTCATTTGAGAACTTTTGGATATATGTTCACTGTTGTGTTATCATGATGTTGTATTTGGAGTTGTGGTGTATGTATTATGTACTCTGCTGCAGTATGGATATTATGTTGATGTTGTAACTGTGATGATTATGATATTGATTCTGTTCCGCTGTTTTATGTGCATCTAATTGTTGTTATAAGCTCCGGCGATGCGAATTTGGTGTCGTTTATAGGACATCGAGTTTGGGTCGTCGCAGTTATAAACCCTAGCCTATTTCTTATGTTCATTATTCGGTACGTGCAGAAACTTCTGTTGCTCCTCTTACTCAATGGCTGAAAACCATAATCTTCCCAATCCAATTTCAATTCAAAATACAACTTCAGAAATCGAACTCCACAAACTATATCGAATTATATATTGATTTGAATCTCTCGATGAGCCCAAGTCAAATACATGATTCGTTTTTCAATCTGGGTTCGGTGTGGCAGAAAATTGATGAACTGTTCATGGCCGTTCATCACACTGTGATAAAACTTGTCCGATCGTCAAATAAATTTGTGGGTATTGTAGAGTGGACCGAGCATAGCTCATCGATGAAGGTTGCTTGTCAGATCAGTGGTTAGATTTGGCTCGAAAATTCATTAAGTCTCATGAGAAAGGTGCGTCGGCTGTTGCTTTCAGCACTTACGTGGCCGATCGAGGGGGATTCGTGGAGTCGCGGCGGCCTCTGGTGAGGGGCGGCGGCGTTGCGATCGGCAGTTTCTCAAGCAGCTTCGTGATTGGGCAGTGATGTTTTGCGTGCGTTCGTCTATGTATAGGAGTAGTTGCATGTAGAAGATGACGACGTGGTGAGCGTATATGTGATGCATTTTTATTTTGTTTTATTTTAATTTTTGATTTCATATGTTCTAACCAACATAACTTTTGCATACGGACTCAGATTTACACACGGTTTTCTCCACAGGGATCGTAATAAAATCCGAACATTTTGACACTGGTTTGGATGAATTCTAAGACTGTTCAAATTGGATTTAAATTCAATTTAAATTCAAAAGGTGAATGTTTTAACCCACTCACAACTTCTAAAATTTCTTATATTTGTTAAATTGATTTATGATGTGATTAGAAATTTATTTATGACTGTTTGGCGTATTTTTAATCATCATCCCTGTTAAATTGAATTTATTTGAATTAAATTGTTATTTAACTTATTATTGCATATAAACTGTCAATTAAATTGTTATTTAATACTGAATATAAACTGCCAGTAAATACCTGTTATTTATTATTTGTTCTATATTGGTGTTATTGTTTGAATTAGATGATGATTGTGATAAATGTTTGATGATTGATATTGGATGAATGAATGTTGTATTTTATATTGTTATAAACTGCAAGTTGTTATGGATTTTTATTTCATTCGGGATTGTGTTTTGAAATGATATATAACCGTATTTATATTTTAAATTACGGATTGAAATGATAAATATCCATATCACTTAACCATAGGATAGAAAATTATATGCAGACACCGTGGTCTATATATATAAAATATTTTGAACCGATTTCTATGGTTTTGTAAAGAAATATGTGGTTTTATATAAATATTGATTTCTGATATTATATAATGATATTTTATTCTTGATTTTGAACTATGTATAATTGTTTTAACTTAAATAAGATAATAATAAAGTTTGATTGTATGGGAGATAATATGGTTAAGTAATTAAAGTTTATGTTAATATAGAGTTTATAATGATTTGAATAATTGAGGTTGGAAGATAAATTGGGAATTTATTTGAAATTGAATTTATTAAGAATTAACTCAAATAAGTTGATATGAAATTTATTAAATTGGAAATTTTAAAATGTATGATTACTATAACGTGATTTTGGGGTTAAGGTGAATTTAATGAGTATTTCAAGTATAAATAAATTGAAGGACATATTTAGTATTTGTAATTTGGGATTTATTTAAATGATAATGGATTATTATGTAAAATATTTCAAAACTAAATAATAGAAAATTGAATTGTTGAATCGCGATTACCAAACTTAGTTTTGAAATTGTTGATTATTTAAAGTGGAAATATATTGAATTTGGAATAGTTTATTTTGTGGACCAAATCTGTTTTGAAATCGATATAATTTGGAATAATTTATTTGGAAACTGAATTGAATTGCAGTTTATGATTTGAGAATTGATTTGGAAATTGAAGAAGCTATTTTATTATATAAAGTCTTTAAATATTTAAACCATTTAAGTGGTGAAAGTTATGTTTCAAAGTTATGAGTTTCAAGGTAATATTCAAGTGTTTTGATTTTGAAATGTTATAACTTTGAAAGTGCTATGATTTTTTAAAAGGTTATATTTGAAATGAAAATGATATAGCATTGATTTGATTTGGAAAGGGCAATGATATTTGGTTTTAAAGTATAAACTATTTTGAAAAGACCGCGGTGTTATAATAACGGTTGGTTGTTGAAGAGACCAGGATCAGAAGTTTTCATACTCTCTTCCAACTCTGAAAACCACTTTAACAACCGTGTACGCGGTGGAGATTCCAAAATGAAGTAGGATGGTGGTGGCATTTCCTTTGAGGTATATACGTGGATCTGACTCCCGTGAGTTGGCATAATGTAGCTAAAATAGAAGCGATTGACGGGCTAAGAAGCTAGCACCTTTTATCGGACACGCTCCTTCGATACCATTCTATTACTTTGTGATTGATTTGGGCCCTTTTGATTTTGGGGGTGTGGCTCGA
This sequence comes from Allium cepa, assembly GCA_030765085.1. Lineage (NCBI taxonomy): Eukaryota > Viridiplantae > Streptophyta > Magnoliopsida > Asparagales > Amaryllidaceae > Allium > Allium cepa. Next base: position 506,644,103 of record CM060939.1, read on the forward strand.
GGTGGGCGGTAGTAGCTACTACGCGTTACCACCGGTCCGGAAGCGTAATTGATATATCTACCGTGGCATTACCTTGTTGTGCCGTGTCACCTACCCTAGCGCGCCTTGTATGAGTTTGGTTTTCTCCCATAGCCCGTGGAGTATTTAGGGTAGTCTCCCGATCTGGAGATGCGCTGATAATGGATGGATTACTGGGACTATTACGTGGTAAGGCTATATGGTAACCCCTTAACGCTATTTAAAATTAAGTTTATTTTATTATTAGACATTACTATAATAGCGTATATTACTACATAGTAAATAGTTTAGCGGATCCTTAGGAGATGCGAATCCCGAACATCTCTTAAGTTACTGTACTTACGTTAGACACTGGATAGGAGATGTCAAATCCCGTAAACATCTCTGACGCCATTCCACTCATATTTATTTCTGTTGATTTAACTTACATAAGATCTTTTAGTTCTGACTCGAGTGTTTTTTCTTTTCAATTCGCTCGGGTTAGCCTGAGCATTTCGGGATTTGAAGACTTTATTTCTGGAGGACGAAGATGAAGATATTATTACTATTATTTATTATATTCTTCCACTGCATTCATACTGTTCCGCTTCATTATTTATTATTCTCTGGTATGTGTAACTCTGATATGTGTTGTATAAGTATAATCAAATGTTTATGTAAAATGGCTTCATGAACTGTTATTTGATTATTATATTTTGTCATTCCGCTGTGAGATTCTGTTTTTGTTTTATTTCTTTCTCTGCTTTTCTTATTCACCCCAATAACAATTCGCCCTTTTGCATGGTTTGAGTCTTACATGTGTGGTTTATCGTCGATTTAAAACATACGAAAAGGCGGGCTGTTACAGTGCCGCTAGGCGTTTATAATGTTATACCCCTATTCCGAATGCAATGGAAAAGGTTTCGAGTCCTAATTCGATCGTATTTAGAAGATAGCGTTTTGGATCCAATTATTATTTTGAATTTTCGATATAAATTTCAATGCGTTCATATACCGTACGACCAACCGATAACTTCAAATGCTATGAAATTTGAAATTCGATAATAATACACTATTATGGATCCAATGGAACTAGTTTTTTCGAATTTCGAGACTGTGCCCTGGATTACTATTTAAACGCGTCGATTAAATCGACGATTTCTAAATTTTTTCCAAAATAGCTTAAAATTCCTGTTTTAAAATCTTACTAACTAACTTCTAATTGAAATAGAATTTATATCAATATTAGAAATCTTTTCGATTCATAAACAACTCCAATTTCCAATCATTTAATGATTTTCAATTATAAATTCAATAATTTAATTTATTCAGTAAATCATTATATTTGGAATTTTGAATTCATTTTAAAATTTTCAACCAACATCTTCATATTCAAAAATTATATTATATCCCAAATTCATATTTAAAACCACTTAAGTATTCAAAATGAGAGGACGAAAATTCTGGGTCGTTACGTATATAGTGATATATGATGTGATTGGATAATCTATTATGGATTATTATGTGATTTAATATATTGGATGCTATAGTAGTACTGGCCCTAATTTTGATATTTTAAATACCATTAGTATTATTTTTGAATTTAAAAGGGAAATTCAAAGGCGATTTTGGAATTGATAATTTTTATATTGAATTTTGGATTATTTGAAAAGGATTTGATTTGGATAAAATAAATGATTTGATTTTGGGACTTTTACTTATCTATTTCGGAAGATATTTTAAGTAGAGATTTTAAAATAATTTATACAAGGAAATTTGATCAATGGATTTAAAATGGTATTTTGAAACATGGAAAGGAGTCAAAATCGGTATTTAAAATAGGTTTGAAAAATAAAAAGGATTTATGATGGGATGTGTTTATAAATGGAATCTTATAAATGAGATTATTTATAAACAAGTGAAACTGGAAATGAATTTATAAAATTTATAAACGATGGTATAAATAAAGTGAAGTGATTATCACTTGATGAATTGAGAATACAAATTCACAATATGAATTTATATTGAGTTATGAAAATCGGTTTAGAAATGGATAGTGAATCTTATTTTGGAAAACTGGAACTAGTTGTGAAATTGGTAATGAAAATTGATTTGTGATAAATAGAGAGAGATTTATGAATGTAAAATGGTTATGATTTAAATTTTAAAAATAAATTTTTATCGAGAGGTTAAGGTTTGTCTTAAAAGAAGATTTTATTTATTAAGCTATTAGAGTTAATATTAAAATATTTTCAGAAATATTTAAGTATTTAATATTAGTTGAAGTGAATTTTAATTTTTATAATAAGCTTTGTAAATCAATTAGTATTATTTACGAATGAATTGGAAATTACTTATTGATGTTATATAAAAGGGGTTTGATATTTTTAATAATTACTTAAATTGTTTGAAAATTTATTCCTATTCTTTAAAAATACTTTTTTATAATATAGACTTTGGGAAATTGATTGAAGTTATTTATAAATACTCTCGAGATTTAGAACCAGATTTTATTGAACAGATGTGATTTTATAAGAGAAATCTTACAACGGAATTTTGAAAACTGAAGGAAATTTCCGAAATGTTAGAAACAAGAACTTCAAGAATGAATCTGAATTCATAAGAAGTTATAAATGGTTAGATGAGATTATAAGTGAGTATAATCAATTTTGGAAATTACAAAAGGGATTAATAAAAATTCTAGAGATTTATGAGATAAGCTATGAAATATTTCCTAAGTTAATATTAAAACGATTTTGGAGAATATGTTTATAAATAGTTTCATAAGTATTGGAAAGAGGATTTTCAAAATATTTGAACTATGATATGAATTATATAGAATTATTTTTCTAAGTGTTATAAAATGAATTCGGAAATATTTCTAGGTGTTGAAACAGTTTAAAAATATCCTATTATGGACAAGTATTTGAAATTGTTTTTCAAAGGTTGGAATGCTGGAAGAAAGTTGAATATATATCATTGTAAAGATATTTTGAAGTAAATGTTTTTGAATGATTTAAATATGGGCATGGTGACTGCTTTGTGTATTATTTGATAGTTAAATAACCTACTATCAAATCTGGCCAAATTCGTTAATCGTTTCGAAGAGACCGGAATCAAATTTAATTATCCGTAAACCACTTCGATCCGATTTGTGCGTAAAAAATTGTGATATTGTAAAGATAATGAAGACGGTGAATTTGGAGATTCGGTTTGTTCAGAAGACCCTTAACAACTTGTATGGATGAATGTTGTCATTGCATTGTTACCTGGAAGACATTGTTAGCATTCAAAGAAAGAACGTTATTCTTAAGGTAATACATTGCCTCAAGCCTCATCAACTGGAAATGGCAAAAATAGGGCATGCAACAAGGCCTAGTGGGTCGCTCCGATTAGGGTGTGGTCATCCCAAGATCTGCACCGATTATATTTATTCATGAATTCTTTCGGGGGCCAAAAGGTAGGGTGATCATATTCGGTACTAGCAGTCAAGTGCTAGGCCAGTCTTGTGTGGCAGGGGTACAAGATGTTCTTGTCAGACCCCGGTGTATTTTATCTAGAAATGCACCATCGAAAGGTAGTTCCTTACCTTGTCATAGTATGAAATCCATTCTCCAGTAAGCGTTGTACGGATTTAGATGCGCCCAACTATGCTGAAACGTGAGATGCAAGCATTTTAGCTTTTTTATAGTTTATTTTCTATAGACACTATTATAATATCAGACGATTTTGATATAAATTGTTTTTGTTATCGTATGGTAAAAACCTGCCGTGTTCGTGTATGGTGTGGTCTTACGAGATACCTATGTTTTCAAAGGATTTTGATAGCAGTAATAATTCAAATTTAGTGTGTTTTCTCAAGTTGGTTTTCCAAACTGACTCGGGTGTTATTTTATTATAATGCTCGGGTCTGACCGAGTATTATAGATTCAGGTTAGGGTGTTATGGAGCTCAAGGGACGAGCTGAAGGATTTCAGGCGTATTAGACGTATTTATTATTTCCGCTGCGAGTGTTATGTTGTATATTCTACGCTTGTGAGGACAAGTTGTTATAACTGTCCAGATTGATTGTTGACTGTTGCACTCTAATGATTTTTTGTAAATTACAGCTACAATTTCTTTATATAAAGACCTATTATTATATATTATATTTTGTTCCGCTGCAATTATGAGATTTTATGTTATTGCTTCTGTTTTGTACTATCCCTTTTTCTTCTTTAACCGTAGCAATCGGTATTTCCAGTACTTGAATATTTGGCATGCTACACAGTGAACGTATTGATGTCGGTTTTCGAGGGTCAAAAATCTCTGGTTCGTTACACGTGGTATCCAAGCTTAGATTGAGTGAACACCTAGGCTTTGGTGGGGATTACTCATTAGAGATAGGGTCAGTAGTACCCTAGAATGAGTCTGAGTGTATTATAGATATGGGTGCCTATTTGTTAGTGAATATAAATTGTTTTATATTGTGTTGACTTATAGGTTGAGTGTTTATGGATTCAAGTCGGTACGGTCTTAACAACTATATCGATAGGGGTTTCTAAACTCTGAACAAGTTAAATCGATATAGTATTGTTTTAAAGTAGGTAAATGAAATAATTTTATCCAAATTATATTTTGATATAAAAGAAATAAATTTCTAAAATTATTATAGTATATTGATGTGTTTGGATGTTATTATTATAATCGAAACAAGATTATAAAATTTGAAATGGTTTATATAACTAAATAGAAATTGTATAAAGAAAATTTATGCAAACGAGTTAAACTAAAAATGGATAAAACCAAAATTTGGAGATTAGATCCTGTAAAGTTTGGAAAATATTTTCCGAAGTGTTATGAAAATAAAATAGCCTTATTTTTGGAGGAATTTTTGAAGAATTTTTTTAAAAAAATTAGATTTAAAAATGGATTTTGGAAGTAAGCAAGCATTGAACTTAGTTCAGTCATGGGAAAATAATTCTGGTAATGACGGCCACATCATCAGTCTTCATTTTCGAGTTTTTAAGTGACGGATTGCTACAGTGGTCGTTGTTTTTGGATTGTTTTGAGGAAAACAAGTTTATTTACAAATTCCAAAAAGCAATTTGTTTTGGTTAAAGCCAAATTGGTTAAAATCCTAAAGGGAATTGTTTTGGGCAGAACTAAGTTCGGTCTAAGTTTTAAAGTGAGGTTTGATATACAAAGAGAGTGTATATATATGATTTCAATGTCATTTGAAATAAACACCGAGTGTTTGAATTCTGGAATCCTTACGTAAATATTTTAGAATAAATATCAGGAAATAAGTTTTTGAACTTATAAGTTGAGAATGATATTAATAAGGAGAGAAAGTGTGGAAATTGAGTTTTAAAATTTTAAATTTAACTTGAGTAAGTTTAAATGGATTGAATGAATTGAGATTTAACTTAAGAAAAGTTAAATAAAGTTGAGATGGAATTGAATTCATATCAAATTGTATTGTATATTAATATGAATCATGGAGTGATTAAGTTATAATTTTTAAATGAAGTAAAACCAAAGTTTAGAAATTATGAGATGGTAAAATAATAAGTTATATAATTGAAAATAGTGGAATGTAAAAGCCAAAATGAAATGGTTTAATATTTTAGTGAAGAGATGAAATGTGATAACCTGGATTTTTGGATATCTATAATTGTTAATTAACTGATTGTAACTATTGAGATACTGGTTTTATTTGGTTAAACAAATAGAATTCTGAAAAAAAAATTAAAAATATCTGGATGTATATAAATAGAATTTGAATTTGAATTCAAAAATAAATATTTTTTTGAAAAGAAACTCTATATTTTAAAACTAATAAAAATTTGTTTTGGAATTGTAATATATATATATATATATATATATAGGTATATATATTTTGGAAGTTATGATTTGAATTTAATACAATAATTTGTCAAAAGCTATTTAAAATATAAATTTTATATTTTAAAGACTTGTATAATATATATATATATATATATATATATATATATATATATATATATGTGCGCGTGTGTGTGTTTATTTATTATTGTGTAATTAAATTTTTAAATCATATTCTTTAAGGTTATATAAATATTTATAAAAGGAAATGTATATAGATAAATATTCATTTGTTTAAAAGTATAATAGCTTTAGTAAAATAAAATTTAATAATTAGTTTAAATACTTTCTTTTATAACTAAATATGAATAAATATAGTTTGTATAAATGTGTGTATATATATATCTTTTGAAATTATATAAACACATTAAAAACAATAATACATGAATAAAGAGACATGTGTAAAAATTTCAACAAAAAGAATACAAGTGTAAAAAATTTAAAATGCATAATAACAAGTGTAATAATTACAACATGAAAATTTAACAAGTGTTAATGATTTTATCATGCAAATATACAAGTGTCCTACTTTTAAATTTTCTTTCATTTTTACAAAAATAATAATAAAACAAGGTTTATATAAACACATCTACTTCTACTTTTCTCATTTCCTTACATTTCAAAAACTAAAACCAGCAAAACAAAATCAGAGATTAAAGATTATACAAAACAACCTCTGTTCAAAATCAAACCTGATGCTAAATACAAGATCAAATCAAGATCAAAAGCAAGTTTAAATCAAAATGCTTTCCAGTTTTCAAACACAAAACAAACAAAATCAAACAAATTTCAAAACCTGATGCAATCAAATAAGTTCAACCTAAAGCCCAATGCAAAGTTTCAGATCATCTCAAATCCGATGAAATCAAACAAATTCAAATCAGTCTGAAGCTATAGATCAATTCAAAACATCAGTTTCAAGATCATCTTCTATTTCCAGGTTTTTCAAAAATCTCTGGCCTCTCTTTATAAAAAAACAGGTGAGTTAATTGACTTTAAAAATGTTTAAACCTGTTTAAATCTTGATGCTTATGGAAAGTACTTAAAGTATATTGTGGAAAAATGTTTGTATGGATGAGAGATATGCCTGCATGTCTATATATTGTGTGCATATCAGCATACTTGCTCTGTTCTTAGTTCTACAGGGTTTAAAATAAGTTCAAAAATCAATTTATTTCTCTCTAATCTCTTATAGCTTATGACCTTTAAAGGAAATTTATTTGTATGCACCAGACTCAACATTTAAAAATATTACAAAAAATAATTGGCAAGAAATATTACTGGAATAAGAAAATAACAGAGATGATCAACATATGTGAGAAATCGAATGTCTGGAAATCAAGTTTTGATTTACAGTTCGATCCATATTGGGAAACGATGATTTTGGATTATGGTTTCATGATTTTTTAGTTTATAATTGTCGTGATATCTTGAGTTGATCAATTTTAGGTTTTTTGTCAATTGCCGACGAAAGGTGAAAGGAGGTGGGTCGTGATTGATGTTGGAGGTAGCTCAGAGGTTGAGTCACTAAGGAAAAATGGAGGATGAATTTTTAGATCGCGGTGGTGTCGTATCGACGATGAAGTAGGGTCTAAGGACCGGGTTTTCTCGACGATGATTCTCGAGCTCGTGCGATGTCAATGGTGGATCGGGATCGATCGGACCCGGGGGAATCGATGCGTGAGGGTGTGATGCAGCTCTGGGTTGACTGGTGTGGTTCAGGTGGTTGGAGGCAATGGCGTAGAGGAGATTCGTTGTTCGAAGTTTGGGTTCCATATTATATCCAGTAACTCGATATGTTTCTTAGGCGAGTTCGTCGGTGTTGGGTAGTCGGGGTCGTCGGCGAGGTCTTCGCCGATATGTGCATGGTCGCGACAATGGCCGAAAGTGGTCAGGTTCGATGCATATGTGCACGCGTGCATGTTTGTATCTGGGTGATATTGTTTTTTCGGGGAAGGAAGAAGTTACTCGGGGTCGGGCTCGAAGTCGTGTGGTGATTGTCTCGAAGCTGTGAGAACGTGAGATGCTCGAGTTTGTACTCGGGAAAACTTGAGATTGGGTCGGGCGGGAACTCGAGTTATCTCGGGTTTATGTTATTGCAGTTTTATTTTTTTTTAAATTAATCAAGTTTAAAAGGTTTAAATCAATTTCTTAATTATTTATTTCATATAATGATTGTTTTAGTTAAGTTTGGATTAGTTAAAGATTTTTAATGAATTATTTTAAATTAATTAAGTTTAAAGTGTTTTAATATACATATAACCTTTATTTTAAGGTTTATTTTTAAATAAATTTAATAATTAAATAGTTAATTGAGGAAATGAAATGATTTCAATTTTCAATTAACTTAAATGTCTTATGTAAATGTTTGTGTTAATGATAATTAATTTCAAAGGTTTATTAGACAAAACTTAAATGTAATAAGTGATTAAATAAGATAAATTGTTTATCTTAAATTAATTGAGTTAGCAATTAGGGGTAAACTAATTAATTTATTTAGTTAAGGGTAATTAATTTATGAAATTGATTTATGAATAATTACTTAATGAAGTAATTAATGGATAACTATTTAAAGGATAATTAATTAATGTAATTAATTAAAGACTAAATAATGTATGTAAGTAATTAAGGTTAATTTATTAAAATAGATAATTAAGGATGATTGATTAATTTCATTAATTAATTAAAAGAAATAATAATGGTTTATAATTTATTAATGATTAATTAAGCAGGGTTTGAAAATTAAATTAAAGTAATTAATTTAATTTATTTGGTGATTAAATTAAATTAATTAGGAATTGAACAAATAAATTGATCTAGCTTATAGATAATTGGATTATATTTAAGGCATCGAATTGTTTGATATCCCTGATATGTGATGATTCTGTGATATGATATGCCCGGATTGAACTGTGATAATGTAAATTATCTATCTATGATTGATTTCCTGTATGAATGTAAACCTCCGAATTGAATTGAAATTGTTTACTTAAACAATTTGGCCTCTAAGATGGCATTTGAATTTCGAAGAGACCGGGGTTTGGTATCAGCAAATCCCGAAACCACTTCAATTAGTAATCTAAAATAATTCTTTATAGATTTGAGTTTAGAACCAAATAGGCTGGAATGGTAATAAATTAAGTAACTTGGCCTTTAACTGAGCAACAGTTCTTGGATATTGTTTGTAATAAGTGATGGACTTTAACAAGTTAAGAACCCGTAAGAAGGTACGGGTTACCCTTGTATTCAAATAAGTTTTATAACTTAGTATTTCAAATTTATGGGTTTACTTACGCTGGTTTCTAGCCTGAACCGGGTGTTACTTGATTGTAATGCTCGGGTCAGACCGAGTATTACAGATTTTCAGCTTGGGACATTCTAGAGCTCAGGAGGCAAGCTGGATGGCTGGGACGTATGGAGTATATTCTGCTGTGTGTTTGAGAGTTGTATCGATTATTCTAGGACAAGTTAATTATAACTGTCGAGTTTATGTGTGTATGGTTGAAATCTGATGTATTGTATGTAATAACAGATACAACTTTTCTTTGTATAAATACTATTATGTGATATTATATTTTGATCCGCTGCGAATGTAAGATTCTGTGTTTTGTTTCATATTTCTTCTTCTACCTCTTTTCTTCTTAACCCTAACAATCTGAATTTCAGGCGTTCAGATGCTCGACACTTCTTCAGTGAGCGTATTGGTGCCGAATTTTCGAGGTCAAAAATTTCAGGTCATTATAGTTGGTATCGTAGCTGAAGGTTAGGCCAGAACCTTGGCTCTGGTGGGTTTACTCATTAAGGATAGGGTCAATAGTACCCTAGAATGAGTTGAGTGTATTATATATATGAAAGCGTACTTGTTATTTTTCTTATATAAAGATTTTAAAATTATTTTAAAATGGTTTTAAAAATGAATTTTATATAAACTTATATTTTTAAATATTAAGGAATAATTTTTCTAATTATTATTGAGAAAATTGGTTGTTGAAATTGAATAAGATCATAAGAATTTAAGTGGTGTGTGTATATATATATATATATCCAAATAGGAATTGAATAATATGAACTAAATAAATAAGATAAGCTAGAAATGGATTCAAACTGAATTTAAAATCCTAGAGAAATTTTCCAAAACATTGAAATAAGTTACCTTGATATGATTTTCCAGCAAATGATTATGGAATATAAGGTGTATATGATTTCTAGATATGATAACTATTAAAAATTGGGCATTGTATCTTAATAATGGGATGTTTGTTTTCTAATAAACATTGATAAAGCAAAATGGAATATTTTAAGGAAGTAAACATTTAGATAAGTGCAACTTGTAAATTGGAATGAATTTAAATTATTTCAAAAGTGTTAAAGGAGATAATAAATAATGTTATTCAAAATATTTTTGAATGCAGGAATCTTATTTTAAAACAATGGTTGTCTAAAATTTTAAAAGGAATTTGTTTTGAAATTAAAAACAAAGAATGGTTTAAAAATTTAAAGTATGACTTGGTATGCAAAGGAAATAAATATGTATATATGTGAGATATACATAATATCAAAGATGATTTGAAATAAACTCTAAGTATTGAGTTTTGAATTTCTCCTTGGAATGTGATGTGAAAACCCAAAGTGAGATATGTTTTTTGAACTTATAAGTGGGAAGATTATTAATAAGAAGTTTAAAATTTGAAATGGGAATTCAAATTGGATAAAGTTTACTGGATTAAATGAATTGAATTGAATTTAACTTTGGGGAAGTTAAATGTGTTTAGAATGAATAACCTGAATTGGAAATTTCAAGCTAAAATTGAGATTTAACTTAGGAAAGTTAAATGGGCTGGATTGAATAGGGATTGAGTTCTGGAAATGTGTAATGGATGCTATTGATGGATGTTTTAGATAATTTGGATGTTTATTTACCTTGGCTTATCCTAATATCATCCCGTTGTTACTAATAATCTTTAAACTGTGAATTGGATTGATATAAAATGGATTAAAAATTGATGGAAATAGTCTATATATCCATTACTGAAATTAAATGTAAAGAAAGCCTTATTTTGAAACTATTTAAAAGGCTTTGATTCTTGAAATAAAATTGTAATTGTGGAAACAGAATCACTTTGAACTTAAGATTTGAATGTTTAAAATGAACTTGCAAACTGAAATTTTTAAGGGTTGGTTTCAAAGTTAAAATTGGATAATAAATTGGATTTCGAAGATTAAATTGTTAAAAGGTTTTGAACTCTTATTTAAAATTTTGAAATAAGTTAAGTAAAGGTAATTTAAATGAATATTAAAATTTTGGACATAGAATTTAATTGTTTAAAAAAAATTAGGTTGTTAAATTAAAAGTAAAGGTTAATTTGATTTAAGGAGTTAAATCAACATTTGAAATTTAGCTCGAATTTATAATTCGGGATGGTTTAAAGTTGAGATTTGAATTTAGTCAAATTAAATTTGATTTGAATTAAATAGGAACTGTGATTGAAGTTGAATAAGTTTAAATTCAAATGAAAATTGATTTTAATTTGGGAAGGGAATTGAAGTTAAGTTAAATTGAATTGAATCAATTTAATGAGATTGGAAATTGAAAGTTAACTGGAACGGGAGATTGGAAAATTGAACAGTTTGGCTCTGGACTATTTTCAAATAAATTGTTATAATATAAACTTTCTTAAATCTATTTTTCCTAGCTATTTACTACACAGTCTTTCTTTTTAAAGCCCAAACTATCTTATATTTATTTTTCAACTATTTTGAAAACTAATTTCTATTTTACAACAATTTTTCATCTGTTTTACAAACTAATTACTATTTTATAACTATTTTGCAACTATCTAACTGTTTTACAACTATTTTATAATTGCTTAAAAATTCTTCAGCCATTTTACAACTAATAACTATTTTACAACTTCTTATCTATTTTAAACCTTTTCAAACCATTTTCTTAATTTAAGCTAGACAGAGTGCAAACTGTTTATAATTGAAGTGATAACCTAAATGGGAATTGAAGCAATATGAATAAGTGAATAGAATTAAAATGATGGTGAATAGAAAGAAAATTGATTTAGCGGATAATCAATGAAGATAAATAAGTAGGATGTACGTATGTTATTCTATTCGCATTATGATTTGATCTGAATTCGAGCACAGAATTTTGAGATAGCATATCAATCCAAGTTGGGATTTTTTACTCGATTTTCGACGGCGAACCCTAGATATGGATTTTTGATTGATTCTGGAAATTCTCTATCATAGTTAGGGCTATGCAAGGAGAATGACGGTTTTTGATCAAGAAACCAGATTTGAGTCCGCACTAGGAAGTCGGGTAGACGATACTTGTTCGAAAGTGAAATTATCTGCCGAGTGAGCATCGGATTTGATGTTGCATACGGATGATATATATACATCATACGTGCTTGAATGAAATTGATATTGAAAGAAATGAGAAATGATTTTTGAAAAGAAAGGTATATTTTGAGAAATATTTGATGTTTAAAAGTAGAAGTTGAATATCTCTATTATTGAAATTTACTTTTTGAGAAGTAAGTAATATGGTAAATAACTTTTTAAAAGAAACCAAATTTGAATATTGATTTGGCACAAATAAATTTGTATGTATATTTGTTATATATGATAAACTCCCCTCGTTGAATCTATAGCCAGAAGAAATTTTTTTTTTTTTGAAAATATTTGAAGTATAAAAAGAGAATTTATATAAGTATGAAGTGATCCAAGATTTTTCAAGATTATATATATATATATATATATATATGATTTTATGAGAATGATTTGGAAAAGTTTTTGAAACCTATGGGTTTTGTAAGGCTTTTGATTTTTGGGAAAAATTGATTTTGGGAATTTGGAAAGCCAAGTTTGAAACTATCGATTTAAGATATCGATTTTATGTAAAGGAGATTTATGTGAATCATAAATAGTATGATTTGAAAGATATTATAAGTATATAGTATAAATTTTTTTGAGATTGGCTCTGGGGAAAAAGACGATCCCATGAAATGAACTTCATAGGAGATCCACGGGGTGGTTCCTCCTTGAGCCCTAAGGGAGGTTCTAAATTGGATCCTGGAAGGAAGTCCGGACTAACTGAATTTACTGAGGATTATGTGTGGGTAGAGAAAGTCGAGGGCGTTGATGCCTATAGAGACATTTGGGTTATGCTGTGATGATAGTGTAACTCGATGTCACTTTGATCTGCTATAGACCATAGCGGAAGTCATGTGGCAGTGAGTGCCAACGGTTTATGTTTGATTTCACCGTAAGGGCGATGTAACATCAGTAGACTACGATCTATGAAGACATAGTGAAAGTAGTGTGGTAGTGAGTGCCTACAGGATACATTGGGACTCGACTGACGTAGTCTGCGATCTTTGTAGGAGTGGTGAAATTTCATTTGGCAGCGAAATTCAAGGGCGCTGATGCCTACGGTTACATGGGTTTTTTCCATGATGGAGACGTAAAACCCGGGTGTAACTGCGATCTATGGCGGGTTCCATGGTGTAACTGAGAGGCGCGGAATGCCTACAGTTTTCAATGGGTTTTGCGGGGATGGTAACATAAGCATCGGGTTAACTACGACTATGGAGAGGGTGATGATTTCCATAGAATTCTCACCAAAAATGTTTCTATATTTTCAAATATATTTTCTATATTTAAAAAAATGTTTTCTATATTTTCACCAAAATATTTTCCAAGTATTTTCATCGGGTGTTGAAAACGGATCTCCTAAGTACTTATAGATTTTCAGTCCTACGCCTGATCAACGTATGACCAAATTTCTGTGAGAATGAGGATGGACTTGTTGAGGCATCAAGTTATAAAAGTATTTTTATAAAAACTATTTTGGTAATATTATGTAGATTTTAAAGTGTTTTTAAAAAAATTTAAAAATGGTTTATAGTTAAAAATGATCAAAGAGTGATTTAACTGATAATAAGCATTTTAATAAAATTTTGGCTTCGTTCCTTTTCGAGGACGAAAGTTTTAAAGGGAGGAGGAATGTGATAACCCGGATTTTTGGATATCTGTAAATTGGTAATTAACTGATTGTAAGTATTGAGAAACTGGTTTTATTTGGTTAAACAAATAGAATTATGAAAAAAAATTTAAAAATATTTGGATGTATATAAATAGAATTTGAATTTGAAATTCAAGAATAAATATTTAAAAAACTCTATAATTTAAAACTAATAAAAATTTGTTTTGGAATTATAATATATATATAGGTATATATATTTTGGAAGTTATGATTTGAATTTAATATAATAATTTTTCAAAAACTGTTTAAAAGATAAATTTTATATTTTAAAGCTTTATATATAATAATCTATATGTGTGTGTGTGCGTGTGTGTGTTTATTTATTAATGTGTGATTAAATTTTTAAATCATACTCTTTAAGGTTATATAAATATTTATAAAAGGAAATGTATATAGATAAATATTTATTTTTTTAAAAGTATAATAGCTTTAGTAGCAAAAAATTTAATAATTAGTTTTAAATACTTTCTTTTACAATTAAATATGAATAAATATAGTTTGTATAAATGTGTGTGTGTGTACATCTTTTGAAATTATATAAACACATTAAAAACATTAATAAATAAATAAAGAGACATGTGTAAGAATTTCAACAAAAATAATACAAGTGTAAAAATTTTAAAATGCATAATAGCAAGTGTAACAATTACAAAAAGAAAATTTAACAAGCGTTAATGATTTTATCATGAAAATATACAAGTGTCCTACTTTTAATTTTCTTTAATTTTTAAAGAAAATAATAATGAAACAAGATTTATACAAACACATCTACTTCTACTTTTCTCATTTCCTTACATTTCAAGAACTAAAACCAGCAAAACAAAATCAGAGATTAAAGATCAAACAAAACAACCTCTGTTCAAAATCAAACCTAAACCTCAATACAAGATCAGATCAAGATCAAAAGCAAGTTTAAATCAAAATGTTTTCTAGTTTTCAAATACAAAGCAAGCAAAATCAAACAAATTTCAAAACCTGATGCAATCAAACAAGTTCAACCTGAAGCCCAAAGCAAAGTTTTAGATCATCTCAAATCTGATGAAATCAAACAAATTCAAATCATTCTGAAGCAATAGATCAATTCAAAACATCAGTTTCAAGATCATCTTCTATTTCCAGGTTTTTCAAAAAGCTCTGGCCTCTCTGTGTAAAAAAAAACAGGCGAGTAAACTAACTCTAAAAATGTTTAAACCTGTATAAATCTTGGTGATTGTGGCAAGTAGTTAAAGTATGTTTTCGAAAAATGTTTGTATGGATGAGATATATGCATGCATGTCTGTATATTGTGTGCATATCAGTACACATGCTCTGTTCTTTGTTCTACAGGGTTTAAAATAAGTTTAAAAATCAATTTCTTCCTCTCTAATCTCTTATAGCTTATGATCTTTAAAGGAAATTTATTTCTATGCACTAGACTCAACATTTAAAAATATTATAAAAATATAATTGGCAAGAAATATTACCTGAATAAGAAAATAATAGAGATGATCTACATAGGTGAGAAATCGAATGTCTGGAAATCAAGTTTTGATTTTTCAATTCGATCCATATTGGGAAACGATGATTTTTGACTATGGTTTCATGATTTTTAAGTTTATAATTGTCAAGATATCTTGAGTTGATCAATTTTTGGTTTTTCGTCGATTGTCGACGAACGACGAAAGGAGGTGGGTCGTGATTGAAGTTGGAGGTGGCTCGGAGGTTGAGTCACTCAGGAAAAATGGAGGATGAATTTTTAGATCGCCGTGGTGTCGTATCGACGTTGAAGTAGGGTTTAAGGACCGAGTTTTGTCGACGATGATTCTCAAGCTCGTGCGATGTCAATGGTGGATCGGGATCGATCAGACCAAGGGAAATCGATGCGTGAGGGTGTGACGCAGCTCTGGGTTGACTGGCGTGGTTCCAGGTGGTCGGAGGCGATGGCGCGGAGGAGATTTGTTGTTCAAAGTTTGGGTTCCCGGTTGTATCGAGTAGCTCGATTTGGTTCTCAAGCTAGTTCGTTGGTGCTGGGTAGTCAGGGTCATCGGCGAGGTCTTCGTCGACTTGCGAATGGTCGTGATAATGGCTGAAAGAGGTCAGGTTCGACGTACACGTGCACGCGTGCACGTTTGTATCTGGGTGATATTGTTTTATCGAGAAAGGAAGAAATTACTCGATGTCTGGCTCGAAGTCGTGTGGTGGTTGTCTCGAAGCTGTGAGAACGTGAGACGCTCGGGTTTGTACTCGGGAAAACTTGAGATTGGCTTGGGTGGGAACTCGAGTTATCTCGGGTTTATATTATTGCAGTTTTAATTTTTTTTTTAAATTAATCAAGTTTAAAAAGTTTAAAACAATTTCTTATTTAATTATTTTATATAATGATTATTTTAGTTAAGTTTGGATTAGTTAAAGGTTTTTAATGAATTATTTTAAATTAATTAAGTTTAAAGTGTTTTAACATACATATAACCTTTATTTTAAGGTTTATTTTTAAATAAATTTAACAATTAAATAGTTAATTAACGAAATGAAATGATTTCAAATTTTAATTAACTTAAATGTCTTAAGTAAATGTTTATGTTAATGATAATTAATTTCAAAGGTTTATTAAACAAAACTTAAATGCAATTAAGTGATTAAATAAGATAAATTGTTTATCTTAAATTAATTAAGTTAGTAATTAAGGGTAAACTAATTAATTTAATTAATTAAGGGTAATTAATTTATGAAATTGATTTAATAATAATTACTTAATGAAGTAATTAATGGATAACTAATTAAAGGATAATTAATTAATGTAATTAATTAAAGACTAGTTAATGTATGTACGTAATTAAGGTTAATTTATTAAGATAGATAATTAAGGATGATTGATTAATTTCATTAACTAATTAAAAGAAATAATAAATGGTTTATACTTAATTAAGCAGGGTCTAAAAATTAAATTAAAGTAATTAATTTGATTTATTTGGAGATTAAATTAAATTAATTAGGAATTGAACAAATAAATTGATATAGCTTATAGATAATTGGATTATACTGAATGCCTCGAATTGTTTGATATCCTGATATGTGATGATTCTATGATATTACATGCCTAGATTGAACTATGATAATGTAAGTTATATATCTGTGATTGATTTGCTGTGTTAATGTAAACCTCTGAATTGAATTTTAACTGTTTACTTAAATAACTTGGCCTCTAAGACGACATTTGAATTTCGAAGAGACTGGGTCGGGTATCAGCAAATACCCAAAACCACTTCGATTAGCACTCTACAATAATTCTTTATAGATTTTAGTTTAGAACCAAATAGGCTGGAATGGTAATAAATTAACTTGTCCTTTAACTGAGCCACAGTTCTTGGATATTGTTTGTAATAAGTGATGGACTTTAACAAGTTAAGAACTCATAGGAAGGTACGAGTTACCCTTGTATTCAAACAAGTTTTATAACTTAGTATTTCAAATTTTATGGGTTTACTCACACTATTTTCCAGCCTGACCTGGGTGTTACTTGATTGTAATGCTCGGGTCAGACCGAGTATTACAGATTTTCAGGTTGGGACGTTCTAGAGCTCAGGAGGCGAGCTGGATGGCAGGGACGTATGGAGTATATTCCACTGTGTGTTTGAGAGCTATATCGATTATTCTGAGACAAGTTAATTATAACTGTCTAGTTTATGTGTGTATGGTTGAACTCTGATGTATTGTATGTAATAACAGATACAGCTTTTCTCTGTATAAATACTATTATGTGATATTATATTTTGATCCACTGCGAATGTAAGATTCTGTGTTTTATTTCCTGTTTCTTCTTCTACCTCTTTTCTTCTTAACCCTAACAATCTGGAATTTCATGCGTTCGGATGCTCGGTACTTCTACAGTGAGTGTATTGGTGCCGAATTTTCGGGGTCGAAAATTTCGGGTCGTTACATGAAAATCAAATTTTGAATTATAAAAAAAGGGTTAAACTCAAGTCAAACCAATTAAAGCGATTTTTGAAATAGAAATCTGATTTTTAATTATAAATAAGTGAACTAATCGGAAAAATTAATTAGTGAACTGAATTTGAATCGGAAATATTGAATGATTAAACTGAATATGAGCTTAGGTTTTGAAGTTGTATGTATAAAACTCAAGTAATGGCATAAATTGTTTATAATAAGACTGATGAAATAATTTTGATGGAATGATTTCCGAAATGAACTTAACTCAAGTGAAGAAAATTAAAGTGAATTCAGGATATGTTAAATGGAATTGGATTCGAATTTGTAATAACTTAATAAAATGAATATAGACTTGAGTATGGAGATCAAATTGAAGGTAATCTGGAATGAAATAAGGGAAAGTAAGCTTAAACTTTGAAATGGAGATCCAAATTTGAATTATAAAATAGATTTATACTCAATCCAACTAAATGAGGTGATTTTTGAAATAAAAATCTAATTATGAAGTGGAAAATGGAAGTAACTAATTAGATGAATTAGTAAGTAAATTGAATATTGGAAATGAAACTTGTGTTATAAATGGAATTCGACTTATATGTAAGTGAATTAAATATATTTTGAGATGTTATTTAATAAATAAGAAATGGATTGAAATGGTGATGACTTAAATGAATTCAATTTAAGTGTAATGGAATATGGGTGGGAATATTATTGATAAGAATGAAATTCAACATAAATAACTAATTTATGAGATGATTCATAAATAAATTGGCATGGATTGGTTTGTTGTTGAATATAAAATTGAGAAAACAAGAGTTTGTGAATAAATTGAATGTGGATTAATAAAAAGTTTATAAATTGATTTGGAATCAATTTAAAATAGCTATAAATAGGAATAATTATTTTATTAAATGAATATCATTGAATTTACAATAAAAGAAAAGTTTTTTTTGACGGAAAAAGAAATAAACAAAATTATGCAAACAGATTGAAAGTGAATAAATTGATTTAGAACCAATTTGAAATGGATATGAATATAATATGTGTATATATAGATTAGGTGCAAATGAATTCCTGTGAATGAATTTGAAATTGAATAAATGGTATGCTAATCAATTTGGAAGTGAATGATTAAATGTTGGAACTTTGTATTTGCATGTACATGCTAGATATACATCGTATAACATGTTTTGTCTGTAAAATTGGTTATACATCCACGATGTATCATGTTGGTTTATGAAAATAATGGTTTAACTAGTAGAAATGATGTAATGCTATTAAATTTCATACATATGACATTGATGGGATTTATTTAAGTAAGCACAGGTACAAGAAAGCTTTTGGTCTAGATTAGGGTTCTGAAATTGCATATAAATGAAGCGAGCTCGCTTAATAACGCTAAAATAAGGTACGCTTATGAATTTAGCACGCGAATAATATAAATATTGTTATATATTGAATTTTCAGACCATGAGAGCCAATGTATATCTTTTTATCACATTTTTCAAATTGTAAATGGCTCTCCATACAAGGGAGACCCTGCGAAAAAAATTCGAAAATTTTGAAAAATTTTGTTAACCAAAATTTGATTTCGAATTATAATTGAAATAAGGGTTTTGATTTAAGAATGGAAATCAGTTGTTTGAATTAAACTAAAGGAATTAGGGAAGTGAAATAGCAACTTAACTAAGTGGGTTTTTGAAAAAGTAATGGGTTTGAATCATCCGTCATACATTAGCAATTTCAGGGACGAAATTCTTTTAAGGGAGAAAGAATGTAACGACCCGAATTTTCAATCGTTTGATTTTGAACATTTAATTTATTTTAAATGTTGAATTTGGAATGTAAATGAATTTTTAATATGAAGGTATCGAACGAATAAGTGGAATAATACTTAAATTTCAAATATAGCGATTTATCGTAATACGGAAATGGTGTATAATTAGAATTTGAGCTGAATATGAATTGGAATGAAATTTAAGTGGATATAAATTCTATTTGATTTATAATTGAGTTAATAAGTTTTTAAAACTGGGATTTTAAGTGATTTCATCAATTTTTGAAATCGTCGATTTAATCGACGCGTTAAAATAGCGATCGGGGCATGCTCCCTGAATTCAACGAAAATAGTTCCATTGGATCGTAATAGCATATTATTATCGGATTTCAAATTTCATAGCGTCTGGAGTTGCCGTTTGATCGTATGGGATATAAACGGGTTGAAAATAATATTGAAAATTTAATATTATAATTGGGTTCAAAAAGCTATCTTCTACATACGATTGAATTAAGTCTCGAAAATTCTTCCATTGTGTTCGGAAGAAGGAAATAATATTAGGAACGCCAGGCGGCACATCTCGATCGGAGTTGAAATTAAATATATGGAATTTTTTGATTGTAAATAATATTTTTTCCATTGATTTGACCACAGCTGCTTTTACTTCATATCAGCCGCACCTATATCCTGTACGAGACTACGATTATTTCTCTTATTAGCAGCGTATTCCCTAAAAAATCAATTCACGTTCATTGTTCGTTCAAATATATATATATATGTATATGTATATGTATATGTATATGTATATGTATATGTATATGTATATGTATATGTATATGTATATGTATATGTATATGTATGTATGTATATGTATATCTTCCTCGATTGAACGGCCACAAACCATCGACGCCATCCAAGGTCGTTTTAGGCCTAAGCCCCATCGAGGAAATGTCAGCGCCGATGAGGGGAGGGGTTAAACGGTGGAGATGGAGTTTAGCGAAGCTGAACAGTGGCAAAACAATAGCGTTCGTGGGCACGAAGATTGTATTTTGGGGTTCAATCAGGGGCGTGCACAGGGGCTGCGGCGGTGGCGCAGTGGTTAGGTATGGGGTGTCAGGTCGACGTGTGAGCGTGGGTGGTCGGTGGAGCTGTGGTCGATGGTTTTAGTTGAGCGTATAAAAAAACAAGAAGGGTTGTGCCTAGGAATGTCATGTGAGAGAGATGAAAGGGGAAGGTAGTTTAATTAGTTTAAATAGTTATAAATTTTGAGTTAATTATAATTCGATAAATTCAAATGTTCAAAAATTCTTATTTAACTCGTACGAGGTCCAAATCGAGCACGGCGAGTCGCTTTGTGTTCATATCGACGAGGGCTACTCTATGAATTGAGATTGGACGAATTCGGAACTAATTGGAATTTTGGATCAAAATTGGGTGTTCGTTCAATTTTGATTCAAAATGGAGCGTTTTGATGACTATTAAAATCAAGGTGAGTAAATCTCACTCATTTGGATTACTGGTTTTTATATAAAATGTTTAAAATAATTATTGGCTGATTGGATGAATTTATAAACTATTATCAGGTTGATGTCATATTATATTTTGTAGTATGTATTAGTAGTTTGGTATATTTCCCACCGATTGGAGCGGATGAGACACGTTGTGCCCCGCATAATAGTGGTTGATCCTATATTACCGCGATATCCCACCTTGAAGCGGGAGTTTACGTTACATAACATTTGTGAATGCAGGGAAATATGTTGGAGGGATCTAATTGGATTCCTCAAATATACTGATTTCTTTTCATATATAGTGATATATAATGTGATCGGATAATCTATTATAAATTATTGTGTGATTTGATATATTGGATGCTATTGTAGTACTGGCCCTAATTTTGGTATTTTGAATACCATCAATAATATTTTTGAATTTAAAAGGGAAATTCAAAGGTGATTTTGGAATTTATAATTTTTATATTGAATTTTGGATTATTTAAAAAGGATTTGATTTGGATAATGTTACCTGGAGATTTGACCAGGAAACTTGGCACTCGGCATTTGTATACCATTCGGCATCCAGAGTCGTTCGGCACAAATGGTTCATTCGGCATTCGAGTTCGACCGACATCCAGAGTCGTTCGGCACAAATGGTTCATCTGGCATTCGAGTTCGACCGGCATCCAGAGTCTTTCAGCATAAATGGTTCGTTCGGCATTCAGAGGTGTTCGACATCCAGAGGTGTTCGGCATTCAGTGGTGTTCGGCATCCAGAGGTGTTCAACATTCAGATATTGATCGGCATCCTAAGGTGTTCGGCGTCCAGAGGTGTTCGGCATGCAGAGGTGTTCGGCATCCTGAGGTGTTCGGCATTCAGAGGTGTTCGGCGTTCAGAGGAGTTCGACGTTTAGAGGTGTTCGGCATCCAGAGGTGTTCCGCATTCACCCAATCTCGATGGGCTTCGATTATTTTTCGGCCTGCACTCTCCACTTAGCACATCACTTCGTTCGGCATGAAGATATCATGCGGCATCACTTCGTTCGGCATGAAGATATCGTTCGGCATTACTTCGTTCGGCATGTAGATTTTTTCGGCATTCATGCCTCATTCGGAGTTTTGCCGTTCGGCATCTATGGATCGACACACAGAGCTCACTCTTTTTGGACCGAGATACTTAGCTACCTGGCCCACCAGGGAAGTACAACCCATCTTCGTCTATAAATAGAGAGGCAGGGGCACAGTGAAATGGACCTTTTTTCGAGAACACCGAGGAGACTCTGCCGCATTCAAAACTCATTCAAGACTTATCTTTCTTGCTTAACAATTGTAATCAAATAGTTGATATACGGATTGTAGCTGTAATCGATTATCGAGGAAAGCAATAAAGATTAACCTCAAAGTGGACGTAGGCAATTACGCCGAACCACTATAAATCTGGTGGTCATACTTTCTACATTTAAATTTGCATACTGTTTTCTGTTTAACTTTACTTTCTTCATTAATCCCTCTACACAATCTCTCTTAAGGGTGTTAGTGACCAATCCTGGTGCTAACATTTTGGTGCTTTCACTGAGAGTCGAATTCTTAGGACGACGGGATCTACTTTGTAGCTACTCGATTGAAAAATCCCCCGAAGGAGATCCGAATCATTCGCAAGACATCTATTGATTCTACTCAGAGTACAACCGACAACTCTACCATGGGAAGACCACGAACTAGATCAACCTCTCACAATGCAGATGTTAATGAAACTGCTAGTGTATAACAGATAGGACCTAACAATCAGCAAGCAGTTCAAGGCGCATGGACCCCCACTCAGAACCAAGCGGAGGTCGTTTCCCGAACAGAGTTCAACGACTTGATAAGAGAACTCAAGGAAAGTAGAAGGCAATTTGCTGAGCAGATCCAAGCCAATACTAATCTCATGACTCAGCTTGCCAAGCAGCAGCATCAGAATGCTGGGAGTAGTCCTGCCCCTTATTCTTCATCTGATAGCTCGACCTCAGCTGACGAACCTCCTAGGCGTAGACGCCGTAAGACAGAAACTGCACGGACATGTGCCACTGACCGATTCGCCAGGGATCAGGAACGTGAAGAGACCCGACGCCTGGCTCATCAAGACCAAAATCAAGTTGGCCTTCAGGACGCACGTTTGGCTGACCATCAGTAGGCGGGACATCAACCCGCACGGTCCCATGAGCAAAATCCAACCTCCCACCTTCCATACAAACTACAGATTTATCAGCCATGGTCAGGCAGTTGATGAGAGAGAACCAAGGCCTGACCAACGAAGATTGGGGAGTGTCCAGGAGTCATACTCCCTTCACAGATATTATCCTTGTAACGACCCGATTTTTCGACGTCCGAAAGTCGACATTTATACGTCTACTGTATCAAATGTCGCGCAATTGAATGCCGGAAAACCGAACCGTAAGGGTTTAAGAAGAAGAAGATAGAGGAAGAACAGAAACAATAACAGAATCTCACATTTCGCAACTGAACAAATATAATAGATAAATAAATAATCTTTAAAACAAAGAATCATCTCAGTTAATACAATACAACATTAAAGTTTACAACGACATCATACATCACTGACAGTTACTATAACTTGACTATATGAAAACTGATTTGCACAACCGTACACGACGGACCCTACATAGTAAAGAGATACATCTCGCCATCCAGCTTCAACCCCTAATCTCCACAGCAACTCCTGAATTTCCAGAACGAACTAATAACCTGACTCTAGGCTGCCCGTATGGAAAATTATGGGCACACAGAGTTTAGAAATGGAACAATAAACTCTAGGTCAATCATGGGACTGGTGTGAGATCTTAAAAACAGCTACACTTTTACCAAAGGAAAACAAAAGATTTTTAAAAGAAAACTGTAATGCTTTTAGGAAAATGAAACTACCATAAGGCCTCCCGCAACACACACAATGCAATGCAGAATTGGAGGAGATTTCTCCTTATGATAGTCAAATATGCTTGATACGCAAAATCATTTGATATTATTATTATTAGTGCATAGTGTGAAAAACATTTCGAAAGTATGATATAAATCTTAGCCAACATTGGCATTTCGCACTATGTCTACTATAGCTACCATCTAAACAGTGGTGACCACAATAAGTAAATGGCAGGTTCTACAACTAAAACCGTACAGGGTTCGTATTGGGAATTGGATTTCCAACAAATGGTCAGGCCAAGTAACTTCTCATTGCCACATGGGGTACGCCTCTGGATGGACGCCCCGAGAACCTAACCGGATCTCTGCCAACACAAGGCCGGGTTACCTCTGCAAAAATAGGTAACTACTGACACGAGTATGCCATAGCCCGGTTGTAAACAACCTTTATCTGAGAATCCTCAACAACAACAATCACAAAGTAATATATATTTGCGATATTCGCATAAGTTAAGTATCTGGGCTCCATACCAGGATACCACTTCTATCTAGAAGGAAATGTACATACCCTAAGTGGCGCTACCCCCTATAACTTTGCTGCATTCTTCCTGTTTTGACCATTCCGGGGTGTGAGGTCCGACGAAGTCTCGTCCACAAAGCCACGCTTTTCACAAAAGTCATGCTTCGATCAACAAATAATCAGCAGCACTTCATATGCCACATTACCAAATTGGGAATGTATCACTAGTAACCATCAACTATATAACCTCTGAGCTCGTACGTCTCAGAGAAGGGTGTTAATCTAAGAGAATAAATTCTCTGCCACTAACAGAAATGTATTTGATAGAAACCAGCTTTACATCTCAAAGTGTAACGTCAGACACACATCCATACAAGTCCGTTCCAGGATCGAACGGAACCGAAGGCACTTCAAAAGAAGCCCTTGCAATCCGGATATTCACTAATCACGTCCGGAATCCCCATCACAAAGGGTGATAAAATCTCTATACCGGAGCAACCCGGTGCAGAGACATTCGACAGGTATCCTTTCACTTTCGAAAACACCCGGTTTTCAACACCATCTTCAATTGCAATCCCATTTCGTCGTATCGTTATTCGGAATGGGTTTTATGACACAAGGTCCTCTCCTGGCTAATCCGAATAACGAGCACTTATTTTAAAAATAATTGTTCATTAAGATTCAAACAATTCACATTAATTTCATTTTTATCTTTTAGACAAAAGATCCATCACAATCACAAAGGTTCGATGTGGGTTTCGAATATCCATTTGGAATTCGACTCCTGGTCGCATCGAAATTCAAATGCCGATTAAGGCCAATATTGATAGTCGGTTATTTAACTATCAATCATCATTCACAACAGTCGTTGGATTTCAAATAATTTTTCCCAAATTATTATTATTTTCAAAATATCTTCGCAAGATAAAATTTCACTTTTCAATACTTTGAAAACAAATTCAAATTAATCTTCCACACTTCAATCCTTTGGTAAATTTCAAATCGATTTTCCCTTACGCGGAAAACATTTCCAATATTTATTCATTTCCACTGAAAATCTGTCGATTTCAAATATTTTAAAATAAAATATAAATACTTATTCAAAACATACTTGGAAACATTTAAAATAAACTATTTTAGAATATTTGCTTAAGTATTAGTTATGAAAAATATTATACTGATATCTCATATAAAAATTCAAGTCCAAAACTAATTTTAAAATAAATTTTGTAGATAGAGTATGAATATTTAAATAACTATTTTCTAAATCAAATATCAATTTAAATATTTAAAATAATCCCTTATATAATTAATTAAATAAATTTTTTACCTTAAAACAATTTTCAAAACTAATTTCTCCAACAATATTATTTTAAAACCAAATTTAGAACTTTTAAATTTTATTCAAAAGCTACTACAAAAAATATTCGGCTTTCCAGGGAAGAATTCTTTTTCCATTACAAAATGGTCCATTCAAATAAATTAATAAATCTTCTCGATTTATTTTAATTTACATTGCAAATCTATAAATTACTTTCCACACTTTAAAAATAAACCAATATTTATTTTTAAACAATTTCTCTTTCTTTCATAAATTCCCATGGTGAATTTACATTCCAAATATCAACTGATATATGAATTTTAAATCGATTTCCAAATATCATCTTCAAAACCAATCAAATCCCAATTTGATTTTCAATTTATTTCGAACACAAAATCAAATTCCAATTTGTTTTCCCCAAATTAATTTTCCAATAACAAATCAATTTCAAATTGATTTTCCAAGTTATTTCTAAAACACCTAACCAAATTTCCAAATCGATTTCTAAGATTTATTCTAACTCCAAATTAATTCCCGAATCGATTTCGAAAATTAATTTCATCTTCAAATTAAGTTCCAAATTTAATTTCTAATTTCGTTTCCTTTTGAAATAAATTCTTTTATCTCTTTCAAATACTTAAAATCCGTATCTTAAATAAATTCTTCAACTATTTAACAACTTTTGTCGAAATTCCTTTACAAAAATATTTCTCATATTTTTGGAAATAAATTCGATCGGATTATAAAAATCAACTTTAATACTTTAATTGTAACGGTCTAGGCTTTTCTACTTTAATTTCAAAAAATCCAATTTCATATTTCTGGTATCCTACGATATCAAAAATATATTTGGCTAGATTTCAGCCTTCGATGGTTTCAATCACAAATAGCCACACACAGATTATAAATAATAAACATTAAATATTGAAACAAATCAAAATGTTTTTGAGGAATTCAGTTGGATTCCTCCAACCTGTTTCCCTGCATCCACAGACGTTAGCACAATAATTAAATACCCATTCCACTTCGAGGTGGAATATCGTGATATATGGGATTTAATATAATAACTTCCACTATTATGCGGCGCATAAGGTCTAAACTAATATAACTAATAATAAATATTATCCAAACACACAATCAATCAAATTTAATTTAACTATCACAATTTCACAATCAATCAATAACTGGAATTTTCAATTAAATTTTGAGTGAGAAGATCTCACCTTTGCTTTTATTTTGCAATCCATTTCCATTTCGTCTTGACTTGTTTCCTTCATGATTTTTTTAGACCTTGCATAACAATTATATGATTTTATTAATATTCGAACAAATCGAATAATCAATTATCGTTTAATTTAAACTAATAATTTAATTTTAAACTAGTGATTTAATATTTTAATCAAATTTTCCTTTTACAAATTATTTTTAGTGACTAATTTTTTTTTTAATAAGTTAACTAAACAAAATAAATCACCTTTAAAATTTATTTTAGCATAAACTAGTAATTTGAAACACGTGTATGTATATTTATTTCTAATATATATATATATATATATGTATATATATGTATATGTATGTATGTATGTATGTATGTATGTATGTACATGTGTGTGTGTGTGTGTTAAATTGAAAACCGTTATACCTCACTGTCGAGATGAACTCGATGCCATACAGACACTGCTACACCTTCCACACCATCGTTCAACTCGTGACCTTAAAAATCGATCGCACACCACCAATCCCTACAAGGCTGCTGCATCCTATTTGGCCTAGCAACTTCATGCCTTCCACAACTCGTGCTCGCCACCATGCTTCTCGAACTCGGAGTATGCCTCGATGTCCTTGGTCAACCACTTGTGGGTCTCAACGTCGACTATCGCGACATTGCCGTGACGCGGCCACACACGCCGCCGCTCACCTCGTGACTCCCCCACGCTTCAATCGAAGTCTAAACCCTAGCTGGAACTGGAATTTTAACCCTACCTCTATTCGATTTGTGAATTGATTGGCGAACCCAACAACTCGATTTTGACCATCCCAACGAACGGTCCATGCTCAATTCATCTGCCATTCGATTGCTTAGGAAGGGGCTCGGCCTCAATTTATTTTCGAACGCAGCTATATTTGAAAAGAGCAAAGTTGATTTGAATTTTGGTGATTTTGAACTACTAGGAAGAGGAGAAACGATTTCGGCCATTATTTTTACTTTCTCTGATTTTCAATTTGAAATAAAAGAAGGGGAACGAGAAGAAGCTTCGTTCATTTTACTTTAAAACATGATTTGATTTTTTGCATTAAAACGAACGCGTGTATTGCCATAGAGAACACGTGGTCTCAAAGCGTTAACAAGTGTGGAATGAGATCAACAGTATATTGAAGGAAATGCATATATACTATATTTAAATTTCAAACTTAAATTCAAATTTAAATCGTCTCCAATTTGAAGCTCAAAATTTCAAACTCCTATCGAGGTGTACCGCTAGGTGGTCATAAGGTTATACTCCTATTTCGAATGCAATGGAAAAGGTTACGAGGTCTAACTCGATCGTATGGAGAAGATAGCTTTTTGAACCAAGTTATTAAATTAAATTTCGATATAATTTTTTTCAGCGTGTTTGCTTATCGTACGGCCAAACGATCACTCCAAACACTACGAAAATTGAAATTCGATAATAATAAAATATTACGGATCCAATGGAACTGGTCTCGTCGAATTCTGAGACTGTGCCTCAGATGGCTATTTTTAAATATCGATTTAAACGATAAAAATTCAATACTGAACAAAACAGTTTCAAACTAAATTATGAAGCTTCTATCATCTTCAGTATTAGCAATATAAATTTTCTAAGCCATCAAATTATTTTTAACGGGCTCAAAATTGAAGATTTACTCAAATTTCTAAAATTAAATTTGATAATTAAATAGCTAAATTCATTATGATATTTGAAATCAAGTTAAACTATCATTCAACTATCAAAAATCAATAAAATTTTCAAATTTCAATTGTCCCGAAATTCAGGGTCGTCACATCTTTCCCCCCTTAAAAGAATTTCGTCCTGAAATTACTAGTTAAGAAGAATGGACCTTAACCTGTTTATTGTTTTTCCAAAACTAAATAGTTTTATCAACTTGCCCAAAACAAATCTTTTTATTTAACAACCCATTATCGCTTCAATTATCTTTCCAAAATTAATCATAGATTCCAAACAACATTGTTTTTCTTGGCAATTCAAATTTAAATTTAAATTCAAATTTTAAAATTTCAAAATTTTGTCAAAATTTTTCAAAATTTTTCTAACTCCCTAAATTTTCGAAAAATTTCGCCTGCGTCTCCTTTGCGCGGCTAGCTCGGTACGACTACAAAAATGGCACCACGGCCCCCAGATTTCGAAAAGAAAAGAAAACGCCAAGCGGCTAGACAAGAAGATCATCAAATTTCATATTGAAATTGAAATACATACCTTTTTATTGAGCAATTCAACTTTATCTTCGAAATCAAAATCCCTATTCCATTTCCTTTAATATACATGTATATCCTGCTTATCATAATATCCAGTTGCAACATTCAAATATCACTTTGCATATTCCTTTACAAAATTTCAATATATACTTCTTATACCATCTTTAGTTTACTATTGAAGTTATATATTCATTTTCATTCTATCTTGCATTTTCACCTTCATATGAATTCAACTTAAAATTTTAATTTGGATTCAGTTTAACTTCTGAATATTGAATTTTTCAATTATCTTTCATTCACAATTGATTCATCTTGCTATTTTAAATTAGTTTCATTTACTAATTCACTACAAATTTCAATTCATTTTATCTAAAACCATTTTTTATTTCACCTTTATTATCTTTAGTTCATTTCGAACTAATTTTACAACTTTATTTTATTTCACACAATTCAAATTGGTTTTCAATATTCGGTTTCGATTTCAATTTTATTCTTTTGTTCGTTCCCAAACACAATTCAATTCCAAGTCACCATTCTGGTTTACAACCACTTATATTTAACTGGATTTCCAATTTTATATGAACTCAATTTACCTTTTATTTATAATTATTGAATTCAATTCATTTCAATCCAAATCTAAATTTATCATTCCTTCTATTAGTTTCAGTTACTAATTTTATTCCAACATTTCACTTTGTTTAGTACAAATCAAATTTAATTCCAATTCAATTCTATTTGCTTAGAAATTCGAAGTGAATTTCAACATTCAATTTCACTTCCATTTACTTGCAATTGCAAATTTATTTATTCATTCACCATTTTAATTTCCACCTTTATAGATTTTATTCCAATCGTTTAGTCTCAAATTCACATTTATACAAATTAACTTAAATCTTCAATTTCAATTTCATTTTGAATCCATATCATCATTTATTTGACTTAAATTTTTTTAATCTTAATTCTTTTATTCAATTTTCATTTTAAATTCCATTTGAATTAAATTTTTTTCCTCCAACTTATTTTGTTTCCACATCTACCTTTTTCTAACTTATCTTTAAGTTAGATTTTTATTTTAACAACTTCAAACTTTATGATATTTCATAAATATTTTATATAGTATTCCAGAGTCTTTTCAACCTTTCAAAAATCATTTTTGAAATTTCAAATTATCTTTTGAATTCAAAAATCTAAACCATTTTTGCAAACAACTTCCATTAAAAACAATTTGGCAGCAATCCCTCTTTGGAAACCCAAAAACGAACATCGATGATGCTGCAGTCACCACCGAAGTTATTTTCCAGCGACCGAAAAGAGTTTAGAGCTTTTATCCCTTCAAAACATTTTTTTCAAACCCTTGAAAATCATTTTCAAACTCAAAAGGAGTTAATTTCCAAAATTCCAAATCCTTTCAAAAACATTTCCAAAAACTTCTCTAGAATTCTATTTCAAATTATAAATTACATTTACATGTACAATTTATATTTATAAATCTCATTTGTATATGGATTTTATTTCTAAACTTTTGATTATGATTCCAATTTCTTATTCAATTTCAATGATAATAATTTAATATTATCACTTCCTAATAAACAAGCAGTCATATACTATAATAATTTACAAAAATTATTTCTTTTTATATACAAAAATAGTTTTGGGTAAAATTATATCATTTACCCGATTTTAAAACAATACCGTGTCGAATTATTCTGTATGAGTGTTTAGAGATTCCTATCGATAGAGTTGTATATACTATACCGACCAGAATCCATATACCACTCAACAAACCAATCATCGCAATATAAAACAATTTTATATTCACTAACAAATACGCACTCATCTCCATTATTACTCTCAACTCATTTTAGAGTACTACTGACTCTATCTCTAATGAGTAGTACCCAACAGAGCCAAGGTTGTCGCTTAACCAAATGCTCTGATACCAAATTTGTAACGACCCGATTTTTCGACGTCCGAAAGTCGACATTTATATGTCCACCGTATCAAATGCCGTGCAATCGAATGACCAAAAACCGAACCGTAAGGGTTTAAGAAGAAGAAGATAGAGGAAGAACAGAAACAATAACAGAATCTCACATTTCGCAGTGGAACAAATATAATAGATAAATGAATAATCTTTAAAACAAAGAATCATCTCGGTTAATACAATACAACATCAAAGTTTACAATGACATCATACATCACTGACAGTTACTATAACTTGATTATATGAAAATTGATTTGCACAACCGTACACGACGGACACTACATCGTAAAGAGATACGTCTCGCCATCCAGCTTCAACTCCTAATCTCCACAGCAACTCCTGAATTTCCAGAATGACCTGATAACCTAACTCTAGGCTGCCCGTGTGGAAAATTATGGGCACCCAGAGTTTAGGAAGGGAAAAACAAACTCCAGGTCAGTCATGGGACTGGTGTGAGATCTTAAAAACAGCTATACTTTTACCAAAGGAAAACAAAAGATTTTTAAAAGAAATCCGTAATGCTTTTAGGAAAATGAAACTACCATAAGGCCTCCCGCCACACACACAATGCAATCGCAGAATTGGAGGAGATTTCTCCTTATGATAGTCAAATATGCTTGATACGCAAAATCATTTGATATTATTATTATTAGTGCATAGTGTGGAAAACATTTCGAAAGTATGATATAAATCTTAGCCAACATAGGCATTTTGCAATATGTCTACTATAGCTACCATCTAAACAGTGGTGACCACCATAAGTAAATGGCAGGTTCTACAACTAAAACCGTACAGGGTTCGTATTGGAAATTTGATTTCCAACAAATGGTCAGGCCAAGGAACTTCCCATTGCCACATGGGTACGCCTCTGGATGGACGCCCCAAGAACCTAACCGGATCTCTGGCAACACAATGTCGGGTTACCTCTGCAAAAATAGGTAACTACGGACACGAGTATGCCATCCCCTCGTTGTAAACAACCTTTATCCGAGGATCCTCAACAACAACAATCACAAAGTAATATATATTTGCGATATTCACATAAGTCAAGTATCTGGGCTCCATACCATGATACCACTTCTATCCGGAAGGAAATGTACATACCCTAACGGGTGCTACCCCCTATAACCTTGCTGCATTCTTACTGTTTTGATCATTCCGGGGTGTGAGGTCCGACGAAGTCTCGTCCACAAAGCTACGCTTTTCACAAAAGCCATGCTTCGATCAACAAATAATCAGAAGCACTTCATATGCCACATTACCAAATTGGGAATGTATCACTAGTAACCATCAACTACATAACCTCTAAGCTCGTACGTCTCAGAGAAGGGTGTTAAGCTAAGAGAATAAATTCTCCGCCACCAACAGAAATGTACTTGATAGAAACCAGCTTTACATCTCAAAGTGTAACGTCAGACACACATCTATACAAGTCCGTTTCAGGATCGAACGGAACCGAAGGCACTTTAAAAGAAGCCTTTGCAATCCGGATATTCACTAATCACGTCTGGAATCTCCATCACAAAGGGTGATAAAATATCTATACCGGAGCAACCTGGTGCAGAGACATTCGACAGGTATCCTTTCACTTTTGAAAACACCCGGTCTTCAACACCATCTTCAATTGCAATCCCATTTCGTCGTATCGTTATTCGAAATGGGTTTTATGACACAAGGTCCTCTCCCGGCTAATCCGAATAACGAGCGCTTATTTTAAAAATAAGTGTTCATTCAGATTCAAAAAATTCACATTAATTTCATTTTTATCTTTTAGACAAAAGATCCATCACAATCACAAAGGTTCGATGTGGGTTTCGAATATCCATTTGGAATTCGACTCCCGGTCGCATCGAAATTCAAATGCCGATTAAGGCCAATATTGATAGTCGGTTATTTAACTATCAATCATCATTCGCAATAGTCGCTGGATTTCAAGTAATTTTTCCCAAATTATTATTATTTTCAAAATATCTTCGCAAGATAAAATTTCACTTTTCAATACTTTGAAAACAAATTCAAATTAATCTTTCACACTTCAATCCTTTGAAAATAAATTTCAAATCGATTTTCCCTTACGCGGAAAACATTTCCAATATTTATTCATTTCCACTGAAAATCTGCCGATTTCAAATATTTTAAAATAAAATATAAATACTTATTCAAAATATACTTGGAAACATTTAAAATAAACTATTTTAGAATATTTTCTTAAGTACTAGTTATGAAAAATATTATACTGATATCTCATATAAAAACTCAAGTGCAAAACTAATTTTAAAATAAATTTTGTAGATAGAGTATGAATATTTAAATAACTATTTTCTAAATCAAATATCAATTTAAATATTTAAAATAATCCCTTATATAATTAATTAAATAAATTTTTTACCTTAAAACAATTTTCAAAACTAATTTCTCCAACAATATTATTTTAAAACCAAATTTAGAACTTTTGAATTTTATTCAAAAGCTATTAAAAAAAAATTCGGCTTTCCAGGGAAGAATTCTTTTTCCATTACAAAATGGTCCATTCAAATAAATTAATAAATATTCTCGATTTATTTTAATTTACATTGCAAATCTGTAAATTACTTTCCACACTTTAAAAATAAACCAATATTTATTTTTAAACAATTTCTCTTTCTGTTATAAATTCCCATTGTGAATTTACATTCCAAATATCAACTGATATATGAATTTTAAATTGATTCCCTAATATCATCTTCAAACCTAATCAAATCCAATTTGATTTCCAATTTATTTCAAACGCAAAATCAAATTCCAATTTGTTTTCCCCAAATTAATTTTCCAATAACAAATCAATTTCAAATTGATTTTCCAAGTTATTTCCAAAACACCTAACCAAATTTCCAAATCGATTTCTAAGATTTATTCTAACTCCAAATTAATTCCCGAATCGATTTCTAAAATTAATTTCAACTTCAAATTAAGTTCCAAATTTAATTTCTAAATTTATTTCCTTTTGAAATAAATTCTTTTATCTCTTTCAAATACTTAAAATCTGTATCTTAAATAAATTCTTCAACTATTTAACAACATTTCTCGAAATTCCTTTATAAAAATATTTCTCATATTTTTGGAAATAAATTCGATTGGATTATAAAAATCAACTTTAACACTTTAATTGTAATGGTCTAGGCTTTTCTACTTTAATTTCAAAAAATCCAATTTCATATTTCTGGTATCCTACGATACCAAAAATATATTTGGCTAAATTTCAGCCTTCAATGGTTTCAATCACAAATAGCCACACACAGATTATAAATAATATACATTAAATATTGAAACAAATCAAATTTTTTTATGAGGAATCCAGTTGGATTCCTCCAACCTGTTTCCCTGCATCCACAGACGTTAGCACAACAATTAAATAACCATTCCACTTCGAGGTGGAATATCGCGGTATATGGGATTTAATATAATAACTTTCGCTATTATGCGGCGCATAAGGTCTAAACTAATATAACTAATAATAAATATTATCCAAACACACAATCAATCAATTTTAATTTAACTATCACAATTTCACAATCAATCAGTAACTGGAATTTTCAATTAAAATTTTGAGTGAGAAGATCTCACCTTTGCTTTTATTTTGCAATCCATTTCCATTTCGTCTCGACTTGTTTCCTTCATGATTTTTTAGACCTTGTATAACAATTATATTATCGTTTAATTTAAACTAATAATTTAATTTTAAACTAGTGATTTAATTTTTTAATCAAATTTTCTTTTTACAAATTATTTTTAGTGACTAAAATAATTTTTTTTAAATAAATCACCTTTAAAATTTATTTTAGCATAAACTAGTAATTTGAAACACGTGTATGTATATTTATTTCTAATATATATATATATATATATTTATATATATATGTATGTATATGTGTGTGTGTGTGTGTGTTAAATTGAAAACCGTTATACCTCACCGTCGAGATGAACTCGATGCCATACAGACACTGCTACACCTTCCACACCATCGTTCAACTCGTGACCTCAAAAATCGATCGCACGCCACCAAGCCCTACAAGGCTGTTGCATCCTATTTGGCCTAGCAACTTCATGCCTTCCACAACTCGTGCTCGCCACCATGCTTCTCGAACTCGGAGTATGCCTTAATGTCCTTGGTCAACCACTTGTGGGTCTCAACGTCGACTATCGCGACATTGCCGTGACGCGGCCACACATGCCGCCGCTCTCCTCGTGACTCCCCCCACGCTTCGATCGAAGTCTAAACCCTAGTTTAAACTGGAATTTTAACCCTATCTCTGTTCGATTTGCGAATTGATTGGCGAACCCAACAACTCGATTTCGACCATCCCAACGAACGGTCCATGCTCAGTTCGTCTGTCATTTGATTGCTTAGGAAGGGGCTCGGCCTCAATTTATTTTCGAACGCAGCTATATTTGAAAAGAGCAAAGTTGATTTGAATTTCGGTGATTTTGAACCACTAGGAAGAGGAGAAACGATTTCGGCCATTATTTTTACTTTCTCTGATTTTCAATTTGAAATAAAAGAAGGTGAACTAGAAAACGCTTAGTTCGTTTTACTTTAAAACATGATTCGATTTTTTGTATTAAAACGAACGCGCGTATTGCCATAGAGAACACGTGGTCTCAAAGTGTTGACAAGTGTTGAATGAGATTAACAGTATATTGAAGGAAATGCATATATACTATATTTAAATTTCAAATTTAAATTCAAATTTAAATCGTCTCCAATTTGAAGCTCAAAATTTCAAACTCCTATCAAGGAGTACCGCTAGGCGTTCATAAGGTTATACTCCTATTTCGAACGCAATGGAAAAGGTTTCGAGGTCTAACTCGATCGTATGGAGAAGATAGCTTTTTGAACCCAGTTATTAAATTAAATTTCGATATAATTTTTTTCAGCGTGTTTGCTTATCGTACGGCCAAACGATCACTCCAAACACTACGCAAATTGAAATCCGATAATAATAAAACGATAAAAATTCAATACTGAACAAAACAGTTTCAAATTAAATTATGAAGCTTCTTTCATCTTCAGTATTATCAATACAAATTTTCTAAGCCATCAAATTATTTTTAACGGGCTCAAAATTGTAGGTTTACAATTTTACTCAAATTTCTAAAATTAAATTTGATAATTAAATAGCTAAATTCATTTTGATATTTGAAATTCAAATTAAACTATCATTCAACTATCAAAAATCAATTAAATTTTCAAATTTCAATTGTCCCAAAATTCAGGGTCGTCACAATCCTACAGGCCGAGTATCCCAAGAAATTCAATATGCCGACTATCCCAGCCTACGAAAGGAAGACTGACCCTAGGCAACACGTGATGAGGTACGAATGGATGATGGACCCGACAAGGGAAAATGACACGATTAAGTGTAGGTGTTTCCCAATCACTCTGTCCATAATCGCCACTATGTGGTTTACCCGGCTTCCTCCGCGATCTATATCCAACTTCGATGAGTTAGCGATGAAATTTGTTGAACAATTCAGGATACGTGCTACTCGTCCAAAGGACGTGATGTCCTTATCAAGTGTAATCCAGGCTCTTGGAGAGTCTTTAAAAGCATACTTACAATTGTTTCATGTTGCCGCCACTGAAGTCAGCAGTCCTAACGACCATGCAATTTTGATGGCGGTAATGCGAGGCGTAGATCCAGACTCGGAGTTTGGAGATTGGTTGGTGGGAAAGCCCCCAGCTACGTTGGAACGATTCTATTCCAAAGCTCATCAGTTCATACGGAGGGAAGAAGCTCGATGGAAAAAACGAGACAAGGCACCAGGGCCTGTTCAGGAGACTGTGAGATGTAACATCGCCGTGAAGCAGTCCGGCGACAGTTCAGGAAAAGTTCAAGTCAACGTTCAGAACAAGCCTAGGCAGTCTAAAGGATTCGGAAGTGGAATCCCTGGAAAGAAAAAAGAAACAGGGAAATGGAAGCCAAGGATTCCGACCTACAACGAATACACTCCCCTGAATACTTCTCTTGAAAACATTTATCTATCTACCTGTAACACCTTTGAATACAGAAAGCCTTGTCCAAAGGAGTCCACTGAAGAACGGAAACGGACAGGGAAGTACTGTCGCTTCAATGAAACCCATGGGCACAATACCGAGGAGTGTTGACACCTTCATGACGCCATAGAAAGGTTGATCAAGTAGAAAAAGCTGCAGGAGTTTGTTAAAACCCCACCAGAGGGTAGGCAAGGAACGTCGGACCCCGGGCATGGGCCGGCTCCATGTCACCCAGAGGAACCTTCCCGGACTGTAGGTAGGTTGATCATAAACACTGTAGTCGGAGGACCTCATCCTGCAGACAAGAATTGGTAAGAGATGGAACGATATGCTACCTCATTGAGGCATGCGATTTATGAATGTTGTTCGAATGTGGAAGGTGGAACCCCCACAAAACAACAACGCATGATGACTGGCGATATAGTGTTTAGGAGTCGAGACGCGGACAAGGTGGAGGCTCCTACTATCAACCTGATGGTTATATCTACAACAATCGAGCCAGCTTATGTGAAAAGAATTTTGATTGATTACGGAAGCTCTGTCAACATCATCTTCAAGAAGGCTTATGACCAAATGAAGATGGAGACAAAAGATTTGAAACCATGCAAAGCCCATATCCACGGCTTTAACGGTGCTACAACCGATGCAATGGGGTACATAGAGTTACCAGTTGAACTAGGAGAAGGTGAGCGTAGGAGAGTGCGAGTCCTACGTTCATAGTAATGGATGTTGACTCTCCATACAACGTATTTTTGGGTCGTCCAGCCCTGGCAGAGTTTAGGGCCGCTCTGGCCCCATGGTGTTTGACATTAAAATTTTCGAAAGACAAAGGAGTCGGTGTTGTACATGGCGATCAGGCGACCGGTCGCGCATGTTATGTGGCGGAACTGAGAGAAGCTCAGTGGAGAGAGAAGGGAAAGGTTGCGGACATCTCAGTCCCCATCCTAAAGGCTGATGATTGACAAGTAGTGCCCGAGCCCTGGATCGGGCAGCACTCTCGGATCCTTAGAGACATAGATCCGAGAGATGATGATGGGGAACCCAGGGAAATGAATGCAGCATCGGCTAAACTGACGATCGACATTCCAGTCAGCCGGGATGACCCATCACAAGTTCTTAAGATCGGATCACAACTCGACCCTTCAGTGGCCGAGGATCTTACTGATTTACTCTAGGCGAATATGGACTTTTTCGCTTGGACACACTCTGGTATGTGTGGGATTTCCTCTGTAATTACGAGTCATATGTTGAACGTAGACCCGAAACACATTCCCATAAAACAGAAAAGGAGAGGTATGGACCAGGAGAGGTCCGTGGCTCTCAAAGAGGAGGTGGACAAACTCAAAGCCGATGGGTTCATCTGCGACGCCCTCTACCCTGAATGGGTATCTAACCCAGTGCTAGTGAAGAAAGCAAATGGAAAGTGAAGAACTTGTGTTGATTACTCCGATCTGAATAAAGCATGCCCGAAGGATAGTTTCCCTTTACCTAGAATCGACCAGCTCGTCGACTCTACCGCCGGACACGAATTATTGTCATTTATGGATGCGTATTCAGGATATAATCAGATCCCGATGCACATTCCAGACCAAGAGCATGCCAGTTTTGTCACAAATATGGGGCTATATTGCTATGTAGTAATTCCCTTTGGATTGAAAAATGCGGGAGCAACTTATCAGCATTTGGTAAGTCGAATGTTTAAGGACCAGATTGGTAGAACGATGGAAGTCTATATGGATGACATGCTCGTGAAGTCACGGCTATCAAACGACCACATCCGAGGCTTAACAGAGATGTTTGACATACTCAGGCATTACGGGACGAAGATCAACCCCTTAAAGTGCTCTTTTAGCGTTGCCTCAGGGAAATTCTTGGGTTTCATTGTGAACACACGTGGAATTGAAGCTAACCCGGAAAAGATTCTGGCTATTCGGGACATACAAGTGCCCAGAACAATAAAGCAAGTACAAAGCTTGAACGGAAAGGTGGCCGCGCTGAGCCGATTCATATTCAGAGCTACGGATAAGTGCATTCCTTTTTTTGATGTGATCAAGAAGGGAAAAAGGAATTTCGAGTGGACATCCGACTGCGAGGAAGCATTCCGAGCTCTGGTAAGGCATTTGGAGAGCCCCCCGGTGCTATCGAAGCCAATAGACCATGAAATGTTGTATGTGTACTTGGCAGTATCCCAGCATTCTATCAGTACGGCTTTGGTTCGTGAAGAGGACCGAGTTCAAAAGCTAGTTTACTATGTTAGTAAACGTCTTACGGGGGAAGAAAGAAATTATCCCAAAATCGAGAAATTAGCCTATTGCTTGGTAATTGCATCACGCAAGCTTCGCCCATATTTTCAGGCACACTCAATCAGTGTTTACACTGATCAACCCTTGCGACAGGTACTCCAACGATCGGAAACTTCTGGAAGGATGTTAAAATGGAATATCAAGTTGAGTCAGTTTGATATTACCTACCTACCGCGAAAGGCCATACAGGGATAAGCGCTAGCAAATTTCATCGTTGAATTCACCATGACAGACGAATCAAAAGGCCACAATGTCATACCTCCCGTTCGATAGAAGATGTACACCGATGGGGCATCTAACGACCGTTGTTTGGGGGTTGGCATAGTTCTTGTAACTCCTGAGAATCGATCAGTTTGCTACGCTTTGAAGCTCGAATTCACAGCAACAAACAACGAAGCCGAGTATGAAGCATTGATTGTCGGCTTAAGACTCGTCAAAGAACTGGGAATAAGATCGGTTGAAATCTTTTACGACTTGCAACTGGTGATGTATCAAGTGCGCGGATACTACTAAGCAAGGGGGTAGAGACTTGCTCCATATTTGGCCCAAGTTCAGGAGCTGCTAGCGAATCTCGAGTAATGTGATATTTCACATGTCCCGCGTGAGCAAAATAGAGCAGCTGATTCATTGGCAAAATTCGCAAGCACTGGCGATGCGCAACAGATGGGATTGTTTCCCGTTGAAACCTTACATGTTCCGAGCATAAACATGATCGAGGTAGATTTCATGTCAGAAACAGAAATCGAGGAGGAGTCATGGATGACCCCATTCAAGCAGTACTTGTTACACGGGGTCGTGCCCGAAGGAAGGAGTGAAAGGCGAAAAGTCATTCGTAAGGCTTATCGTTATGTAATGCAAGATGAGGTGACGTGTCAGAGGGGATTCTCGACCCCTTACTCCGATGCATTGCCCATGATGAGATAAAACGAGTCCATGAAGGTGAATGTGGCAACCATACCGGAGGGCAGACGTTAGCAAAGAAAATCCTCCTCTATGGATACTATTGGCCAACTGTAAATCGGGATGCCGCAGACTACGTAAGAAGATGTGACCAATGTCAAAAGTATGCGAAAATCCCAAGAGCTCCACCGACGGAACTCATACACATGGTTAGTCCTTGGCCATTTCCAATGTGGGGGATCGACATAGTCGGTTCCTTACCTCTATCCAAAGGTGGTGCAAAATAAGCGTTAGTTTCAGTCGATTACTTTACCAAGTAGGTAGAAGCAGAACCTTTGACCACTATCACCACCAAAAAGGTCATTAATTTCGTTGTACGAAATATTATATGCCATTTTGGCCTTCTACGAACCATCATTATAGACAACAGAACTCAGTTTGAAAGAAAAGAGTTCAAGGAATTTTCCCAAAAATATGGCATTGAGAAAAAGTTTGCAGCAGTTGCTCACCCGAAAGCTAATGGACAAGTGGAAGCCGTAAACAAGATAATCAAATCCATATTGAAAAAATGTTTGGAAAAGGCTAGGGGCATGTGGGTGGATGAGCTTCTAATAGCGCTTTGGGCTTACAGAACCACCCACAAGTCCGCGACTGGCCACACTCCATTTGCATTGGCATATGGCATGGAAGCTGTCATACCTGTGGAACTTGAAGTTCCATCACATCGGGTAACTTATTATGACCCTGAGTCAAATCAAGATCTCTTGCTGGAGTCATTAGACTTCGTTGATGAAAAGCACGAAGAAGCTAATTTAAGAGTGGTCGCGTATAGGCACCAAGTCGCTCGATATTATAATGAAAAAGTTCGACCGAGAATCTTTAGCGTGGGTGATCTCGTTTTGCAATAATTTTTCCCAGTTCCATCACATATGAGCCCCGCATGGGAAGGTCCGTACGTTATTGAACGGAAGCTTGGAGAAGGAACTTTCAAGCTAGCGACCGTTGATGGTGCGACACTCCCCCGAGCATGGAATAGTGAACATTTGCGGCATTATTACACTTAGTTCATTTCTATCATATTTTAGTTGCATTTATTTCCAACAAATTTTTATTCCTAGTTTACGGCATGTAAAATGACAATTTAGCTTATTTGCATTAATAAAGTCTTGAAGCCATTTCTTTTTCCATGAATTGTCGATGTTTCTGTGTATGATAACGCTGTAACAAATGACTAAGAGATGCATTAATCTATCTGATGTACGAACGCGTAAAAACGACTCAAAACCTCCAAGTCCCTGGAGTGCGGACTGGAGTACTCTGAGTCCCCGAAGTGCGGACCAGAGTATAAACAAATTAAAATCTCCAAGTCCCTAGAGTGCGGACTGGAGTACTCTGAGTCCCTGGAGTGCGGACCAGAGTATAAATGAATAAAAATCTTTAAGTCCCCGGAGTGCGAACTGGAGTACTCTGAGTCCCCGGAGTGCGGACCAATAAACGACTAAAAATCCCTAAGTCCCTAGAGTGCGGACTGGAGTACTCTGAGTCCCCAGAGTGCGGACCAGAGTATAAACGAATTAAAATCTCCAAGTCCCCGGAGCGCGGACTGGAGTACTCTGAGTCACCGTAGTGCGGACTCGAGTATAAACGAATTAAAATCTCCAAGTCCCCGGAGTGCGGACTGGAGTACTCTGAGTCCCTGGAGTGCGGACCAGACTATAAGCGAATTAAAATCTCTAAGTCCCCGAACTGCGGACTGGAGTACTCTGAGTCCCCGGAGTGCGGACCAGAGTATAAACGAATTAAAATCTCTAAGTCCCCGGAGTGCGGACTAGAGTACTCTGAGTCCCCGGAGTGCGGACCAGAGTATAAACGAATAAAAATCTCCAAGTCCTTAAAGTGCGGACTGGAGTACTCTGAGTCCCCGGAGTGCGGACCAGAGTATAAGCGAATTAAAATCTCCAAGTCCTCGGAGTGCAGACTGGAGTACTCTGAGTTCCCGGAGTGCGGACCAGGGTATAAACGAATTAAAATCTCCAAGTCCCTAGAGTGCGAACTGGAGTACTCTGAGTCCCCGTAGTGCGGACCAGAGTATAACCGACTAAAAATCTCCAAGTCCCCGGAGTGCACTGGAGTACTCTGAGTCCCCGAAGTGCGGACCAGAGTATAAGCGAATTAAAATCTCCAAGTCCCCGGAGTGCAGACTAGAGTACTCTGAGTTCCCGGATTGTGGAACAGAGTATAAACGAATTAAAATCTCCAAGTCCCCGGAGTGCAGACTGGAGTACTCTGAGTCCCCAGAGTGTGGACTGGAGTACTCTGAGTCCCCGGAGTGCGGACCAGAGTATAAAAGATTTAAATATCCAAGTCCCTCGAGGGCGGACTGGACATAATTGACTTGAAGTCATCGAGCCCTTGGCGTACGGAATGAAAAATATTCTAAGTACCCGAAGCGTGGGATAAAGAATGTGCAATACCAAAAAGTTGTCAAGATGAATAGAGAAGTTCACGTAACACGCAGTAGCTCAGGTTTTGACCACGGTTATACAGAAAACCAAACGACAATCGTCTTCCGAGAGGCAAAAGAACTAAGTTTTATTCATCAAGAATAAGTTTATTTACACGAACTACAAAAATAAAATATAATTACATAATCTAAACTAGCTCTTGTTGAACGAGAGCGAAGACTACTTCTTCGACTTTTTACCGGATGACTCCTCCCCAGTGCGTTTACCCTTGATAGCTTTCTTTGACGGGGGAGTGACAGCTGAAGAAGTACGAGGAACTTCCATGGGTTTGGAACCGCCTGGGAGGATGACCTTCAACGGCTTATTCAAAGGATCATCTAGGTCCACAGCTTGAGGTTCGACCTTGATCTTGGCCGTTTTTTCCTTCTCTTTCTCAAGCTGCTCCTTCATGCTCAGTTCAGATGTGTATTCAGAGGCGCCTGTAATTTGCACTTCATAACTCCCATCGATGGGAGAGGAAGTCCCAGATTTGTCCTCATCAAGCACTCCGATCACCTGAGCATCTGGACCGGGAGACTCTCCTGCATGAGTGGCTTCACTCGTTTTTTCCTTCACCTCCTTGGCGACATCGCTCTTCGGAGTGG
Organism: Allium cepa; assembly: GCA_030765085.1. Classification (NCBI taxonomy): domain Eukaryota; kingdom Viridiplantae; phylum Streptophyta; class Magnoliopsida; order Asparagales; family Amaryllidaceae; genus Allium; species Allium cepa. Next base: position 506,687,791 of record CM060939.1, read on the forward strand.
GCTCAAGATCAGAACGGCCTGCACAAAATCATGAAAGCAAGTATTAGAATGCAATAGTTTCCGGTGAAAAACGAAAACTCTCGGAATGTTAAAGCAAAAGAGTTGCCTACCAGGTTTCGATTGGCTCTCAACCGTCAGGGGGTCTCACCGTTTGGAATAGGGGAAAAAACGTGAACGCCAAGGCAGAGGTACTCCGGATCATAGCCGATGTGCTGTTTAAAGGGATCGAGTATCGACCGACCGGCCGGCTGGGTAGGCAAACGAGCTTGAGACTCGATCCCGGATGGACCGGCGATAACTTCATTCCCTTTCGTTGAGGGGGAGCCTTTGCAATAAAGGGCTTTGGCCGCTGACAGGTCCGAAGGCTCGTTTCCCTTAAGAAATTCTTATATCAAAGCTCCTTCATCGACCTCCTCGGTACCATGTTCGGCCTTCCTGATTTCAATTAAGGTCTCCCACGCCTCGACCAAAGATTCGAGATAGACCTCGCCCAGAAAAGTTAAGTCCCGATGCATGAGAACGCGGGCATTGAATTCGGCAATAAGCGGGTCGAACATGCTTTTGACCTCTTCCCTACCTTCTTCCTTAGCCGCCTCAAGACGGGAGTCGATCTCCACATATGCTATCTTTTTTCCCTCTTCACGGGCATCATTCTTCAGCGCCTCAACTTTAGAAAGCTCATCCTCAAGTTGCGCCTTTAGAAGTTGTGTAGCAACGATCTCGTCGCAATACCGTTGCGACTCTTCTTGGGCAGCAATCTTCTCTTTTTGCTCTTTGCGGAGTCGGTCCTCAAGTTCTTTGACTCGAAGGCAGAATGCATCCCTCTCTTTTTGCACCGAGTCTTTCTCCAAAGCTAAGGCCCCACAGTGTTGGACCGCCTCGTCGATTTCTTTTTTGTGAGTTGATTCCAAACGAGTTACGGCTTCGGCGGTATCTTTGGCGCTCTGCTAGGCGGCCTCAAGCTGAGATTTGTAAGAGCTAGCTCCTCGTCCAGAGCTTTGATAATGTCTTTATCATGGATAGCCTCAAGCTTCAGGCGATCAATCTCATGATGGCGCTCTATGGAGACTTCTGACACTTTTTCAGCAAGATGAACAAATGCATCATGTTGAACATAGACGTCATTGGTACAGGTAATAGCGCTCTGCTTGACATCTCTAGGTATATGATGGATCGTCGGGAGGAACTTCAGGCCATCAAAGCAGATTTTTTGAAATTTAACTTTAAGCTTGACCGTCTCTCTGATACTGTTGGATTTGTTGTGCGAACAGGAGGAGACGGCTTCGAAAGTTCAGCTCTCCTATAAGGATCCCGAGACTGTCATGTGGAAGAGGAATTGAAGTGTTGATCATGGGGGACATTGGATTGCGACCCCTTATGGCCATGCTTATCTTTGCTTTGCTCCGAGTGAGAAGAGGGATGTTGGTGTTATTTGGGCTGATAATATGTTTTCTTCCGAGATGACGAGTCCCGGGAATGGTAATCCCTATCGCCATCACCGTCTTTGTCCCGACGTCTTCCGAAATCTGAGTCCCATCCAGAGTGATGGAAGATAGATGAACCGCGAAGGCGGTCAAGTCCGTGTGTGCGCCCCATATCACCTGCGTAGAGTTTAAGTAACGACGAATTAGTAAAAAGTAAGGTAATTACGGAAAGTTCAAGTGCAAAGTGAAGTGCATGTGTTTGTGTGTGTCCTAGTGTTTCCCCCCGACGGACCAGTTTCTTTACTAATGGGAGTTTTTTCTCCCTAATTTTGGGCCTGAACGCCTGCATTGCCTCTGATGGGCGAGTGAAGTTTAAGTGACTCCGGATCATCAAAATCATAATTGAGTAGATCGTCAGGTATGGAGAAGTTCGAGAGGCCCTTTAAAGAACTTTCTAAACGCTATGGAGAAGCCTCTTTCTCTATTGGAATGAGGGTAACTTTAGAAGTTCCGCCAACTTTTTCCTTCCTTATCTTGTATGTTAGTTTCTTTTTCCTCTTTGAAAGGGAAGATGACATTTTGATGTCATGAACTTCGACTATCGGGTCCTGAGTAGGACCAACATTCTCATCCTGTGCTTCGGGTGTTTCGGTTTCCTTGATTTCCCCTTCTTCTAGCGCGTCAGGAGCGTTACGTACTGAAGACTCAACTTGTTTTTTCCCTTTGCCAGAGGCAGGCCTGTGTATGGTAACGCCATGAGGAAGGCTTATCCGACGGCCTTCTGCCAACAGTCCAAACCTTGTAAGTGACTCATTCGAAACGAGAGTTCGGATGTCCCGTTCTTCGGCAGGAAGGGTTCAAATAGCTTCGACGGCTTCAGAATATCCACGGCCGTCAGGACGTGGAGTGATACCTAAAAAAATGGAAAAAACAGTTAGAAAAGGCACGGCTTTGACCAAACATGAGTATCAATCCAAGAAAAAGACTTACTTCCTTCCACCCATCTTCTGGCAAAGCCGGGAGGGCAACGCACATAAAACCACTCCTGTTTGTACAGGACAAACTTGCTCCATGCCCCAGTCAAGATTTAGCATTTGTTGTGCGGCTCGAGAAACATGAAAGAGGGGCTATCTCTCCACTTCTTGATGCAATATATATATCTGATATCACCCGGGGTTGGAGGCCTAGAGAGGACATTCATGAAGAGGATATAGGTACCGCAGATGAAGGCGTGGCCGTTCGGGTGCAGTTGCGATGGGGCAATGTCGATGTATTGCAGCACGTCCCGAAGAAATGTGTTGAAAGGTGGCACGCTGCCAACCCAGCACATAAATTTATTACAAGCTGTGCATCCAACTAGGGGCAAGTGTGGACGATCGTGCCCCGATGGAACTAGCACGTCGTCGAAGGGAATTCCATGGACAGAGCATATCCGATGGAGTGCAGTTTCATTAATCTTTGAAGCCTGTGAATCGACTGGGTTGTCCAAGAAAATTGATGCCTCCAGAGCGTCGGGAGCTAAGTTATGAGCAGGGGAAGTCAACGGGTTTGAAGTATCTGCGACTTCTTGTCTAGAGGACGGTCTAGGTTTGTCTGAGATCGTAACGGAGCTAGATTTCATGGACATCTTTAATAAAGAATGAATCTAGCAGAGCACCTGTTTAAACTATACTTGAAAACAATCCATGTTAGACTTAACAACACAAATATTCCCCCCGTGTGGTGTGTGAACTAGTGTGATAATTCAAATATAAGTGCTGAGAAATTGAAAGTCACAGAGTTGATGGTATAAAGTTGAGCTTTGAACTGTCGTCTTCGAAGACCGTCATCGCTGACCGCCTCCGAAAGCCAGCCTTGTAATGTTTTCAATTTTGGACTCAGGCTTTGGCGTTGTATATTAAAAGTTTTTATCTGTTTTTATCGATTTAAGTTCAGGCTTGTGACTATTGAAAGTAGGAAGTTATCAGTCCAGATTAGTTCGATATGCTAGTTTGCTTAGGTCCTTGTCCTTGTTTTTGTCATTGATTAGGCAAGGTGAATAGTTGTTCGACCTAAGTATCGTTCGGCCAAAATATTGATCGACCTAAGTATCGTTCGGCCAAAATATTGATCGGCCTAAGTATCATTCGGCCAAAATAGTGATCGACCTAAGTATCGTTCGGCCAAAATGTTGATCGGCCTAAGCATCGTTCGACCAAAATATCGTTCGGCCAAAGTATCGATCGACATTCGTGCCGTTCGGCCTAAGTGCTGTTTGGCCAAAATATCGATCGACATCCTGTCCATTCCCCGATTCTTTTCAGTTTTTCCACTCCAACCTCGTTCGACATGGGGAGGTCATGCCGAACCATGGCCATGTCAATCCATACCAACATGCCTGATCTCTTACTCCATGCTCATGCTACCATAGGACCACTCAGCATTAAAAGATCATGCCAAGCCGCTACAATGCATCTTCCACCTTTCTCTTCTCCAATTCATCCACCTCGAAATCACCTGAGAGCATGCTAAGTTCCAGTCCTAGAACGTGTCTGAACCTCAATTCATCACCCTCATTTACACGCCCCCCAATTTCTACGATCTATGAAGGATTCACAAGTTCGAGTAATATCTAATGTTTCCTAATTTGAGAGAATGATCGAAAGGTTCTTACCGAAGAGTACGGCGGGAGCTCGTGGATCTGTGAGTTTAGGATCGGAGGTTGTTCGAACTTAACTTAGGAAAGGCGTGATGGATTTCAGGTAGGAAGGGAAGATCGAAGAGGTGAGCAAAACTTATGGGAGGTTAGTTACATGTCTTGGAAAATCACGGAGGTAAAAAGTGAAAAAGTGAATAAGAAGGGGAATGTCGGTTTTTATAGGGAAGAAGAGGAAGTCGAAGTGACAATGGCCGGTAGAACCGGTCAAAACGACACGGTTCGGCATTGGCTATGTCGTTCGGCATCCTGGGCGCTTGGCATCGGCTATTTTGTTCGGCGTTCAGAGAACTGAGCAGAGGCTCGAAGCAAAGCACAAAGGACACGAGATTCAAAGCGCATCACGTTCGATCACGTAATGCACATTGTTGGGGCAAGTGTTACCTGGAGATTTGACCAGGCAATTAGATACTTCGCATTTGCATACCGCTCGACATCTAGAGTCGTTCGGCACAAATGGTTCGTTTGGTATTCGGGTTCGACCGGCATCCAGAGTCGTTCGGCACAAATGGTTCTTTCGGCATTCGAGTTCGACCGGCATCCAGAGTCATTCGGCACAAATGGTTCGTTCGGCATTCAGAGGTGTTCGGTATCCAGAGGTGTTCGGCATTCATATATCGTTAAGAATCCTGAGGTGTTCAGCATTCAGAGGTGTTCAGCATCTAGAGGTGTTCGACATTCAGAGGTGTTCTGCATCTTGAGGTGTTCGGCATTCAAAGGTGTCTGGCATTCAAAGGTGTTCGGAATCTAGAGCCGAGTTCGGCATTCAGAGGTGTTCGGTATTCAGAGGTCTTCGGCATCCAGAGGTGTTCGACGTCCAGAGGTGTTCGGCGTCCAGAGTTGTTCGGCGTCCAGAGGTGTTCGACATCCAGAGGTGTTGGGCATTCACCCAATCTCGACCGGCTTCGATTATCGTTCGGCCTGCACTCTTCACTTAGCATATCACTTCGTTCGGCATCACTTCGTTTGGCATGAAGATATCGTTCGGCATCACTTCGTTCGGCACGAAGATATCGTTCGGCATTACTTCGTTCGGCATGAAGATATCGTTCGGCATTCATGCCTCGTTCGGCATTTTGCCGTTCGGCATCTATGGATCGGCACACAAAGCTCACTCTTTTTGGACCGAGATACTTAGCTACCTGGCTCACCAGGGAAGTCCAACCCATCTTCGTCTATAAATAGAGAGGCAGGGGCACAGTGAAAGGGACCTTTTTTCGAGAACACCGAGGAGACTCTGCCGCATTCAAAACTCATTCAAGACTTATCTTTCTTGCTTAACAATTTTAATCAAATAGTTGATATATGGATTGTATATGTAATCGATTATCGAGGAAAGCAATAAAGATTAACCTCAAAGTGGACGTAGGCAATTACGCCGAACCACTATAAATCTAGTGTTCATACTTTCTGCATTTAAATTTGCATATTATTTTCTATTTAACTTTACTTTCTTCATTAATCCCTCTACACAATCTCTCTTAAGGGTGTTACTGACCAATCCTGGTGCTAACAGATAAAATAAATGATTTGATTTTTGGATTTGTCTTATCAATTTCGGAAAATATTTCAAGCAGAGATTTTAAAATAATTTATATAAGAAAATTTTAACAAATGATTTAAAATGATATTTTTGAAATATGGAAATGAGTCGAAATCAATATTTAAAATAGGTTTGAAAAATTAAAAGGATTTATGAAGGGATGGGTTTATAAATGGAATCTTATAAATGAGATTATTTATAAACAAGTGAAACTGGAAATAAATTTATAAAATTTATAAACGATGGTATAAATAAAGTGAAGTGATTGACACTCGATGAATTGAAAATATAAATTCATAATATGAATTTATATCGAGTTATGAAAATCGGTTTAGAAAGAGATAGTGAATCTTGTTTTGGAAAATTGGAATTAGTTGTGAAATTGGTAATGAAAATCGATTTGTCATATATCGAGAGAGATTTATGAATGTAAAATGGTTATGATTGAATTTTAAAAATAACTTGTTATCGAGAGGTTAAGATTTGTCTTAAAAAGAGATTTTATTTATTAAGCTATGGAGTTTAAAAACTATTATTAATACGCAAATATTTTCGGAAAGTGATTATTCAACTGTTTAATATTAGTTAAAGTGAATTTTAATTTTTATAGTAAGCTTCGTAAATCGATTAGTATTATTTACAAATGACTTGGAAATTACTTATTGTTGTTATATAAAAGGATTTTGATATTTTTAATAATTACTTAAATGATTTGAAAATTTATTACTCTTCTTTAAAAATACTTATTTTATAATATAGAGTTTTTGAAATTGATTGAAATTATTTATAAATAGTCTCGAGATTTGGAATCAGATTTTATTGAACAGATGTGATTTTATAAGAGATATTTTATAACGAAATTTTGGAAACCTAAGGAAATTTCTGAAATGTTAGAAACCAGAACTTCGAGAATGAATCTAAATTTCATAAAGAAGTTATAATGGTTAGACGATATTATAAGTGAGTATAACAGGTTTTGGAAATTGTACAAGGAATTAATATAAATTCCAGAGATTTATGAGATAAACTGGGAAATATTTCCTAAGTTGATATCAAAATGATTTTGGAGAATATGTTTATAAATAATTTTCTAAGTATTGAAAATAGGATTTTGGAAATATTTTAAGTGTGAAATGAATTATATAGAAATATTTTTCTAAGTGTTATAAATTAAATTTAGAAATATTTCTAAGTGTTGAAATGGTTTAAAAATATCCTATTATAGACAAGTATTTGAAATTGTTTTTCAAAGGTTGGAATGCTTGAAGAAAGTTGAATATATATCTTTGTAAAGATATTTTGAGGTAAATATTTTTGAAAGATTTAAATATGGGCCTGATGACTGCTTATGTGTGTTATTTGATAGATAAATAACCGACTATCAAATCTGGCCAAATTCATTAATCGTTTCGAAGAGATCGGAATTGAATTTAATTATCCGAAAACCACTTCGATCCGATTTATGCGTTACAAATTGTGGTATCGTGAAGATAATGAAGATGGTGAATTTGGAGATTCAGTTTGTTTAGATCCAGAACAACTTGTATGGATGAATGTTGTCATTGCATTGTTGCCTGGAAGACAGTGTTAGCATTCCAAGAAAGAATGCTATCCTTAAGGTAGTACGTAGCCTCAAGCCTCATCAATCGGGAAATGACAAAAACATGGCATGCAGCAAGGCCAAGTGGGTCGCTCCCATTAGCGTGTGGTCATCCCAAGATCTAGACCGGTTACTATCTACTCATGAAAGCTTTCGGGACCCAAAAGGTGGGGTGATCATATTCGGTACTAGTTATCAAGTGCTAGTCCAGTCTTGTGTGACAGGGGTACAAGATGTTCTTGTCAGACCCCCATGTATTTTATCTAGAGATGCACCATCAGAAGGTAGTTCCTTACCTTGTCATAGTATGGAATCCATTCTCCATTAAGCGCTTTATGGTTTTAGGTGTGCCCAACTATGCTGAAACGTGAGATGCAAGCATTTTAGCTATTTTATAGTTTATTTTCTATTGACATTATTATAATATCAGATGATTTTGATAAGAAATTGTTTTTGGCTATCGTAAGGTAAAAATCCATCGTATTTATGTATGGCGTGGTCTTTTGAGATACCTTTGTTTTCAAAGGATTTTCGTAACAATAATAACTCAAATTGAGTAAGTTTTTCTTATGCCGCATTTCCAAACTGACTCGAATGTTATTTGATTATAATGCTTGGGTCAGACCGAGTACTACAGATTCAGGTTAGGATGTAATGAAATTCAGAAGATGAGCTAGAGGATTTCAGGTGTATTACACGTACTTGGTTATTTCCACTGTATGTGTTATGTTGTATATTTAGTGCATGTGAGAATAAGTTATTATAACTATCCAGATTGATTGTTGACTATTGTACTCTGATGATTGTATGTAAATTACATTTACAGTTACTTTATATAAAGATGATGTGCACGTAAATGTGCATATTTTTACCACCATATTTAATCTATTTAAATTAAATAAATGATCATATCGGGTATTTTAACTTGTTTAAACCAAAAATTCAAATAATTTCAAATTGTCACATACTCATCTTCATATAGGGGCAAAACAGTTATTTTTGTGCATATATTAATTTGATAAAATTTAATTGGAAATTTCCATATTATTTTGTATGAAATTAAACTCAAATACAAGTGGTTTCATGAAGGAATATGCATGCACAAAGAAGATACAAAAGAATGAAGATGGAAATAATTCAAAGTGAAGAACATGAAGGACCCCACCCACTTACCTTGATTTTCAATTAGGAGCTAATGCACATGCTAAAAGGCCATTAAAGCTTCATGTATATTTAAGTGGGGGATTATTGAAGCTAATGATAACTTTGCCACCACACTTCCTACAAGGGAATTTTGGGCATTCCCCAAAAATATGCATTAGGGTTCTAACTTGTATAAATAACCCTTATGTTTCATGTAATCCTCTTGCTTAGTCTCTCTTAGTTTAGTTTTTAGTTTAGAAATAAAAAGAAAGCTTCATTTTTCTTTTCATGGCTACTTAGTCATTTCTTTTATGTAATTCTTTTTCTTATGCGACTTTAATACATTGCTCCTTTCTTCTCTTGTTTGTTTTCCTTTCATGTTAGTATAGATTTATTTTCCATGAAAATAGAATAGTTTTATTTCTTGTTAATTAGCTCTCTTTCATTTAGCTCTCTTTTTCCTTCTCTTTTTCATTCATGTTGCAAGCTACATTTGTTCATATGACAACAAAAATGAGAGGCTAAACCCCTTCAATTTAGGGGTAATGAAGCCTCTAATTATATAGCTTCAACTTAATTGGATGTTTATGCTCTCTTTTTATGCTTAATGAGAATGATTGAAGTGGTTTAATAATGTTGTTTAGCTTTGAATTTGATAGTCTGTGTTGTTCATAAAAAATAGGCTATGCTTAAACAAACAAAACACATATTGCCTCTTCATCTACATAAGATTATGGCAAAGAAGTGAATGTTGAAATTAAAAGTTGATGGCTTATATTTCTAATTAATAGTTAATAGGCCATGCTTAAAATAGATTTTGCCGTCAACTTTGTTTTAAAATCTAATATTTTTATTCTTCTTAGTTCTAGCTTGTTTGTACTTTTTTTAAGCTAGTAAACAATCCCTCGACTTTGGCTTACTTTGATTGTTTAGAAATTTAAAATCTAAAAAATTCCCTGTGGATCGATCCGTACTCGCATGCGTGCTACAATCGTACGCCGTGCACTTGCGGTATAAATTTTATTATAAATTTATTGACGGTTTCTAATCTGATAGAATTTCCACCATTAAACAAAAGATCTGTTATTTTGTATTATTTTTTGTTCCTCTGCGATTGTGAGATTCTATGTTATTGTTTCTGTTGTCTTCTATCCCTTTTCTTTTTCACCTCTAGCAATCGGTACTTCTGGCACTTGAATATTCAGCATGCTATACAGTGGACGCATTGATTTCGATTTTTGAGGGTCGAAAAATCTCCAGTGCGTTACACTTATTCACTTAAAATTTCATTTCACAATTTTATCTAATTCATTTCAAATACAATTCACTTTCATTTAAGCTTTCTTGAGTTAAACTTCTTTTTATTTGCTTCATTTCACTAACTCGGTTTATTTTACATTTCTTAGGTTAATTCTTTTATTTCATATCTCAAACTCAAATTTTCCTTTGTTTGCTTAACCAAAATGTTCAAAAAAAAAATTAATTGGTCTTACTTTCCTGTTCAAATTCATAAGTTATAAACTTATTTCTTATTTATATTGTTTTCAATTTATAAGTTCAAAACTATTTTCATAATTTATAAAATCATACTTGGAATATATTTCACAATTAAAACTTGTTTTAATCTGAAGTAAATTTCTTTTGGTAGCAATTATTACTTAGAAACTTAAAAATGAGTATTGGTAATGTCGCAGTCATCCCCAGAATTCTTTCCCTGTGACAAAAGTGAGTTCACTACTTTTTTTCTTTCAAAAATCTTTTCAAAATATATTTCTAGTCAAAACACTTCAAATATTATTATTAATAATTTTGAATGCTTTGAAACCAATTTTGAAAGCAACGAGATTTAAATTCTCAAATTCTCAGCTTTTAAATCCTTTCTATTTATAAGCTAAATTATAAATATACTTATACAATTCAATTACCTTATTATGAAAACATTTCATTAATTTACATCTTGTTATTGCAAACAATTCTTATTATAATTATATTTCGATTCAATTCCATTATCGAACTCTTCATGAAATAGTTCACAAAGTATTCGTTTTTAGTTTAATTCAACCAATAATCGATGATAACTAAATATTATTATCTCATAACAAACAACATTCAATGATAATCATACAAGTTTATGAAAGTTACCTCTTTATATATAAAATATAATTTAGGTAAAACTATTTCATTTACCCGATTTTAAAACAATATTATGTCGACGTACCTCTTTTAAGTATTTAGAAACCCTTATCGATAACATGGCATCCCAGCACTGACTAGAATTCATAAATAACTCAACGGATAAGTAAACACAATATAAAACATTTTATAATACTAACAAGGATGCGCTCGTACACACACACGCTCAACAACTCATTCTAAGTTATTACTACCCTATCTCTAATGAGTCAAACCCCACAATCCTAAGGTAACGCTAAACCAAAGCATTGATACCAACTGTGACGGCCCGCATTTCGGAAGGCTTTAGTCGACAATAATCCACACATGTCCAACTCAAACAATCAAATACAGATAATCAATTGGGTAAATTAAGAAAAAGAAGAAAAGAAGAAAACAAATACAGAATCTCGCAGCGGTATGACAAAATATAATAATCAGATAAATCGTTCACGAAGCTGTTTATACTATACATTTGATTAATATTTTACATCATTTATCAGATTTATATATACAACGGAACAATAGAATAATGCAGCGGAACAAACAATATGGTGAAATAATACTAGTAATAATAATATACCAAATCTTCGTCTTCGTCCTCTAGAAAATAATCTTCAATGTGCTGAAAACTCAAGGCTGGCCGGAGCATAATGAAAGACAAAACGCTCAAGTCAGAACTAAAATATACTTATGTGAGTCAAATCAATATCACATATAATAGGAGTGTAATAGCGTTAGAGATGTTTATGAGATTTCACATCACCTATCCAGTGTATAACGTGCATGCAATAACTCAAGAGATGTTACAGGATTTTCCATATCTTAAGAATCTGTCAAAATATCTATGTATAGTAGAATATGCTATATATATAATGTCTAATCAGTAAAATAAATATTTTTCTTAGCGTTAAGGCTTTACATTAATCCCCCTTAATGCGTTTTTAAGCATTGTCGTATGATTTGCATATAATGCCTAGTAACAGTTGAGGGATAGGGATGCGCCATGATACGACAGCGCTAAACCAAACTCATATGACAAGGCACGTGAGGCAATGCTTAAGGTAGGATACTACCAGTTCAGGTCGCGGGGCTGGTGGTAACGCATCGTAGCCACGATTGCCCACTACGTCCATCCATCCCATATCGAGTCAAAGGGAGGTCGTCACAAATCAAGGTACACCAATCGAAACCAACATCAAAAGTAATAGTATAGACCAAGTCCAAGAAGAAAATTGAAGAACAGATGTCCGTTGAGAGTGGCTAACCCGCTTGGCCCTGTCAATCCGCCAAGTGTTAGTCATTTCAAATTGGCACAAGTGCCGAGGTCTATCCATCAGCGTTCTCATTCTTCAAATCCAACAAACGTACACCAAATCCAACCACTTAATTCTGGTGTCTCCTCTGCGTACATATTTGTTAAAGTGGTTCCAATATTGACAGAGAGTATGCCAATAAGAGGCCCCGATCTCTTTAACGACCCAATGTTGTTTTACACACCGGTTGGTATTTTGGAATTTCAAAAACGATTCATATTTGACATCAAAATATCATATTCACTTCAAAATATCATTTATTTAAAAATATCATATTTACTCAAAATATGTCAGTTTCACTTGAAAATATCATCTCATTCAAATTTCCATTTCAAATTCCAGTTTAAGTTATGTCACGACCCGATTTTTCGACCTCCGAAAGTTGACATCAATACGTCCGTTGTATTACATGCCAAACAATCGAATGCCAGAAATACCCGACCGTAAGGGAGAAAGAAGAAAGAGGTAGAAGAAGAAATAAAAAAAACATAGAATCTCACAATTGCAGCGGAACAAAAATAATATACAAATAACAGCATTTTTATACAATGAAAAGCTTTAACTATATATAAGATAACAAAGTACAACAAATCTGGACAGTTAAAGTAACTTGTCCCTAAATACTATTCATATAGTCTTTAATACACAACGGAATATACTCAATACATCTCTGCCATCCAGCTCCTCTCTTGAGCACCAAAACGTCCTGACCTGAAAACCTATAATACTCGGTCTGACCTGAGCATTATAATAAAGCAACATCCGAGTAAGGCTGGAAACCAGCATGAGTAAACCTCTTAAATTTGAAATACTAGAGTTGTAAAAATGTTTTTGAAAATCAAGGTAACTCATCCAAAATTACAAGTTCTTATCTTGTTATAACCAACACTTGTTGCTAATCCATTATTTAAAATAATATCTAAGAACATTACTTATTCAAAAATAGTCGGATTTACTTAATTTATTTAATTCCAGCCTATTTGATTCTACAAATCAAACACGTAAAGATTGAAGTAGTTATTCAATCGAAGTGGTTTCAGATATCGTTAATATCTGATCTTGGTCTCTTCGAATCCAAACGCCATTTTTCAGCCAAATTGTTTTTAACAAAACAATTCAATTTGAAAATGTCACTGATCACAATATCTATTCAAATAAACGCCTCATATTTATATTTAACTATTCATTCCAGGTTATTCCAATTATTCATAGACTAGATTAACTAGTCACACAAATCATTAATTTACTTAAAACGGAATTGATTAATTATTTTCAAATCATGCTTAATTATTATTAGACTAATAACAAACCTTTTTATCTTATTCTAGTTAAAAAAATGGGATTAACTAATAATTTGCAAGTATAATTAACTTATGACCTTTAATAAGGTTAGATCATTCCTTTAATCATTAACTATTAACTAATTTCAACTATTTATTTACTTTAATAAACCTTAGTAATTAATAAATAATTACCTTAACTTAATTAATTTAAGTTATATCTTTTTATTTATCCTAGCAATTTCCCAATCCTAAGCTTTGAGTTAACTTAAGATTTTTAAATTACTTAATTTAAATAACCATACCTAATTACTTTGAAAACCATTTTCTTTTCATTTCTTTCCATTTTCTTTCTTTCCAAAAATCCAAAACTTTTACTTTTGATATCTCAAAACATCCAAAATATACTCAGTCAAACCATAGCATTCAATGGCTTCAATTTTCAATATAATCTATCACAGATTTTCAAATAATCACAATCACAGACTATGAAAATAAATTAAATGTTTTCGAGGAATCCAGTTGGATCCCTCCAACCTGTTTTCCTGCATTCACAGATGTTAGCACAATATAAAAATACGAATCCCACTTCAAGGTGGGATATCGCAGTATAAAGGGTCATCCGCTATTATGCGGGGCGCATAGGGACTCATCCGCTATATAATGCGAGAATATCAATCACTCCAATATATATATATATATACAACTATATATAATATCACATCCATACTGATAATAATTATCGATTCAATCAATCAACCAATAATTTAATTTTCACTAATTAAATTAATCGGTAATCCAAACTTGAGTGAGATTTACTCACCTTTGATCTTTTTTTTGCATTCCGACCCAAACCGGCTTGCCTCTCTACTATTTTGACCTTGTATAAACATTATGGATTTTATCATCATTGAGATAATTTAATTTTTGCTTCGAATTAAGTCAACTTAAAACTCCAATTGTTATAACTAATTACTATTATTTTCTCTTTTTAAAGCCACATATGCTAATAAAAATAATCTATATAGATTCAAAAAACAAATTTTATAAAATCTTAAAACATTTAAAATTCTGATTTTTCCTTCAAAACCTTATATATATATATATTTCGTTTATCCTATTTTATTCATATGCGTAAATAAATAGTTGCTTACCCAAATTTCAAAAATTAAATTTAGTTGTATATAGATATTTCTCCCAAACCAGAAAAAGAAAGAGTTTTCTGTTTTTTAAACCTTGTATATTTTTTCTGTACATATATATATATATATATATATATATATATATATATATATATATATATAAATTGGGGAAAACCTGCATATATTTTCAGTGTAATTTTTTTTTCTTTTCCTCTGCATATATATAAACATTTAACTATTTAATTAAATTGATAGTAAAAACGATGTACCTTACTCCCCTTCCAGAATTAGCCACTCGTACCCACGCACGCAGCTACCCACTCGAGTCATCAAACTCTGACCTTGGCCACGTAATATCGAACTCGGCTTCGATTCTGATTCGAACGTAGAACCCTCTAAGCGAGCCCCTCTTGCATCGAATCCCTGCATGAACAGCGATGAGCTACGATTCGAATTGAAAACGGTGGCCGATACCGACGTCACCGCTTTGCCCAATCGCTTCCACAATCCTATTCGCCGCTTGAAACCCCTTGTGTCGCGACTAACTCCGACCTCGAACTGGAAATGAGGAGGCCGGCTCGAGATTTTGATTCATTTCGATTTGAATTCCGATTTTATTCATATATTTTTTATTTTATTGATTCGATTTTGGGGAACTGAAAAGGAGCGGCCTTTGATGATTTTTTTTATTTCTACCTGAAATCGAATAGGGATGGGAAAAATCAAAGGCAGAGGAAAGTAACACGATTTTTTTTAAAAGATGAGGAAAAGGGGACACGTGGCTATAGAAAAGACAGAAAGGATGCCATGTGTGTTGAAGGGAAGAATGTCACAGTGAAAGATAAAGCTACAGCTGAAAAGAGGTTTGACCAATAATTAAAACAATTTAAATTCCAAATTGTCTCGATTTTCGCAACTCACAATCTCGACCTCCTATCAAGGCATGCCGCTAGGCGTTTATAATGTTATACCTCTATTCAAAACGCAATGGAAAAGGTTTTGAGTCCTAATTCGATCATATGGAGAAGATAGCTTTTTGGACCCAATTATTATATTGAATTTCCGATATAAATTTCAGCACGTTTATATATCGTATGATCACACGACAACTCCAAATGCTAAGATAATTGAAATCCAATAATTATGTACTATTAGGGATCCAATGGAACTGGTTTCATCGAAATCCGAGATTGTGCCTTGGAAGGCTATTTTTAAACGTCAATTCAAATGATATATTTTTAAAATGACCAAATCATCTTCTAAATTCAATTTTAAAAAGTTCTACCACCTTCAATATTATTAATATAAATTTTACAACCCTTCCAATTATTTTTAACAAGCGTAAAACTCCCGATTTCAGATTTTACCCAATTTCCCGTAATTAAATTCAATAGTTTAATTATCCAATAAATAGATATTTGAATTTCAAGTTAAAAATTAACTTTTAAATATTTAAATCAATCAAATATTCCAATTTCAAATATCTAAAAATTCTGGATCGTCACATTCCTCCCTCCTTAAAAGAATTTCGTCCCCGAAGTTAAGAAGAATGGTCCAAAACTCGTTGGCTATTTGCAAAACCCAACAATTTCCACACTTTTCCCAAAACAATCTTTTTATTTAAAGACAAACTATCAATTCTACTAACTTCCCAAACTAATCTATAAGTTCCCAATAATATTATCCCCTCAATAATTCAAATTATAGTTATGAGAAAAATTTTATCAAAATTTTCTCAAAATTTTTCTAGCTCCCTAAATTTTCGAAAAATTTCGCCAGCGTCTCCTTCGTGCGGCTGGCTCGGCACAACTACAAAACGCCTCTACGGGCCCTAAATTTTCAAAAGAACACAAAATGATAAGTGGCTAGATCAGAAATCATCAAACTTCATATGCCAATTTAAATACATACCTTTTGTAGACAATCCAAATTTATCTTCTAAAATCCAAAACCAACTTCCCTTTTTCTTTTAATTACACGTACCTCACTTATCAATAATATCCGATTATAGATTTCAAAATCATTTTATTCATTTCTTTACAAAATTTCCAATATTTGCTTTACATAAGCCGTACGACGTACACATATCATCCGTACGCAATATCAAATCCGATCACTTACTCGATCACACAATTTCACTTCTAAACTAGTATCGCTCACCCGACTCTCTAGTGCGGACTCAGATCTTTTTTCTTGATCAGAAACCATCATTCTCCTTGCATTGCCATATACTATGAAAGAGAATTTCAGGATCAATCAAAAATCCATATCCAGGGTTCGCCGTCGAGAATCGAGCGAAAAATCCCAACTCGGATTGATATAATTATCTCGAAATTCTATGCTCGAATCTGGATCAAATCGCTATGCGGAACAATATATGTACATCCTACTATTAATTTCAACATGATTATTATTTATATCAACTCTATTTTTTTCACATTTATTTTGTTTTCTATTCGCTTATTCACAATTTCCCTTTTCACCACTTTTATTAAACTTTCATTCATTTATTAATTTAGTATATTTCTAATACTAATTTACTTAAGTATTTACCATTTACTTTCTTAAGCTCAATATAATGTTTTATACACTTCTTATATTTATTTCATTTTACCACTTAAGCTTTTATATCCATTTTCATTTAACATAAATTTCCAAATCTATTTGAATTCAATTTACCTTTCATTCTTATTCATTACCAAAACAAATTTTATAAAAATACTTTTTATAATTCGATGTTTCAACAAGTCCATCCTTGTTCTCACAGAAATTCAGTCAAACGTTGGCCATGTGCATGACTAAAAATCTATAAGTACTTAGTAGACCCATTTTCAACACCCAGTGAAAGTACTTGGAAAAACTTTTGTGACAATGCCCTGGAAATCATCACCCCTCCATGGATCGTCGTTAGCCCGATGATTACATCACCATCCCGACGAAATCCATAGAAAACTATAGGCATCCGCGCCCCTCGATTACACCATGGAACCGCCACAGATCGTAACTACACCCAGGGTTATGTTTCCATCACGACAAAAACCATGTAACTATAGGCATCAACGCCCTCGAATTCCACTGCCAAATGAAACTTTTCCACATAGATCGCAGACTACATCAATCGAGTCCCAATGCAGCATGTAGGCACTCACAGCCACACGACTTTCGCCGTGTCCTCATAGATCGTAATCTACTGATGTTATGTCACTCTCTCAACGAAATCAAACGTAGACTTTAGGTAATCACTGCCCCTCAACTTACGCTATGGAAACGCAGTAGATTGCATTTACACAGAATTACACTGCCGTAACAGCATAACCCCAATATCTTTGTAGGCATCAACACCCTAGACTTTCGCTACCCCAATCGAAATTCACAGGAACTATAGTTTAATCCGGACCTCCTATGGGATCAAAATTTAGAACTCCCCTTAGTGACCAAGGCAGAACCACCCCGTGGATCTCCTGTTATAAGTTTCAACTCTAAATGGGCGTGCCTTTTTCCCCCATAGCATTCTCAAAATGTTTTATACTATACACATGTAGTATCTTTCAAAAAATACTCTTTGTATGCCCCACATATAAACATCAAAATTGATATCTAGAAATCTATAATTCTCCAACTTGGCTTTCCAAATTTCCAAAAATTGATTTTTCCCAAAATCAAAAGCCCATCAAAATCACTTGGTTCCACTTTGACAAGTTTGAAATTTAGAAAATAGTTTAAATAGTCTAAAATAGTTAAGTAGTGGTAAAATAGTTAAATAGTTGTAAAATAGTTGTAAAATGGTTAAATAGCTAATATAAGATAGTTTGAGTTTTAAAAAGAAAGGTTGTATAGTAAATAGCTTGGAAAAATATATTTAAGACAGTTTATATTAAAACAATTAATCTGAAAATAATTTTAGAGTCAAACTGGTTCAATCTCTCAATTTCCCATTTCAATTTAATTTTCAATTTACATCTCCACTTCCCTCTAAATTGATTCAATTCCAAAATGAATTTGAATTAACTTCGATTCCCATTCTATTTCAAATCAATTCCCATTTAAACCTATTCTACTTCGATTTCCAATTCGATTTCAATGCAACTCAATTTCAATTTGAATTACCAATTCCAATTAATTCATTTCAATTCCACCTTTGAATTAATTCTAATTCCATTTTCAAATTTTAAACCATCTCGATTTATACAATTTCGAGTTAAATCTTCAAATGTTGATTTAATTTCTCAAATCAAATCAACCTTTAATATTTAATTTTACGACCCAAGTCTTTAATAATTCAATTTTGAGTCCAAATGTAAATATTCATTTTTAAATTATCTTTACTTAACTTATTTCAAGGTTAGAGTGAGAGTTCAATCTTTTTAAACAATTTAATTCCCAAAATTCAATTTATTTCTCAATCATACTTCGAATTTTTAAACCTAATCCCTTTAAACAATTCTAATTGATAGATTTATTCATAACATTTCGAACTTAAGTTCAAAATGATTCCATTTCAATTTTATTTTAAAAATAAAAATTTATTTAAATAGTTTCAAAATAAAGTTTTATTTCCATTTAATTTCAGCAGTGGATGTATATCATTTCAATCCACTTCTTAATTCATTCGAAACAATCCAATTTATAGAATTTGAAACCTGTTTGATGTTGGGGATGCGGATTAAGGATCTTAAGGCAGAAATAACACTAGAGGGGGGTGAATAGTGTTTTAAAGAATATATGAACTATATGACTAAATTAAAACTTTCAACACAAATCTAAACAGAATTCTAACACAGAATGATCACAGAACATATAACAAATGCAAATAGTAAAATAAAGCAAGTAAAAGGAAAGAACACACCGGATTTTATACTGGTTCGGAATCCTCCTACATCCAGTCCTGCACCAAGGCAATATCCTTGTACAGATTTTTATAAGCCAATATCCAAATTACAACCCTCAATTTCTAAGGCCTTGAGGAACCCTCCTATCTCCGAGTCTGGGGTAAACTCTCTTGATTTACGGGACACAAGATCACCCTAATACTTTCTAATAACAATCCTTTTGAATGGATAGACTCTATGGACTTTTTGAATACAAATTAATCCTATAACTCTGAATAGCACTTTGATCCTTAGTAGAATGATGGAGAATCGAATAAAGAGAGTATCTAAATGATTTCCTATTGATAATTTGGCAGAATGATGGCACGATCTTGAAAATATGAAGTTTTATGGATATGGAATGGTGGAGAAGAAAGAGTGAAGAAAAATAAGAAAGTACTTGTTAAAAAATTCGTTTTGGAAGCCTTTATATAGATGCACAACAGTCATAAGAATTGGCGAAAGGTTTTTGAACGAATGGACACTTCTTTTGAAATTTGAATTTTGAATCCAACTGTCACCATGTGGACATGGGGATCCCCATATGTCGACATCCCTCAGTTCAAAATTGTAGAGATGTTTTTTTGTAAAAGCATTTGAATTGAAAACAAGTTGAAACTTCTCTGAAGCAAAATAAAGTGTTTAAACAATATTTTGAGATAGAGAATGAATATAAAACATTATTTTAAATATATATATATATATAATTGATATAGACCGTCAATTATATAAGTCATATTTAAAATCAGAATAAGTTTTGATGTTTTAAAAATAGAAATTTTTAAAATCAGAATGGAGGAATATTTCAAGGCTAAAATAAAGTTTGAAAACATTTTTGAAAACATGATTTTGAAAGCTAAAACATTTTGAAAAACAGATTTAAAAACATTTTGAAAAATCTATTCAAACTGAAATTGCAAGAACCTTCCTACAGAGCTCCTCCATAGGACTCGAGAACTTGTACAAAGTAGTTTGAATGATTTTGATTTTCGTGGGTTTGTAAGCCACTTGTCGTAGGTTTGTAAGCTACTTGTCGTGGGTTTGTAAGCCACTGGTTTCGATAGAAATTGGGTTCCATCCCAAAAGAAAATTGGAAGAAAGATGAGAGTGCTATTATGAAGTTTTAACAAAATACTAGATACTTATCTTGGGATCTTGAAATCTTGATTCTCTAGAGTCTTGAATCTTGAATCTCTAATCTTCATCTTGATGCTTGAGTCTATATACTGATCAGTCTTCGATAATACCTGCATATACTTCCTATATACATATATATATATACATATATATATATATATGAAAATGTTAGTATATATTTTATAAAGTAAAGTATAATAACTATATAAGGTTGTTGTCATCAAAACATTATCAACTCAGTTCCTAACAATCTCCTCCTTTTTGATGATGACAACCTTTATTTATAAAATATTCTTACCATACCATAACTCCCCATAACTCCCCCTTACTCCTTGACTTCTTCTTAAAACTACAACTTCCATTTACTCCATGACTCCCCCTTACACCAAGCATATATATTTTTATAACTTTCTCCCCCTTTGTCATCAACAAAAAGGAATAAAAGATTTACCTGTTCTAAAGTATATATAGAATAAAAGTGTAAAGTGAACGTGTAAGTGATCAAGTGTGTGTGCATATATATATATATAAGTGTAACTTGACAATCAAATCAATATCATACATAGCAAACCAATCATGTATAGTATATTAAGTTATATACAAACCAAATCCAAATCAAACTTAAGTAAACAATTCAATCAAATCCTAATCAAATCTAAATCAAATCAAATCAAACAAACAAACATACATACATAATGATCAGACATTCCTTGGGACTTCCACCCATCCATCTTCTCCAAAGATAGGATCAGTTTTGATAACATCCCAATTATCTTTGTCGAGAGTGACTGGTGGATTTGCTTCGGGTTCGTCTTTGCTAAGGCTTGAGATCATCCAACGAAGTGCGTCGAAGTGTTTCTCTTGCTCTTTGATCATCTGTAGTTGGCTTAATTCTAAGTGCCTTTTGATTTCTAAGTATAAAAGAAAGAATATTCTTGAAAGAAGTAAGAGTTTCTTTAAGATTTTCACTTAAATTCTTAATTGGAGAAGCCATAATTTAAGAAATAAGTTGAAGTATGAGAGGAGATGAATAGAAATGGAGGTAGAGAAATTTTTTTTTTTGGAAGAAATAGGTATTTATAGGAGTTATTGGCCGTTCAAAATGAATTGTCACTTGGTAGTTACAAGAATTTGAAGTTAGAAATTGTAACTACTTTTTGACTGTTATATGTCGACTTGGGGGGATGGGGCATGTCGATATGGTCTAGACAGAATGACCAAGTTGAGTTATTTTTTATTTTTAAGTTTATTTTTATACTAGTGGACTTATATAAACTTAAAATAAATAACTAACAGAGATATATAAAGCTGGAAAACAGAGAATGAGATAGCATTACTTATATTAGTTAACATTACATAATCTTAACTAAAAAAGTAGAAGATACAAAGATAGATAAACGATAGCTAGAGTGATAACGGCTAGGATTAGTTTGATGAAGATGATGATGAGGACAAGCCAAGTTTCCTGCCTATCTTTCCAAAGAACTTGTCGATCTTGGTAGAGATTTTATCTATTTTCTTGCTAATAGATCTCTTAAGAACCTTTTGGTTTTGGGCAAGTATCTTTTGGTTCTTGAGTATGGTTTTGTTGGACGGATTGGCGGGTGTATGTGGATACCTATACTTTCCAAAGAGGTATCTTCATCTTCCTCTTCTTCAATTTCCATTATAAAATTCACGATTTAGGTTTGCATAAAACATTTTGACAAGGTTTGGATAACAAACGAAATCATTTTGCTTGTTATCAATCAAGCTAAGAATGGAGTTTTCTTCAAAAAGTTGATCGATTTCATAAGAAGAAAAATCATCAAAAATGGCAAATTTTCCCGTATTGACTTTACCATAGTTTACATAGTTTATGTAAGCTTTGATAGCCTCCGGGTCATTGAAAAGATCATTTTTGATGGATTTGGGCAGCCTCATAGTTGATGGGTTACTTGAGGAAGCCATTGATGAGTGTTTGAGAGGAGTAGAAGATAATGAAGAAGGTTTGAATTATGAGAATAAAAGTGAAAAGAGATGATAAGAGAAGTATATTAAATAGATTCTCTAAAGTCATGTTCTCTGGTCAAGAGGTGTCTTTTCAGAATTTTGAAGTAAGTGAAAAGGTGAAGGGAAATTCAAAAGTTTGAATTCAAAATTTGAAAACAAATTTCTGAGAGGCATGTCGACATGGGGTATCCTAGCATGTCGACATGTGCCTGTTGAATTTGAAAAGAGGCGTCTACTCCTAAAATCTAAGAAATTCCTAAAATCTTAAGAAAACTAATCTATATTCTATATCTATATATAATTCCAGTAATAATATTAAATATAATAATATTAAAATATTTTAATATTTGAAATATTATTAAAATAATATTATTTTGAATTTAAAAATTCAAATTTCAAAGGGTGATTTTGAATTTAAAAATTCAAGGAATTGCAAACAAAATCAAAGCAAGAAAGCATCCAATAAAATTAAAATAAATGTGTACCTATTTTTAGATCCAAACTCCGATCATTTTCTGCTTTGAGAATAGCCGTGAAGCACAGATTTGAATTATCAGTTTTCTTCTCGTCATCACTGGATGAATCTGAATCGTCAAGAGTTGTTGCATATGCCTTCTTTCTTTTCTTTGGTTGCTCGTTGTTTGGTTGAAATGTCTGTTTGTCTGGATATGGACAATCCATCCTGTAGTGCCCTGTTTTGTTGCAGTTATAGCATCTATCATTATTGTTGTTGTTGTAGTTCTCCGAAGTATTTCTGGAATTTCTTTGATCATTTCTTTTAAAGTTATTCATCTTTCTATACTTCAGAAACTTTCTGAAATTTCTGGTCATGAAAGAAATTTCTTCATCACTATCTTGTTCTGAATCTCCAGTTGTTGCTTTGAATGCGATCGATTTCTTTTCCGTTGCCTTAGATTCTTTTCTCCCTTGTAGTTGAACTTCATAAGACATTAGATTACCGATTAACTCTTCGATCTTCATTTGAGTAACATCATTTGCCTCTTCAATAGTAAGTGTCTTTTGATCCCATTCTGGAGTGAGTGAATTGAGTATTTTTCTGACTTGATCTTCTTCTGAGAAACCCTTTCCTAAAGCAATCAATGAGTGTATAATGTCTTAAAATCGACAATACATGTCGGAAATAGACTCATTTTCATGCATTTTAAACAATTGAAACTGGTTAGTTAATATGGAAATTTTAGTCTGTTTAACTTTGCTTGTTCCTTTATGAGTTACTTGCAAAGTTTTCCAGATTTCAAATGCAGACTTACAAACAGAGACTCTATTAAACTCATTCCTATCTAGTGAACAAAATTGTATATTCATAGCCTTAGAATTGTTTTGTGCAACTGTCTTTTGCTCAGTAGTCCACTGGGCAAAATTTGTAGTTGGTTCAACATATTCAATTTGTGTCATATTCCAAGTATCTAAACTTATGCATTGTAAATAAATTTTCATCCTACATGCCCAATATGCATAATTACTGCCATTAAAAAGTGGTGGTCTGACAGTAGACTGACCCTCTACAAATGAACTAGTGTTGGTGCTTGTGTTGACAGAAGTAGTGGTGACAGGAGTGACATTATTAGTGTGTTGTGCCATTAAAACTTTTCAAAATTTCAGATTATGAAAATAATGAAAACCAATGCTCTGATACCAATTGTTGGGGATGCGGATTAAGGATCTTAAGGCAGAAATAACACTAGAGGGGGGGGGTGAATAGTGTCTTAAAGAATATATGAACTATATGACTAAATTAAAACTTTCAACACAAATCTAAACAGAATTCTGACACAGAATGATCACAGAACATATAACAAATGCAAATAGTAAAATAAAGCAAGTAAAAGGAAAGAACACACCGGATTTTATACTGGTTCGGAATCCTCCTACATCCAGTCCTGCACCAAGGCAATATCCTTGTACAGATTTTTATAAGCCAATATCCAAATTACAACCCTCAATTTCTAAGGCCTTGAGGAACCCTCCTATCTCCGAGTCTGGGGTAAACTCTCTTGATTTACGGGACACAAGATCACCCTAATACTTTCTAATAACAATCCTTTTGAATGGATAGACTCTATGGACTTTTTGAATACAAATTAATCCTATAACTCTGAATAGCACTTTGATCTTTAGTAGAATGATGGAGAATCGAATAAAGAGAGTATCTAAATGATTTCCTATTGAGAATTTGGCAGAATGATGGCACGATCTTGAAAATATGAAGTTTTATGGATATGGAATGGTGGAGAAGAAAGAGTGAAGAAAAATAAGAAAGTAGTTGTTAAAAAATTCGTTTTGGAAGCCTTTATATAGATGCACAACAGTCATAAGCATTGGCGAAAGGTTTTTGAACGAATGGACACTTCTTTTGAAATTTGAATTTTGAATCCAACTGTCACCATGTCGACATGGGGTATCCCCATATGTCGACATCCCTCAGTTCAAAATTGTAGAGATGTTGTTTTGTAAAAGCATTTGAATTTAAAAAAAGTTGAAACTTCTCTGAAGCAAAATAAAGTGTTTAAACAATATTTTGAGATAGATAATGAATATAAAACATTATTTTAAATATATATATATAATTGATATAGACCGTCAATTATATAAGTAATATTTAAAATCAGAATAAGTTTTGATGTTTTAAAAATAGAAGTTTTTAAAATCAAAATGGAGGAATATTTCAAGGCTAAAACAAAGTTTGAAAACATTTTTGAAAACATGATTTTGAAAGCTAAAACATTTTGAAAAACAGATTTAAAAACATTTTGAAAAATCTATTCAAACTGAAATTGCAAGAACCTTCCTACAGAGCTCCTCCATAGGACTCGAGAACTTGTACAAAGTAGTTTAAATGATTTTGATTTTCGTGGGTTTGTAAGTCACTTGTCGTAGGTTTGTAAGCTACTTGTCTTGGGTTTGTAAGCCACTGGTTTCGATAGAAATTGGGTTCCATCCCAAAAGAAAATTGGAAGAAAGATGAGAGTGCTATTATGAAGTTTTAACAAAATACCAGACACTTATCTTGAGATCTTGAAATCTTGATTCTCTAGAGTCTTGAATCTTGAATCTCTAATCTTCATCTTGATGCTTGAGTCTTTATACTGATCAGTCTTCGATAATACCTGCATATACTTCCTATATATATATATATATATATGAAAATGTTAGTATATATTTTATAAAGTAAAGTATAATAACTATATAAGGTTGTTGTCATCAAAACATCATCAACTCAGTTCCTAACATTTGAGACCATACATAATTCTCTTTTCAATTTGACCCATTTAATTTTCTTAATTTAAATCTCAATTTCATCTTGAAATTTTCCAGTTTCAGATTATAGGCCCAAACTTATTTAACTTTCCTAAGTTAAATCTCAATCCATTCAATCCATTTAAGCCTACTTAATTTAAATTTCTCATTCCAAAGTTAAATTCTTATTAATATCCCTTTCCATTTATAAGTTCAAAACTTATTTCTCTTTGGGTTATACTTTCACTTCAGGAGAATTATTCAGAATTCAACGCTTAGTTTTTATTTCAAATCAACCTTTGATATTATGTATATCCACGTATATATATACATTTTTATTTCATTTGCACACCAAATCATACTTCCCATTTCAATTATTCTTGTTTTTAATTCAAAACAATTTCATCTTCCAACCACTCTTATTTTAAAGCAAGATTTCTATATTCAAAAATATTATTTATTATTTCTTTAACACCTTGAACAATTCCAAATTTAAAATTCATACTTACGTAAATATTTATTTCCTTTAAACATTTCACTCTTGTTTTATTGTTGTTTATTCTAAAATAAACATCCTTTATTTAGACACACACCCAATTTTAAATGATAATAACCAGTATTATCATATGCCAGAACCCAACACACTATATATGTTACATAATAATTTACTAAAAATACACTCAGGGTACTTTTACTTCATTTTAGTACATTTTGAAAAACGCTTTTATAAATTTCAACATTTTAAATTTAGGCATGAATCCATTTTTAGCTTAACTTACTTGTATAGTTCATTCTTACCAAGTTTCTATTTGGTTATATATATTACCACTTAATTCTTATAATCTTACTTGTATCAATAATAACAACCAATTACCTTAATATACTATAATAATTCAAAAAATTATTGCTTTATACATATCAAAATATAAGCTTATATATACAAATCATTTTTAAAACATTTTTAAATCATTATCTAAGAAAATAACAAGTATGCTCTCATATAATACACTCAACTCATTCTAGGGTACTGCTGACCCTATCTCTAATGAGTAATCCCCACTAGAACCAAGGTTCTCACTTAACCTCGCTCTGATACCAAAATGTCACGACCCGGTTTTTCGACCTTCGAAAGTTGACATCAATACGTCCGTTGTATTACATGCCGAACAATCAAATGCCAAAAATACCCGACCGTAAGGGAAAAAGAAGAAAGAGGTAGAAGAAGAAATAGAAACAACATAGAATGTCACAATCGCAGCGGAACAAATATAATATACAAGTAACGGCATTTTTATACAATGAAAAGTTGCAACTATATATACAAGATATCAGAGTACAACAAATCTGGACAGTTCAAATAACTTGTCCCTAAATACTATTTATACAGTCTCTAATACACAACGGAATATACATCATACGTCTCTGCCATCCAGGTCGTCTCCTGAGCTCCAAAACATCTTGACCTGAAAACTTGTAATACTCAATCTGACATGAGCATTACAATAAAGCAACACCCGAGTCAGGCTAGAAACCAGCGTGAGTAAACCTCTTAAATTTGAAATACTAAAGTTGTAAAAGTGTCTTTGAAAATCAAGGTAACTCGTCCAACATTACGAGTTCTTATCTTGTTATAACCAACATTTGTTACTAATCCACTATTTAAAATAATAGCTAAGTGCATTACTTATTCAAAAATAGTCGGATTTATTTAATTTATTTAATTTATTTAATTCCAGCCAATTTGATTCTACAAATCAAACACATAAAGATTGAAGTAGTTATTAAATCGAAGTGGTTCCGGATATCATTGATATACGATCCCAGTCTCTTCAAATCCAAATGCCATCTTTTCAACCAAGTTGTTTTCAATAAAACAATTCAATTTCAGAATGTCAAGTTCCACCTACAACCCTATCATAATATCTATTCAAATAAACGCCTCACATTTATATTTAACTGTTCATTCCAGGTTATTCCAATTATTCATAGACTAGATTAACTAGTCACACAAATCATTAATTTACTTAAAACAGAATTGATTAATTATTTTCAAATCATGCTTAATTATTATTAAACTAATTACAAACCTTGTTATTTTATTTTAATTAAAAAAAGGGGATTAACTAATAATTTGCAAGTATAATTAACTTATGACCTTTAATAAATTAAAAGTTAGATCATTTCATTTTATCATTAACTATTAACTAATTGCAACTATTTATTTACTTTAGTAAACCTTTGTAATTAATAAATAACTACCTTGACTTAATTAATTTAAGTTAAATCTTTTTATTTATCCTAGCAATTTCCCAATCCTAAGGTTTGAGTTAACTTAAGATTTTTAAATTACTTAATTTAAATAACCATAACTAATTACTTTGAAAACCATTTTCTTTTCATTTCTTTCCATTTTCTTTCTTTCCGAAAATCCAACACTTTTACTTTTGATATCTCAAAACATCCAAAATATACTTAGTCAAACCATATCATTCGGTGGCTTCGATTTTCGGTATAATCTATCACAGATTTTCAAATAATCACAATCACAGACTATGAAAATAAATTAAATATTTTCGAGGAATCCAGTTGGATCCCTCCATCCTATTTTCCCGCATCTACAAATGTTAGCACAATATAAAAATATCAATCTCACTTCGAGGTGGGATATCGCGGTATAAAGGGTCATTCGCTATTATACGGGGTGCATAGGGTCTCATCCGCTATATAATGCAGGAATATCAATCACTCCAATATATATATACTACTATATATTATATCACATCTATACTGATAATAAATTATCGATTCAATCAATCAACCAATAATTTAATTTGCACTAACTAAATTAATTGGCAATTCAAACTTGAGTGAGATTTACTCACCTTTGATCTTTGTTTTGCATTCCGACCCAAATCGGCTTGCCTCTCCACTGTTTTGACCTTGTATAAACATTATGGATTTTGTCAATCATTGAGATAATTTAAATTTTTCTTCGAATTTAGTCGACTTAAAACTCCAATTGTTATAACTAATTATTATTATTTTTCTCTTTTTAAAACCACATATGCTAATAAAAATAATCTATATAGATTTCAAAATCAAATTTTATAAACTATTAAAGCATTTAAAATTCCTATTTTTCCTTCAAAATCTTATCTATATATATGTCGTTTATCCTAATTTATTTATATGCGTAAATAAATATTTTCTTACCCAAATTTCAAAAACCTAAATTTAGTTATATATAGATATTTTTCCCAAACCAGAAAAAGAAAGAGTTTTCTGTTTTTTTTAAAACCTTGTATTTTTTTTTATGTACATACATACGTACATATATATATATATATATATATTGGGGAAAATGTGCATATATATTTCACTGTAATTTTTTTCCTTTTCCTCTGCATATATATAAACATATATCTATTTAATTAGATTAATAGTAAAAACGATATACCCTAGTCCCCTTCTAGAATTGGCCACTCGTACCCATGCACGTAGCTACCCACTCGAGTCGTTAAACTCTAACTTTGGCCATGCAATATCGAACTCGGCTTCGATTCAGATTCGAATGCAGAACCCTCCAAGCGAGCCCGCACCTTGCATCGATGCCCTACACAAACAACGACGAGCTACGATTCGAATTGAAAATGGTGGCCGATCCCGACGTCGTCGCTTCGCCCAATCGCTTCCACAATCCTACTCGCCGCTCGAAACCCCTTATGTTGCGACTAACTCTGACCGCGAACTGGAAATGAGGAGGCCGGCTCGAGATTTTGATTCATTTCGATTTGAATTCCGATTTTATTCATATATTTTTTATTTTGTTGATTCAATTTCGGGGAACTGAAAAGGAGCGGCCATTGATGATTTTTTTATTTCTACCTGAAATCGAATATGGATAGGAAAAATGAAAGGCAGAGGAAAGTAATACGATTTATATCTTTTTTAAAAGAGAGGAAGAGGGGACGCGTGGCTATAGGAAAGACAGAAAGGATGCCATGTGTGTTGAAGGGAAGAATGGCACAGTGAAAGATAAAGCTACAGCTGAAAAGAGGTTTGACCAATAATTTAAATAATTTAAATTTCAAAATGTCTCGATTTCCGCAACTCATAATCTCGACCTCCTATCGAGGCGTGTCGCTAGGCATTTATAATGTTATACCCCTATTCCAAATTCAATGGAAAAGGTTACGAGTCCTAATCTGATCGTATAGAGAAGATAGATTTTTGGGCCCAGTTATTATATTGAATTTTCGATATAAATTTCAGCACGTTTACATATCCTACGATCATACGACAACTCCAAATGCTACAAAAATTGAATCCAATAATAATGTACTATTACAGATCCAATGGAACTAGTTTGTCGAAATCCGAGACTATGCCTTGGAAGGCTATTTTTATACGTCAATTCAAACGATATATTTTTAAACTGAACAAATCATCTTTTAAATTCAATTTTAAAAAGTTTTATCACCTTCAATATTATTAATATAAATTTTACAACCCTTCCAATTATTTTTAACGAGCTTAAAACTCCCGATTTCATAATTTACCCAGTTTTCCGTAATTAAATTCAATGGTTTAATTATCCAGTAAATAGTGATATTTGAATTTCAAGTTAAAAATTAACTTTTAAATATTCAAATTTCAAATATCTAAAAATTCTGGGTCGTCATAGGTTATAACTTCATTTTAACCCAATTCGCATTTAAATCCACGATGTGGAACATTCTAACCTTGACCAATTTGAATTCTTTTAGAAAATAGTTTGAAATTTATTAAATGGTTTAAAAATAGTTAAAATAGTTTGACATAAAATGATTTAAGTATTGAAAATAGTTTATATAGTAAAATATTTTATGTAGTAACATAGTTTAGAAAATCAAAATAATTTTAATATTTAAAAGGACAGATTTTAAACAGTTTATATTAAAAATAATTTATTTTGAAAATAATTCCAAATCAAGCTATCTCTTTTCATTTCAACAAATTTGGACCCAATTCCAAATTCCAATCAAATTAATTCAATTTCACTTATTCCAATTCAAATCATCACAATCATAAATTAATTCAAATCCATTCAATTTTGATTTCAATTCGAATTAACTTCAATTTCAAAACGTTCATTTTTAACTTCAAATTCGATTCAATGATTCAATTCAATGGTTTAATTTCAATTCAATTCTTAATTTTAAATTATTTCAATAATATCAATTTCGAGTTCGATTTCAAAATACCAATTTAAATCACTTAAATCAATTTAACTTCAATATTCAGTTTAGGGTTCAAATCTTTAAATTAATTCCATTTCGAGCTCAAATTTTGAAATTTCTATTTAAATTACCTTTACTTAGCCATATTCCAAAGTTTGAATAAAAGTTCAAAACTTTAAAAAAAAAATCAATTTCCATAATTCAAATCATATTTCGATTATAACTTTAAACTTCCAAATTCAATCCTTTAAATAGTTTTTTTAACGATTTTAATTTCAACATTTCAAATTCCAGTTCGAAAATAATTCAATTTTCATGTTTCAATTAAGTTTTATTTATATAAAAAAATCATTTGAATAAATTCAAATCCAAGAATTTAAAACCATTTAATTTAACCACTTCGGTGTCCGTAAATAATTTTCTGCCTATGGCCAAGTGATCATTTATTTCAATTTAATTTCAGGGATGGATATATATCATTTTAATCCAAAAAAATGTCATAGGTATATATATCATTTCAACCTATTTTTTAATTTATTCGAATATAATTCAAATAACATTTTATATGATGTCAATAATATTCAGGATGGTAACGGAATATATATAAATAAATAAACATCCAAATCATCCAAAATATCAACCAATAGCATCCATCACAATCAACATACAAAACAACCAATATATCACAACAGTTAACCAATTTTCAATAATAGGGACTTTAACTAGTAGTTTAATTCCAATTTCAATTTAACTGTTAATTCAAAATTTATAACATGTAAATTTCTGTGTTGATTTCAATGTCAGTCAAAATTACCATACAACAATCAGTAAAATTAAATCACTTCATGATTTTAAATCTAACTAACATAAAAATATTTTAGTACTTTGTGGGTGTTTAAAACACTCACATTTGTTTGAAACTGAAAATTTTTCAGCTTCAAATAAATTCCAATTCGGTTCCATGTCGTAGACGACGATACGATTCCAACACGATTCGTTTCGTACGAATCAAAACACGTATGAAAAAGATATTCAATTTATTATTATAACAATATAATTAAAATTAAATTAATAACTTAGTAACAACATTAACTAAACCGTACCTTTAAACCTTCTCGCCCACAACTGCTACCAGGCCGAACCCAATCACACGTCAAGCTTCATCATGCGCATGCCCCCATATACGACCACCGGACATCGACCAGAGACCGCCACATCGCGTGCCACATCTAGTTCCACCATCGCCTCTAAATGTGGTCAAATCCACCACCGCCATTGTCATGAACAAAGCCCAAAAAAGATCAATGACTGCGAGCGAAATCTGGCGATCTTGCTTCGAGTTAGCACGATCCAACTGTTCGATGTGTAGAGCTCGTCGAGCACTCCATCTTTGCTTTTGGAATCATTTGATTACGATGAGTGGATTGGAAGAAATCAAGGGAATAATAGAAAATGGTTTTGGCCATTAATTGTTTAAAGAGAGCGATTGCGTTAGTTTAGGGTTTGATGAAATGAGATTATAACATGGCTTATATACAAATTTACGACTCAATTTATCCGTGAAAATTCCGAACTCCAAAATATACGTGTCGCCTGGTGTTCTATATGTTACACCCAAATTTCGAACCCAATAGAATAGGTATTGAAAGCCAATTCCATCATATTTAGAAAATATCTTTTCAAAATCAAATTATTTGTATTATATTCCTTTAATTGATTTCTACGTGTTTCCAGCTCGCACGGCCAAACGTAAAGTCTGATTGCTACAAAATTTGAAATCGTACCATTATTCACTGTTGCAGATCCGATGGAACTAGTTCTGTCGAAATCTGACATAGTTGCCTGAATGGCAATTTTTACGCGTTAATTAAAACAAGTAATTATCAATTTTATCATTTTTAAATTCAATTTTAAAAGTTAACAATTTTCATTCTTGTTTAAATAAAATTCAAATAGGCTTTTGAGATTATTTTTGTTTATATTAAATTTAGTATTCAATTGTTTAAATAACTACAATATTAAATTTAAACAATTTAATTATCTAATAAATCACTATAATTGAAATATAATTTATTTAACTTATAAATTTTAACTTTTAAATGAATTCAAATAATAAAACAATTACTACACTTAGTTGCACTTCTTATTTTAAAGTATTCGAATAATCCAATTTCGATGAATTCCAATATCAGAATTGCAATAAATTCCAATATTGGATTTTAATGAATTTTAGTTATCAAACAATTATTTTATTTTCATCTAAATAATTCAAAATTTATTATTTAATTCTAGCTATTGATTATAAACACATTTAATATATTTAACTTTATTTCAATACTTGTTATTGCCTAAATCTTCGAAATTGGTTATTTCAAATTTTTTATTCAAGTTCATATTCAATAAACAACATAAATAAAACATTAAATTTTATTTCTGACCATATTTGTTCATAATTATATTAAATTTAATATTTTAAATTGTTAAAAATATGGGTCTTACAAGAAAAATTCAACATACATATATTATATTTAGGTCGTCGTGAAATGGAAGGTACGAATGAGTAATTTCTTTTAATTTATTGAGGTAATTGAAGGTCAAAATGAGGTTAAGACAAGGAACCATGGGTTAGGAGTTGTATATGATACAACCAATAAGAAGTTATCCATCGTTAGTTAGGCTATGACTTGTAGAGAAAACTCTAGGTCAGAAACCCAAGGCAGATGAGTCATAACACCCATTAGTTAAATCCAAAGACTTCTATATTTTGTCTAAAGGTTTGGAGAAATATAAAAGATTAGCGGGGGCTATATTAGAAAAATGAACTAGTAATATTTAACCTTTCTAATATTGTAAGAACATCTGCTACGTAAAGTTAAAATAATCTACATTGAAAATTTTATGTAATTAATATGATTGATAAAATGTTTATCAATTAAAATATATAATTGAAATGAATTAATATTGACAGATAGAGATATAAAATATACTTACCAATAAAAAAACTCATGTTGACCCATGCAAATACCTAATTATACAACCACTAAATACGTTTATAACTTGGTCACTTACAAGTTTACTTGCCCGAGACCGTGTATTGTCCTTTATGAGTTTTGAACCCTAGAAATAATTGTTGAATACGGAAGTCTGATCAGATTTGATCACATATAAATATTACATGATGAACGATCATAATTCATAATGTACGAAACCTCGATGAAATTGGGTCGGTTGAAATAAAAGATAGACTATAGTGTTAGATCGTGTATTCAATATTATTACAATCATAATCTTCTTGTGTTAAATGTAACATAAGACCAAAAGCCAAAAGAAATATATAAGAATTCAGTCACTGAAATTTTAGTTTGATCAGTTTACACGAAATGAAATTCATTTAATATCCTTAAAAGTTAAGAATGACCAAATGCATTTTTGTAGAGAGTTTGTTATGATATTGTAGTAAAGATTTTTTTGAATGGTTCGACCATTTAGAAAGAAAATCAAATGTATAAAAGTGGATGTAACCTATGACACAAA
Source organism: Allium cepa (assembly GCA_030765085.1). Lineage (NCBI taxonomy): Eukaryota > Viridiplantae > Streptophyta > Magnoliopsida > Asparagales > Amaryllidaceae > Allium > Allium cepa. The sequence continues at coordinate 506,722,114 of CM060939.1, forward strand.
TGGGATGAAGAGAATGAATGGTCATTTCTGCTTTATTAAGAGACATTGGAAACAAGAATGGTAAAATAATAATAGATACTTAACAAGGAATAAGAAATATGATATCTTTCTAAAAGTATTTTCGCATAGAAAATTTTCTGTGACATTTATTTCTTTGAATTTAAGATATTTGATCGCAAAATTCTCGTATGTAAACTAGTTGTAGTAAAGGAAATAAATAGCCTCTATAGGTGGTTGAATGGAGCTTCATATTTCATATGCTTTTATAGTAATAACAGAAATATAAGTGTACCAATAACATTTTTTGATTACATCAAGTTATGAAAATTGTTTTCGTAAAATATACCAAATATTATTTATGAAATAATAATTAATTGTTAGTATTAACTAAAAGTATTTTTATTTCGATATGAATATTATGGATATTCGTTATAAAATAAAACTATAATAGTGGTATTTGTGATGCATTGGAAAATACAAAAGTGTCTAAATTTATTTGCAATTATTTTGGAATTATGGACTAATTCAAAATTTGGAAAAATAATTTATTGATTATATGATTATGAACCATATGGTACTAGTGATTTATATCTCAAAAAATTAAAAGCAAAGCACTCATTCCATGGGAGGGTGATAGGATTTAATGAACTCTTCAAACTGATATATATATATATATATATATGTATGTATGTATGTATGTATGTATATGTATGCAATCACAAGCCTATTAGTACCAAAATGGTTCCATGTACTTTGTTATATTCATCGATGAGTTGTCACTGACATGGACATGTATATTTGATACGCATGTAGTATGTCTATGATAAGCTTTAGAGTATAAAACAAAAGTAAATAAAATAACGTGTAATAGGAAATAAAAAATGTGCAATAGAAAATAAAATTTATTCGTTTTGATTGAATATATGAGTATACTAGAAAGGGTTTTGAAAGTACCTAAAATGAATGAAGAATCAATCTCAAAAGTCACTCCTCTCTATGATACATATTAATGTAATGATAAGGAGCAATTGAACTTTGTTAACAAAGTACGATTAATGGTGACTGAAATTGAGTTTATTCTTCCTATAAGGTAATGTATTTCAGGTAATACACAAGGTTAAAATTAATTTTTTCAAAAGAAAAGTTTAAAAAACCATACAAAATAAGAGTTTATAAGAAACCCCAACACAACCTAGGCAATGGAGTTGGCGGGTTGTGCGAGTCAAAAAACTGCACGTAATTGTTTGTGAGAGATCTTGTGTGAATCACCCTAAAAAGAGTTTGGGTTAAAACTATCATCGAATGACTAATGTATGTTTTGAACATATTAAACTAAAACTAAATCAATTTTATGTATAAAGCAATTCATCAAGTGTTTATGAAGGTCCATTTCATTGTACCGAGGAACTACTGTGGTTTCAAAAAATACTAACTTCATAGCGAAACGAATTTCATTTAGAAATTACTGAGAGTAAAATGGATTTGGATATGATCCAAAGATGAACTAATTACGTAGAAGATATAAAATTAACTAAACCTAAATGAACATAACTCATTAGAATGTCTAATAAATATTATTGCATGTTAAACAGAAACATGAGTTTCTTATCAATATCAAAAATAGATAATCCTCGGTTTTCAATTAAACCATTTAGAGTATTGACTCTGCCATATGGTATGATGCATAAATCCAAAAGAATTCCAAGTATGTTATCAAAATATGATTTTGATAATTGTACCCCAAGGGATATGATCCAACAACCGCGAATGTGTCTAAAGAGCAAGACTAATGCAGCTGGAATATAATAAGCAACATTGATAAGAATAACATCGTAAATTTCAATTGTTGAAATCAGTGAGATAAATTCGTCATTCAACTTGCTCAAGTTATTTGGGGTTTACTCATAAAGTTATCGCTTAGTGTGACTATGTGTTTTGGTACATATATGCTAAAATCAGAAATTCTAAACGATAATTCAGAATATACTATTTGCACATAACAACTATAGTGTCTCAAAGTCAGTGGGAGCGATATTGAGCTTGTGGGGTTTGGATACGATCCAAGAAATGATATGAAAATATCATTTTATAAACATCGGAATTGAATGAGTTTTTTGATACAAGTATCGAATAGTTTTCAATCAAAATACAGAGGAAGCCTGTGTCTATAAGAAAGAACAACTAAAAGGAACATAGATATTTCTAGACTATAAGAAAACAACATACTATTGATTATTAACGATATACTTATGTTGAAATCAGTAGTAGTTTGGTTGTTTAATACTCAATATTGGATTAGTAAATTATACTTTTTATAATAAGTATAAAGGATGTTGGTAAAGTCCCAAGGACACCATACTAAATTTTTTAATATGGAACATGTAAAATAGATTCCTTATGTATTGACAATAGGAATCATCATATATGTTGTATTGCCTATAATACTCTATTTTGCTTATGTATTTGATGCATGAAGAAAATATTAAATCCGAATTAAGATCACTAAATGGTAATTTGTAGAATTCTCGAGTATTAATGAAATACTAGAGAATTGTTTAAAGAAACAGTGAATTCTTTATGAAAGAGTGTTCGAACTCAAACTTCATAATTGTCATTGAGTATAATATATCGATATTAAATTCATATTCAATTACTAGTTAAGAAACTTTAAGTTGGAAATGTTCCAAATGAAAGGTTGTGGCTGATTCTACAAAGGGTTGATGCATCGCTTTGAATAGCGCCGCAATAAAGGCAATGTATACGAATATAAATGCATAAATTTATAACTGTGCTATGTGAAGTTCTAAGTACTAAGAATACTGCATCATTGTTATATGATAACAATGTAATAATAAGAGCTCACTAGAAGTTAAGAAACATACTTTGAATAGTCCATATGATAAATGTAGCTTATTAACATCGAAGAGGGTTGATTGATAGAGTAGTTAATTAAACCAACATAGCAGTCTTACATGATCAATTCTCATCAAATCGATTGAAGGAATGGGATAGAGATTCCATAATTGACTTCAAGTGCATGGGAGAGATTGATAGGGTTAGGAGTATGCCCTAGAGGTAATTATGTAATTTGTTACATAGATCTAACTTGATAATCAATCTTGTTCAGAAAAAAAAAATGTAATTTCTTTCTATTATATACTTGATAAAATATTAATTAATTTAATTAAAAGTATATTTAATAGAAAATCCATATTGCAACGACCCATATAATATTATATAGATTTAATAATAATATTTAATTTAATTAAGATTGATCTAATACATATAATATGTTTAAGTAATTTAACGAATATTTCTCGTTTAACTAAATTTAAGGAAATATGTAGTAAAAATGTAATTTAAGACTAGTTAAATGATATTGAATTTATTAAGCGAATGTTCCCTGACTAAATAATAATGAAGTTAAATCAAGATCTATATGAAACTATTAAATTTAACTTTAAAAATGTTGAACATTAAAGCTTTGAAATATATTGGGATTTAAATAGTTTATTTTGTGATTCAGATATGTATTTGAAATCAATATAATTTGAATTTGTTATTTAGAAACTGAATTGAATTAAAATGGAAAATTTTAGATTGAATTAAATTGGAATTTGGAACTCGAGTTGATTTGAATCAATTTTTGAAATTGAGGAAATATATATATAATTAAAATGGAAATGATACTTTGGGTTTGAAGTATAAAATATTTTGAAAGGACCATAGTGTTGTAATGACGGTTGGTTATTGATAGCTTATATTTCTACATTGTAGATAGTTCCACGGATCCTTAGAGGATGGTTATCCCAAACATCCTTTAATTTACTTGTATTTCAGTTGATATTTCACTTGGTTTGGATTTTTAATATAAGAATGTTAATCCTGACTCAAGTGTTTTGTGTTTTGCTTTACGCTTCAGTCAGATTGAGTGATACAGCATTTGAGACTCACCTTTGGAGTTTGAAGCTTCGTTTGAAGATCCAACTATCTATTCAGCTTTCAGCTTTTCAAGTTGATTGGTTCAGAGAAGTCATCTGTTCGTACTGGAGACTTTACTTTATTTGAGAAATTCTGTTGTATTTTATTTCTAACTCTGATGTTTATGTAGTAGCTTCATGAACTACTATTTATCTATTCCGCTGCATTATTACTATATTGCTCTATGTCAGTGATTCTGTGATTAATTTATTTACTGTATGTGCTGAGTTTTGCCAAAATTTATATTAATAATCTGATATTTTGAGCAATTCAAGTCCGATATGTGTGGATGCGAATGGTTGAAAATACCGGGTTGTTACAGTTGGTATCAAAGCTTTGGCTCTTGGCAAACTTATCATATATGGTAAATTAATTTACAGAATCACTTCTATTCAAGCTTGAATCTCTTCCTCTTTGACTCGGTTTATTTTGAATTTTGGAACGTTCCCCTCGGTTCCTAAATCCATTCTTGTCCCTCCCTATTTGTGTTTCTTGATTCTGGAGTATCTCATAACTCCACTTCGAATGATCTCTATAAGAATAGGCGATCCCGACAATCTTTGAATGATTTATAAAGGAGTGAAACTCCTTTACAATTGGCATTGATACACCAGAGATTTCTAAATCCTTGGTTTAGATGCCGCCATCTCTTACGGTCGAATGTTGATTTTCCTCGGAATTCTGCATCAACCTTGTTCTTGAAATCACGATTGACCCGGTTAAGGTCGCCCGTAATCTGTGTTAGTTAATTATCTCATCTTCGAATCAGAATTCTACTCGATTGGAGTTCCCCTAATTTGAATCTCTATCTTTGTTTTGAAATACAATCTTGAATCATCCTTTGAAAAAATCGGGTTCGTTTGTATTTTAGAAATTGTTTTATATATCGAAATTATTATTTTGATAAGAGTGATTATATTCTATATAAAGGTGAGAATGTTTTCGATAAGGATTATATACCTTTTAAAAACAATAATTTGAAATTTCGAAAGCATCGGAATTTTGAAAATTTTATAAAATTTGATTTTGAATTTCGAGGAATTGAACTCCGGTGTTTTGAAATTGGTTTTAAGATTTTGCAAAATATATAATAATAATAATACGATCTAAAAGTATTTTCCAAATAAGAAATGTTCCAAATGAATTCAAATGAATTCCAATGATTTCGAAGAAATTTCAAAGAAGTTTTCAAGAAAATAGAAGTCCAGAACTCACTTGTGATGCTGGAAAAAAATTTCGGTAATGAGTGCACGCATCATCGACATTGATTTTCGAGTTTCCGGGTGGGAAGAGGCCACTTTAGTTGCTTTGCTATGTGAGTGATTTTGTGAAACCAATTTTGATTTCAAATTCCGAAGGATGATTTGATTTTAGAAAGATATGTATATATATTTGAAACTGTTTGAAGTGAACTGGTGTTCAGTCCTCGAGTTTCGGATTTGATATAACCGTATCTATTAAAATTGATTTGCTGATTTGTTGCTGATTTCCAACTCTTGGATTTGAAATTTGATTTCACCGACTATTTTGAATGTTCGAACACTTCCAAATCGAGGTTTAATTTCCAAAGCTAAGTAATTTCGAAAAGTATAAACTATTTGATAAAGTATATAAGTTCAGTTTCGTATGTTTAAAGTATGAAGTAATATGATTTAAATAAATTTGAAAATGTTTTGTTAAGTAAATGAATAAGACTATTTTGGATTATACCAATACGAAATTTAGTTCTGAAATGTTTAAATAAAATTTAGTTTTAAATAATTTGCAAAGGGTAAATTGGATCTTTCAAATAGAAATAAATAGTTTAAAGGTTTAAAAAGGGATAGTTATAAACTTGGTAATCATTTTTTGATATAATTTATTTTGAGAAAATATTTGGTTTTGAAAAATAGATTGGAATTTAAAACCCAGTATTTATATGATGATTTTGGAAATGAATTTTTTTGACCTAAATTATATTGATTTGGAAACTAGGATTATTTTCTAAACCTATTACTTTAGAAATTTTGAAACTGAAAATATTTAATTTGGAAGAAATAATTTGGTGAGGTGATTTTGAAACTGAACTGATATTGAAATGAATTGACATTGATAACCGTGTTCTACTAAATACTTGATTTGGGAGTTATCGAACTTATATAAAATTGATTTGTATAAGTATGAAGTTGATTTGAAAACTATTGATTTGGAAGGGTACTTAATTTGAAAAGCGAAATCTTATATGATCGAAGTCTATATAAGTGTGATTTGATATACTATTGTTTTGGAAAGTATTCGATTTGAAAATGAAATCTTATATAATGGACTTTATATAAATATGGTATTTGAAATTGATTTGAAAAAGGTACTATATAATATATATTTTTGAAGTAAAGATATGGAAAGTGCCTTCTGTTTGATATCCGCTTTGTGGCCACATTGTGGATTCATTCCATCGATATTATTCTCTTTGATTTTGGTTTTCCGGATGTGATACTCGAGTGTCCTACCATGGCGTAACCCAGGGTCATTTTTTTGGGTAGCGTAATCCGCAAGGCAGAGATTGCTTAAAGGTTACGGATATTTCCTAGGGGATCCAGGCGTAACCATTGTTATGTATCCTATGGTCCACAATTTTGGTTATCATGGCGAAATTCGCAAGGCAGTGATTGGTTAAAGGTATGAATGTTTCTTGGGGGGTCCAGGCGTAACCATTGTGTATCTGCGATCTAGGTGATTTGTTTGGATTGTACTTTCCATATCGGTTTTGAAGATTTTTCAAGTATTTTTCACTGTGTGTTGAAACAAGTCTACTAAGTACTTGAAGAATTCTAGCTTTGCGCTTAATCAACGCATGGCCGGAGTCTGCAAGAACGAGGATAAACTTGTTGAAACATCGAGTTATTAAAGTATTTTCGAAAGGAAAATTTGTTCCGATATAATTTTTTTTATTATAAAGGTATTTTATTATAAAAGTATTTCCAACAAAGAAATTTTGTGTTAATATTTGAAATTGAAACTCTTATGGTTTGAATTAATTATTCGTACCCGATACTATTCTTTTGAATCTACCTTATTTGCTTAGCTTTATTTATTCATCTATATTCTGTTTTTTCGAATCTACCTTCTTTTCCCTTTTGAATATATCCTTTTAAAATACTGTTTATTTATATACTACATGGTTTAATAGTAAATTATTAGTGTTATAAATATATTAGAAGCTATTAATTAAATATAACATATTTAAAGAAAATGATTATTGATTTATTAATAATCTTGAGATAGATTAACAAATTCGTGAACTATAGATTTAATGTTTTCAATAACTTCTTTGTAAAAATAAGTAATGATGTAAATAACTGTTTTCAATATTTTTCATATATTTATAAAGGTGTTATACAATGTTATTTATAAGGGAAGCAAGAAATTTTACAAGTTGATTTTTGAAAGGTTTTAAGTATTAAAGATGATTGAACTGCAAATGAAGTTTTCAAATAAATAATTCAAGAAAAATTTATATAGTTTAAATTAATTGTTTAATCTTGACTTTTAATCTACTTTTATTTCTGGTTGTTCTATTCTCCTACCCCCTTCCTCTTCGAGGACGAAAAGTTTTGAGTGGGGGAGAGTGCAACGACCCATAAGTTTTAGTAATTTTATCAAATTAATTGAAATTTTATGAAATTTAGAATGATAAAATTGTGGAAAATAAATTTGATATTTAGAATATGTCTATTTTAACATAGCAAGTGGTAAATTTTCATCAGATAATATGAATATTTATTTTATGGTGTAATTTTATTTAAATTTAAATCAGTTAATATTTAATGTTAATAAAATGTTTTCCAAACTTGAATATTTTATATAGAAAATTTGTAAATCATCTTTTGGATGAGACATCAAATTTTGTTTCATCAAATTCGGACTTTTGTAGCTCCATCGATCTTATTTTCTGCGATTTTTCTGCATTTTCCGCTAGCGGAAATTCAAATTTTTATAATTCAATCATACCACTGATATCTCTATACCGTTTTGATCGTCTCATCGTGCTGATCTCTACGGTATATTCGTTTCTATGTTTTGAAGTCCGTTACATAACGGAACCCACGAAAACGATACCGTATCAAGTACCGCCTTCAATGTCTATTCAAATTTCAAACGGGTGAGATAAACGGCCACTGTCATTTATTATTTACAGTATTCAATGCTGTGACTGTTATTATTCTCTATATCACTTTATAGTCGTTGTTCATTTTTATCTGTCCTTTTACTTTCTTCTTTTGAAGCGGGTTTTTCAAGCAAACAATAAATTATTTTAAATATCCAACGTATCGCCGGTAGACCATTGGAATTTCACTGTTCAATCCTTTTGGAGTGTTCGGTCGCTTCCTCTTCCCCTTTCACTTGTACATTTTGAAAATTATAATGTAAAAACAGTGCTCTTCAATTTTTCGTTCTTCCACCTCAACCCTTTCTTCACTTGCTTGCAAATCTTCTCGAACCACACGTGAGCATCACCTTCCACACCTCCACTTCGCCGCTCAGCAACACACAAACCTCCTTCTCCAACCACATGTACAACCAATCACCGAGACTTCGGCCATCCTCCACATGACAACATGCACTGAACAACCACCTAAGCTGTGCGACGCCGGCCCATCAACTCCACCCCCTTTCCCCCTCAGCCGATCAAAGCCAATCACCATCACCTCACCAAAGCTCCTCCCCACGCAACCGGCCCCAGCCCAGTGCATCTCCTCCGTCGTTCCTCCTCCGCAAAACCATGTCCCTCTTCTTTTTCCCTCCACCTGATAGCGCCCACCACGGCAACAACAGCCCCAATCCGAAACTCCTCTACCCTCTCCGAGCACACCCCGCCTTCCGTCCAAACCCTCCCCGCCACCACACCAGCACGCGATCCCTCCTCCACCTGTACTTTCCACATTGCTGAGCAACTTCTGTTGTGAGGCATCCATGTGTGTGCGTGTATGTTTCAAAGCCATACTTGGTTTTGTAAGTTTTATATATATATACACACACACACATACATACATACACACACACACACACATATATATATATATATATATATTACTCTATGAAAATCTGTTAGTATATTATATAGGTTAGTGTATTTATTACAAGTTGTATATATTAGGTAATATATCATGTTGGCTGCTATGGGGTATATTTTACCGGTTTCGTATCAACATATATGTATTTTAGTAAAATAGATGTATATAATATGTTAGATTTTATGTGTTGTGTTGAAATATATAGCACGCAGAATAATGAGTTGGGTGAGTTAAAGAAATGCTGCATATCTGTATTGATTTAGATATTATAGTATTGTCTATTATCTGTTTGAGTCTGGTTTTTATATATATTTTATTTTAATATGCATTTTTCCAATTTTTCATTGATTTAATAATAAATATTTGATTAGTGTCTGCATATTCATTTAGTCTGCATAGTATCTAGCTGTAGCATATACTAAAGTATATATATAAAGTTATAAGGTATGTTTATATAAAAGTACCCTTAAGTTGGTTTCAAATATAAAAAGCTCTGTTTAATACATAAAGTTATAAAGTATTTAGTTGTGTCTGCATGTTTTGTCATAAGTTATGTAGGCTATATAATCTGTTAATTTCTATATATATATATATATATATATATATATATATTCCGCATATATGTTAGTATGGATATGTCAATCATATCTATTGTTTTACAAAGGTTATATATACCACTTTATATATATGTTAGTAAATCATATATGGATGTAACTTTATATATATACTAGTTTTATATTTGTTGGAGATATTGTGATTTTAATTATTATTATTTTTACTATGTGAACATGTTTGTTTGTATGTGTTTGATTTAGAAGCAATGATTTTGAATATATACATTTAATTTAATATGTGTTTAAATTAATATTGATTTGAAAATAAATATAATCTATATATTTGGTTTCTATCTAGATGATTCTGATTTATTTCATTATTCCTATTTTGCCAGCTTGTCCATCGAATTCGTGCCAATCTTGCTTCGTTTTTGAAATTCGTGCTTGGACCAGAGACTCATCTCAATCTCGTTCATCTCTCTAGCCTCGCAAAGTGAATAATCACTCACGATTAATGTTCTTATATTTATTAAATTTGATTTCAATTGAAATGACAATTGAAATATGTCGTTGTAGTTATTTAAATTGTTATATATATGCTATTGTCTGTAACTGTTCACCTGTGGGATATGACACCATATCCTATTGTTTATATTATACTGTTATTGATGATATATGCCTGTTATATTATTATATTATCTGTTATCACTCTGCAAGTTCCCTGTAGTTTAGAATTCACTATGGGTTGAAATGATACATACCCGAACAAACTTTAAAATAGGAGAATTTCATTATGGGTTGAAGTCATAAACCTAAGCGATTTTCATTTGAATTGAATTTGGGACTGCAGGTCGAAATGATATCTACCCATATATATTTGAATTACGGGTTGAAATGATAAATATCCGTATCACTTGACCATAAGATATGAAATTATATACAAAACCCGTTGGTCCATATATAAATATTTGAAATTATATGGTTTTGGAAAGAAATATATGGTTTTAAATAAAATGTTGATTCTTAAATTATTATAAACAAAGGTAATGATATATATATATATATATATATATAAATTTAATAATAATATTTAATTTAACTAAGATTGATCTAATACATATAACATGTTTAAGTAATTTAACGAATATTTCTCGTTTAACTAAATTTAAGGAAATATTTAGTAAAAATAATAATTTAAGGCTTGTTAAATGATATTAAATTTATTAAGTGAATATTCCCTGACTAAATAATAATGAAGTTAAATCAAGATCTATATGAAATTACTAAATTTAACTTTGAAAATGTTGAATATTAAAGCTTTGAAATATATTGGGATGTAAATGGTTTATTTCATGATTCAGATCTGTATTTGAAATCAATATAATTTGAATTTGTTATTTAGAAACTGTATTGAATTAAAATGGAAAAAATTAGATTGAATTAAATTGGAATTTGGAACTCGAGTTGATTTGAATCAATTTTTGAAATTGTGGAAATATATATATAATTGAAATGGAAATGATACTTTGGGTTTGAAGTATAAAATATTTTGAAAGGACCACGGTGTTGTAATGACGGTTGGTTGTTGATAGCTTATATTTCTACATTGTAGATAGTTCCACGGATCTTTAGAGGATGGTTATCCCAAACATCCTTTAAGTTACTTGTATTTCAGTTGATATTTCACTTGGGTTGGATTTATTAATATAAGAATGTTAATCCTGACTCGAGTGTTTTGTGTTTTGCTTTACGCTTCGGTCAAATTGAGTGGTACAGCATTTGAAACTCACCTTTGGAGTTTGAAGCTTCGTTTGGAGATCCAACTATTTATTCAGCTTTCAGCTTTTCCAGTTGATTGGTTCAGAGATGTCATCTATTCGTACTGGAGACTTCACTGCATTTGAGATATTCTGTTGCATTTTATTTCTAACTCTGATGTTTATATAGTAGTATCATGAAGTACTATTTATCTATTCCGCTGCATTATTATTATATTGTTCTGTGTCTGTGATTCTGTGATTGATTTATTTACTGTATATGCTAAGTTTTTCCAAAATTTATATTAACAATCTGACATTTTGAGCAATTCAAGTCCGACATGTGTGGATGCGAATGGTTGAAATACCAGGTTGTTACACATATATGGTATGTTTTGTGATAATAGTTACAATGCGTTATAACCATGAGTGATTTATCAAAATAAAATAAACATATAGTTTTAATATTCCTAATCAAGATGTAACAAGACTAGATATCAATGCATCTGTTGAGACTAAAGTATGTAACGTTCTTCAAATGTTGGACAATGTATTTCTCATGACTTTTGGGGCAAGCGATTACGCACTGATAGTTATTGGATAACCATGAAATGACTCATTCGATAGTTTTTTGTTGGTTAATATACCTAAGGTTAAACAGAAAATATCTATATGATAAAATTACACAATTTTTTTGACTTGAGAATACTGTTGGCCTTTAACGTGGAAGCTCCACTTTGATTATAGCTAATCATAGCATGGCGTCCAGAACCACTTTAGTTAGGTCGAGTGTAAGCATTAGAAGTGAAATACTATGCAAAAGATGATTCATCTCCTCTGTTATATGAGATTAGTATCATAGTCAAATGAAGTCAATTCAAAGTCAAAGTCATTGGCCAGAGCATTTTGGTTAATACTAATTGTTATTATTGAACCAGTAACTTTATGTTTGGACTATGAAGTTGAATACAGATGATATTAGAATTTTGACCATTACCAAATTCCATAAGTCCATGGTGATATAGTTTTAACGAAGAGAATTGGTGCAAAAAATTATAACTGCCAGATAACACTTAATAAAGTAAAATTGGATTTTACCAAAACCGAGCAAGTGATAAATTTGACCATTATATCATACTACCAGCTAAGTGATGTGTGAACGTTAATATTCGAGTTATTCAATGTTAACCGCCGACCAAACTTACACCTAAGAGTTACACAGAAACCATTGTAAACTCCTTTTACCACTTGTTTTAGTTAATTTATAATTGTTATAAATTAATTAAGTTAATTAATATTTGTGAAATATTGATTATAAAATTGTATTTGATGTGTTAAATGACATTAATAATATATTTTAAAAAGTTATAAATATACTAATCGATATATGTTATCGATACAAGTTTAAATTAGATTTAAATGTGGGAATTTTTTGCTTAGGCTTGGAATAGTTTTAAGGCCCATTTGGCAACTGCAAAATTCAGCGATAGATGCGCAAAGGTGCAGCCGGTCATGTATGGCACATGGCTAATTAGTTTGAGTAAATAAAAGGAAAGAATTGGTAAAGATAAAAATGATGATTCGATCCACTTTTTACTCTCTTATAATTCATTTACTACTCCACTTTTGCCTCTTTTGATTTTTGTTCAAAAATCCACTCATTTGTAGCAACAAAGATGGTTGGCAATGTCTTCTCCAAATGCAAAAAATTCAATATATAATACACATCAAATTAAAGCAATTCGGTCACCAGATGTGAACTAGTTCGGGCGCCAGCAACTCCGATATTGGAATATGATTCAAGGAGCAATTATCTTTGTTTCAACATGTACTAATTAGGCATTGGTATAAGGTGCACATCTAATCTAACTTTATTATATTCATATATTGTATCATATGTTTGTTAGATAGCTCTTTTATAGCGAATCGGTATATCAATGTTCTATCACATATTATATAGCTGAATATATTGAGGTGTATGTGTATTAAAAAATGTTTTGTATGCTTGCTAGTATTAACTCATAGCCAAACAAAAAAACATTTTTGTATAATTAAATAATATTATATATAATTTTATTAATTGATTAATATCCTAAAGATTAAAAATCAAATAATAAACATTTAAAAATTTAAAAAAATTGTTTTTACATGATAATATTTCGGTGGCAAGAACTTTATTTTATTATATATGTATATTTATTATATATTTAAATGTTAATATAACTATTTATTTAACTAGAAATTGATTATATAAATAAATAAATAAATAAATTTAATATAAAACGAAATTAAGTATAAAACTTTATATAATAACATTACATAATTTTTAGATTTCAAAAATGATTTTTTTATTAATTTTATTAATTATTTAAATCTATTTTTAAATTTATTTTATAACTGTCTATTTAAAATTATTTAGTAAATCAAAAAAAATTCCTGATGCCATGAGCTTCATGTAAGCTTACATTAATTTTAAAATTATATATATATATATATATAGTATATATATAGTTATGTATGTATAAGTTTTTATATACTTATAAATAATTATAATTTAAAATTATTCTTTATTATTTTTTTGGTTTTGCAGTAGCAATTTTTTTAGTTATTAAATGGTTTTGTAATTTAATATAAATAAATATCTATACAAATATATTTTAAATATTTTATATGGATTATTATAATTATGATTTTTGCATAATATATATATATACACACATATGGTTATATTTTTAGCAAAGCTGGTCATCTTTATAGTGGGTCGTGCCACTGTATAAATAATGAAAAAACACGTGTTCTGCGCATGTATAGAACAACTAAGTGGGAGCAAAGAGCTCAGACCACAATACTAAAAAAATAAAGCACAGAAGCTAGGCAAAAGGAGCCTAAACTACTAATCAAATATGACTATGCACCCTCCGAAGAGGAACTGCTACTGCCCTCATCAGATGATGGGCCAATAATAGGAACATACCCAAAAAAAAGAGTTACCAGATTCGGATCATAACCCACCAAAGATGGAGAGTAAATAAAATTCCTATCCCAACTGACGTCATAAAACTTAATTTAATTCTCCTTACCAATCTCACATTCTCTAGTAAGAGACAGACCCTCACCCTCGATGTGATAAATGTGAAAACGACTCTCACCGTTAACATCATTTATATAGGCATAATAAAAGCCAGACTCAGACGAGTATTGCATTTCAGATGGAGCACGAATCTAGGCTACGCCAACAGATAATATAGAAGTAGCTTTCTCAATCTGGGCTACACCAACAGTAGCCTCAACAATAGAAGCAACAATAGAAGGATCAAACACAGAAGGGGAAACAGTGGGAGGAGGAGCAACCTTTGGAACCCACTTCCTGACATAAGGATGAGGCAACGAAATCCGATCAGATGGTGAAACAAATCCAACAAGGGTTGATCTAGAACACGCACCCGAAAGATGCCCAAAGGACTGACAGGTCGTATAGATCTTAAGTTTCCAACTACAGTGGACTCTGGCCTTAGCAAAATGGGCCTCATCGAGTCTGACTTTTAACACCGATGGAAAAGGATTGGAAGGGGTTATTTCAATAAGAGCTTTGGCATACACTAATCACTTTCTGGCAACAATGTTAACATTATAACAAATAACCTTTCCAACAAGGCCTGCAAGCCAATCGATCCTGATCATAGGCTGGAGAACATATGGGATGTGAAAAAAATAAGCCCAGACAGAAATAGATAAACCATGATCTTTCGTCCTATCAAAAGACGGTCCAGGTTGTAACGATGAAAGGTTTCCCATCAATGAGAATAAGATCAGCCTCAAGAATATGTTGTCTTTCATCGTTACGTGAGAATTTAAAGTAGAACATAGCATTATCGAAGTGAACACTTAATCCCCTTTTAGGCTTTCATATTTGGTTGCATCGCGCCTTAACAAGCTGATTGGCAGGATTGGAGTCTAGGAAAAAACTACCAAATAATCCTTCCAAAAGTCAACATCGGACTCAATCACTTCAATCGATGGAATCATTACTACCTCAATTTCAACTTTTTCAAAAAAATGGAGGGAATGAGGACCTGCATTTTGTGGCAGTTTGGCGAACAGCGACATCCACAGAGGGACTGACCAAGTGGGAGATGGTTCCTCGGTACTAGGAGAGTTACCACATGGATTTAAACAGGCGTCTTTGTGCTTGGCATTAACACGAGCACCAGGTGAGCAGCAATGAACCAGACCACTGTCAGATGAAAGGTGACCAACGGCCTCACTAGCACAAGGAAATTCAACACTGGCACCATTGACCAAAACATAAGGACTGTTACCATCTAGCTCAGTGTTCACATTACCCAATTCAGTTGCTTCAAGCAAACCAACTTGAGTTTTCGTCCATGGGTTATTACTAGCAGCAGCAAAATACATGGTCAGAGGGTGCTCACTACAGAACGAAGCACTGCCGAGCATAGTAGGCGTGGCCAGAGTGTTAATCACCTTGGGCAACTCAGTAAGAGAATTAGCGGATATAGTAACAGGCAGAGGAGGCTCATAATCATCGTGCCTCCTATGCTCACAAACATCTTGCGTTGAAGCAGAACAAGCAGAGCTACTACCTGGATTCCCAGGCACTCTGACTGTCGATGACGCGACATTGAACAACACGCCAGAGCACGTAAGGGACTGGTCCAGATCTGGCAAACAAGAGACAATCGGAACGCATTTTTTCTTTGGCATAGGGAATAGATGAGGCGACAAAAAGAAGGGAGATGTGAGACCGAACGAACGATAGGGGAAATCATACGAAAGAAGCAACGACGTGAAAAGAAGCCAGAATCGCTATCAGAGAAGTCGCCATTTTTTCCAAATATCAAAATTTTTAAAATGGTGGACTATGATTATATCTTGCATATGCATAATTTTATATTAATATATACATAATATTTGAAGCATCTATGCATATATATATTCATTTAGACAACACATAGAATACTAGAGGGGATGACATATCTGTTGTATTATAAATCGCAACATCTATACACGGACATATCAAACTATGCATACTTTATTATGTTGCACATTACATACATACATAAGCGTATCATATACACATATTCAAACATTTTATAAAACAACATAAAGTAAAACTTTATTTATATATTTAAATAAAATAGTAATTTAATTTAAAAGAAATCTAGAAATGTTTTAAATGAAGTAGATTCTACAAGCTCAACAAAGATACAAATGGTAAAAAAAAATTGATATTCATCCATTTCTTCCATTGCGGGCTGTCCCATTTCCAATAACACACACATATATACATCTACACACACATACACATGCATATATATAGAGAAGGGGGAGGAGGTTTCATGACATTCACTTTTAGCATTATATTTTGAGTTGCACTAATCTGCAGTTACAAAATTTTGTAAATGTTTAATATAATGTATACATATCATCTCCATAGAAAATGAGATTTTTTTTGAACTTCTTCAAAATTATAAGTCAATGTTCACAGTTAAAAATATTTATTTCAACCTTTAATGTTAAATTTCAAATTTATTAAGTTAGATACTTTCAAACAAACTCAATTTCTACGAAGATGATCTTGAGTATGATATGAAAATATCTAAAAGATATTCTAGCATTAGGATTAGTGCAGCTCAAAATATGACAGGAATGTTAAAGAGGTGCTCCGAAAGAGGGGAGTACACACACATATATTCCTCTTATCACTTTTTTTATAATTCTCATCACGTCCCCATCTGTCTTTTAGTGCAAAAATTTACGAAATCAAATAATCTTTTATAGGTTGTTGTATTCATTAAAGAGATAATCGTTGCATAATTTTGGACCATTTCTTTTTTTTAATTAATTGGCAATAATATTTCAAATCAAAAGTTATAATAAGTAACTTTAACATTTCATCTTCACCAACGATTTTAAATTGGTTAGAAGTTTCCAAAAAATTCAAAATTTTGCATAGATGAACATACAAATGAAAACAAAATATCCCAAAAAAAAATTATTTCACAAATTTTTTCCATAGAAAACAGAAGGATAACGAGAGGAGGATTTGTACTGAAGTTAAATCTCTTTCTAACACACACGCATATGTATATGTATGTATGTATACACAAGCACATGTATGTATTTATATACACATAATGTATATGTATATGTTCATACGTGTGAGTTTAATAGTACCATATTTAAGGGGACAATGAGGGAATATATAACATTGAGATAGAAAAATCCACCAAGTCGTGCCTCCTTGTTGATGATCCATCACCTAAATTGCAACAAAACTCCATCTACATGTTTTAGTCGAACTACATCCACATCCACCACCTCCACACCTCATAGCCGCCACCATCTCCACCTCCACCACCTCCAGCACCACCTGGACTCTTGGCCACATCATCATCTTGGACCCCACGGTGAAGGCCGTGACCCTAGTGGCCTTGGCCGAGCCAAACTTTGGCTTGAAACCATGTGTGTTGTTTGTTGTTGTTGTTTCCATCTCCACCACTTTTGCACCTCCTTCTAGCATGTTAGGCCGACCCTTAGCAACCTAAACCTGACCCAAAAACCTTGCCTTAGCCTTGCATTTCACCTATGTTTGAGCCCAATCGAAATTGGAAGCAAGTGCAAAGCAATTCTGCTTTGATTTGTGCAGTCAATTCTATCTTATTTTATCGTGTTTGAATTTGAAAGCTTATGTATATTATATTGTTTTGTGTGACTTGTATCAAGAGAATTGATACTTTGGCTCTTCCACTCATCTCTGTGTCATGTTATCGTGCTTTTTTGGATCTCGTTCGTGCATTCGTCGTTTTGTCTCCAGCTCAAACCAGTGAGTTATTCTCACCTGACAATATGTACATATATAACTAGTAAATTGACCCCTTTTGAATCTGTTAAAATGCATAACTATATCACATCTACTATATTATGATTATATGATGTCCACCCATGCTTAAACACCTGTTATATCACATGTTACTGTTATATTATGTTGTTCTGTTATGTTTATCAGTTTATCACACTGCAAGTTCCCTTTAGATTAGAATCACTATGGGTTGAAATGATACATACCCGAACGGACTTTAGAATAGGGGAAAATCGTTATGGGCTGAAATGATAGGCCTGAGCGATTTTTAAATTATTTCATTTACTTGGGACTGCGGGTTTGAAATGATAAAACCCAGGTTTTCTTTGTAAATTATGGGCTGAAATGATATATTACCAGTATCACTTTTCCTAGTGTAGAAAATGATATACAGACCCGTAGTTAAAATATGTTTTTCTAAAAATTTTAAAATATTTTAGAAATGTAAGTATTATAATATTTTGATTTAAACTAATTAAAAATTATTTTTCTAAGTACTATTGATTTTATGAAATTTATAAGTGAAATAAATAAATGGTAAAATTCGAAAATTTGAAATGTAAGTAATTTTGGAAAATTTTAATTTGGTGATAATTGGAATTTAAATTAAATTTGATAAATTCATGATAATTTGGATTAAAATGAATTTAAAATGATTTTATAATATATTAATGATTTTTTTGAATAAAGTTAAAATGTGAAATGAATGAATATTTAAGTTGAAATTTGGAAATACAACTTGAATTGGAATTTATGCATTTTGTTTAACAGCGAATTTTTGAAGTAAGTAAATAAATTGAAAATAAGTTATATTTGAAAATTTCAAACATAAGTGTTAAGTTAAAAATTTAATTATATGAATTGAAATTGAATGTTGGAATTTAATAAGTGAATTATTATTAAATATTGATTTTTGAATGGAAATTTAACTTTATAAAATCATGAATATAAAGGTATTCGAATGATTGTTTTAAAAGTGAAAATATGTGATTTTATAAGTTTGAAATGGTTTAAATGAAAATTTAATGGTTTATGAAATTATATTGGATATTTGAAAATTTAATTAACAGCATTTTTGGAAATGCTATTATTTCTAATGTAAATGATTTTATAGCATTTGTAAATGCTGTAGTCAATAATAATGAACTAAATGGCTAAATTTAATTAAAGGTTATTATAGCATTTTGTTAAGTGTTATAACTGTTGAATTTAACTAAGTTTCTTTAAAACTAATGTAAACTTATTACGGTATTCGTAAATGCCGTCTTTTGTTAAATTGAACTGCTTTAAGTGTGACTTTCCGTAACATTTTCTAAATGCTACGAAAGGTGGATTTTCACTGTTTTGATAAAATTAAGTGAATGAATGAACTTTGAAAAGTTTCAATTTTTGGAAATTTAATAATATAATTTTTAAATATAATAACTTTATTTTTTTATGATTTAAAAATGAAGTAATTTGTTTTGAAATATAAATTATTTTGAAATGTGTGTTGAAATGGTATTTTAAATAAATGAATATGGTTTGGAAGATACAATATTTTGATATTTTGATGAATGATATTGAATTGTGAAATGATACTTGATTTCGAAGTATAAAATACCATTTTGAAATTTTAACCATGGGATGTATTTAATTTATAGTTTAACTGATCCTTAAAGGATGGGTGACCCCAAGCATCCTTTAAGTTATTGTACATTTCTACTACAGTTCACTTGAGTTGGTTTACATTATATAAGTATATATGTCCTGACTCGAGTGTTTTTTGTTTTACTTTATGCTCGAATCAGCCTGAGTATTCACAGCTTTGGATTCTCTTTCTGGAGCTGGTCTTTGCTGGAGTTTCTGCTTATCTACATTTATATCTACTTCTGTTTCAGCTATTCTAGTTTATCTCATGTATTAGTGAACTACTATGTATTTGGGATTTCTATTATGTTGTTTTCAGAATGTACTATGTATTTGGTTTGAGACTCTGTTATAGTAGCTTCATGAACTACTATGGTATTTTAAATTTCCGCTGCGAGTTATTATGATTGTTCTGTGTCTGTGATTCTGTGATTGTATTTCATTTGCTCCAAATTTATTTACAACGCGGTATTTTGAGCAATTCAAGTCCGGCATGTGTGGATGTGAATGGATGAAAATATCGGGCTGTGACAATAAATTAATTGGATTTAGTTAGCAGAATACTGAATTATAAGTTAAATAAACAATTCTGGTAATAAAAATATATATCTGAATAAGTATTGGTTTGATAATCCTCTTAGTATAATTATTTAAATTGGTAAAATAGAAATTTTCAAACAATAATAATGTGTTGTTTATATGTATATAGATATAAATAGATTTTAAATAGAATTATCATTTACAAATTAAATTTGTGTTTGTTTATATATATATATATATATATATATATATATTTGAGTTCATTTTAAATTTGATTTTTAAAATTTAATTCGAATTCGAATTTGGGTTTAATATTGAATTTCAAGAGATAGACATATATCTTAATATATTTTAGATTTTTAAAATATATTATATATGATTTTATTAAGAATATAATTGGTTTTATATCATTTTCTTTTAAAGGAATTTATTTATATAAATTAAGTAATATATTTATTAAATAATAAATTAAATATAAAAGATTTATAAAAACATTTAAAAATAAATAAAACATGCATAATTACACATGTAAGTTAAATAAATAGGATTTAACAAATGTAAGTTGATTAATAAGTATAAATGAAAAATGTTAGATGAATAAACAAGTGTCACTATTTTAACTTTATTTTTCATTTTCTTTTTAATAATCATAAACTTAGCCTATATATTCATCTATTTCTTCTTTCCATTTCTCTTTTCTGGTCTTCTTTCCAAAACAAGAAAACAAATCTAAAAAACACTTATACAAACAACAAGAAAAAAAATCAAAACATGAAAGAAAATTGAAAACCGAAAAAAGAACAAAGTCTGTAAACAAACTCAACCTAGAGATTAATTCAAACAGTAATCAAATCCAACAACAACTTTTTCAACTATTACAAATCTGAAACAAAGCTAAGCAAAAGACTTAAAGCAAGATTCAAGTTCAAGATCAATTGGAATCAAGATTAACAAGCCTGTTGTTTCAATTTCAAGTACAGTTTCAACTTCAAAGCATTTGTGTTCCTCTGTTCGACATAGAGGTTAGTAAACTACTCTTTAATATTTCAAAAAAAAACCATCTGTATGAGATGATCATTGAAGTTTGGATATTAAATATACTTTGCATGTATAGGAATAAAATTGTGTGTGCATGTCTAGGTTTGAATGTGCATGTTTATATACAATAATTGTTGGCTCTGTTCTTGTTGTTCAGGTTTCGAAACTTGGAAAAAATTCAATATCTTCTTCCCTGAATCTCTTTAAGCTTCAACATACAAACAAAATTTGTTTGTTAGATCAAAATATAAATTTTAAAAATGTTTCAAAGTTAAATCTGAAGGTAGTTCAAATAAAAGGGAAAGAAAAATAGTAGATTTGAGTACATATCAAAATTTCGATCATAATGATTGGTTGTTTCAGGTGTATTATCTGTTTTGTCATTGAAGATTAGGATTTCTAAAATTATAATCAAGATTTTTAGGCTGTTAAATCATGAGAAATCAAGAGTTGAATGTATTTTCGATTTCGAGCAATTTCTAATGATCGGGAAAATTTAGGGTCGCGAGTTCTTGGGTGAAGCAAGCCTGGAGGTAGGCGATGTCGGCAAAAATGGTTGGAGGGTTCAATGATCATCGGGGCGGCGACACGACGGAATTTTATGGTTTTATAGCCTGATGGGTTCGAAGATGTAATCGGGATCATCGCGATGGTGAAGTTGAGCCGGACTTAGTCGGAGTAGGTGAGATCAGTGCATGAGCCTACGACGTAGGTTTAGGCAGACATTCGGGGTCTTTGGCGACCTGAGGTGGTGGCGCGGTGTGGTCTTCGTCGAGCAGGTCTGGGTTCAGTTGAATCGACTTGCTCGATTACGTTTTCTGGTGCGAATGATCATGTTGGGTGGTCGGGTCGAACGAGGTTGGTATCGCCGATGTGCAGGAGGTTGGAGTAGGGATCGGAGTTGATCAGAGCTGCTGTACATGTGCACATAGTATCGTTCGTGTCAGATGTTGATGTGTCGTGTTACCTCGGGGAAGTAGAGGCTGGCATCGAATTTGAACTCGAGTTGTTCATAAGAAAGGGAAACTCGGGTTTGGGGCCGGGAATTTGTGACTGGGCCCGGGATTTTGAGTAAGATTTGAGTTTGGTTATTGTTATTATCAGGCTTTTAAAAGAGAAACGATCAGGTTTTAAAACATAAGGAATTATGAGTTTTGTAAAAAAAAAATCTAAAACAAGTTTTCAGGGTAAACATTTTCAAAAGAGAAGCTTGAACAAGTTTTTCAAATAAAAATATTGATCAAAGTTTTATAAACAAGTTTCAAAATTTAATTATAAAGCCAAATGCCTTGAATTTATATTGTTCAGTTTTAAATAATTATTAGGTTAATTATTTAATTAAACCCCTAAGTGTTTAAGATAAACATTTTGAATCCAATTCATCAATAAGGACTTAAGTGGTTTGTATAAATTAATTCCGAGCATTTAAATTAAATAAGATTTAAATGATCTTATTAAGTAAGTATTTAAATAATAAGATAAGTGGTTTATCTTAATTAATTAAGGTTTTATTAATAAGAGTAATTAAAGTATAATTACTTAAGTAATTAAATGATGATTACTTAATGTAAGTAATTAAAGGATTAATCTGTTGAGGGTTAATTAATTTAATTAGTAATTAAAAGTTAAATTAATTAGTGATCAAGGTTAATTAATTGAGGATAATTAACCAATGGGATAATTACTTGATGAAAGTAATTAAGGGTAAATTACTTAAGGGAAGTAATTAAGGATTAATTACTTAGAGTAATTAAATAAAGGATAGATTAATTAAGGAAATTAATTAAGGTTTAGTTAATTAATAATTGTGATAAATTAATGGATAATTAATCAATGTAAGTGATTATAGGATAATTAATTTGAGTAATTAATTAAGGATAAATGTAATTAATGTGAATAGGTGAAGGTTAATTAATTTGTGTTATTAATTAAAGGCTAATTACTTAATGTAATTAGAGAGAATAATTAAGGGATGATTAATTAATGGTTTGTAATTAATTACTGTTAAGTAAGTAGGATTAAAAGTGATTAAAGTAATTAATTTGATTTAATTAGAAATGGTGTGACTAATTAATCTTGCTTATAAATAATCAGTTGATATCTCTGATATGAAATGTTTTGTGATATGATTGGGTTGAACAGTGATAATGTGGTTATATATCGTGATGAAATGCTGTGTAAAGTGACATCCTGTATTTAAGTTTGAATTGCATTTCACTTGAATAACTTGGGTTAAGATGACATGGGATTCGAAGAGACCGGGGTCGGTTATCAGTAAATACCTGAAACCACTTCGATTTGAAATCTTCTATAATTCCTTATAGATTTGATATGTGTAATCCATAGGTTGAATGAAATAATTTATGTGAATTGGACCATTGAAACTAAGTAAGGGTACTTAGAGGTTGATTTGTGAAATAAATGTTGATAATAACAAGTTAAGAACTCGTAGTAAAGTACGAGTTACCCTTGGTTTTTAAATAAGTTATGCAATTGTATTTCATGTTAGATGAGTTTACTCACACTGGTTTCCAGCCTGACTCGGGTGTTACTTTGATGTAATGCTTGGGTCAGACCGAGTATCACAAATTTTCAGGTTAGGACGTTCTGGAGCTCAGAATGTGAGCTGGATGGCAGGACGTATGGAGTATTCCGCTGTGCATATTATTGCTGTTTATCTGGGGCAAGTTGATTTTAACTGCCCAGTGTTTGAGTAATGGTTGTAACTCTGATGTATCGATGTAAACTAACTAATACAGTTTTCCTTTGTATATCTGCTATTTTATTTGATATTATATTTTGATCCGCTGCGACTGTGAGAATCTGTGTTTTTTGTGTTTCTGTTTCCTCTTCTTCTTCTATCTCTTTTCTTCTTTTCCCTAACTATCTGGAATTTCGGAATCGAAAATTCCGGGTCATTACATTTGGTATTAGAGCTGAAGGTTAAGCGAGAACCTTGGCTCTGGTGGGATTATTCGTTAAGGATAGGGTAAGTAATACCCCAAAATGAGTTGAGTGTATATAAATATATGAGAGTGTACTTGTTATTTTATTATATAAAGGTTTTAAAATGATTTTAAAGGTAAATGATTTTTATATAAGTTTATATTTTATATAAAGCAATAATTTCTCTAAACACTATATATTAAGATAACTGGTGGTTATAATAATTGAATTAAAGGTAATAATAAGAATTAAGTGGTAACAAAAATACAACCAAATGGAAATTGAATAGTATGAACTAAATTAATAAAGAAATGGATCCAAACTGAAATTAAATCCTGAATTTGTAGAAGTGTTTTCAGAATAAGATAAAAAAACGAATTGGTATTCAGATATGATAATCTTGGTTATTATCATAAATGGTTGATGTGTTCAATAATGAAATGTGTGTTAACGATTAAGAAAAATGAAATGTTTAAGTAAGTAAACATTTAGGTGAGTATGACTTATAAATTGAAATTGAAAAAGGGTTTAAATGGTGAAGTTTTAAATCTAAGTCCAGAAAATTGGGAATTTGTTTCAAAGTGCTAAAAGAAATAATAAATAGTATTATTTGAATGAAAGGGTCTTGTTTCAAACAAGAGTTGTTTGAAAATTTTAAAGAAATCTGTTTGAATTAAAACCAAAGGTGGTTTAAAAATTTAAGGTATAACTTGGTGTGTAAAGGAAATAAATATGTATGTATGTGGGATATACATAATATTAGAACTGATTTGAAATAAACTCCAAGGTTGAGTTTTGAATTTTTCCTTGGAATGTGATGTGAAGATCTAAAGTGAAATAAGTTTTTAAACCTAAGTGTGAAGATTATTAATATGAAGTTTAAAATTTGAAATGGGAATTCAAATTGTGTAAAGTTGACTGGATTAAGTAAACTAAATTTAACTTTGGGAAAGTTAAACAAGTTAATAAACAACCTGAATTGGAAATTTCAGGATGAAATTGAGATTTGACTTGGGAAGTTAAATGGTTGATTTGAATTAGGAGTATGTGTGATCTCAAAATGGATTTGAGGTCTGGAAATTAGAAATGGATGGATGTTTTAAAATAATTTGGATTTGTTTAAATAAATGAAGAAATGGATTGCGGTAAGATATCCATTGTAGAGATAAACGAAAATTTAACTTTAATTTGAAATTAAGGATATGGAATCACTTTAAACTTAAGATTTAAATTTTAAGAATTGGATTTGTAAATTAAAATTATTTAAGAATCAGTTTCAAAGTTGGAAGATAAAATTGGGTAATAAATTGAATTTTAAAGATAAATTTATTTTGAACTCTTAATTGAACTTTGAAATAAGTTAAGTAAAGATAATTTAAAATGGAATTTTGAAATTTGGACTCAAAATTAAATTATTTAAAGATTTAGATTGTTAATTTAAAAATAAAGGTTAATTTGATTTAAGGGATTAAATCAATATTTAAAATTTAACTCGAATTTATATAATTCGAGATGGTTTAAAGTTGACATTTAAATTGCATTAGTTCAAATTAAATTAAATTTGAAGTAATTAGAATTGTGCTTGAAGATGGATAAGTTTAAAATTCGAATGGAAAATTTGAAATGGATTAATTTGAAATGAAATTGGAGTTGAATGAGTTCAAATTCAAATGGGAAGTTGATTTGAATTTGGGATGGGAATGGAAGTTAACATAATTTGAATTGAAACTAAAATTTAAGTGGAAATTGGCAATCGGTTGGAAATGGAGATTAGGAATTGAACAGTTTGGCTCTGAACTATTTTCAAATAAATTATTTTAATATAACTGTTTTTAAATCTATTTTTCCTAGCTATCTACTATACAACTTTTCGTTTTAAAACTCAAAACTACCTTTTACTACCTTTAGAACTATATAACTATTTTACAATAATTTTACAACTGTTTTATAGACTAATTACTATTTTATAACTATTTTGCAATTATCTAACTATTTTACAACTATCTTAAAACTACTTAACTATTTTATAGCTATTGTACAACTAATAATTATTTTTCAACTACTCGTCTATTTTTAACTTTTCAAGCTATTTTCTAAATTTAAGCTGGTCAGAATGCAAACTGTTTATGATTAATTTCCAATTGAGATAAGAATTGAAGTAATAATCCAAATAAGGATTGAAGCAATTGTGAATAAGTGAATAGAATCGCAAATGGAGGTGAATTGAAAAGAGAATATTTAGCTTATGATCAATGAAGATAATTGCATAGGATGTACGTATATTATTCTATTCGCATAATGATTTGATGCGGATTCGAGCATAGAATTTCAAGATAGTATATCGATCCGATTTGGGATTTTTCACTCGATTTTCGACGGCGAACCCTGGATATGGATTTTTGATTGGTTATGAAAATTCTCTATCATAATTATGACTATGCAAGGAGAATGACGGCTTCTGATCAAGAAACCAGATCTGAGTCCACACTAGGAAGTCGGGTGAACAATACTAGTTCGAAAGTGAAATTGTGTGATGAGTGAGCGATCAGATTTGATATTGCGTACAGATGGTATACGTACATCGTACGGGTTTGAATGAAATTGATATTGAAAATTTAGGGATAAGAACTGTAAATTGATTTTTGAAATGGAAAGGTATATATTTTGGAAAAAGGAATGATGAAATAAAATGGGAGTTGGATATTTCTATGATTAGAACTCATTTTATAGAAAAGTAATATGGTTAATAACTTTATAAAAGAGTAATCAAATTTGAATGTTTGATTTGGAATAAACAAAGTTATATATCTTTGTTATATATGATAACACTCCCCTTGTTGAATCTATAGCCAGAAGAAAAGGTTTTTGAAAAGTATTTGAAGTATAAAAAGGGAATTTATACAAGTATGAAGTGAACCAAAGATTTTCAAAATTAGATATATCAATATATATACGAAGGATCTTATGAGAATGATTTTGGAAAAAGGTTTTGGAACCTATGGATTTTGGAAAGGCTTTTGATATTTGGGGAAAAAATCAATTTTGGAAATTTGGAAAGCCTAGTTGAGAATTATCAATTTTGGAATAATCCATTTTGAGAAAAGGAGATTTATATGAGATTCATACTAGGTGTATGATTTGGAAAATACTATATGTGTATAGTATAAAGTGTTTTGAGAATGGCTTTGGGAAAAAAGGCGCTTCCTTGAAATGAACTTCTTAGGAGTACCATAGGTTGGTACTGCCTTGAGCCCCAAGGAGGAGGCTCTAAATTGGATCCTGTCAGGAAGTCCAGACAAACTGAAGTTCCTGAGGATTATTGGGTAGCGAAAGTCGAGGGCGCTGATGCCTACAGAGGCATTTGGGTTATGTTGTGACGATAGTGTAACTCGATGTCGCTGCGATCTACTGTGGACCATAGCAGAAATCGTGTGGATGTGAGTGTCAACGGTCTACGTTTGATTTTGCCGGGAAGGCAACGTAACATCGGTAGACTGCGATCTATGGCCGAGTGGAGAAGTTTCATTCTTTTGGCAGTTAAATTCGAGGGCGTTGATGCCTACAGTTATATGGGTTTTTGTTGTGATGGCAACGTAACCCCAGATGTAGCTACGATCCGTAGTGGGTTCCATGGCATAATCGAGGGGCGCGGAGTGCCTACGGTTATCTATGGATTTTGCGAGGATGGCAACGTAACCATTGAGTTAACTGCGACCATGGATAGGGGTAATGATTTCCATAGCATTCTCACCAAAGATGTTTCCTCCATTTTAAAAAAAATGTTTTCTATATTTTCAATAAAATATTTTCCAAGTATCTTCACTGGTTGTTGAAAACGGGTCTGCTAAGTACTTATAGATTTTCAGTCCTACGCCTGATCAACATATGACCGAATTTCTATGAGAACGATGATGGACTTGTTGAAACATCTAGTTATAAAATGATATTTTTACAAAACTATTTTGGAAATATTATATAGATTTAAAGTGTTTAGAAATGTTCAAAAAGAAAATTTAATTGATATTAAGTATTTTTAATAAATTCTGGCTTTGTTCCTTTGCGAGGACGAAAAGATTCAAAAGGGGAGAAATGTGATAACCCAAATTTTAGAATATCTATAATTGATAAATTAACTGGATTTAATTAGTAGAATACTAAATTATAAGTTAAATAAACAATTTTGGTAACAAAAATATATATCTGAATAAGTATTGGTTTGATAATCCTCCTAGTATAATTATTTAAATTGGCAAAATAGATATTTTCAAACAATAATAATAATGTGTTGTTTATATATATTGTTTGCACAAAAAATGGACAAACACCTCCAAGTCGTATTATTTTAGTTGAGTATGTGTGATTTTCAATGGTTTTAGATGAGTATGTAAATATGAGAAAAGTAAGGGCTGAAATGTAAAAGACACGCAGATTTATAGTGGTTCGGCCAGAATGTGCCTACGTCCACTTTATATGTTATTATCTTTCTTCTTCCAGATTTCAAGTACAATGCTTTGTATACAAGTGTATGAAAGTAGTTTGAAAGTTCCTTCCTTGCTTGAGCTCTCAAACTTGTCTGCCATTGTTGTACCCCTGCCCCTCTATTTATAGAGTGAGGTAGGGGGCAGGGGTCTTGGAAGTATATAGATGCTGGTGGGCCCGGGCTGAAGCAATCTGGCCTGGTAGCATTCTGGTTCGGCGGAGCTTGGTCCGGCCGTGTTTGGAGAAGTTGGAGTTTGGTCCGGTCATGGTTGGTTCGGTGGTAGTGGGTTTTGGACCGGTGATGGTGTGTTTTGGACCGGTGATGGTGCGTTGGTTCGGTCGTGGAAGTGGTCCGGTGGTAGCATGGAGATGGAGTTTGGACCGGTGTTGGTTCTCATCCGGCAGTGGAAGGTTGGTTCGGTCTTGGCTGGTTCATCAGTGGGGGAATGCCGGATGGGCTTGAGTTTGGAGTGCCGAATGAACAGAGGTTTGGAAAGCCGAATGAACTGGAAAGCCGAATGAAACCCAATGCTTGCCATGCCGAATGAGCTTGTGTGTGTTAGGTTGGTTGCTGGCTGAATGCTTCCTTGCATTGCTTTGCCGAGTGGACTTATGCTTGTATTGTTGAAAGGGCTTTGTATTCGGATCTTGAGTGGAACTCTGGGCTTACATACGCTTGCTGGTTGCTTCTTCTTAGCTTGATCGTGGTGGAGACGCGCTCGACATTGATATTCCAGTTTTGACCAAAAAACGGGATAACAAAGTAGAGGTTGCTCGCGAGCCCGGGTGAAACTGCGGCTTCTTGGTCTTGAGATCTTCTGGGTGAAAATCCGCCCAACATTTGCCCCCCAAAGTGGGGCACGTGCTTGCACGTGTCGCGCTTTGTTTCTCGTTGGTGGGAAGACTCGTCTTGTAATGTCATGGGCTGGATGTTTATATCTTGTGGATGTCCTGCAAAGAGATTTATAGTTTTAGTGTGGTTTCAAATAACGACCGTTCGGGGTCGAAATATTTGTGATCAAGTGAATTGCGCCGTTCGAGGCGAGTTAGTGTACCCCGAGGGGGTTATCGATGCCAGGTTCACGTTAGAGTGGTTCCCTGGATCGTTTGTCAAGGTGGTTTATCGCTAGCTCAGAGCATGCCTAGGGGTTGTTCTCGACCCCGTACATGTGTAAGTAGCTTAGCCATTTCATAATTATCAAATATCCATTTGACTGATGAGCTTAAAAAGGGATGTCAAAGTGTAAATTCTCATGACGATAGGGTTAATAGCCATTCAGAGCGTGCCTATGGACCGTTCGTGGTCGCGTGCACGTGTAAATGATTAATCCATGTTAGTGAGAGATTCACGACTTATCCATTGTTATCATATTTTTTATTTTATTAGTAAGCTCTTAGAGTTCGGCACTTATCTGAGTGAAGCGCCCTGCGTGCCCCCAGTTCCTGGTCTTGGACGGTAGATAGAGGGTTCCATTCGGTTCTTGGTTGGTCCGGCTATTCTCATCCGGCTTCTGGTGGTCCGGTATCATTGGTCCGGTTGGGCGAGACATCTGGTTCGGTGGTTGTGAGTTTGCCTATATATAGAGGCCGTACCCCCCTTGTTTTTCTTTACCGAACGAGTAGAGCCGAATCACTCCATTGCCGAATCAAGTGTTTGCCGAACCAACCTTATACCGAACCAGGTATATACTTATTACCGAATACACACGTATGTCCTTGCTTCACCGAATGGGACTACTGCCTTGGAGCCGAATGAGATGAAAACCGAATGGGGTTGAAACCGAATGAACTTGGAAACCGAATGAACTTGGAAACCGAATGAACTTGGAAGCCGAATGAACATGGAAACCGAATGAACTTGTGATCTGGAAGACTTCAGCTTGCGAATGAAATTCCACACTTGCACGCACTTGTTTGTTTACTTTTCTATTTTCCTTGTTCTAATATTAGGTTTTTCTTGTGCTGCAGAAAATGTCTCGCAAAGCGGAAACACGATCAGACAGAAAGAAGTCTAGAGGCACAGGAGAGCCTTCTTCTTCCTCGCCCCCAGTCCAATCAGGATCCGGGCAACACCGACCTATTCCGAAGTCTCTAGTGGACGGACGTGGTCCACAGGAACTTTTGAACTCTCCCCCTGACTGCTTCCCAAGCTCCTTAAAGGAGGAGCAACTTGACGTTATATCCCGTTCCTTTGGGATAGACAGGGCTCTTATGTTGTTACCGGGGGAAGGGGTCATGCCATATGATCCCCCTGAGGGGTACTTCGCTTATAGCCGGTACCATTGCATGTGCGGGGCTATTCCTCCAATCAACGCCTGGATACTAAGCTTCGTCACTTATCTGAAGGTGGCTCCATTCCAGCTTCAGCCCAACTCTTATGCCATTCTGGTATGCTTATATGCTATCTTCCAGAAGA
Source organism: Allium cepa (assembly GCA_030765085.1). Classification (NCBI taxonomy): domain Eukaryota; kingdom Viridiplantae; phylum Streptophyta; class Magnoliopsida; order Asparagales; family Amaryllidaceae; genus Allium; species Allium cepa. The sequence continues at coordinate 506,753,391 of CM060939.1, forward strand.
GATATGGGCGCGCCCCCTCCAACCGGGAAATACGATATCTGTACAATCTGAGGGGGTACAGGAAGGGGTCCCCATATATTAGCTTGGAGTCAGCCGTTTCCTTCAAGCCTGTTTTGGATTTATACTCGAAGTATAGCATGTTCAAGAAGGAATGGTTCTTTGTCAGGGATGACTTCGTCTCTATTCGCCGATTTACCTCCGGATGTAAGTAAAAACTCTACTCATAATTCCTGTCTTGGCTGTAATTCACTCTCTTATGCGCTTTTATTTCTTGCTAGCGACAGGTGGTTTTGCGGTTGTGGAAGATGATCGCTTGGTTCGGATGGCAGCAGAAATTGAAGCTATTTCCGGGAGAGACAGATCGGCTGCTTATCTGATTAGGAATGCCAGGCTCTTGTCGTATAATTTGATCCTCCCACATCAGTCCGTAGTCAAACAGAGGGACACGGCAGAAGAGAAGGCTGCCCAGCCTAAAGGTGGGGTGACAGCGAAGGGTGGCAAGAGGAAGCCCTTTGCACAACGTCCAGTCGTAGGAGGCAAGAAGCTCAAGGAGTCCGATGGCCCTTCTCCAAGTACTTGCCCGGATGTCCCGGAGGAGGAAGGTGTAGAAGAGGAGGAAGGAGGTGAAGTTGGAGAAGGGTCGGAGGGTGGAGGAGATGGCGATGGTCAGGGTGGTAGCGGTGTTGCTGCTCTAACCTCTGAGCAGGACCTCGAACTGGATGAGGCTCTCCGTCGGGCCTTCGGGGAGTCAGAGGGGGAGTCGGAAACAGAGAAGGAAACGGAGAAGGCAGAGGAAACCGGCAAAGCTGTGGTTAGCACTGACCCATCCTCTAAGGGTTCCTCAGCTAGGGTGACCCCGGCGATGCAAGGTGAACTTTTGTCTTCTGCCGATTCTATTTTCGATAAGGACTTAGAAATTTTTTACGGTTCACTTCCGTCCTGGAATGAGATCCAGGACTTATTGCAGTATCCCACTCCTCCGCCGGGTTTGTATAACAGATGTGTCTCCTCACTTTTCTTTCTTTTTAACTTAGCACATTTTTTGAATTGCGGATTATTGTATGTTCGTAACACTTGTTCTTTATTCCAGGGGCAGGCCAGGCGGGTAAAACGTCGGATGTTCGACACCGCCTTGAACAATTTAAGTCGAGGAGAGCTTCCGCGAAACCTTCTACTGATCGCACTGGGGACGTAGTCAAGTACCGCCCTCTTCTTGGGGTCATCGAAGAGGGCATTCAGAAAAGGAAGCGGAGCCGTTCCTTATTTGAGTCTTCTTCTGCTTCGCAGCTTCCTACTCTGTCTCCCCCTACTCAGCCTCCTCGTGATACTACGGAGGAGAGCACGGAGCCCTGCCCCCCTCCTCCTCCTTCCAAGAGTTCTACTGTCATTCATATAAGGCGTCCCGATGTGCCTCGCCCCGTGCCTCGTGACCCTTTTGCCGGCCATCCTGATTTAGACCCAAGTTTTCGGGACATTTCATTCGATGAGACCACGGGCGAGCACCTACTTCCCCGCAACCCCATGGTACGTGTGCTGGATGAGGCCAAGTCCCTAGATCTTGATCTGCTTACTACTCGGGTAGTTACTATGGGGGATGAGGCCAAGGCTAATATCGACCGGGTGGCCGCAGAGACCAAGAAGTTAATGGAGCATCATGCTCGATTGGTCAAGGCCGGGGAGGAGATTGGGAGTGCTAACATTCGGTTGAGGTTAAAGGTTGCCGATCAGGCCAAGAAACTCGCCGACCAAGCCATCCAGATTTCCCAGCATGAGGAAGCCTCCAAGCGTCTGAAAGAGACCATGGAGAAGGCCAGTAGGGCGGAATTACGGAAGATGGAGGTCGCTTGCAGGGAACGGATTAACATAGCTATCGCAACGGTGGATGAGGTTCGAAATGCGGATCTCGAGCGGGTAGAGGAGTTGTCAGGGAGGCTCGGGGCTGCGGAGATGGCTCAGGCCGAGTTGAAGGAGGAGATGGAGGAGATGAGGAGGTCCCTCAAGTTGAAGGAAGAGGAAATGAGGAGGTCACTCCAGGCTGACTGCTTGAGATACCAATCAGAGAGGGACGTCGCCATCACCAAGTTGCAAGCTTCCGAGGCCCGGGTGAGGGAGTTTGAGGAAAACGAGGGGATGATGGATGAGATGTTGCAGGATATGTACTTCCACACTTGGAAGGAGGGCGGCTTGTCTTGGATGGACGATTACCCTCGGGTCATGGCCAAGGTGTATCTCCAGGCTTTAGAGGAGGCCAGGGTGAATGCGGGTAAGGAAGGCGGAGAGGCTTTCAACTTGAGTGCGGTTACTGCTCAGTTCTCAAAGGAGGAGCAAGCGGCGGTGAAGGAGGGGATGCGGCTACTCGCTGCAGAGGAAGCGGGCGTGCAGTTGGATGATGAGGATCAAGCGGCGGATGCTGGTGAGTTATTCTTTTCCCTTTCTTTTCTTTTCGTGTTTTCATAACTTGATCGTTCGTTTAATGAATTCCTCTTCTGATCTGGACAGGTGGGACTTCAGATCCACATGCTGGGGGCTCCGATCCTGCGGCTAAGTAGGCTGGGGGAGTTGGTGATGGAGTGTGGATGCATCTGCCATCTTTTTGTTTCTTTTTTATCACTGTTCATGTTAGTCTTTGATATGCAACTGTAATAAAATTATTTGCAAAGAATAACTTCGTGTGATCTTATAATATAAGCTGATTTTGTCATGTTTAAATGTTGTTGCTATCTTTATGTGCTGTGTGAGAAGTATAATTATGTATATGCCTGTGATTCCACTTGTGTTTGATGTTAAGTTTTTGCTTGAAATATAATTTCACGTTTTGCAATGTCAGTGTATGAATAAGTTATAGTTACGCATTTATGTACAAGAGAAGAGAGTACCGCCCTTTATGTTTTATTCGCAGGCGGTAGCTTTGAGTGTCTTGTGTAACTGTTCACGGGTATAGCAGAGCGCCCTGCTACCCAGCACGCAGGCTTAGAGCCTCATGAGTGAATGCTTCCTATTTGGTTTCCTGTACTTTAGAGTTTGTTATACAGGATAGGAGAAAAATATTTAAATGAAATGGAAATATAGTAAAAGTAAAACTTCCAGTCACGGAAGGCCGTCGATGTGCTTAAGTTCGTGGCAAACGGGTTTTGTAGTCACTTTCCCTAGCTGTGGGTCTTGGAGACATTTGTCACCCATCTTACGCCTCCGCGGGGAGTTTTCTTTTTTACCACAGCCGCACTTAAGACACATCGGAGCCGAGATCGCGCACGGTAACTACCCGAACCATTATGGTCCGTAATCGTGGGTATTATTCGATTTACCGTGGCCGGCTAGCGTGGGTGCCGTTGGCCGTGAACTACCCCTGGCTGGCCACACCTTATGTTGGGGCTTAAAGTAGGTTCACGGTTACCGACGAGCCGAACGCCGTAATGAGCTGCCATCGGCTATAGTCGGCCTTTATGATGACTTATAATCGGCTCATTACAGTTGGCTTTGAGGGCAGGCGCGCAATGAGTTAACCCGCAGCAGAGGGATGCTGGAGCAAAAGAGTCTCATTGGCGAGTGCATAGAATCGTAGCGTACCTGTTAGGCCTAGTCCAGATGAGGCCGCGGTGCGTCTTGAGTGGAGATGCCATAGGATTTTGTTCAACAGAAAGGGATAAAGCTTAACAAGCAGCCAAGATATGAAGGCACAAGGTAACAAGAGATAAGATTTTTAAAGTGGTTCGGCACGATAATGCCTACGTCCACCGTGTTAATACGCTTCATATGGGCGGTACATGTTAAGCAAAGTATCGACGGAGGTGTCGGATGTTCCAAGCCCTCTGGAACACCACTCCGTCCACTGTTGACAAAATATAAGCTCCGTTGTTGTGAAGATCTTGATGAATTTCATATGGTCCGTCTACTGGTGCTTTCATGGTTAGGTAGCATGACAGGCTCAGCTATATCCGACCCCTGCCTGGCACCTCCCCCGTTGGGTTTGGTTCCAAGTGTTTCCTCAGGTCGGAATTCGGGCTGAGTCCGGGCTCGGCTCCTACCATGACCATTTCTTTATTAACCTCTTCGAAGAAGAAAGGTCATTGTTGTCTCACAGATCCTCCAGATTGGGACTCGGTCCATGATTCGGTGTTGCGGGAGGATCCGCATGAGGATAAGATCTCCCTCTTGTAAGCTGCGATGCTTGATTTTGGAGTTGCATTGTGCTGCCACTTTTTGCTTGTGGGCTTCTGCTTTTAAGTGTTGCATCGTTTCTCCTCTCCTCAATCAGATCCAAAGACATGAGGAGGAGTTCTCCGTTTTCTTCTGGGTTGCAGTGGGTCCCATGGTGAGATGGCGCTACAGTTTCAACTGGGGGCATGGCCTCCAATCTGTATGCCAAAGAGAAAGGAGTATGCCCCGTTGATGTTCTATGAGAGGTGCGGCAGGCCCAGGGTGCCGTAGGAAGTTCGTCCACCCAAGCGTCTTTTGACTTTTCAAGCTTCTTCTTGGTTAGGGTTTTGAGAATTCTGTTGACAGCTTTGACTTGTCCGTTTGCCTGAGGATAAGCTACAGATGAGAAGCTTTTGTGAATTATGTGCTCTTGGCATCGGTTGGTAAACTCTTTGTTGTCAAACTGGAGTCCGTTGTTTGATATGATCTTGAGTGGGACTCCGTACCTGCATAGAATATTTTTTGATCAAGAAGTTGATAATTTATGTAAGAAGTTGATAATTTATGCCAAAGATATTTTATTTTAAAGGGTCCGCTTCCACCCATTTGGTGAAATGATTAAAAACACCCTTCTAGCCATCCAGGACAAAGTTTAAAGCAAGGGAGGGGGGCAAGAGTCAAATCTCTGTCCTGGTTGATATAAACGCTTTCCTCCCTTCTTGCCCCCAGCGTTATCTCTAGAGTCATTTCTTCAAACGTCCTTTGTTGCAGCGGGAGTGTCGCCATGGGTAGTCTTAGCCTGTTGTCCTGACTGTCTTTTAGCGGTAGCGTTTTCAAGCCTCATATACTTCCCAGCTTCATGGAAGAAGTCAGGTAACGTAGCTGGTTTATCTTTTGTTAACCTCCTAGCAAACTTGGTCTCCGGATGCACGCCACTACAAAGGGCCGTTAGGATAAGTTTCTCATTGGCATCTTGAACTGTTGCTGCTGTGGCGTTGAACCGTGTTAGATATTGTTGCAGCGTCTCTCCGGATTTCTGTTTGATATTGGATAGAGAATAAGCATCCTTGGGTTGTTCCCCATGGATGAGGAACTGGCTAATAAACCTTTCTTTCAACATCTCCCATGAGCTGATGGATCCTCGGGGTAGATGGCAGAACCAGGAGGTAGCTAGATCTGCTAGGAATAGCGGAAAGCATTTGCATAATACTCCTTCTGTTGCTCCACTCATGAGCATATGCTGGGTGTATCTCTGTAAATGTACGATAGGGTCGGAAGTTCCTTTGTAAGGTTCCATGGTTGGCATTTTCCATTCCCGGGGGGTAATGGTGGTTTCGATATTTCGGGTAAAGGGGCTGGTGACCCTAGCGCCTATCCCCCGGTCCCTTTGCTCGCGTTGGACACATTCTCTGAACAATCGTGTCATTCGTTCGTCAGAACTTGGAGCGGATAAAAATGAGCTTGGCTCTTCCCTGCGGGATCTATCTCGTCCGGATGACCTGTAGGGATGGTACAATCTATCACTTCTAGCATTATCCAGTGGTTGTCTTTGGCTGCTTGGATGCACGCTAGGACCAGCTACAGTTGCCCCCTGCCTTGATCTTCCCCTGTGGGGTTCTGTTTCGAGCACATCCATGGGGTCAACTTCGGGCTGGGTTCTAGCTCGGCTCCGTTCAGCGGGGTTTCTATGATTAGGTGGCATGACTGGCTCAGCTACATCCGACCCTCGCCTGGTGCCTCCCCCGCTAGGTTCGGTTCCAAGGGCTTCCTCGAGTCGGAATTCGGGCTGAGTCCGGGCGCGGCCCCTATCATCGTTTTTCCTGTTGATAGCTTGTTCGAAGAGTGAAGACCTTTGTTGCCTCCGGGATCCTCCGGATTGGGATTCACCCCATGATTCAGTGTTGCGGTTGGACTCTTCAGCGTCCCTTAAGCGTGTCATGAGTTGGTCCACCAAAGTTTCTTGTTGGGATGTGAAGCGGTTAGTTACTTCAGCCACAACCCTGTCCAGATCTGCCCTAGTGATTGGTTGTTCCGTTGCGGGACCAGTTGGATTTTCCTGATTTTCATCTGGTACTGCTGTTGAAGTGGGCTGATCTGTGATTGCTGGATCTGGAAGGCTGCTAGTTGCGATGTTCTTTCCTTTGTTAACATCCCTTCTCTGTTTGGAAGGCATGATTTCTAAGCAACGAGTGATGTCGTTAGGAAAAAGGTTGAGTGGGAGAAGATGAAGTTTGAGTTCAGTTCTCAGTGAAAGCACCAAAAATGTTTGCACAAAAAATGGACAAACACCTCCAAGTCGTATTATTTTAGTTGAGTATGTGTGATTTTCAATGGTTTTAGATGAGTATGTAAATATGAGAAAAGTAAGGGCTGAAATGTAAAAGACACGCAGATTTATAGTGGTTCGGCCAGAATGTGCCTACGTCCACTTTATATGTTATTATCTTTCTTCTTCCAGATTTCAAGTACAATGCTTTGTATACAAGTGTATGAAAGTAGTTTGAAAGTTCCTTCCTTGCTTGAGCTCTCAAACTTGTCTGCCATTGTTGTACCCCTGCCCCTCTATTTATAGAGTGAGGTAGGGGGCAGGGGTCTTGGAAGTATATAGATGCTGGTGGGCCCGGGCTGAAGCAATCTGGCCTGGTAGCATTCTGGTTCGGCGGAGCTTGGTCCGGCCGTGTTTGGAGAAGTTGGAGTTTGGTCCGGTCATGGTTGGTTCGGTGGTAGTGGGTTTTGGACCGGTGATGGTGTGTTTTGGACCGGTGATGGTGCGTTGGTTCGGTCGTGGAAGTGGTCCGGTGGTAGCATGGAGATGGAGTTTGGACCGGTGTTGGTTCTCATCCGGCAGTGGAAGGTTGGTTCGGTCTTGGCTGGTTCATCAGTGGGGGAATGCCGGATGGGCTTGAGTTTGGAGTGCCGAATGAACAGAGGTTTGGAAAGCCGAATGAACTGGAAAGCCGAATGAAACCCAATGCTTGCCATGCCGAATGAGCTTGTGTGTGTTAGGTTGGTTGCTGGCTGAATGCTTCCTTGCATTGCTTTGCCGAGTGGACTTATGCTTGTATTGTTGAAAGGGCTTTGTATTCGGATCTTGAGTGGAACTCTGGGCTTACATACGCTTGCTGGTTGCTTCTTCTTAGCTTGATCGTGGTGGAGACGCGCTCGACATTGATATTCCAGTTTTGACCAAAAAACGGGATAACAAAGTAGAGGTTGCTCGCGAGCCCGGGTGAAACTGCGGCTTCTTGGTCTTGAGATCTTCTGGGTGAAAATCCGCCCAACATATATAGATATAAATAGATTTTAAATAGAATTATCATTTACAAATTAAATTTATGTTTGTTTATATATATATATATATATATATATATATATATTTGAGTTACTTTTAAATTTGATTTTTAAAATTTAATTTGAATTTGAATTTGGGTTTAATATTGAATTTCAAGAGATAGATATATATATATATTAAATATATTTTGGATTTTTAAAATATATTATATATGATTGTATTAAGAATATAATTGATTTTATATCATTTTCTTTTAAATGATTTTATTTATATAAATTAAGTAATGTATTTATTAAATAGTAAATTAAATATAAAAGCTTTATAAAAACATTTAAAAATAAATAAAACATGCATAATTACACATGTAAGTTAAATAAATACGATTTAACAAATGTAAGTTGATTAATAAGTATAAATGAAAAATGTTAGATGAATAAACAAGTGTCACTATTTTAACTTTATTTTTTTTCTTTTTAATAAGCATAAACTTAGCATATATATTCATCTGTTTCTTCTCTCCATTTCTCTTTCCCTATCTTCTTTCCAAAACAAGAAAACAAATCTGAAAAAAAACACTTATACAAACAACAAGAGAAAAAAAATAAAAACCTAAGAGCAAATTGAAAACCAGAAAAAGAATAAAGTTTGTAAACAAACTCAACCTAGAGATTAATTCAAACAGTAATCAAATCCAACAACTTTTTCGACTATTACAAATCTGAAACAAAGCTAAGCAAAAGACTTAAAGCAAGATTCAAGTTCAAGATCAATTGGAATCAAGATTAACAAGCCTACTGTTTCAATTTCAAGTATAGTTTCAACTTCAAAGCATTTGTGTTTCTCTGTTCGACATAGAGGTGAGTAAACTACTCTTTAATATTTCAACAAAAAACCATCTGTATGAGATGATCATTGAAGTTTGGATATTAAATATAATTTTCATGTATATGAATAAAATTGTATGTGCATGTCAGGGTTTGAATGTGCATGTTTATATACAAGAATTGTTGGCTCTGTTCTTGTTGTTCAGGTTTCGAAACTTGGAAAAAATTCAATATCTTCTTCCTTGAATCTCTTTAAGCTTCAACATACAAACAAAATTTGTTTTTTAGATCAAAATGTAAATTTTAAAAATGTTTCAAAGTTAAATCTGAAGCTAGTTCAATAAAAGGGAAAGAAAAACAGTAAATTTGAAAACATATCAAAATTTCGATCATAATGATTGGTTGTTTCAGGTGTATTATATGTTTTGTCACCGAAGATTAGGATTTTAAAAATTATAATCAAGATTTTTAGGCCGTTAAATCATGAGAAATCGAGAGTTTAACGTATTTTGGATTTTGAGCAATTTCTGATGATCAGGAAAATTTGGAGTCGTAAGTTCTTGGGTGAAGCAAGCCTAGAGGTAGGCCATGTCGGCAAAAATGGTTAGAGGGTTCAATGATCATCGGGGCGGCAACACGATGGAGTTGTAGGTTTTATAGCCTAATGGGTTCGAAGATGTAATCGGGATCATCGCGACGGCGAAGTTGAGCCGGACTTGGTCGGAGTAGGTGAGATTAGTGCGTGAGCCTACGATGAAGGTTTGGGCAGAGAGTCAGGGTCTCTGGAGACCTAAGGTGGTGGCGCGGTGTGGTATTTGTCGAGCAGGTCTGGGTTCAGTTGAATCGACTTGCTCGATTGCGTTTTCTGGTGCGAATGATCATGTTGGGTGGTCGGGTCGAACGAGGTTGGTATCGCCGACATGCTGGAGGTTGGAGTAGGGATCGGAGTTGATCAGAGCTGTTGTACATATGCACATAGTATCGTTCATGTCAGATGTTGATGTGTCGTGTTACCTTGGGTAAGTAGAGGCTAGCATCAAGTTCGAACTCGAGTTGTTCGTGAGAAAGGGAAACTCGGGTTTAGGGTCGGGAATTTGTGATCTGGGTCCGGGATTTTGAGTAAGATTTGAGTTTGGCTATTGTTATTATTAGGCTTTTAGAAGAGAAATGATCAGGTTTTATAACATAAAGAATTATGAGTTCTTTTTATAAAAATTCTAAAACAAGTTTTCAGGGTAGACATTTTCAAAAGAGAAGCTTGAACGAGTTTTTCAAATAAAAATATTGATCAAAGTTTTTTAAACAAGTTTCAAAATTTAATTATAAAGCCAAATGCCTTGAATTTAAATTGTTCAGTTTTAAATAATTATTAGGTTAATTATTTAATTAAACCTCTAAGTGTTTAAGATAAACGTTTTGAACCCAATTCATCAATAAGGACTTAAGTGGTTTGTATGAATTAATTCCAAGCATTTAAATTAAATAAGATTTAAATGATCTAATTAAGTAAGTATTTAATTAAGGTAAATGGTTTATCTTAATTAATTAAGATTTTATTAATAAGAGTAATTAAAGTATAATTACTTAAGTGATTAAATGATGACTACTTTATGTAAGTAATTAAAGGATTAATCTATTGAGGGTTAACTAATTTAATTAGTAACTAAAAGTTAAATTAATTAATGATCAAGGTTAATTAATCGAGGATAATTAACCAATGGGATAATTACTTGATGAAAGTAATTAAGGGTAAATTACTTAAGGGTAGTAATTAAGGATTAATTACGTAGTGTAATTAGTTAAAGGATTGATTAATTAAGGAAATTAATTAAGGGTTAGTTAATTAATAAATGTGATAAATTAAAGGATAATTAATCAATGTAAGTTATTATAGGATAATTAATTTGAGTAATTAATTAAGGATAAATGTAATTAATGTGAATAGGTGAAGGTTAATTAATTTTTGTTATTAATTAAAGGCTAATTACTTAATGTAATTAGAGAGGATAATTAAGGGATGATTAATTAATGGTTTGTAATTAATTACTGTTAAGTAAGCAGGATTAAAAGCGATTAAAGTAATTAATTTGATTTAATTAGAAATGGTGTGACTAATTAATCTTGCTTATGATTAATTGGTTGATATCTTTGATATGAAATGTTCTGTGATATGATTGGGTTGAACAGTGATAATGTGGTTATCTATCGTGATGAAATGATGTGTAAAGTGACATCCTGTATTTAAGTTTGAATTGTATTTCACTTGAATAACTTGGGTTAAAGATGACATAGGATTCGAAGAGACCTGGGTCAGGTATCAGTAAATACCCAAAACCAGTTCGAATTGAAATCTTCTATAATTCCTTAAATATTTGATATGTGTAATCAATAGGCTGGAATGAAATAATTTAAATGAACTGGACCAATGAAACTAAGTAAGGGTACGTAGAGGTTGATTTGTGAAATAAGTGTTGACTATAACAAGTTAAGAACACGTCGTAAAGTACGAGTAGCCCCGGGTTTTAAATAAGTTATGCAATTGTATTTCATGTTAGATGGGTTTACTCACGCTGGTTTCCAGCCTGACCCGGGTGTTACTTTGATGTAATGCTTGGGTCAGACCGAGTATTACAACTTTTCACGTTAGGATGTTCTGGAGCTCAGAAGGCGAGATGGATGGCAGGACATATGGAGTATTCCGCTGTGTATATTATTGATGTTTATCTGGGGCAAGTTGACTTTAACTGTCCAGTGTTTGTGTAATGGTTGTAACTCTGATGTATTGATGTAAAATAACTAATACAATTTTCTTTGTATAACTGCTATGTAGCTCCCTACCCTGAGACCCACCTTAGCAAAGAGAATTTACAAGTAATTCTATCTACTAAAGCGGAGAATAGGGCTGGTTAAGGGCGACCATCTATAATTTTGTCTTAAACATCTATTGAATACGTCGATAAATGCAAAATAATTTTTTTTCAACTCAAGTGGGTCGACATACCCAATAAATGCTTAATCTAAAACTATAGGTGGCTAACAGATCTATCATAACAAAATACAATAACTGAATGTAAATCACATCACAGAATAGTAATTAACATCATATATATATACATATACACTGATACACGTTCAGTACAGTACAATATGAATACAATAACGGTGGTGCACGACCACACCATATACATCAAATCAAATGTAAAAACATCAGTGTATGCCGAAGTAATAAACTACTCAAGCGAAAGAAGAGCTGATATCCAACATCAACTTCAAGCTAAAGTCCAATCGACGATACCTGAAACAACTCGGTCTGACCAAAGTGAAAACACACGGGTCAGGCTAGCTAAAATCATCAGTTAAACAGAATAATCGATAAGGATAAGTAGGTGGAAGCTATGGTATCCTTTTCTTAAAGGATGTCATGCCCTAAACAGGGTTTCAACATCATAAGAAAGGACAACATCTCTTCTTGGCAAGTAGAAGTGTAACAACCCGCATATTTAACAATTATATATTTAAATGCTTTATTTAAATATAGCGTCGCTAGTCGGATTTTTGGGTCCGAAATGTTACTTTTTGCAAAAGGCCGAATTGGAGCTTGAAACCACCTCCATTGGTTCCAAAATGGCGTTTGCGATCTTTTTTAGTATAATTTTTGATATGTTTGGAGTAAGTCAAATTTCGCTACTTTTTCTATTGGGTTTTGGGTTTGGGTTCAGCCCACTAGCTTAACTAATACTCTAACTCAGCCCCTTCTCTTCATTTATCTTCATTTCATTTTCATTTCTTAAGCTAAAACTGAAAATGGTGGAAGGGAAGAGGAAATAGAAATTGCAAGCCCTAGTTCCATTTGCAAACTCCAAATTCTTGCTCCAAAATCAAAGAGAAGCCATTGGTAAGCTCCTCTTCATCTTCTCCAACTCTTCTCCTCCTCAATTTTAGAAAATTTCCTAAACCTAAATTGGGAAATATGTGTTTTATTCTTAGATTGAAGCTTGTTGAGTTGAAGTAGAGTTTGGTTGGTCTTCTCCTTGTTATTGAGCTCCATCTTCTTTGTTTTGGGTAAAAGGTGAGTTTTGAACTCACATCTACTTCTCTTGATCTCATTGATGTTGGGTATGAATTCCTAACACCTTGTTCATATGCACTTGCTTTTGGTTTGGATTGAATTGGTGAATATCCAAATTTTTAGTGTTTGGGTTCAATTCTTTAAAGATCCTAACTTTGATATTTGAACAGGTTTTTGGTGGCGAATCGGAGAGCTAATAGAGCTGGGGTATCTATTGGCTAAGGCTCCTTAGGTCCATTGCTCGAACGGTTGCGTTTTGGAAGAATTTGCATTTCATTGAAAAAGGGCAGGAACTGCAGAAATTTGCAGTTCGCCCGACCGAGACCTGTAGCCGGTCGACCGACCTGCTACCCCGAGCCTTGTTTTATTTTCTGCATCTGGCCAGCCGACCGAGCCCTGTAGCCGGTCGACCGACCTGCTCATGTTTTTCCTGTTTTGCCTATTTTTGCACATTTTGATTGGTTTTCCAAATTTTATCGATTCAAGTTGCTTTTTAGTAGTTGTTATTGCATCTTTGACTTTGATAACTTATTCTTGACTTCATTCACGGTTTTTTATAAATAATCTCTCTAAATCGTATTAAAAGCTCCCTTCTCCAAATTATAAATTCTATTTATGATGCACACACACAATTTCGCACTTCGAGCGAAGTGGAAGGAAGATTAAATGGTTAGGTAAAACACAGACCATGAATCTGTGCGTTTGTCTTCCCGATTAGTCCCCGACCTATTCAATTGATCGTTTTGACCTTCGGGTTCGGTTTATCGATGATATGAGGTAAACTTTGTACTGCTTTGAGTGTGAAAGTGGCTGACGGATAGTAAACCGTTTAGTGCGAACGAGTGGTTATGGGACATACGTTAACACTTTTCGGATTCCTTTTCGAGAGTTGTGACACATTCCGCCAGTTAGTGGTGTCCAGTACTGGGTCTCTGACCTTCACCACTACGGTTTGTTGCCTTCGGGTATGTGCCTTTGGGTTCGTGCCTTCGGGTTTGTTGCCCTTTAGTATCGCTTCCGATGTTGGTCGTTATGAGCCGCATGGGTGATATTGGGTTGCCCTTTAGTATCGCTTCCGATGTTGGTCGTTATGAGCCACATGGGTGATATTGGGTTTGGAGTCTTCGGGCTCGTGGATCCTTGTTTGTATAGTACTGAGCTCGAGCAAAGTTTATGATGTTTCACTCATATGTATATTCCCTAGGTATCGCCCTTTAGTGTTGGTCTTTTTGAGCCGCATGATGCGTAGCGTTTACCTTGTGGAACTTGTATACCTTATTGGTATTTGTTATTTGCCTTTTGGCTTGCTTTGGGATATTCTTATCCTTTGTTTCTATATGTTGCCGATGATATGAGGCTTGTTCTATATGATTCATCTTTTGTTAGATGATTGTGTTATCTCCTTTAGAGATATTTGTTATACTTTGAAACCTTGCAGGTTTATTGTTGTTCAGTTTATCTAACTGATTTGTTTAGCTAGACTGAACCGTGTATTTTATACTCGGGTCAGACCGAGATGTTTCAGGTTAGGTGCATTTGGACTTAGCCTATTTTGCTTCCGCATGGACTATTCAGCTTGTTTCTTTTTGTCATAGCTTTTTGTGTAGTCCCTTTTATTTGTAACTCTGATATGTATTCTATTGACTCGTCTGTATATTGCGGTCTGCTATACCACTTGACTTGTATTATTTTGTAAACTCTGTTATGTATCTGTATATGTGTATATGATGATTTACTGTTCTGTGATGTATATTACATTTGAGTTGTTATATTCTGTTCTGATAGATCCTTCAACCACCTATGGTTTTGTTTTAAGTATTCATTGGGTATGTCGACCTGCTTGGTATGTTTATTTTCGATGTATTCAATAGATAGTTAGAGCAAGGCTATAGATGGTCGCTCCCAACCAGCCTTATTTCCGTGTTAGTTGACAGCGTTACCTTGTAGTGTTCTTGGCTAGCATAGGTATAGAGGTGGGGCGTCACAGCATGGTATCGGAGCTGAGTTCAGAACAAAGTATGATAAACACAGAATAGTAACACATGTTACGATACATCAAAGTGTATAAGTGATACAAATCTTTGAATCATCGTGTCTCTCTATTCCATCAAGGTTAGATAGAAATTGGGAATACGTCTAGGAATGCGTTTTATTCCATAGTATTCCATATTGTAATATCTACCTTGTGAATAATCTTGTTCTTATCTTACTTTCAGCGTATGGCTGGAAGAGGCAGGGGACGACGTTCGGATGCTGGGCAATCCAGTGGCACACATCCGGATGACGTTTATATGTCTGCCGATCAATTTTTGGAGTTGTTTAGGAGCACTCAGCCTTCAGTTCCTCCTCGAGTGTCTCCACCTCGCAAGTCTTCCTTTGCACACCAGTGTAGTGATTTTGCTCATCTTGGAGGAAAGCCGTTTAAAGGCTCTGAATCCGTTCTTGAAGTCCAAGCTTGGTTTCGCACGTGCGAGCGTATCTTCTCTCGTATGGATCTTTCTGACCATGATAGGGTTCTTGTAACTTCTAGTTTATTACAAGAGCGTGCCCTTGATTGGTATGAGCTTCTTATAGCTGAGATTGATGAGTCTACTCTTTCTTGGACTCAGTTTCGGGAGCGATTTGAACTCAAGTTCGTTCCTGAATCTGAAAAAGTTTTATTGACCCGTCGCTTCCTTGAGTTGAAGTAAGGGAAATCTTCTGTTTCTGAGTATGTTGCATCATTCGAGGCTTTATAAGTATGGTCTTGAATTTATTAGCACTTCTTATAAGAAGAATTTGAAGTTTGTTTCTGGTCTTAAGAAATATCTTAAGAAGTCTTTGTTGCTCCAGCTTAAGCTTTCTTTTGAGGAGTTGGTTGATTCGGCACTTCATCTCGAGACCGTCGAGAAGGAGTGTGAGTGATTTTGATGTTGAGGTTTCCAAGAACCCCAACAAGAAGCCGATTCCATTTCAGAAGAAGCCTTTTCCTTCTAAGAAGAAGAAGACTGGTGGTTCTAGCTCTCAGCCTCAGTCTTCTGGAACACCTTTCGTCCGAAAGTGTTTCAATTGTGGTTCTCCTGGTCATATTATTCGAGCTTGTCCTAAGCCTCTCTTCTGCCACTATTGCAAGAAGTAAGGTCATCATGTTTCAGCTTGTCCTACTGTTCCGGCTGGTGCTAAGTCTAGCAATCTTTATGCTACCAAGGCTTCTAAAGGTCCTTCTCAACCCAAAGGTATATCTCCATCTATTTTGGAAGGTTCGATTTTATTTCATGATCTTAGTATTCGAGTTCTTTTCGATACGGGTGCTTCACATTCTTTCGTATCGAAGAAGCTCGTTGATGATTTATCTTTGGATGTTTCTTGTATGGTTACTTCTTTGAGGATTGCGAATCCTATTGGGGGATCCGCGACCCTTAGTATGCTTTGTGATGATATTGAGATTGTTTTATGTGGCTTTTCTTTTCGTGCGAACCTGCAGGTTATTTCTTGTCTGGGATTTGATATGATTTTGGGTATGGACTGGCTAGTGAGATATGAGGCCAGGATTATTTGTTCAGAGAGAATTATATATCTTCGACATCCGGATTCGTTTACTCAGTTATCACTTGTTCTTCGGGATGTGCATAATTCCGAGATGGCTTTACATTCTCTTGACTCGCGAGATGATGATGATGATATATCTCGTATTCCTATTGCTTGTGACTTTTTTGATGTTTTTGAGCCTGTATCGGGTTTGCCACCCAAGCGGGCAATTGAGTTCCGCATTGATCTCATTCCAGACGCGCAGCCGGTTAGTCGTCCTCCCACAAGGATGTCTACAAGGGAAAATGAGGAACTCAAGAAGCAGCTTTTAGAGCTTGAGTCCAAGCAGTTGATTCAGTCTAGTTTTTCTCCGTGAGGGTCCGCGGTTGTCTTCTTGAAGAAGTCTGATGGAACTCTTAGGCTTTGCATTGATTATCGCAAGCTTAACGAGTTAACCATCAAAAATAGGTATCCATTGCCTAGGATCGATGATATGTTCGATTTATTGAGTGGTGCTAAGGTCTTATCTCAGCTTGACCTTGCCACGGGTTTTCATCAGTTACGAGTCATGGAGGACAGCATACCTCTTACAGCTTTCCGCACTCGTTATGGTTCTTTCGAGTGGCTCGTTATGCCGTTCGGTTTGACGAACGCTCCTGCTTTCTTTGTTGATCTCATGAATCGAGTATTCCAGGAATATCTCGATAAGTTCGTCCTTGTTTTCATTGATGATATCCTTATTTATTCTATGTCGGAAGCCAAGCATGCTAATCACTTGAGTATTGTCTTGAGTACTCTCCGTCATCATCAGCTTAGAGCCAAATTCTCCAAGTGCCACTTTTGGGAGAATAAGGTTAAGTTCTTAGGCAATGTTGTATCTTCCGATGGCATTTCTGTCGATCCCTCAAAGATCGAAGCCATCCAGAATTGGAAGAGGCCCGAGAATGTTCATGAGATTCGTAGTTTCCTTGGATTGACGGGTTATTACCGTCGGTTAATTAAGGACTTTTCTCGTGTTATGCTTCCTCTCACTTGCTTTACTCGGAAAGGCAATCGTTTTGATTGATCCGACAAGTGTGAAGCTTCCTTTCTGACATTGAAGGAACTTCTCACTAATGCTCCTATTCTTGTGGTTCCCGAAGGGAAGCATGATCTTGTTGTCTACACCGATGCTTGTGGTAGTGGTCTCGGTGCTGTTCTTATGCAGAAGGATCGGGTAGTTGCTTATGCTTCTAGGCAACTGCGTCCGAATGAAGTTCGCTATGCCACTCATGATCTTGAGCTTGCCGCCATTGTCTTCGCCTTGAAGATTTGGCGACACTATTTATTGGGCGAGCGCTTCATTCTCTATACCGATCATAAATTTTGAAGTACTTGTTCACTCAGAAGGAACTCAATATGAGACAACAGCGTTGGCTCGAGTTTCTTGCCTCCTATGACTTTGATATCCAGTATACCCCTGGTAAGGGTAATCGGGTTGCTGATGCGCTTAGTCGCAAACATTCAGCTATTGTTTCTATGATGCTTGCCGAATGGAATATTCTTGAGACTCTATCTTTTTGTGAAATTCGTGATCGAGGTTCATCTTCTGATTTCCTATTCTATTATTTAGTTTGGGAGCTCGACTCATTTTATTGGATCGTATTGCCGATGCTCAGCGGCGTGATCCTGATTTGTTGCATCTTATTCAGCTTTGTGAGTTTGGATCCTGTGATGAGGCGTTGCAGGATTTTAGCATTGATTCTCATGGGTGTCTTCGTAAGAAGAACTGTCTTTTTATGCATTCTGATTTTACGCTTAGGCATGACATTCTTGATGATTGTCACTGTTCTAAGTATACCATTCATCCCGGTAGTAGCAAGATGTATGCCGATATGCGTCGCCTTTATTATTGGGAAGGCATGAAGCGCGATGTGGCGAGTTATGTGAGTAATTGCATAACTTGTCAGCGTTTTAAGGCCGAACATTAGCGTCCTTCTGGTCTTCTTCAGCCTCTAGAGATTCCATTGTGGAAATGGGATCAGATTTATATGGATTTTATTGACGGTCTACCTCGCTCGAGATCAGGCCATTCTAGCATTTGGGTTATTGTTGATCGCCTCACTAAGTCTGCTCATTTTGTCCCTATTAAGTCTAATAGGACTGCTTCGCATTTGGCTAAGTTGTATGTCAAGGAAATCGTGAGACTTCACGGTGTTCCTAGTTCTATTGTGAGTGACCGTGATACTTTATTCACGAGTCATTTTTGGAAGAGTCTTCAGCAAGCTTTGGGGACAAAGCTTAATTTTAGCATAGCTTATCATCCGTAGTCTGACGGACAGACTGAACGGGTGAATCGTATCTTGGAAGATCTTCTCCGTATTTGTATTTTTGATTTTGGTGGAAGTTGGGAGGATCACCTACCGCTTGTAGAGTTCTCCTATAACAATAGTTTTCAATCTAGTATCGGTATGGCTCCTTTCGAAGCCTTATACGGAAGGCCATGTCGATCACCTTCATGTTGGTTAGAATCTGGGGAGAAGCTTATTCTTGGCCCAGATTTTGTTCGTGATTCTTCCGAGAAGATTGATCTTATTCGGTTGAGAATGAAAGAGGCACAGAGTCGCCAGAAATCCTACGCGGATAGCCATAGGAAACCTCTTGAGTTCTCGATTGGTGATCTTGTTTTTATTCGTGTTTCTCCTTTGAAGGGGGTTATGCATTTCAGTATGACTGGGAAATTGGCTCCTCGTTATATAGGACCATTTTCTATTACTGAACGTATTGGCCCTGTGGCTTATAGAGTTTCACTTCCAGCTCATTTATCTGGTATTCACGACGTGTTTTACGTCTCGCAACTTCGGAAGTGTCTTCGGGAGTCGGATTCTGTTATTACTTCTCCTGATTTGCAAGAGCTTGAGATCTCACCGGACTTATCTATTGTACAGCAGCCTATTCGCGTACTTGACACGGAGGTGTGACACCTTCGAAACAAGGACGTGCCGCTCGTTAAGGTTCAATGGTCCGCTAATCCCAATGACTGTACTTGGGAAACCAAAGAGTTTATCGAGCGATCTTATCCGGGTTTTCTATCTTAGCCTGCAAACGGTGAGTATGTCCTTTCATCTCAAGCTTATTTTCTTTTCTTTTGAATGTTGTATGTATGTAGTTGTTACAAATATCGTCACTAGGAATTGCGGGGACGCAATTTTGTAAGGAGGGGAGATCTGTAACAACCCGCATATTTAACGATTATATATTTAAATGCTTTATTTAAATATAGCATCGTTAGTCGGATTTTTGGGTCCGAAATGTTACTTTTTGCAAACGGCCGAATTGGAGCTCAAAACCACCTCCATTGGTTCCAAAATGGCGTTTGCGATCTTTTTGAGTATAATCTTGATATGTTTGGAGTAAGTCAAATTTCGCTACTTTTTCTATTGGGTTTTGGGTTTGGGTTCAGCCCACTAGCTTAACTAATACTCTAATTCAGCCCCTTCTCTTCATTCATCTTCATTTCATTTTCATTTCTTAAGCTAAAACTGAAAATGGTGGAAGGGAAGAGGAAATAGAAATTGCAAGCCCTAGTTCCATTTGCAAACTCTAAATTCTTGCTCCAAAATCAAAGAGAAGCCATTGGTAAGCTCCTCTTCATCTTCTCCAACTCTTCTCCTCCTCAATTTTAGAAAATTTCCTAAACCTAAATTGGGAAATATGTGTTTTATTCTTAGATTGAAGCTTGTTGAGTTGAAGTAGAGTTTGGTTGGTCTTCTCCTTGTTATTGAGCTCCATCTTCTTTGTTTTGGGTAAAAGGTGAGTTTTGAACTCACATCTACTTCTCTTGATCTCATTGATGTTGGGTATGAATTCCTAACACCTTGTTCATATGCACTTGCTTTTGGTTTGGATTGAATTGGTGAATATCCAAATTTTTAGTGTTTGGGTTAAATTCTTTAAAGATCCTAACTTTGATATTTGAACATGTTTTTGGTGGCGAATCGAAGAGCTAATGGAGCTGGGGTATCTATTGGCTAAGGCTCCTTAGGTCCATTGCTCGAACGGTTGCGTTTTGGAAGAATTTGCATTTCATTGAAAAAGGGCAGGAACTGCAGAAATTTGCAGTTCGGCCGACCGAGCCCTGTAGCCGGTCGACCGACCTGCTACCCCGAGCCTTGTTTTATTTTCTGCATCTGGCCAGCCGACCGAGCCCTGTAGCCGGTCAACCGACCTGCTCATGTTTTGCCTGTTTTGCCTATTTTTGCATATTTTGATTGGTTTTCCAAATTTTATCGATTCAAGTTGCTTTTTAGTAGTTGTTATTGCATCTTTGACTTTGATAATTTATTCTTGACTTCATTCACGGTTTTTTATAAATAATCTCTCTAAATCGTATTAAAAGCTCCCTTCTCCAAATTATAAATTCTATTTATGATGCACACACACAATTTCGCACTTCGAGCGAAGTGGAAGGAAGATTAAATGGTTAGGTAAAACACGGACCATGAATCTATGCGTTTGTCTTCCCGATTAGTCTCCGACCTATTCAATTGATCGTTTTGACCTTCGGGTTCGGTTTATCGATGATATGAGGTAAACTTTGTACTGCTTTGAGTGTGAAAGTGGCTGATGGATAGTAAACCGTTTAGTGCGAACGAGTGGTTATGGGACATACGTTAACACTTTTCGGATTCCTTTTCGAGAGTTGTGACACATTCCGCCAGTTAGTGGTGTCCAGTACTGGGTCTCTGACCTTCACCACTACGGTTTGTTGCCTTCGGGTATGTGCCTTTGGGTTTGTGCCTTCGGGTTTGTTGCCCTTTAGTAACGCTTCCGATGTTGGTCGTTATGAGCCGCACGGGTGATATTGGGTTGCCCTTTAGTATCGCTTCCGATGTTGGTCGTTATGAGCCGCATGGGTGATATTGGGTTTGGAGTCTTCGGGCTCATGGATCCCTGTTTGTACAGTACTGAGCTCGAGTAAATTTTATGATGTTTCATTCATATGTATATTCCCTAGGTATCGCCCTTCGGTGTTGGTCTTTTTGAGCCGCATGATGCGTAGCGTTTACCTTGTGGAACTTGTATACCTTATTGGTATTTGTTATTTTCCTTTTGGCTTGCTTTGGGATATTCTTATCCTTTGTTTCTATATGTTGCCGATGATATAAGGCTTGTTCTATATGATTCATCTTTTGTTAGATGATTGTGTTATCTTCTTTAGAGATATTTGTTATACTTTGAAACCTTATAGGTTTATTGTTGTTCGGTTTATCTAACTAATTTGTTTATCTAGACTGACCCGTGTATTTTATACTCGGGTCAGAACGAGATGTTTCAGGTTAGGTGCATTTGGACTTAGCCTATTTCGCTTCCGCATGGACTATTCAGCTTGTTTCTTTTTGTCATAGCTTTTTGTGTAGTCCCTTTTATTTGTAACTCTGATATGTATTCTATTGACTCGTCTGTATATTGCGGTCTGCTATACCACTTGACTTGTATTGTTTTGTAAACTCTGTTATGTATCTGTATATGTGTATATGATGATTTACTGTTCTGTGATGTATATTACATTTGAGTTGTTATATTTTGTTCTGATAGATCCTTCAACCACCTATGATTTTGTTTTAAGTATTCATTGGGTATGTCGACCTGCTTGGTATGTTTATTGTCGATGTATTCAATAGATAGTTAAAGCAAGGCTATAGATGGTCGCTTCCAACCAGCCTTATTCTCCGTGTTAGTTGACGGCATTACCTTGTAGTGTCCTTGGCTAGCGTGGGTATAGAGGTGGGGCATCACAAGAAGAGATAATGATGACAAAGTCATACTTAAGTGGCATAACTAACACTTAAGCAAATGGAACATCGGCGGGCAAAGTTTTAAAGATAAGACTTAATAAACATCACTTTTGCCTCATATCATCGGCGGTATAAACGAATATGGATAATGGCTTCAAATGATTCAACTATCTTCTTAGAAGTGGTTGTCAATATAACAATACATGAAAGGTACATATCCTTCATCCATAGAATAAAACGCATATGGATGTGCCTCATCTCTTTGGCACATCCTAAGGATCATTCAAGGAAATATAAAACCCAATCATAAAAGTAGCATTATACTTATTCATACCTCATCTCATCGGTATGAATATAGACACATCTCAAATCCATCACTAAAATTCCTCATAAAAGATTCTTCATAATCATTTATACCTCATCTCATTGGTATAAATTTATAAATACATCTCAACTCCATCTTAACATCAAGTAGTCTATAAAATCATCAAATCATCAATCCATAATGCAAATAACTCAATCAAAGGATAACATCATAAATGATTTCACCATATACGTATACATCTCCTCTGGCACTAGGCTATCAATGTAATAATCATCTAAAAACGGTGAGTCTAAAGCATCAAAACTTAAAGAAATCTTAGATTGGCCAGATCCTCGATTGCATGCCGAAGCAATGCTACGTGCGCTACATCGTGACTAGTACTACTATTTGGTACCATAAACATCGTGATGGATGGAGTTAAATAACATCTTAACATCGTGAACATCGTGAATGACTATAGTCTATAACATCATAATGACTCCCAGTCACAAAGACCTGAGTTAATAACATCGTGATGATCGGAGTAGTAACTACATCATGATCACTCCAATCGAGTACTCGTGGTCTGTAGTACTAGTAAACATTGTGAATGTGTCTCAACTTCTCGGATAGGAACCCAATAGGTGTTAACGTACGTCCCATACCATACGTTCGCACCTAATGGTTTACTAGCCGTTAGTTGGTACCACACTAGTAAAACATCATAAACATCATGAGAATTTACTTGGCCTCATCTCATTGGCGAGTAAATACAAGACAATGCTCGTCTCATCTCATTGACGAGTACTAGTAGCATTGTGACTTGTCTCATCTCATCGACAAGTAAAAATTTTCATAATGCATCTCAACATTGTAAAATCATCATAAAGAAGCTTACATCATCCCATCGGCAAGTAAAAATAACATCTAGATGGTTATTTATAACCATAATTCGAATTAGGAATATCTAGCTCTTAATTCACCTCATTTCAGTGGCGATTAAGAAACACATCTTAAAATGATCCTTCATCGAATGTACTCCTAAATTTGTGTTCTCGGACTATATACTCTACCCAAAATTTAATAACGTCTTGAAATCATCTCAAACAGTTCATCGAAAGGGTTTCGATCGTATAAGTCCGATATTAAGCGATAAAGCAAATCCATGTGTCACATACCACATGTTTTACTTTACCATTGTCTTTTTTATATGTCCGAAATTCATAAATATAAGTAATTTTATTTATAAAATAATTTTATTAGAGAAAACGGAAATTTAAAACGATTTTCCAAAACGATTATTAAAACCAATATTTGAAATTCCTTTATTATACGAAAAAAATCTATCTTTATTTAGAAAAATAATTTAAAAAAATACTATGTAATAATAATTTGAAATTTCCATGTATTTCAAAAATAGTTTAGTGAAAACCATTCTCGAAAGCAATGAAAACTAAGAGGGATATCTCAAAACCGATAACTTGAATTCATACGAATTCAATTCAAATTTAACCCAAAATCAATTCAAATTCCATTTAAATTTGAATTTCAACTTCTTTAAATATAGATAGCCTACATATAGGCATCATAGCTCTAAAATATCTCAAAAACATCATCAAAACCGAAGAGAATGAGAGCAAAAACGAGCTAATACAATTCTAAGGTCAACGATTGTTGTTGCTGTCATTTTGCTCTCACGACAAAAACATACAACCATAATTACGACCAAGAAAACTTCAAAATTTCAGAAAATACAATGAATAAAACTTGTAGCACATGACCTGAGATTTCCGATACATCCAAAATAATCAAATTCAGTTAAGAAACGAAGAAGTTATGGTCAAATTCGTTTCGGTTTCAAACACAGAGAAAATATTGGTTTTGCTCTCGAGTTAGCAGTATAAAAATTAGATTTTGACATAGATAACCTCAAAATTACTGAAAATTCAAACATCAAAGTTGTAGTGCATGATTTAAGCTTTTCGGAACATCTAAAATTATCAAAGTTGATTAAGAAAAGAAGAAGTTATGGCTAATTTTGTTTCAGCTTCAAGGACAGAGCAAATATTGGTTTTGCTCTCGGGTTAGCAGTAGAAAAATTAGATTTTGACATAGCTAAGCTCAAAATTATAGAAAACTCAAAACATGAAAGTTGTAGTACATGATTTAAGATTTGCAGAACATCTAAAATTATCAAAATCGATTAAGAAACGAAGAAGTCATGCACAATTTCGTTTCATCTTCAAGGACAGAGCCAATATTGATTTTGCTCTCGAGTTAGCAGTAGAAAAATTATATTTTGACACATCTAACCTCAAAGTTACAGAAAACTCAAAACATAAAAGTTGTAACACATGATTTAAGCTTTCGAAGACATCTAAAATTATAAAAATCGATTAAGAAACGAAGAAGTTATGGCCAATTTTTGTTTCAGCTTCAAGGACGGAGCAAATATTGGTTTTGCTCTCGGATTAGCAGTAGAAAAATTAGATTTTGACATAGATAACCTCAAAATTATAGAAATCAAAACAAGAAAGTTGTAGTACATGATTTTAAATTTTTAGAACATCTAAAATATCAAAATCGGTTAAGAAACGAAGAAGTTGTGCACAATTTCGTTTCATCTTCAAGGACAGAGAAAATATTGGTTTTGCTCTCGAGTTAGCAGTAGAAAAATTAGATTTTGACATAGCTAACCTCAAAATTACAGAAAACTTAAAACATAAAGGTTGTATTAAATGATTTAAGCTTTCTGAAACATCCAACATTATCAAATTTCAGTCAATAATGAGAAAGATATGCCTAATTTTGTTTCAGCTTCAAAGATGGACAGAATTCAGATTTTGGATTGAGCACAAAATATGATCAAAACTTGATTTTATAGCTCCAAACATCCAATTTTACACTAAATATGAATAAAAAAGATTGTTTGCAGCTAGTGTGAGTGAGATTACTCACCTTAGGGTTTATTGCAGCAAATTAAATGATTTTTCTTGAAGAAAAGAGCTCTGGCCTTGGATTAGTAATTAGAAACTTGTTGAAGCTATAGAAACAATATGCAAGTAAGGAAAATATCAAAAACTCAATTACAGTGAATCAAATCCGAGAATTGGTATGAATTTGGGATTAAATAGGTTGGATATTACCTTCTCTTATATTTGTAACTTGAATTAAACCTTGAATTTGCAAGAGAATGAGTGAATTTTGATTTTTCTTCATATGGAGGCCATTAATTAGAATATTGAAGTTTTTTAGAAGAAAAGTGTTTTATTGAACAAATATTCAAAGAGAAATGAATGTATATCTCTTTGAACATTCTAGAAATTGGATTTGTGGGCACAAAATAACCCTGTAAGCCCAATTCCCACACATAGAAAATATTTAGAATAAATATGCATATGTGTTTTAGTAATTTGCACATAACTTTTGCATAAAATTTCCAAATCACATGAAACAAGTTGCATTGTTCATGTTTTAATAAAAGAACATGTTAGTGACATTAAAAATTTATTTTTCCATTAAAAAAATTATTTTCTCTATATAACACAAATTTTTAACAATATTTACCAGTATTCTCATTTTTAGTGAAAAATCACTATTTCCATCCATTTCAACCAAATAAAATTTGTTTTTAAGTCTAATGAAGTGTATAAAAATGTTTTAACATTTTTATGACATTAATACATCATTCCAAGCCTAATTGCACATTTAAATTTTATTTTCTTCATGTTATTCCTTTTATTTTACAATAAAAGGCTAACATTGGAATAAATTTCTAATACTACTAATTAACTCAAATTAAACCATCACAATTATTTACTTTCAATCGAAATCCATAAATAAGTTTTCTAAACTTTATTTCATTCATTTACATTTTTTTTACCATCAAATGCTGAAATAAGCTTCAAATAAAATAATATGACTTCAAATTTAAAATTATATTCATCAAGATATTGTTTATATAAAATAAACAATATAATCCATCATTTTATTATCCAATTCATTTTTAAACACAATATTAAATTGTAATTTGCATTATAATTTAATATTAACAATAATCTCCAAAATCCCGGGTTGTTACGTGCTATTTTATTTGATATTATATTTTGATCCGCTGTGACTGTGAGAATCTGTGTTTTTGGTGTTTCTGTTTCTTGTTCTTCTTCTTCTATCTCTTTTCTTCTTTTCCCTAACTATCTGGAATTTTTAGGATCAAAAATTCCGAGTCGTTACATTGGATGTATATGTTATTTATTATTTTCGCTACATTATTAAATGTATATGTATCAGCATTGCGAGCGCAGATTGTTATAGCTGCACATTGTTGAGGGCGGTACTTATGAAGTTGATGTTACAACTTTGAAAACTCTATTCTAAGAGTGGTCATATATACCATCGGTTTTTGAATATATTATATTCCATTGTTATGTGGTCAACATAGTTTTGTTGTTTAGAGTTTTATTGCTTTACTTTTACCTCCAATGGTCTTGCATTTGCTGCTTAAGTATCAGCGCATGAGTATTAGTGGATGGTATTAGGTGTCAAACTTGGGTATCATAATGGAAGGTTGTTATTGTTATTTTACGGTACATAATTGTATTTTGGGTTTCCAGGTAAATATTTTGCTTGGAGTCACTCAACTCTGTATATTTCCCATTTCACATGAATTGAAAATGTTTTGGGGTCCTCCTCCTTTCCTCCAAACTGGTTTTTCTTCCTTTATTGTTATTATTTTCATTTCCATTGCTTTTCGAGTCCTAGACCAAAGCTTTCTACAGAGGACCTTTTTCTTATATCAACTCCTAGATCCCTTGGATGCTCTAGATCTTATGGTCGAGAGTGTTCGCATAAAGTCAAAAGATATTAGATTAAACGTTGAGGCGAATGCTTACTTAAGTCAGGATAAGAAAGACTCAATAGAAAGAGTTCTTATCCTATACAGTCACCTTTCTTTATAGCCTCATTACTCTTCATCGAACTAACCAAATCTCCTCATCATATCGCATTCAATATATCCTCTAATTTTGCCTCTTCTAAGCGCAAAAATTGGTACGCCTTCTTATAAAGTCTCAGCATGGTTGGTTTCTTCATAGTAGTCATTTTCCAAAATCAAAGTCTTTGCCAACACCAACCAGGGCCATCGATATAAGGCTATCATCTGAACTTCGCACTTCTTGACAACACCATTAAACCTCTTCACATAACTCTTCAATGATTTTGTTGACTTCTGCTTTATGTTTTTCAAAGAAATTACATCTTTTGGTCATATCGGATGCATCCTAAATTGGTTGAGGAACTTATTGGCCAATTGATCATAAGACTTGATGGATCCCAGCTTGAGCATTTGGAACCACATAGTCGTCAATTTTTCCAAAAACAAAGGAAAACATCTACACTTTACAAAATCATTTTCTCTTGCACCATACATGTGTCAATTATACCTAAGAAAATATTGCATAAAGTCGGTTAATCCATTTTACATGGGCATCGTTAGCATTCCAAACCTCCATGGATACTACGTCACCCTAATCTCCATAGTAAACAGATTTTGACTAGAGGCAATCTCATAAACATCTTCGAGATTCTCTCTATGGAGCACTCACCTTATAGCATAATTTATTATCCTGAGATTTCCTTTTTACCACCATTGAAGGTGGCCATCAGCTGCATCATTGTATGTCTGGTTCTACGAATGATCATGATAGTTGCTGCCCAAGTGTTCATTGCTAGCAGCCCAATGCCTAGGTCTTCCTACCTCTAAGGAGTCTGTTAGACTTGACCTTTGACTTCTATCATGTTGCCTTCCTGACTATATTAGATCAAATGAAAGAAAAACAATATGAAAATGCAAATATATGAAGAAAAGGTATGAAAGTAAGAGACAAGAGATCGAGATTAGAGGTCACGAGTTCGAACCTCAAAACCGATAAATCTACAACAAGTATCTGAAGTATGTGTTAGGCAGACATATTTTTCTTAGAGTTTACAAGCAAAGCTTGGCACTCTGAGTAATTTAAAAAAGATAGAAAAACTGAAAACAAAAATATGAATTTATGGTGGTTTGACTATGTTTACATCCAAATTAATGATATTTCATTGTTATTTACTCACTAGATCCAAAAGAAAAATACAATTAGAAATTCTATCAAAAATTGTAATGGCAGTACTCACCCCTTAGGCATGTAACAACAATTTGCCAAGATCTCTTTTTTGTTGCACGTATACTCATATTTATAGTTGTAGTTGGCTGTTATTGGGCTTAGAGTCATCAATCTTCATTTCTAGTTAGAACACGTCATAGATCAAGCTCCAAGCGAATATGAGGAAGAACATGTCAAAAAATGAACAAGTCAATGGATTGTACTAGTTTATCCATGGATCGGTACCGATCTATGGATCTTTTGCTCTTCCTTATTTTTTCCTCCAAGATATGTCCATTTCAAGCATTGATCCTTCGTCGATGCTCCTAAACTAGGTTCTTTTACATTGTCACCGAGAATGATGATGAATGAAGGAATTTGACGGATTGCCACCGATTTATCCATAAATCGTTACTGATCCACATGATTAGACAGTATCTCTCCTTTTCCTTTTTATTTTGCTTCATACTCAATCGTCTTTAAGTCTAGTATCCATTGCTTCGTACTCAAATTGATGTTTGTGAAATTTTTTAGATCAGTGGTACTTGGCTCATTTGATGGTCTAAGTTTGGAAGTATGCCCTGCTGGATTTAGAGGGTTGTGCGGAGTAGAAATATATTTGATTTCAAAAAAATTCCTTTTAATAAGTTTACTCAAAGATCAATTATGTGTTATTATGAATAACAATGCAAATTATAATAGGGGAAATGTTTTAAAGGACAAATTAAGCTCAAAAATTAGGCAAAAAGACATGTGCTTTTTTTTCTTTCCAAGACAGCCTAAAGCCCATTCGTCACTTAAACCATCTATCTAATTTTCTCTTCTATGGAACTCAATCGTTATCTTCATTTTCATTTTCCTTCTCAACCTTCGATCTCAAAAATTAATCTCAACATGACCATGGTAGTTGAAAACACAAGCAAATCGTCTCCAACACAGCCTTAAACATCAATGATCGATGTAAAGCAACATGAAATTTATCAAAAATCACAAAATTCTAGCTTACCCTAAAATTGAATAGCAACACGAAATTCATCAACATGAAATTGAACAGCAACACAGACAATGACCACTATTGGAATTTGGCTAATTTTATGTCTACATTTGAAGAAAGAGAAAACATTAAGAAGTGGATTTTTTGTAAAAATTGATGTTCAGTTTAGTTCAAGTTATATATGGTTAAGGATTGAGTTAGGACTATTTGAGTTAGAACTATATGAATTTAGCTTCTGTTTTAAAAATTGATGTTTAGTTCAATTCAAGTAATACATTAAGCGTTCAGTTCAATTAATATGAACACCTGATGAAATTTTCTCTCCTAAGACGTTGACTATTGCTTGTATTGTTTATATTTTCTTTGTCTTGCTATAGAAAATTCTTGTATTATTTTAAATGTAATTTACCCTAAAAATTATACATATATATACACAAAAATGATACCCGATAGTTGTGTTATATAATATGATGCACTATATATTTAATTATATAGTTCATTATCATGCATGACAGAAGTGATACCAAATCAATGAAAACTTATATCTAGTAGCTATTTAATTTGAATTCATGCTTGGTTATTTTATAAATTATTTTAAATGTTATTTACCACAAAACCGATACCTACAAATACAGAAAAATGGTACCAATAGCTGTGTTATATAATATGATGCACTATATATTTAATTATTTATTTCATTGTTATGCATGACAAAAGCGATTCCAAAACAATGATAACTCATATCTAGTAGTTGATTGATTTGAATTCATTTCTTGGTTATTCTATTAATTATTTTAAATGTTATTTACCACATAAATAATACCTACAAATATAGAAAACTGATATCCAGTAGCTATGTTGTATAATATGATGCACTATAAATTTAATTATTTAGTTCACTGTCATGCACTAACAAAAATGATACAAAAACAATGAACCCTCGCATCTAGCAGTTGTT
This sequence comes from Allium cepa, assembly GCA_030765085.1. NCBI lineage: Eukaryota > Viridiplantae > Streptophyta > Magnoliopsida > Asparagales > Amaryllidaceae > Allium > Allium cepa. The sequence goes on from CM060939.1 coordinate 506,783,393, forward strand.
TGATTCGAATTCATGCTTACTTATTTTATAAATTATTTTAAATGTTATTTCCAACAAAACTGATATCTGCATATATGCAAAAATGATAGCAGTTTGATATAATATGATGCTCTATAAATTTAATTATTTAGTTTGCTGTCATGTATGGAAAAATTGATACCAAAACAATGCAAACTCACATCTATTAGTTGTTTGATTCTAATTCATCCTTTAATATTTTATAAATTGCTGTAAATATTATTTCCAACAAAAATGATACCAACATATATGCAAAAATGATACCCAATAGATGTATGATATAATGTGATGCTCTTTAAATTTGATTATTTAGTTCACGGTCATGTATGACAGAACTGATACCAAAACAACGCTGACTCATATATATTAGCTTTTTGATTCGAATTCATGCTTGGTTATTATAAAAATTAGTTTAAATATTATTTCCTACAAAACCTATACCTACATATATGCAAAAATAATACCCAATAGCTATTTGATATAATTTGTCAACAACAATAAGACCATACAATACTTCTACACTTCTACATTATATATTGAGTCGTCAATATTTCACCATAACATAGTCTAAATTATATATTGACATCTAAGCTCATAGTACTTCTCATAGTTCTGCATATGACAACTCGGCAAACAAATCATTCCAGTCACTTCAAAACTAGAAAGGAAATAAAAATTACCACATAAAAATGATACTAATAGCATATAAGAAATCGATACCGTAATTGTTTATACCAGAAACGTGTATGGAAAGCATGCAAAAAGCGGTACCTTAATTTTTAATACATAAAAGTGATATTAATAGCATACAAAAACTAATGCCAATTTTTTATATGCTTGAAACTGACACTAACAGTACAAAAAACTTATACCAAACATCAAATAATTTTTAAATAAACTAATCAACATAAAAACAAAATAACTCACCACTTCCCAT